>BTHU01000016.1:76469612-77062112 GCA_036184795.1 Tokudaia tokunoshimensis
ATAAAATTCACCGATACTCTCGGTACTGAAACAAAAATCACAGAAAATTTGCCAAGTGATCAATAATTCTTAAAAAGCAAATTTGGGGCTAGAGAGATGGCTCAGGGGTTACTCACTGCTCTTGCAGAGGACTCAAGTTTGGTTCCCAGCACCAAAACCACTGCAACTATGATTCCAGGGAATCCAAGGCCTCTGGCCTCTGAAGGCACCTGCATGCACACAATGCACATAAACTCACATAGGCACTAACAAATAAATAAATTGTAAATCTCTACTGAAAAACAGTGAACAGAAAAGACTGAACTAGTTTTAATATTATTACAGAAAATTATTGTACCAAATTATAAAAAAAACAAGGCAAACCTGAGTATGTTTGCAGTCAAAGGTGTAGGAAACAAAGCATTATTAAAGGTGGTCCTTTCATGACAATTCACAATTTGTGAATTAACAATTAACAGACGCCTGTCTTATTGTTGGTGTTCTGCTTATGGTATTTTATAAGCATATTTGAATTTAATATTTTTGATATGATTTCTTTTCTCATCATAACTTGAAGATTCACTTTTATATGGAATGTTACACTCTTATTCTGAAGAGGGTCCCCAGTTGCCTAATCACGTGGATGCAAGTTCCATCCCCAAACCTGGGTATGTCCTCCCTTATCACAGCAGTGATCTTGAGGGCAACAAAACTTTGGTTTGCATCCATCTCCTAATAGAAATTAATCTAAAGGGATTACAAGGCTGTGACACTCTGCCTCTGTGATCTAGAATTCCTCTGATTACACACTTGGTCTTTTTTTAAGATTTATTTATTTATTATATGTAAGTACACTGTAGCTGTCTTCAGACACTCTAGAAGAGGGCATCAGATCTCACTACAGATGGTTATGAGCCACCATGTGTTTTCTGGGATTTGAACTTAGGACTTTCGGGAGAGCACTCAGTGCTCCTAACCGCTGAGCCATCTCTCCAGCCCCCACACTTGGCCTTAATTACTATACCTTCCAATGAGGGGAAAATTTTTGAAACTCAATGCTGCCTACAGATGAGCAGGGGACACACAGAATCAACATAAAATCAAAGAAACTCTGGAAACCCAAAGTCATACAAAGAATAAACCAATTCTCATTAAAATGCTTACCTCAGTATCAATATTTTCTTATCACCCCTTCCCCACCCCACCCCCCACTCAACTATCATTTAGTAGAAATTGTCATGGGACAGCCAAGACACAGAACAAGGGCTGGCTATGAAGAACATATGAAGAAAGATAAGCTAGTTTGGGTCCATTGGCTAAATAAGTATTCACTTAGGATCTATTGGTCAGGAAGGTCACTTGGGGGATCCTTGGAGAATTGATGAAAGAAAATGTAATTAAGAGTAATTAAGCTGCTCCTCCCCTCTGAGACATTTCTTCTTGGCGGGAGGGGGGGAACCATTAGATTATTAATCCAATAGACTAGCAGAACTTGAGTGTACTGTGACAATGGACCTCAGGGAATAAAATGGAAAGTGAAGTTGACTCATTCAAGACGTTGGTAAATTGGCAAGAAGAGATAACCACAAAAGCTGAGTCAAAACCTACTCCTAGATTTTGGGCACAGGCAACTGATGGACGGAGATGTTATGTACTGAGATAAGGAAGGTAGGAAGAGAGACAGGGTGGGAGGTACAGAGAACATCAAGTTCTTTTTCACTCAAGTGGAAGAAGAGCAATTTGTGAGGTATCCAGGTGGGAATGCCAAGTAAATCCTTGAGTATATCAGTCTGGAACTCAGACAGGAGGCTTGGGTTTCAAAGTACAAATGTGTGACTTATCGTAGTAATGATAGTATTTAAATCCCGAGAATAGGTTAGATCACTTAGTGAGAAGGCCGAGAAAAGAAATGGGGAGGAGCCAAAAACAAGGTTCAAGAACGCAAGCATTTTGGTAGAACAAAGAAGTGGGCAAAGCTGATGTAGCTAAAAAACATAGAAAAACCTGGGGAGAGTAATCCCAAAATCCAGGAGAAGAAAATGAGTTTTTAAAAAGTAGTGAGAAAGTGGTCCACTCTGCCAAATGCAGCTGACATACAAATCTAAGGCTTTGATCCTATGTCACCTACCCAAATCACCTACCCAAATAAATCACCTACCCAAATAAAAGTGTCCAGCATGCACTGCTTAGAACCAAAGAGACTTGACCAAATGTCATAAAGGAAGTTGGTAAGGTTGTGTTTTTCATTTTTTTTAACTGTCTTTATTTATTTTTAAATATTTATTTATTTATTTTATATGAGTACATTGTAGCTGTCTTCAAAGACACCAGAAGAGGGCAGCAGATCTTATTACAGATGGTTGTGAGTCACCATGTGGTTGCTGGGAGTAGGTCTCAGGACCTCTGGAAGAGCAGTCAGTGCTCTTAACTGCTGAGCCATCTCTCCAGCCCCCAATAAGGTTGTTCTTGACCTATGGTGATAATGCCCTGAGCACGCTCAGTCTCAGCTGATCTTGGAAGCAAAGCAGAATCAAGCCTGCTTACCATTTGGATGGAAAGAAAATGGTTCCTTCCCTAACTGAATATGAGGTTACATAGCAAGACTGATAAAGCAATCCTGATAAGGAAACAGTGGGCATGAAGCCAAGTCAGAGTGGATTGGCCCTGGAGGGGTCATTGTGATCAACTCAGAGAGCCAGGAAACAAGGTCAGAAAAGCCACGACGACCCATCAGAAAGTCTATTCAGATCACCATTGAAGAAGAAAAAATGCCTAAGGACCAGAAAGTTCCTGTAATATCTATTCTGCTTTATCATGAAGCCCATCACCCAACTGACTTCTACCAAGACCCCATTCTCCACTCACTTCCCAGCTACCACAAGACTGTTCCCAAGAGTGGCCACTCCATATATCAACACAGAGATCTGTTTGTGCACATCCTCCCTGGTCCTCCACAGTCAGGACTTCGTGATGGCAGGTTTTGAAGTCATCTCTGGTTGGAATATTTACACCATGAAAACTGGCCAGCACTGAGTTCTAGCTTGTTGAAAGGCTCCAGCCTGCCACTGTGTAGTGTTCTGTAAGACACAACATGCTAAACAAGAAGTGGGCAGGGGGAGCAGGCAAATACTTTGGGAATGTACTTCTCATAGATTCTTGATGTGTGTTAGTACATTAAAAAGGCAGAAGGGGACAGGAGAGATGCCTCAGTGGTTAAGAGCACTGACTGCTCTTCCAGAGGTCCTGAGTTCAAATCCCAGCAACCACATGGTGGCTCACAACCATCCATAATGAGATCTGATACCTTCTTCTGGGGTGTCTAAAGACAGCTACAGTGTACTTACATATAATAAATAAATGAATCTTTAAAAAAAAAGACAGAAGGCTCTTTCTATATAGAAACTGTTTCAACTATTTAAATAATAGTTTTCCAAATTTCTATGACCATAGATTTCTATTTAGTGAAACATATATCACTACCATCTGGAGTTCATGACACTTGGATTTTCTTTCTCCATTTAATAAAAGTATTAGCATGAAATGAAGATAGAAGCCCCTAATGGATCTCCTGCTCACTCCCATGGCTATTTTGAGAGGTGTGCAGATGATGGATATTCTCAACCCTTCTTGCGATAGCTGAAAGACACTTATTATTTATGACTTGAGCTCTGTGTCATGATCGCTGTCATTAATAATGATGGTTTAGCCCCAAGGCTGGGAAGGTGGCAGGTCTGGAGTCTCTCTTGCTTAGCTTGACATTACTGTGATATGGGAGTTCAGGCTATAAAGCTCAAAATGCTTGCCTAGCACAGGGACTGCTCAATTTCCAATTCTTTCCTTATTCAAGAGCAGGAACTGGGGGGGACCCAGGGAAGGGGTTTTTCTTGAGCTGTGGAAACTTCTGCTAGCTAGCAGATTGAATGGAAGAGCTCCTGGGGATCCAGTGGACCAGAACAACCATGTTCATTAAGAGAGTCAGGATGCGGCCGTGGGGGTCTTGTCTGTCCACAACTTGGCAGGACACAAAGTATTTTACCAAAAGGAATCTCACAGCTGGAAGGAGCAGGTGCTGACAGAGTGAGCCTGTGCAAAACTGGAGAGAGATTAAGGCAGGAAGGAAATTGGATTTTCCCAAGTTTCAAAGGGGAGGGGTATCCTAGGAGGAGGCAAGCAGAGAAGCAGAGAGGGGCTGAAATTGATTTAAGACTGGAAATAAATATCCTTAACCAGCAAATAGCTGTCGTTCTGCATTTTAACAATTTAATGGGCAAAAAGACCCAGTATTAACTGAACCCATGCCTCCATCAGAGGGGGAAGACTATCAGTTACTGAGCAGAGAGAACTAAACCAAACACAGTCCCCCAGAAGCAAATCGTGTTGCCAGGAAAATATCTTCCTGGTTTTTCCCTTCCATGTTCTTTCCTAATATCACTCCTCTCTGGACAAAGAGGGAGGCTTTCAACCCTGGCATGATGGTGCCTTAACCTGTGGTTCTGAGATGGTTAGCAGCATATGGCAAGTCCTTAGTGGGACAAAGAAAGGTGGTTCCAAAAAAAAACCACAGCAAGCACTGAAGCATCCTCCCTTTAAAAGTAGTGTCTTCCGTGTTTGCCGCATTTGCAGAGAGTTGTAGGGGTCTGTCCTTTGTCTCACTGGTTTCAAGAAGAAGATGAAGGTAGGTGAGGTGTCACATTTCCTCACCTTCTCTAACCCTGACTATTTGGAATCAGTGTTTAAATGTTCAGATGTGATATCTTAAAACAGTGGAGGAATTTAACAAGATACGATAGATCAATGAGTTGTATTTTAAAAACAAAGATAAGGTCATAAAATTGGGACGTGAGATTTGAGATTCTCTAGAAAGGCGGGGTGCTTCATCTAGATGCTCATAGATCTGAAGGCTGAGTGAGTGGTTTCCTTTTCTATCCTAGACATTAGACCCACCCCATAGAACCACTCTGGAAGATTCTGAAAGATTTATGTGTCTGCATTCAGAGATGAAGGAAATCACTTTGGAAAAAGAACTTACCATTCTTTTCAATATTTAAGCAGTAATTGGCCCTCTGCAAACTAATGCTCTCATGTATTATTGTATTTGGTCCTCAAAATAATCCCGTAAGTCAGGTGGTAGTATTAGCCTCATTTTCCAGTTGAAGAAACTAAGGCTCAGAGACCTTGAGGAGGGCAGGGTCCAGGTCACACAGCTGGTAAGAAGATATGTGTGACTCTAAATCCCTTGCTCTTTTCCCTACCACTTTCCCTAAGAGTCAGGGTTAGAGAGGGTGAGTAATCCTCTGGAAGGAAGGATCACAGAAGTGTTCTCTACCGGGCCCCAGGCATAAAGATATATGCAGGCAACTTCTAGACCTTATTAAAGATGGAGGCGCACCTTTTTGTCCCATGTTCCCTAATGTGAATTCTTGGTGGTTACCATGTAACAAACCCCTGTGTGCTCAGTTCCTATGTTTCTCCACATATACTACGTTCCCTCCTCGGTCCTAAAGCCTAATCTGGAGGCCACACCAATGAATTTATTGGGACAATTAGAATGCGTAAATGGTACAGTCCTAGCATCTGCCTTTCTTGCCCATCCCTTTCCTAATGATTCTTTCCAGAAGCACACGGTTCTCTTGAGTTTGAAAATTGTTATGAAAAGTAAGGAAAGTACACCACGAGTGTGTTTGCCATTCTCCAGACACATCACAGAAGGTACCTTGTTCTCTCAGGTTTCCAGCCCCAACTTTTACATCCATCTCATTTATATCCTACCTCTTTCCAGTAAGAGCCAGAAACCAATTCAACATGTCATATGGGAAAATAGATATATTCAAACTTCTATGAAAGATCGCCTATAGACTTCATCCCTTACAGCTATCTTTATACTGCTTTTTCCCCCGAATCACTTCTCATACATTATCACTTCCTCATCCAGAAACCTTCAAGGTTTCCTCAATGTCTCTAGGATTAGCTACAAATTTCTTAGTAAATCATCTTGTAACTCCTTCATACGATAGTGTTCAGGTTGTTCTTACATAGAGATTTGGATGGATTGATGAATGGAATGGAATGGAATGGAATGGAATGGAATGGAATGGATAGATAGGTATATAGATAGGTGAATGGATGGACAAACAGATCTAATACTTTAAAATTAGAACATTTCTGCCTATGGAACAGCAGTGGTCTTCCATCTGCCATTGAGAAAAATTAAGGATTTTATGTCCTTTTCCTGAATATTCTCTCCTTTTTCATCACACATACACACAACTATGTCACCATGGC
This sequence comes from Tokudaia tokunoshimensis, assembly GCA_036184795.1. Taxonomy (NCBI): domain Eukaryota; kingdom Metazoa; phylum Chordata; class Mammalia; order Rodentia; family Muridae; genus Tokudaia; species Tokudaia tokunoshimensis. The sequence goes on from BTHU01000016.1 coordinate 76,475,874, forward strand.
CATATAAGTATATAATATTTTATTGTTAATAATCCATCCCAACAACCCAGAGGGACCTCTGACAGGGCCACATTCTAAAATGTGAGTGTTTGGAGCCCCGTGTCTAATTTCTACACTTAATGACCAATATTGCTCAAGTAAGGGAACTTCTTTCCCAGGCCTCTATTTCTTGGCTTGTCTAATTGATGCCTTTCAGATGTGGAGCAAAGACAGGAAGGAGCTCAAAAGTATATCACCACCACCACCACCACCGCCATGTATATTTGTTTAGTAATAATAGTCTTCAATCTCCCTCTTTAGCCAAAGATGACCTTGAACTTCTTATCCTTTTGCACTTATCCATGCACTGTGATTATAAGCATGTGCCACCACCATATCCACCTGGTTTGTGTGGGGCTGGAGATCAAACCTTGGACTTCACACATGCTAGGCAAGTACTCTATCAACTGAATTACATCTTAGCCCTCCATTGTTACTCTTTATGAGCAGGTACTCTTTCCCAGATGATAGTTGCTTAAGGACCAGTGAAGGAATAGGTGAGTTCAAAGATTCATCCTTGTTTATTACCCCAAAGCCTTCTTACCTACCTACCTTCTACTCTAGGAGAATTTCTCTGTGAAATAGAATAGACACATCATGACAAAATCTAACTATTCCCCACATGCAGTCTTCAGTCTTCACCATCTTCAGGATACTGGCTTAAGGATGCCCAGAGATGGTCCTGTCTGCCATCTTTATGATATAAGCCAAGCACATGGTCCTGTCTCCCATCTTAATCCTTTTAATATTATACACCGTAACCTCAAGCTAAGTGTTCCCCAGTGTTCTATCTTTCTTCTTTGAACTATGACCTTAAACTGAGCATGACACTCACATAAGCATGCTCAGGATTGAGCCCATCTGGAGAGTAATTTCCTGTATGAATGCACACTCCTTGGTTAAGTGCCCCCTTCATTCAAAAGAGCAATACTTTGGAAATAACTCTCATACCCTTCTCAACCTGCCGAAGTCACCTCAGCTGCTCCATAACTTACCTATTGTGAACTTGGGCATGCAGTTCAAAAAAGAAAAAGAAAATGCTAGGTAAAAGAAAGCAGCAAAAAAATGGGGGGGGAGGGGAATTTTACCCAGTTAGATGAAATCACCTTAGTAACGTTTAAATATAACAGAAGCTTTTAAAAGAGTAAGAATAGAAAAACCTACAAACAATGAGAAATAAATAGTATAACTTCACAAAAATGACTCCCCTTGTCTTTACTTCTGGAATTTGATACTGCTGTGTTACGTAACAAGTTAAGGCTGCCATAACAAAGTGCAACAGACTGGGAGTCTTACATAGCAGAAATGTATTGTGTTACAGTTTTAGAAGCTAGAATCCCAAGATCAAAGTGCCAGCAGGGTTGATTGCCCCTGAAGCCTCTCTGCTGGCTTGAGCACGGCCCATCCCTTGCTGCTTCCTACAGTCCTGGCCTCTGAACACATGCATCCCAGGCGTCTCTCTGGAATGTACAAATACTCTTGTCATATGAAGACCCCAAACATATTAGATGAGAGCCCATCTATAGGGCTTTAAATGAACTCATTTAACCACAAGTATCTCCTTAAAGAATCTAGTATCCATATAATCACTTTCTTGGGCACTAGAAGTTAGACCTTTAACATACAAACAAGATAAAGGCACACATAAATGGCAAGGGAAAATTAAGGTGGCAATCCAGAGTTAATCAGCTGACCTTGATTGAAATGGGGATGTTGTCTAGGTATAACCAATGTAACTGCAACTAGTATAAGGTCAAAAGGGAATCCCAAGCATTGGCTTGAGGGACATCAGCATAAGAAAAACTTGACCCACCCATTGATGTCTTCTAGGTGGGCAAAGCCAAGGAATAGAAGCAGCTTAAAAATCATTGAAGGTCCCTACTACAGTTCTCAGAAGGAATGTCACACATTGACTTCAGCCAAGTGACACCTTTTCAAATTCTGACCAACCACTGAAACTGTAAGATAATAAACTTACAGTTTCTTACTTGTTTTAAGCCACTAAATTTACATAGCTTGCCCTAATAATAGACACCTAATTCGTTGGGTGCATGAAAGGGTTAAGACATACTGTGAGTAGCATTTCAAGTAACTGATAATGGCACCGGTTGGTTAGTCCGTAAAAGATAAACAATTACCTACTCATCCAGTTACAAACAAATAAACAGGATCATTTATCTATACCACATTGTTCATAAAAATAAAGCCTAGATAAATTTTAAGAGCTTAACAATATACACATGTGGCTACTGGAAGTGCATGGATGAGGATGTGTTTATGATTTTGGAATGGGGAAGGAGAGAACTTCCAAAAACTAATAAACTTTACAATATTAAAATATAAAGCATTTGTATTCAAGAGATAATCTGAGCAAAATCAAGAAGACGAGCAGGAAAACGGTATTTATACCATACATCTATTTACAATGTTTCTTTGCCTTGCTTTTTCTTCTAGACATGGAACATGAATTACTTTCCTAATTAACAACAAATAAGGGGGAAAATGGGAAGACTCTTCTCCTTCCCCCGCCAAGAAATGGGTTAAAACAAAGAGAAAACCAAACCAAAATCACTCTGAGAACAGGAGAATATGCTTTATAAAACACAAATTGTGACTGCTTGGGGCAGCTCCTCCTGCACACACTCAATACTCTCACACCTGTGCAATGGGGTCAGGTCAGCCAGGATCATGTAGACAAGACTCCTGACACATTAACCTACTTACGGACTACTGGAGATGAGGCTTAACTGTCCAGTTGTCTCTTCTTTTTCCTCATTTTCCTAAACACACAGGTATGCTACATTTCCTGTCCTCTCTTGGCAGTTGGATGCATCTGTGCCAGAATTCCAGCCAATGGGACCAATGACAGAGGACCAGTCAGAGACCACTTTGTTATCCTCCATCCTTACTTTCCCTACCTTCTTCTGGACAAGAAGTAAGCCATAAAATATGCCCAGCCTCCCACTGCCATCCAAAAAGCCTCACCTAGCACTGAAAACTGGAGCCAGGATGCCCAGCAGGGCGTCTTGGTTACTTTTAGTTGTCAACTTGATACTCTCTGGAAAAAAGAAAGTCAATTGAGGTGTTTCCTCTATCAGATTGACCTATGTATGGGTATGTCTGTGGGGGTATTTTCTTAATTACTAACTGCCACCTCTGGGCAAGTGTCCCTGCTTTGCATAAGAGAAGTCAAGCAAACCAATAAGCAGCATTCCTCCAGGGCCTCTGCTTGAGTTCCTGCTCCCAGTTCCTACTTTGAGCTCTTTCCCTGGCTTCCCTCCACCAGGGACTATAAGCTGTAAGCAGAAATAAACCTTTTACATCCCCAAGTTCCTTTTGGTCAGTACGATCACTGCAGCAGAAAGGTTACCAGAATGCAGGGTGTGTCTTGTCACCGTTAGCAATAGCGCCATTTGGAAAGTGACATGACGGAGTCTCCTTCTAGCTATCCAACATCATGAAGCCTGGGCTGGCATCCTGCTCCATCGTTTCTGCATCACACGAGGAAGACAATGTTGGGACGAAAGGCTCCGAATATCAAGACAATGAGTTCCAGAACTGAGGCAGGGCTCATAGAGCGAGATGAATGAGCCAAGATACAGAACTTTAGGAAGATTAACACCCACAGAGGAGAATCCATCTAGCTGCATGGAATCTAGATTTCTCTCCTTGTGACCCCAATTCATAGGTTATTTTTCAAGACTCAGGACCCTGGCTTTAGGTTTGTTTTTTACTTTTTAAGTTTTTCTCCCTAAAAAAGAATTTTAAAGTAGATAATAAAATAAGTGGACTGTTGAGACCAATTTGGGGAGGGTCTAGGCCACCTCACCAATTTGCTATTTTCTTAGGAGACCCTCCTCACTTCCCAAGTGTGAGAAGTTTGTTTTCTGCCCACTGGCTTCTACGTCGGATTATACAACAGCTGGTCAACTCACAGTGGCCCCCGAACATGCTTGAATATCATCTTACACGGAGGGGCTATCTGACACAAGATCTTGCTGCATAGCTCAGGAAACTATCCCGACAACCACAGAAAGGTAAATACAGACTCTAAACTCACGCCAGCTGGGCCAGCAGCAACAGAGCCCTGTGCCTGGCAGCTGTGGGACAGTTTTCAAATATAAACACTTCCCCCTCTGCCTTCTGCTTTCCCTTCTCCTCTCTGTTTTCTTTCCTAAGGATTAAGAGATTTCATTTTCATTGTTCCATAGATGGGAAGGGAGGTCTCCCTGAGCCAGCGCCAAGCACTGTGTGTTCCTTATGGTTTGGAAACCACTTGAAACACTCTGTCCCCTACTCCTACAGGCAACCCATGCTGTACCCACCAGCCCCTTAGTGTTCTATCGGAGTCCTGAGAAGGCTGCCGCAGAAACTGTGTGTCCTTTTCCCAATCTGCCCAGAACATCTGGAAGGCAGAGAAGGTCAATAAGAACTTTGCTTTCCTATGGAAGATGGGACAGCTATCAGAAACATTGGGCAGAAAGGAGTGTTGGCTACATCTAATGGCCTTGCTGGATGTCTTGATGTCTCAATGCATTCATAAAATAGTTCTGTACCTATGTCAAGGGCACCATAAGGAGAAGACAGTAGAGATCTGGACAGCATCTGACTAGACTCCACTTACCCCACCTTCCATTCATTCAGTGTCTGCTCTGCCCTGTGTCCTGGGAAACTAACATCTAGAAACTACATTTTCCCTGATGGATTCCACCAGAGTCACTGCAGGATGTGACTGGAGATTGGAAAAAGAGAGAAGTCTGTCTTATGCTACATTTCTAGAAGTAGAAGTAGACATGAATATTCATAGAACAAACCCCCACCCTGACCTAGGCAGTTAACTCTCTAACAGTTCAGCTTCCAAGAAAACCCAGGGAACACTTTTTTCTCCAGTCACACATCAACCTGGAGAAGGCAGGGGCTCCCTGTTGTTGCCCATCTCCAATACCCCAGCTGCATTGTGTGTCATTTTAACATCCTTCACACAGTTCCTCAAGAAACCTCTTCATCGGTCTCTTTTTTAAGATTTGATTTTAATTATTTGTACTTATGTGGCAGGGGCAGGGGGTATATGCATATGTGTGGGGATGCCTGAGGAGCCAGAGGCATTGGATGCCTGAGGTAGAGTTATGGGACATTGTCCACCACCTAATATGGATGCTGGGAATCAAAGTCTGGTCCTCTGCAAGAGCAGTGAGTAGCCTTAGTCACTTAGCCATCTCTCCAGCCCCTGAATCAATCCTTTTCATCTGGAGCATTTGGAATGGACGCTGTTTCCTGCCATACCCCCACCTATTGCATCTGGCATTATTGATGCAAGTACAGAGGTTTAAAAAGTAAAGATAATGTTTGCCTTTATGAAGTCATGCTGTGATCAGAAGGGAAAAAATATATAGCTGGACTTATCATTCCAACCCATATGACTACCGGAGATGGTTCTAGAACAGTGTTTCTCAGAGTACGATCAGCCTCATCTGGGAATGTGATACAAATGCCAATTCTTAAGTCCTGTCCCAGAGCCACCCAATTAGAAATTCCTGAAGCCAAGTTCAGCACCTTTACCCAGAACTCTGGGAGCTCTGGGACCCCTGAGGTGCATCTCCGTCATATCCCAAGAGAAGTCAGATAAGGGAAAATGGCAACCAGACTTCAAAACCATGCAAGTTGATTGCTTGTTCCTCTTGAACATCCATAGATGAGCCTCAAGATAGTTTTTATGACTTGGGTTGTGGCTTAGACTCAGTAGTCTAAGTAGTTAATTAGTCACCATGAAAGGACAGCCCTTCACTCCAGTTTGCAACAAGAGACCAGATGCTTCTTGATGTAGTCAGTGGCAGGTATGCTCTATGCCTGCTCCCCTCTCAGATGCTTTGCACATAAACCCCTAAGCTCAGGTCAGGCTCTTGGTCCTTAAATGTCAACAGCACCTTAGCTGAAGATCCTGCCTAACTGCTTTCTCCCAGCTCTACCTAGCTACATCACGTGGACCGGAACTCTGTGTGGTTATATTGGATTAGAAGGTCTTCCCACCTGTGCTTCATTCTCTCCCTCCTCAAAGCATCTACTTGAGAACCAGTTCACACTTGCAGTGGAAGCCCATGGCTCCAGGTGGAAAAGCAGATTGCAGTTTAGAACTCACAACCTTCTTCTTCTTCTTCCTTTTTTTTTTTTTTTGTAGCTGCTGCTCACACAAAAGCAGCTCCTTCATTCTGCATCTGTTCCTGTCATTTGTGAAATGAGAACCATGAAGTCTTGGAAGGTGAAGAAGGAATTAATTGAAATGACGCATAAGCAGTGCTTAGTATAAGCAGAGACACATCCTTGGACTTCGTCAAGTGGAGTCTCTTGCACTCTTCTCCTTGAAGACTATATAGCCCTCTGTTTCCCATGACGAATTCCTAGAGCACAGTGACAAGGGTGGAACCCATAGTCAGACTGTGTCCAGCCAGCTCTACATTCACTATCTTTGTATCTTTAAGCAATCTCCTTAAACTTTATGTCACTCCTGTTCTTGCCTACCTCATGTTTAAATCTTAGCATCTAGAGAGTCAACTTTTCATTGCCTTCGGACTCCATAGATGTCTGCTCTGAGTCCTCTTTAAAGCCATTCATAGCTAACATGAATATGAATTATTCATCCTTAATTCATAATTAATAATATCATTACCATATACTCCGAGCAAAAGATTGAGACTTAATGCCTATAGAGTATAAGTCAACAATAGTGGCAATTGGACAGAATTTTTGAAATTGAAACTATATTACTACGCTCCTTTGACTCTTTCTCATATACATGTTTGGGAAAAAAAACACATATTGTGGGCAAAAGTTTAGAAGATAATGGCCAGAAGGCTAGCAATGTTTGTGACCAAAGTCACATTCATATGTGAAAGCTTTAAAACCTAATCTCATGGACCAGTGAGAGGTAGTTACCATAGACTAGGGGAAAGGGTGAGTGGGGACAGGGATAAGAAAAGAGAAATGCTGAACATAGAGTACAGAGTTTCAGCAAGATGAGAGGGATATGTTCTACTATTCTGTTGCATGGTGATCCCAGTTAATGTATTCATGCATTTTCTGTTGCTATCAGGAAATACCTAGGCCTGGTATTTATAAAGAAAGGAGGTTCATTTAGCTCAGAGTATTGAAGGTCCAAACAGCATGACATTAGTTCAAGTAAGAGCATCTCTGACCTCATCGTCTTGTCTGCAAAAACAGGCAGGAGATCCCATGATGAGACTGAAAGCCAGAGGAGGTGTGGCCAGACCTACCTCTCAGGAGGCCTCCTCTCTACCTCTAAATATATGTTTGTTTGTTTTTTACTTAATTTTTTTTTTGATACCATAGTCCCTCTATCACTTCTCTTAAAGGAACTGTTAACTCTAAACATCATCACACTGGGGATCAGGTCTCTAACATATTGAGGAATAAACCATGTCTGGACCAGAACAAATAATAACCATGTGTTGTAAATTTTAAACTTTGAAAAAGAATTCATTTTAGTTCTTTATCACACACACAAATATTAGATTCCTATATGTTAGTTTGATTTGACCTATAATGCACACAGAGATCAAAACATAATATTATATCCCATAAATATACATAGTCATTGGTCAATTAAAATGACCAATTAATTCAATGACCACAGCAACAATGATGACAAAAATTTGGAAGACAGGAGCCTTGACTCTGCTGCTGATAGAGATGGCAGGTCAGGTCTGGGAAGGTCCCCGTACCAAGGATTTCTCATTGAGAGTTTCCCCAATGTCCAGAGAAGAGCTGGTCTGTTTCCCATCCCTGGAATGCTTCAGAGTCATTGTCACCACCACCCACTTTGTTCTCACCCTTCCCTGCCCTGAAAAGCCCTTCCTTCTTTCTTCCCTTTCCAAGTCCTTCAGAGCCCAACTCCATCCCTGCTTCCTCTGAGACACTCCCTGGAGAGTCAGTCCCCTTCCTACATCCTCCTTCACGGACACCTTTGTAGCTCCTGGTCAACTGAAGGTCATTTAGCATAATGTGTCTTGATTCCTAGTCAATGTGATGCCTTCGTATATAACATGTCTTCTTCCCCCCAAACCAATAGCAGGCTTCTCCCTGAAAGGGAGGATCCTACTTCCTACAACTTCTAGGTCTGAAAGAAATTAGCTTGATCTCCAAAAGAAATATAAAGCATAGACGCAAAGCTTTCAACAGCAACCATATCCTTCGTAGTGTATCTTTCTATCAAGATCTCCATGCCCTCGCTATTAATCCCACACTTGTTTTCAGATCCCTGACACATTGAAGGAGAAAGGCAGACACTCTGAATGTTCTGCTTAAGATAAACTGGCCTGGACTCCAACCCCACCCTTTAAAAACCTAGAATTCTCTTCCACTCCCTGACAAAGCTCTAACGCTCCACCTCCCTCCCTACAGCACGTTATTGGACTTTAGAGGTCTAAATTAAGATGAATTGCTCTCCAAAGCTCCTCTTGCTTTTCCTGGTTGGCCATAAATAATCAGTCATGTTAATTGGTAGAGCCAGATTGAAATAGGGGGTTCAATTAACAAAAATCTGTATTAAAGGAAACACATAGAAAATTCTGGACTTTAAAAGTAAAGTCAGAATATTGAGAGATAATTTAAGTTTAATGCAATGGTTACATAAATCAGTAATAATCATCTTGAGAAAGGTAGATCTCAACAAATACCAAAAATTGAAGTGATTTCTTGAAAGTCAGTTCATAATGCCTAAAATTAAAAATCAATAACAATAAAAACTATACAAGTTACACCTCTGTATAAGAATAAACCTCTAAAACCAGAATCAAGACAAAAGTGCCCATTCTTACCACTTCCACGTGATTCAGAGGAGTAAGGCAAGAGAAAGTAATGAACAGGCTAAACTTTGCAGACAATATGATTTTGTACTTGAAATATTCTCAGACTTGGCCTAGTGGTACATGCTTATAGTTCCATGGGAACTAAAACAAGAGGATCAAGACTTTAAACCCAGCCTGGATGACATGGACAGTTGTAGGACAGTCTGTGTTATAGAAAGACCCTGTCTCAAAAACAAAAAGCAAAATAAACCCTTTGACATGACAGGCACTTTTGTGAATGTAACAGAATACAAATCTAACATCTATTAAAACCAGCTTTTCTACATAACAATCTGAAAGATGCTAAGTAGGAATTCAAGGACATGCTCCCATTCGCAATAAAATAAAATAAAATTAAACAAACCCTTTCTCTGTAATGACTCTAACTTGTGTCAAATCGACACACAAAATCAGCCAGTACAGAAACAAAAGCAGGAACCAAGAGACAAGATCTGAAGCAGAGACCATGGGAAATCATTGGCTTGCTTCTTCTGGTTTGCTCTTCTGCCTTTCTTCTAAGTCCAAGGCCTACCTGTCCAGGAATGGCACCACTGATAGTGGTCTGGGCCGTCCTACAACACTTAGCAACTGAGAAAATGCCCTGCAATCTCAGGTCAATCTGATGGAGGCAATTCCTCAAATGAGATTCAGTCTTCCCAAGAAGTTTTAGGTTTGTCAAGTTGATGAAAACTAACTATGACAGTGCCAAAACATTATGTTGGAATAAAGAGAGTGTCTTCAACAGTTGAGCTGAAACACTGTACATCCACACGTCAGATATTAAAACTAGATCCTCATCTCTCCCTCTGTTAAAAAAAATTTTAATTCAAAATGAATCAAAGACCTTAATATAAAACCAAGAACTTTTTGCTAGAGAAAAATGTGGGGGAGATGCAGCAACTTTCTGGATGGGATTCTAGTAGCTCAGGAAATAACAAGAATGGATGGATAGGGTTGTATACAATTTTAAAGATTCTACATTTTAAAGAAACAATTGGAGCTAGGGCGATGGCTTAGCAGGCACGTGTGAGGATCTGAGTTCTGATCCCCAGCACCTAAGTCAAAAGTCAGGTACTGCTGCTTGCTGTAACCTCAGCATTATGTGGAAGAGACGTGTGTGTGTGTGTCTGTGTGTGTGTGTGTGTGTGTGTGTGTGTGTGTGTGTGTGTGTGTGAGATCAGAGATTGCTGGTCATTCGGCCTAGCTGAAAAAATTGGTCAAGCTCTTGGTTCAGTGAAAGACACTCTCACAAAAGAATAAAAGATTGAATAGGCACTTTATACCATTCTCTGGCCTTGGCAACCACATGTGTGTTTACACACAGGTACAAATGTATGTACTGACACATGCAAACACACAAAATAAAATTCAATTAGTTAAAATAAAGGACATAATTGCCAGATGGAAGAGGCAGCTTAAAGAGTTGGAAAAATAGAAGATTAATGTCTAGGATATATTTTTTTAAGGCCTAGAAAATAAAGACCAAATAATCCAAATACCAAATATAGATCCAAAAATAAATACCAAATTAAATACCAATTAGTAGCTAGGCCAATGAATCAAATGAACAGTTTTTTAAGTAAAAATTTTCATAATTATTTTAAAATAATAATGATAATAATATAGAGCTGGAGAGATGGCTCAGTGGTTAAAAGCATGTGATGTTTTTGCAAAGGACCTAGGTTCAGTTTCCAGCACCCACACATGGCAACTTGTATCCATATGGAATACCAGTTCCAGGAAATCTGATGTTCTCTTCTGCTCTCTGCAGGCATAAAGAGCAGACACAGTGTACATGCATGCATGTAGGCAGAACACTCGTACACATAAAATAAAAACAAAACTTCTTTAAAATTGTCAACACCCTAGCTATCAGAAAAAGACAAATTAGAACTACATCAAGATTCCATCTCACTCCAGTCAGAATGGCAATCATAAAAACAAACAACAATCGTTACCAGGGGGACAGAGTAAAATAGCCCCTTATACACTGTTGGCAGGAATAAAAAGCCAGCGACTATATCAGTACTGAGATTGCCCAGAAAACTTGACACAATAACCGAAAGATGAAGCTATAACATTCTTGGGTACATAGGTGAAAGTCAGCATACAAATCAAAATCCCATATCCACATCTATTTCTGCAGTAACCATAGTAGCCAAGCTGTAGAGTTAGCCCACTGTTTCCATCAACAGATGAATAGATTAAATGGAAACAGAAGTAACACATACACACAAACACACACATGCGCTGAGGTCATCAAGAAGCACAGAATCATGTCATTTGCAGGCAAATAGATGGAATTGGCACATCATTGTGTTAAGTGAATAAAAGGCGAGATTCTTCAGAAAGATAAATATCACATTTATATCACTTGTGGAATTTAGAAAAATTTCAGGATACCAAAATAGAATGTGGACTGTCAGGGAAGACAGCAGGGAGGAATAAGGGGGAGAGGAGGAAAGGAGAGGACTGTGAAGGGTTTAAAGTGATCAAACTCTTCACATCAATAGGCTTTTAGTGTTCATGACACAAGAAGCACTATTTCCACCCTGCTAATTAGAACAGAACAGAACTGTTAGGCTCTCAAGAGGAAGGCACAGAATACAGCTAGAGAAAGATATAAGTCACAGAATACAGCTAGAGAAAGATATAAGTCACAGAATACAGCTAGAGAAAGATATAAGGCACAGAATACAGCTAGAGAAAGATATAAGGCACAGAATACAGCTAGAGAAAGATATAAGTCAATTCAGAAAGGGTGCCGGGAACAGCTGGAAGTGTTTATCATGAAGAAGAAAAGTCTCATGAAGACACGATCCCTGTTCTCAAATACATGAAAAGCTTTTATGTAAGGAAAAGAACATTTATTCTGTAACTCCCAAATGAAACAGGCTTTCACAGAAGAAGAGTGCCCGTTAGTGCTCTTAAGAGTATAACAGGTTACTTTATGGGCCATCCAGGTTCCGACTCCAGGAAATATGGAGGAAGTGTGCTGACCTTAAAGGAGGAGCCTATTCTTCTCTCGGGATTTCAGTGTCTTCATGAGCTATCATGGACACACACACACACACACACACACACACACACACACACACACACTCAGAGAGAAATTGCTTGTCAAGCTCTCTGACCTGTGACCCAAAGAGGAAGCCACATATCTAAATAAAGCTGACTTGGGCTTGCTGATCGAGTATCTGGTAGTAGTTACCCATAACTACTAGTTCCCCAGAAAGCCAAGACTCATAGGCAAAGTACCTAAGTACCTTCATCTCACGGAGGAAGACCAGTCATCTAACAAGAGAAATTTTGAGGCTTAAGACATTCACTGAGATCCACTAAGTCACACCAAGTGTCTACTGTCCCTTCTATCAGTGATAATAAATGTCAGGATTTTGGAAGAGTATGTGGTGGCTACATAAGTTGAAACCCTAGCTCTGCCACCCACCACCTGTGCCACTGCTACCACCTGTGCCACGGCTACCACCTGTGCCACTCCCACCCACTACCTGTGCCACTGTGGGTGTCTGGCTTTGTTATCTGTGTCTCCCTTCATCTATAACATAGAGACGTGGCTCTTCAGCGTACCTGTGATGGTTCACTGCATGTGTCAATGCAAGCGGTGTCTAGATATTTGGCCAAACATGTATTTCATTTGGGGAGAGGGATTTGTAGATGATGCTGATATTTAAATTGATAGGCCACGGAAGGCATATTGGCCTCCATAATATGGGTGAGCCCGTCGGGACAATTGAAGGACTGAGCAGAAAAATGGCATGACTATTCCCTGAGAAAGAGAAAATAATTGGCCATGACAATCTTCAAGCTGGGTCATTGTCTCTTTCTTATTCTACAGCTAAAGACTAAAATTCCAAAGTCTAAAGACACTGAGGCTCATGGGCCTTTGGACTTCAACTGAGACATCAGCTCTGACATCTTGCCAGCCTTCATCATGACATGATGCAAGTCCCTATTGGTTCTCTTTCTTTGCAAAACCATGACTGATGTAATATCTGTCTTAAGAGTTTGTGTTAAAGTTAAGTAAAATGAAGTTGGGTGTGGTCATGGGTACCTATAACCTCAACACTGGAGAGGCTAAAAGGGAAGAATTGAGACTCTGAAGCCAGTTTCGACTACATAGTGTCTCCCATAGAACCTTTCCTGAGTAAGAGTCTTTATCTGAGCCTACCCTCTCTGTAGAGACCATACTGTCATACCAGATAGGTGTCACATCTACCTTGCCTCTCTCCTGAGATTCTCTGACCACACCAGACACTGAAATCTCTTTTCTGACATTTCCTTGTATCCTTGTGCTATATGCACAGTCAATTCTCTTTTAACTTAAATCTGACGTCTTTCCTGAACCACTCCACAATGTATTTAGGGACAGGGACCCTTCTGTCTTCTCCATTTCCCATAACCCAATGGAGTCCTGAGTCTTTTCAGTTGATTGACAGAATGTTCAGATGCCTCTGTCATCAATGAGTTTTCCACTGCCTCTGCTCGGGAGCACTGGTCACCAAGCCTGTTTGATTAACCTATGGAACATTTATAAACTAAAGATACAAATTCTGGCATGCACAACAGACTCAGGTGTAGATACAGTAAGTGGAGATTCAAGGGGTTGAATCACATAGCTGTCTCTCTCTAAACACAGGAGACTGGTTCCAAGATCCCTGACAATACATAAACATCTGCACAGGCCACAATGGTAGTTATAACTAAATTAAATATAGCCTGCCATTTACTTTAGATCATCTCTGTATTATCTACGGTACCTAATGCAAGGTAAATTGTTACAGTGTATTGTTTGGGAGGTAGCAACAAGAAAAATCCTACATATTCATTTTTGTTCTTTAATGTTTTAAGCCTGCAGTTCATTGCCTCTGTAAATGGAGGCAAAGCTCCTTTGACTCAGGGCACCTACTTTATTTCAAGTCTTAAATTTTCCATTAATCAGACCCCTAAACTAAAGGGGCTTAGGCCACTTATCTATGGGTCAAAAGGCTGGTGACAGAAATCACAGGGAATATCCGTTTCTTGAACACTGACTCTATTCTAGTACCCATCTAAGACAATGTGCTCTCACCTGCAGGTAGAGGAAGTCTGCCCCTTGCTAGTGATGTAAAAAAGAAGCCTCTGGACTTAGAGCAGCCTGGCTCTGCTGTTAAATGAACCATTAGAATGTCCATGTTTGGAATGTGAACTACAGATGAAAGATACACAAACAGCTACAGTTAAGCCACATCACCTCACTGGTCCTCAGTTCCTACAGTGTTTAATATAGTGGGAGATTAATATATAATACTGGGTTGGTGTCCTTGGGGATGACCCTTCAGAAATCTCTTCCTTCCCTTCTTGCTCTGAAAAATTGGGCACAGAAGTGATTTTGGTTTTCAATAGAAGGCATTCTTAGAACCATCTAGGAGCTCCAGGCTACACCTCCTGAGCTAAATCACATCTAATGTTCCTGCCAAGCTGGATATTATCACCATGCTTGCTGGGACCCTCATGCAAAGATCCAGGTGTGTTTAAGTGGGAAGGCATAGAAAGGGAACTTACTAGATGAAGGATGAAGGGAAAGCACTGAATGTGTTCTGAAGAAGAAAAAAGTTCTCTCTCATTAGCCATTATTTCTGGCCTTCTAGAACATTCCAGTGCCCCGTCTGTCTCACTGACCCAGCCTTCCTCCATAATCTTGCAGGCTATCCTATGTGTTCCCTCAATTGATGAGCCATTTACCCCTGGGCCTCCTGCACACAGAAGAATGACAGGGGGGAGCAGATGATGCTCAGAATTCACATTTTCTCAAAGACTTGACTTCTCCTATACTTTATCCCTAATCCCTGCCTGAATACAGCCTGTTGTCACTGAGTCCTTATCCTTGACAGCAGTGACCTCTGGAAGGACCATCTCACCAACATCCCTCTGCTTCTATGTCACTGAGGAAACTGGAAAAAGGAAAATGTTTATTAAAATCACTGAAGTCTAACAAAGGGGTGGGGACAAGGGAGCGTCTAAATTCCAGCACTCTCCCCACAGACAGAGGGTGGAAAAACCCAGGCTTTCCTGCCTGGATGTCATCAGATCTTGGCCTCCCAAGAGCAAGAAATCAGTGGAAATGTATATATATTTTAATACGCCCTCATTACAAATAAAAATGGTTTTACATCAATACAGGGGTTGGTTGAAATATGTTCCAACTTTGCTAAGCAGGGAATGCATCAAACTGCCTATAATAATATCAGGCAAGCAATCTTCATGCCAAAGTCAGACAGAGAAGAATTTTCACTGCCAGAGGAGATCTGTTCTTCATCAATGTTTCAATATTCAAGGAAGCCGGGGACATATTTCTGTGATTGAAGCAAATTGCCAGTTGCCAATACTATGATTTAATTCATTTCTTTTCTCCTCTCATTTGGATTAACTGCCACAGCATTTGGTGCCATGGAGGCACAACATAGAAGAAACATTATAGGAAAGAGTAGAGAATGGGAATGTGAAGATGGATGGAGAGAAAGAATGAGAGGATGAGAGAAAAGAGGAGGTCAAAACAGCTGGGATGAGAGGAGCCATGAGAACATGTGGAGAAACTGAGAAACAGAAGAGCAGACAGCATGGGGGAAAGCTGAGAAAGATACAAAAATGAGGAAGAAGTAAAATAAAAAATCATGGAAGGGCTAGGAAAGTTGTTCAGTGTATAAGGTGATTGCTGGGCAAGAATGAGATGCTAAGTTCAGATCTCCAGCATCCATGTAAAAGTTAGGTGTGGTAGTGTGCATCTATAATGTCAGCACTGGGGAGAGGAGAAGTGAATCCCAGGGGCACACTAACAAGACAATCTAACTAAAGTAGTAAGTTCTGGGTTCAGTGACTGTCCATGTTTCAAAAGGAAGGTATAGAATAATGATAAAGATACACAGAATCAATCACTGGCTTCCACATATGTAGGCTAACACACTGCACACACAGGTGTGTTAGAGAGAGAGAGAGAGAGAGACAGAGAGGCAGAGAGAGAGAGAGACAGAGAGAGAGAGACAGAGACAGAGAGACAGAGACAGAGAGACAGAGACAGAGAGACAGAGACAGAGAGAGAGAGAGCCCAAAATGAAGAAAGATAATACAAAAGCCAAAGGTGAGAGTCATCTCCGGACTAGGTCTTCCCTCAAGTTTTAGGCAATTGGTCCAAGACTGAATGGAGCTGCTTTCCCAAGGTCACTGAGTTCTTCTAGGGTCATTGAACTTGAATCAAAGGACTAGATACTCCTGAGTCCAGTCAACCCTCTTCATGGTGCAGTATTTAGAGAGCAAGACAAAATCATAAAATGAAGACAGAAAGACATAGCTTGCTGTGGGCACACATGAATAGTGTACTGGGTTTTATCAAGTGACTGTGCTGTCTACTAACATCTAACAATTCAATAGCCACAGTTTCCACATTCTTTGAGTCCAGGAGCTTCTTGGGAATAGTAGCTAACATCTAGAGGACATGATTTGCTTCCTCAACAGACTTCACATGGAATCATATTTTACATAGAATCACATAGAATCAGGATGCTAGAAGGGTTGTGAGAATCTGACCAGATTGGTGTCAGTATTCTCAGACCTCTGAATCAAAGTTCTGGAGCCTTTGTGTTTCCAAGACGATGACTATCCTGATAGAAGCTACATCCTGGATGATGGAAAATGCCAAACTCTAGGGTCCTAATTCTAGATCTGGGATCTAGATCCCAGTTCTAGATCTGAGATCTCCATGATAACAGCACCTCTCTTCTTTCCCCTAACCCAGTTAACTTCTGGTACATTAAGGAGTTTATACACAACATGGCCATGCCAGACTGGCCACCCACTTTCTGTCCATACCCTAAGACCCCACAATGAGCCATTCCTTAGCCACCATTGGGACTTAGAGATGTTCAAGATCACAGTGTAGTCCACTCTTTGAGGACAGACCCAAGAAGGCTCAGGGCCATCTGGCCAGGGAAATTTAAGAGGTTGGGTACCAGGAACATTGTCTAGAAGTGGATATAAACCACAGGCTCCAGGACACATGTTACTCAATGTTAGCACAGAGCCTTGTTAAGTCCAAGGTTTATATCAGGAGTGTCACCTCCCAAGATCCGAGAGAAGACTTGTCTCTGCCTCCCCACTTGCCCACTGACTATTTTAGACTCAATAGCTCTGTGATCCAGAAGGAAGTAGCAAGCCAATTCTGGTTATAGAACTACTCTTGAGTAATTTGGATAAAATATAAATGATAGTGCTTGCCGTAGTTTATAGAAGGAAGATTCACCATTCTCTGTTCACTATGATGAAGGATTCTTGGGACCAAATTTATTGATCACAAATTATTGCCTAGTACTAACAAAATACCTGGCATGTATTTTATGATGAATGAACAAAGGCAGGAAGACTAAACATCAACCTTCAATATAATAAGATATGTTTCATCATCAAAAATAAATAGTAGATGTTATTTTATTAGTGTTCAGAGACTATTAGGCATATAGCCCAGCCTAGAGGAGTTGGAAAGAGGTTCTGGAAGAGTAATAGAATTAAGGTAGGCATTCCAGGCAGGGGGAACCTGAATGGACATGACATATTGGAGTAACTGTGATGAAACAGAATTTAAATATCACAAAGGATACTAAACCTTGTATGGATCTCAATACCTCACATGTGCAGACAACTGGTATACCTTGATTACATATGCTAGATTAATGGAAAACTGATCACTCTCCTTTGAAAAAACAACATGAAAGTCAAAATTGAAAGAAAGCTTAAGAATTCCCATCTGGAGATTGGCATACTTTTCTGTAAGGGACTAGACACTACAGTCTGTACTGCTTCTGCCTCTACTCAACTCTGCTATGTTTTATGAAAGCCCCCATTGATGTTAAATCAACAGCTTGGCCAGACTTTAATAAAACTTCATTTACAAAAACTGACCTTGAGTCAAATTTGGCCCAAGAACCATAGTTGACCACATACTACTCTAGATCCAGACTTCTATAGTATAAAGGCTAAAAAGATAGCTTAACTCACCCAGGATCACATAGCATGTTGGTACAGAGATCTAAGCTAAATATTAATGTTTCAATGTAAGTGTTTGGGCAGAGCATCAGTAGGAGAGATATTTGGGAGCATCTCCATACTACTGTGCTTCACCCAACCTGAGGGAAAAAGAAGAAAGCAAGACAGGCAAAAACAAAGGCACATCCCAGGTCAAGCACATGAGTGGACACTGTCTCCTGATGGGGACCCAAGTCCTAACTGAACAACACGTTATACAAAAAATAGCCTGTGTGACACACAAAAATCCCACCTCAACCTATACTCAGGGTAAGAAGCTGGCTTGGGCTAGAAGATTCTACTGAAAGAACAAACAAACCCGGGACTCCACAGCTCAGAACCACTGCAAGATCACAACTTCATCTGCATATAGAGAAGCTGAATTTCCAGGAGAGGAAACAACACTGAGGTTCCAACACCAGGTCATGGCCAGATGGTTCCGGATCTTCAGTCCAGTCTCTTGAGTTCCCTAAAGGGTCTCCTCTCACATCCTGATGTACCCCACGGATCTGAAATCCTTGTTGGCACTCTAACATCCTGATGGTACCCCCACGGATCTGAAATCCTTGTTGGCACTCTAACATCCTGGTGGAACCCCATGGATCTGAAATCCTTGTTGGCACCCCTAACATCCTAATGGAAACCCCACTCCCACTCCCACTCCTGCCCCCAGTGCAAGCACTCTAATCATCTTTCACACACAGTTAGATGGACATATAGGCTTTAGATGGAGAAATATCTAGAACATTTGATTCAGTCTTGATTCAGTCTCTCAGGAGATCATGGTACCTTGAAGAAAAGGAGGCTTACTGGCTGACTCTGCATCCAAGTAAATAGAAAGTCTCCACTCAGGATGAGAAGAGGGTTCCAGACTCCCCCACCCTTTACACACTCCTTCCATCCCCACAGACAGGGGCCAGTGCAGTCTCAATCCAACATCATCTCTTCAACTCTTAGTGATACCTCAACTAGAATCATTTGTGTATGAGCTGCTCTATCCACTCGGTTGAAAGTTCCTCAAAGGCAGAAATGTATCTCACTCATCCCAGACTCCTAGCCCTGAGTCTGGCACATATACAAGTATTATTCACTGATGTCTAAGCTGTGGTATCCTGCAGAGAGCCAGGAGAGCATAGCAAAGAGGTTAGGAGATTGTATGGCCTGGAAACAGGCAATCCTGAGTTCAAATTCTGACTCACACATTTTAATTGCTATGCGAGCATGAAACACGTTACTTAATCTCTCTCTGAGGCTAGGCTTTCTCATGTGAGACGTTGTCATGCTGAAATGAGACAAGGCTGTTAGAGCACTTGGTGGAGCACGCAGAACTCAAAAACTCAATAAATGTCACGAAAGGACAAAGTCAGACAGCCAGTATGACCAGTTGATCCCTTGATTAGCTGGCTTCCACACTTTCAATATCAGTGTGCACTTAGGAACAGGGAGGCCCTAAGAGGAGGTAAATCCATCGATGGAACCAGAAAACTAGAAAATCATGAGCATACCCTGCACTCACCTCCTAAAAGAAATAAGCCAGGGACCCCTGCAGTGTTACCAGAGGTCCCTCCCTCCAAGCCAGCACAATGCCTACAGGCTCTCCCAGCCTTTCTATTGATGGATGGAGCCCCAGACAGTTTCTAGAAAGTCCACACTGCTTTGTCTTTAGTGAAGGCCATTGTATTTCATGCAGGCTGGTAACACTAGGGAGCCAACAAAGGACAGACTCTTTGCAAGGCTTCAGTGCAGCAGCACCTGGTACTCAAAGCTAGCTGAGCCCCAGAGGACTAGGAATCCTGAAAAAGAAAAAGAAAAGAAGGCATGAAGATGGATTGCGAGGAACAATAGGGGAGGCCTGTGTGATCCCTCAGACCGAGCAGGGGTGGAAGCATAATTCATTTAGGAAGAGGGTCCAGCATCAAAGCTAAAGGGAAAGCCATAGCTGCTGGAAGCTGCACTAACTAGATCCCAGTTGTTGTCAAAATGAGAAACAGAAGGAGAAAGGTGGGAGGTAAACCAAATCTGGTTCAACCTCCAAAACACTTCAGAAGCTTTTAAGAGAGTAAAATGTGAGCAAATTAAATTTACATACCAAAAGAATAATTTAACTAGATCAAACACGTTTCTCATGCATACCTCCAATTCCAGCCCTCAATAAGCTCTAGAATCATTTGTCAAGGCTAGCCTGGGCTACAGAATGAGACCCCTATCTCCAAAAGCCAAGGGCTGGGCATGCTGCTCAGTAGTTGAATACCTAGTATGTGAAGGGACCCAAACGAATCGCATATACTGCAAAAATAGTAGTATATGTTTCTGAAACATGAAGCCAAAAGGTTATACATATAATTATGTATAAACTGTCAGGCTCTGTTTGGGGAGAATTTGTGATATGGTGTGTTGAAATATTGGCACGCTGTGCCCACCCTCACCCTAAAAAACTGATGTGTAGTATTTGCTGATTTCCAAGGTATGTACCTTCCTCCTGTTACCAATTTTAAGCTGCTAATATGACTATTATAATTGGGGGAGTTTCATGGGGACTTATTAATTAACTTTTGCAAAATCATCTCAACCGTCATTTACCATATGCTCATGTATGCACCACTGAAATCAAAACCGAATATTTTTAACAGCTGCAGAAAGTTCCCCCACTGGTTTTTCCATTGTAGCTGTGAAGTCTCAGGCAGTCCTATGGAGGGCTGGGGTCCACTCTCTCCATGAATCTCAGCAGACTGACCTCCTTGACCACCGGATTGCAGCTGGGGTGATGCCAAGGCTAGACTAGCAAAGGCTATGCAATTTCTGCCTAAATCTCTGCAACACTTCGTGTAAGTTGCTCAGTTTTACTTACTAAGATCTCCATATTTCAAAGACTACATGTAGGTTCTCCAGTCCAGTGTTTTAGCACAATCTACCAAGAGCTCAGACTTGAGGAAAGCTATTTTGGACCCTCAGGACAAGACTATCAATTAGTCCCACATGGAAAATGAAAAAAATCAATCAAGTTCCACCTGAATGTTTGACTCACAAAACTAAGGGACTGAATGAGCTAGATTTTGTTTTTGTCGATGATTTTGGAGATAATTTATCACAAAAATAGATAACTGGGACAATCCACACATATGCTCCTTTCCCATCAATAGATGCCCTCTCTTCTGACATAATCACACTTCTGTTACTTATCATTAAAGATGAATTGTGTCTACTTGCAAGCCCATGTGGATAGCACCATCAACAAGAATTCCTTTGACATGGGTCTTTCACTCAGACACTTCCCGAGTTGTTTGTTTCAGTGGATTTTATTGATATGTAACCTTACCTTTTTATTAGTATACAATAATCTGTTTCTCTGATCTGTTGATGGAAATCTGAGTTGTATCCAATTTGAGGATGTTACTGGCTCCCCTGCATCTTCCTTTGACATATATTTTCATCTCTCTTGGAATATATATATAGAAATAAAATGGTTGCATCTTAGCACAATCCATCTATATTTATTAGGAAATATCAAACAGATTTCCAAACTGGCTTCAGCGTTTTATCCTCCCTCCGGCAGCAATTCATTATCTCACTTATAAAACATCACATTGTCATTAATTTGTATTTTACCCACTCTGAAGCACACGCAAAATGTCTCAGCTAGTTTAATTTTAACTTCTGTGATGATTTGTGCTGTCTGGCATCTTCTTGACCATTCGGATGCCCATGGATTTCTGGTTCAATCTTCTGCGCTTCTGTCTAGATTCAGTTGTCTAAAATGATTGAGTGTAAGAGTTCTTCATCTATACTTGATTCTAGTCCTGTGGCAAGTGTTTTCTTCCACAGAACAGTTGGCCTTTTCACTTAACTGTGTTTCACAATGAACATAAACTTAATTTTTTTTATGAAATCAAAGCAAATTTCCTTTCTGTAGTCAGTAACCCTTTAGCCTGAGTACTCTATGTCTATCATAAGGTTAACAAGGGACTCCCCAGCATTTTTACTACAAGCTTGACTATCCTAACTTCCACACTTAAACTTACAACCTACTTCAACTTAATTTGTACATATATTGTGTAGGAAGGGTCCCTGCCTGTAACTCCCATGCAAACACCCAATTCTCCAGTTCTCTTCTCTCAATTCCAAAACTGGTTTACTAATCAAATGCTTAAAATTTCATCACCAGAGAAAAGCGTCATTGGTATTTGTACAATACTGTCCTTTAAAATCTCAAATGTCAGACCTAGGGGACAACATACAAATGTACCTGCTCCTAAACTAACAGTCCAAGTTCAGTCCCCAGATTGAATTGAACTCCACATGGTGGAAGGAGAGAACTAACTCCTACAAGTTGTCCTTTGACCTACAACACACACAAACACACACACACACACACACCACACTGAAACATGCGCACTGTGCACACCTCACATATACATACACAACACACCATGCACACACACAAATAGATAAATATTTAAAAGTATATAATAAAATATCACCAACTGCATCCACCAACAATATAACAAAGTAAACAGACCATATCTTAGGTTTTGACCTTTGGTCCTAGAGTCCATTGAATTGCACATGAGAAAGTGCTTTGGGTTAAAAGTCAGAAGAATCAGGTTATATAGAATTCTAACTCAACATTGTCAAAGGACCTTGCTCTGCTAGGCACCATGCTTGGGGTGTGTGGGGAAGAAAGAACAGGAGAAGACATTCCCTGTCCTCCAGACTAACACAGCAGGTACAGGACTGATAGAGACCACTCTCACTGACCCTGACTCTCAGACCTCAGGAATCCAGAGAGGAAATTCTTCTCCCCTCTGATAGTGATAGTAGCACTCTGATATTCTTGTCAGTTCTATGCCTGTAATGAAGAGGACTCCTCTGAAACCCTTAAAGAGGATTAAATCACAAGACCACCAAACCTCAGGGTTGGAAGGAACCTTCCAGCTGAAGTCAGTGGCCAACATGATTGCCTAGAGCTCTTGTCTGAAAATGACAATTTCCAGGCTGCAATCCAGCATATTCTGTTCTTTTTTTGTTCAGAGATCAAGCCTGAAATCCTATATTTGAAAGAAAAAAAAAAGTTCAGGTATTCTATGTCCAGCCAAGTTTAGAGACCTAACTTCTTGCACAAACTGAAGTGGGTGGGGTGGGAAGATACCTAAAATTTCTTAGAACTGCTGGGATTATACAAATGTAACTAGCTAATCAGATAAAGTGATTATATTTGGGAGAATTTTTTCCAAGAGAAACAACTAACACCAGGCAAACATGAGGGAAAACGTCCATGAGAAGGAGGTAACGGGAAGGGAGGAAGGCGGGTGCCAGAGACACACGTCCATCATTTTGAAATTTTACCTGGAGTCCTTCTTAAGGCCAAAAACCAGTTAATATCAAACTGTGGCAGAGTAAACCACAGGCTCTGTTAGTCAATTCAAACTCTAACATGAAAATATTCAGAGCCAACAAATTAATTGAATGCAAGATAAGGCAAGTTGGTAAGACAAACGTGTGGAGGAAAGCATTTTCAGAACAGTAGCAAATTTCAAACCTTCGACTGAGGCATAGTAACCCAGCACTCTTGTTGTAGAGGGATCAGGACACCTCCAGAAGAGTGAAAAATCCTACTCATGACAGGCCAAAGAAAACTAGCTGGGAGATTCACAGAACAAAGCAGAGATACATTGTAACTGGTTTAGTCTACAGTGAAATTCTTTTTCTCTTTTCTGAGTTTAGGATGGGTGAGCAGATGGCTGGAGTACCGGAGGATCTTGCTGAGAAAAAACAACACAGGTTGGAAGTTCACTGTGTCAAGACAGAAAGAGATCAGAGGACAGGAATGGCCCTTCCAAAAGTTTCCAAAGACCACAGCATCACAGCACAGGTGGCAAAGCCATTAAGAGACCAGCCTTGGGTAAGGTACCTCTGTTCCTCAGGCCTCAGTTGACAGTGATCACAAAATCCTATAGTCGTGACTCCCATGTTCCGTAAACACTGATGGCATTTTAAGTCCAGAAAACTCAGTGAGTCACCAAAACCTACTTCTCCCCTCCAAACTTCCAAACTTTCCCTCACACCCATTTGCATCTGCAAAATGGAGATTGGAAGAGAATTCTCAAATGGGCTCAGTACATAAGGCTGGGTCAAGGAGAGGAAAGAAGACAGAGCCTCCATAGATCTCCTTGTCAGCAGCAATTCCCTGTCCCTGCGTCCAAGTTTTAGGACCTGAAAAGGATTTTGGGAGTCCCCCAAAATCAACCCCACTTCCCATTATCATCTCATCATCTGGGCTGGGGAAATCTAGAGACTTGTTCAAATCCTTTCTATAAGGAGAAGCTGAGATAAGCTAAGAAGAGAAGAGAACTATCTAACTTTTCTAGGAAGCAAACAGGAAACAGGTACACTTTATGGTCTATCCAAAAATTCTTAGATGAATTTTATGGCAGCAAACCAACACCCAAGTAAAACTAAAATATATAAGGATAATCACTAATCCTGTTCTTTGGGGATTTACAATGAGGGAAGTGAGCTTTGAAGGAATAAAAGATGGCTGTGATTCTCTCTCTCTCTCTCTCTCTCTCTCTCTCTCTCTTTCTCTCTCTCTCTCTCTTCCTCACACACATATACATAAACTATTGATACCACGCTGTATCTTAACAAAGACCAAGGAGCTTTCCCCCTAGAGACTTGCAAGGAGGAACCAAACATGTTCTGTTCCTTTGAATGTTCTTCCTGCATCATCATGGCTTCAAGTCAGGAGACAATACATCTCAGAGACTCTCAATGGAAACTACACAACCCAAGGGATGTCATAGCTTTAGTGGACATGCTCAACTGAAACCCCTGTGAGTGACAAGGCCTCTTGAATTTCCTTTCCCACAGAAAGAACATGCTTCATCTTTAAGGCTGGCCTCAAAGCTCAAACAAACCATGACTGTCATATATGAATGAGCAATCTAATCCAGCATAATAGAGGAAACACTCTCTGGATACACCATCTTCCTTGGAAACACTCCTGTTCTTCATGTGGGTCAAGGCCACTGCCATATGTCAGCGAAACACAGGAAAGGACAACTCCCGCCGGGCGGTGGTGGTGCACGCCTTTAATCCCAGCACTTGGGAGGCAGAGGCAGGAAAATTTCTGAGTTCGAGGCCAGCCTGGTCCACAAAGTGAGTTCCAGGACAGCCAGGGCTACACAGAGAAACCCTGTCTCGAAAAAAAAAAAAAAAAGAAAGAAAGAAAGGACAACTCCCTCCTCTGATGTTCAGGGCCTTCATTGACAGTTATTCAAGTTGATGCCACTAAAGAGATTGGAGGTTCTATCTATCCCTCCTCCCACACCTGGCACAACATACGCATACAAATGCTAGATGGGTGGATTTTCAAGTTCAAGGGGATAAACCAATTCATTACACATATCAGTGAAACAAAATTCCAGGAGACATTGCGGCCTACTAAAATTTACCCTGCCCAAATCAGATATGAAGGCAGCCAAACCAAGTAGAGATGGCTAGCTAAGTTATCCTGCTTTTAAGAATAGTCCAAATGTTTTTTCCATGCTTCTAATTGCACGTTCTGACTAATCGTACAAGCCCACTTCCTTCTTTAGAAAGAGGGTGGAAGGATCCCTCAGAAACAGAGCAGTCCACCAAAATCCCTTACATAAAAATAATTCATGGCCTGGGAAAATATGCAGAATTCTTCTGGTTATATGGTCCGTAACCTGCAAAATGTCTGTGGACCTAACCTTAAACTTCCTTCTTTTTCCATATTTTGAGAGATAAGTCCCCTAAATCTCTTTTAATACTCCCAGCTGTGTCCAATGTGCTCCAAAGTTCTCAAAGCCCCAAACCTACTGCTATGGGTAATGAGCCCTCCACTTCTCTTCTTCTACCATGAGAAGGGTCTGGCTCCAAAAGCAAACCAACAAAGGCATATTACTACCCAAGGGGCATGGGGGACAGGTTTCCTGTACAACCAGGCTGAGCCCTGTACATGTGAAACCCTGGCTATTCTCATAGAGAACTGTCTCATTCCACAGACGACCTCACCATATAATAATAACCAAATGGAAATCTAAAATTCTGGTACAAGAGGTTCCCACCATGTGAACGCACGCATTCAAAGAAGAAACAGAGGTGTCTGTGTGAGGGGGGGAAAATGAGAGGAGAAATTTTGCTATCCTTACTTCCTGGAAATATCAAGGCCCACTTTGTCCTCATCTTAAGAAAGAGAACTGCAAGCTGTAAGGGCGTCAGTCCCTGGAACAAGGAGGTATAAAAGGTACATTCCATTCTCAGATCAAATTAAACAATTTACTCCAAGTGACCTACTCTGCTAACAGCATGGCTTACCTTGCATTAAGTGAGGAATTTATTTCATGGGAAAACTATCTCTTCCAAATAACCGGCCCCTACTCTTAATCACATTTATTTTCCTGATTGATTTTACTTATTCTTTCTACTGAGGGGTGTTTTTCTTTTCCTTCCTTTCTTTTTTTAATCATATGTCTTTTTTTTTAGTTCACTTTAGATCCCCAAACCAGCCCCCCTCCTCCCAACACCCACTCATGCAGAACCTCCCCCCATTCCTCCCTCCCATTCTCCTTTGAGAAGGGGGGACACCCCTATAGGTATCACACTCACACTACCCCCCATCCCCCAGCACATGGGGTCACTGCAGGACTAGGTATATCCTGTCCCGCTGAGTCCAGACCAGACATTTTTCTTTAACACTGCTTCCCTCTCCCCCATCTCTCTGTGTTCATGTATGTAGGCATATATGTGGGTTTGAGGATGCATATGTACATTCCTGGCATGCATGTATCAGTCAGAAAACAGACCCAGGCATTGGTCTTCAAAGGTCTTTTATTTGAGACAGGGTCTCTCATCACCATATAGGCCAAGTTGGCTGCCTAGGCAGCTTCTGGGAATCCTCTCAACTCACGTCACTGGGACTGCAGGCATGCACCATCACATCCAGCCTTTTACATGGATTTGGGGGGGGGGGCTGGTTTGGGGATATAAAGTGACTATTGAATTCAGGTTCTGACATTCATGAGGCAGGTGTTTTAACCAACTGAGCCATCTTCCCAGCCCCTAAATCTTTTCTTTCTCCTGTTTCTTTTGATTTTTTTTTTCACATCAATTTACAAATTTTCTAGCCCATGTAGGAAATCAGAGACACAAGACATCATGATGAAAGGTCTCCTGGTTGAGTAGTATGCCAAGCCCAAGGAGCGTTATAGACAAGTTTCAGAGAACAGATTTCCCATGTGGCCAGGTTGGCCTCAGTGCAAAACCTCTTCCAGCCTCTTTGAAAGACAGTCCTTCTGAGGGAGGGTATTCTTCAGGGATGCTTCAGAGCAGTGCTTCTCAACCTTCCTAATGCTGTGACCCTTTAATCCAGTTACTTGTGCTGTGGTGACCCCTAACCACAAAATTATTTTGTTGCTATTTCATAACTGTAATTTTGCTGTTATGAATCACGAAGTAAATACCTGTGTTTTCGGATGGTCTTAGGTGACTCCTGTGAAAGGGTTGTTTGACCGCACCCCACCCCAAAAAGGGGTTGCAAGCCATAGTGTGAGAACCACTACTTTAGATGGTTGGGCAATTTGAACTCCTTTGATTATGCTCAGTTGGCTCCACCGTTTTGACCTTGGAGTACTTTTTACAACCTGTTTGTGACCATCTGTCCAGCTTACCTGTATCAGAGTTGCAGGCTTTGGCACACAGCTATGTATATAGAATTTGATTGTCTAGATCCTGAACTCTTTCTGTTGATGATGAACAACCTGAAAATGGAGACCTTGACTTTTATCTCTTTGTCTTCAAAACTAGTCCTACTGACTGACACATAGCAAGTACTTGATATAACTTAGTAAATAAATGAAATAATAAATGGAGACCCAATATAGATCAGAGCAAGCTAGGCAGCCTGGGGAAAAGAGGGGGAATCACACCTCTACAGGGAAGATGAGTATGTGTTAGAGTATGTCTGTGAGAGTTCATGAATGTGTGTGTCTATTTGTGTGTGCTTGTGTGTTATAAGCATGAGAAAGCCGGGCAGTGGTGGCACACACCTTTAATCCCAGCACTTGGGAGGCAGAGGCAGGAGGATTTCTGAGTTTGAGGCCAGCCTGGTCTACAAAGTGAGTTCCAGGACAGCCAGGGCTACACAGAGAAACCCTGTCTCGAAAAAACCAAAAAAAAAAAAAAAAAGCATGAGAAAATTTGGGAAAGTATGTTATAAGTGTGTATATGTGTGTGTCTTATGAGTGTGAAAGAGTTTGGGGAATTATGTAGTGTGTGTGTGTGTGTGTGTGTGTGTGTGGTATGTATGTATATATATATATATATATATATATATACATACATACCACATATATATGTATATATATATGGTACATATCTGGTGTGTGTGTGTATGTGTGTGTGTGTGTGTGTGTGTGTGTGTGTGTGTGATGGGGTATGTATGTGTATATATGTATGTGGTATGCTCTGTGTGTGTATGTTGTCTTCTGAGTGTGAACGAGTTTGGGAGATTGTGTGTGTTGTGTGTTCATGTATGTGATGTGGTATATGTGTGTATGTGTATGCTATGAGTGTGAAGAATTTGGGGGAGTGTGTTATGAGGGTGTATATGGTTGTGCCTTGTGAGTATGAGTTTAAAGGACTATGGGTGGGTATGTGTGTCTGTGTGTGTTCGTGTGTGTGCGATGTATAGTATGTATGTATGAGTAGTTTTGTGTTTGTGTGTGTGTGTGTGTGTGTGTGTGTGTGTGTGTGTGTGTGTGTGTAGGAGGCCAGGTGGGCTCCAGAGGGAAGGTAAATCTAAGCAAAGCGGGGCTGCAGACAGACTGCCAGGTCAGCTCTTTCTGTTCATTAGACTCAGTTAATGCTATAGCCTCCACTCCCTTTTGCCTGAGTAAACAAACCCTAAAAGATTTTTCAAGCTTATGCCCTTGTTTTCTTAGCTCTTCTGAGTGTGCTGGCAGCCAAAAGCATTGGGCACACCCCTCCCTTTCAACACCCTCCAGGGGCTCATACTGATGTACAACAGATGAAAGTCTCCAGCGTGGGGGTAGCTGCTCGTGGACTTGCTAACCTGAGCAAGGAGCTGACTAAATCGCATTAGTCTGCAGGAATCCCGCCTCATCTTCACGTGGACCAGCTCATCCTCTCCACAGTTGAAAGACACACCCTCTTTTCCATCTTTCCATGATTCCTCACTGTCTTTTTTTTTTAAGGATTTATTTTTATTGTTTTTTATTTACGTGTGTGCGTGCACGTGTGCCTCTAGAAGTACACATGTGTGTATGAGTGCATGCAGGACAGAAGAGGGTATAAGATGCCCTGAAACTAGAATTACAGCCATTGTGAGCCACCAGACCAAGACGTAAGGACCTGAATGCCAGCCCTTCACTGCCACCTCTCCAGATGTTCCTCACAGTCGTCTTTGTCCCTGTCCCCTACTTAATTCCATTGCTATGTCTTACAGGTTTCATGTATAGACAGCCACACACATTTCATTTCTCTATGTGATAGTCTATGCTAGAGGCTAGGGCACTTCAGTAAACTTCCAGTGCCCTATCCTATATTGCATATATGTACACGCACATGCACACACTCACATGTACACACACATGCACATGCACACACTCACATGTACACACACACATACACACACATGTACACACACTCACATGCACACACTCACATGTGCACACACATGCACATGCTCACATTTGCACACATGTACATGCACATGCTCACATGTACACACATGTACATGCACACTCACATGTACACACATGCACACACTCACATGTACACACACATACACATATATGTACCCACACTCACGTGCACACACATGCACATGCTCACATTTGCACACATGTACATGCACATGTTCACATGTACACACATGTACATGCACACACTCACATGTACACACACATACACACATGTACACACACTCACATGCACACACATGCACACGCTCACATTTGCACACATGTACATGCACACACTCACATGTATACACATGCACAGGCATACACAGACACGCCCTGTAAGTCCCCTTCCTCATGGAATATGAAGTTCTTTGCCCCCAGGAAGTTCCTACACACTGCCTGAGGCTTAGCCTATATGTTACAGGAACTGATTAGAAAGAAACTGCATTAGAAGTTGAATAAACCAAGGGGACTGTGGAAGGAAGGGGGCCTTGGGCCAACTAACAGAGGAGGCTTGTTTCAATTAAAGACCTGCAGATTTTGTCCTTGTCTAGAATGACTGGAACATTCTAATAACATGAGCATATTTTCTTTGAGATTGACCCCATGTACATATAAATCTTATATATTTGCTCAGCGTTTGCTGCCATTATTTATAATGGCCTGCGAATGCTGCAGATGTTGAGCCAATGCTGTTTAACATCAAAACTTCTATAAGGTAGGAAGCCAGACCCAAGCCACAGAAGTCTCCAGCTCCAACTGTGTCTCAAATGCATCAATAAGGCTTTTGTTGACGTTCACTTCAGATCTTACTGGGTAGATGGAACAGCCGACCTCTAGCACCCCACACAAGTCCAAACAGGCTGTTCACAAGTAGAGACTGATGGAAGGCAAGAACTCTTCTCAGCACTGGGATTTTGATTCTGAGATTCGTGTATGGGACAGATCCCTGGAGCTGTAGTCAGAAAAGGATTCTCTAGGTGGAACATCTACTGGCCTCCAAGCCTCTCAAAGCTAACTAGCGACTAGGAAAGTGAGAAAATGACCAGGAAGACTCTCCAAAAAGGACACTCATGAGGTGTGCAGCTCACTCAGCTCCTTTGGATGGCGTAGACCTCTTCTCCTTCCCCACACTTCCTCAGCTGTTCCTCACCTGAAGGACTCCTGTGGACACTGAGGGAAGATCACCCCAGATTTTCCTCAGTGACCTGCTCAGTAATGCCCCAAAGTTTTACCTCCCGCTGTTCCCTTCAATCCAACATTACTCAGAGAGTGTGCCTTTCCTCCATCCCCCATGGAGATGCTGGTTAAACTCTGAAGGTGACCTCAAACCACACTGAATCCCCAATGCTCACCTAGAATGCCCATCAGATTCTAATTTTATTTTTATTCAAACAATTTCAAAATATCTTGAACTAAGAAAATGAGAAAACACAGCACAGGGTAATTTTGAATCTACCAGAAACTTCCTTCTTCTTCTTCTTTCTTCTTTTTTCATTTTTGGAGTTAAAACATAAAGACATAGTGGAAGCCAAATCACTGCGCTTCCTCTTCACCCCCAAGTCACCCCCACTTTGTGGATATGGAACGCATAGACAAGGTAGATCCTGTGAGTCCCAACTCTCCATTCATTATACTCTTTTTCTGCCTTGCTTTATCCCTGCAGCTTTCCCTCCTGGTGCTGAGCAGGCCACCCACGGGCCCCCAAAGCTGGCCCTCAGCCAAACAGAAAAAAAGTCTCATGGTGACACTAAGCTGACCTCGCCCTGGGCTTTCTAACCCTCTTCCCTTTGAACTTTCTCCAAGAGCCTATCATGCCAGGGTCACAAACTCTTAAGTCTGTGATCTTTGTAGTTCTGGCCAGACCAGTCTACAAAAAGTTGACTGACCCACCCCCTGCTACCCCCTGAATAACACTAGATTACACTGACTTCTCCTCTCCAACAACCTCCGTTCTGCACGCACCTCCATCCCGCACCCTTCGCTGCCCCCATCCGCTCTAGCCAGTGGTGAGTCACTGAGAGTACAGAACAAATCAGCTCTAATTGCTAATTTTTTCCAGTTTGCTCCTAACTGCTCAAGATATTTGTGCTTTGGATTCCTTTCTCACAGCTGTGTGTGTACACTTCCAGCCTGGACTTGGTCGAGTTCCTGTCTCTTCCCACCAAGGAAGGATCTCTAAATGAGGAAAGTGCTATCCTGAATTCTTTCTTGTTGTCCACCAGCACCTCCAATTCCGGAATCCATGTCTGACTTAAAGAGAACGTTGGGCAGGGCAAATATCCACACATCCCACCCTCCGATACTGCTCAACCACAACAGGGGCTGGTGCAACCCCTCCCTACCACAGAAGCCCTGGTGCCTCCCAAAATAATCTGCACACATCTCTTGCTGAAATTTACAAGGAGTCCTATCATATTTTTTTCTCAAATTTTCCAACATCTATGGGATCTCTTCCATCCAGTTATTGAGTAATTCTGGGAATGGAAAAAAATGGAGCAGAACAGAAGACCAGCCCACCCTCCCCTCCCCTGCTAAGGCTTCATCACTTCCCTGCTGTTCATCTGTGGCTAGGCTCACTACACTTGATGCCCCAGCTTTTGCCTTTTCCCCTAGGGAGACCCCTGTTATGTTTCCTATGGGGTCCTTAGAACATATGAAGAAGAATCCAAAGACCACATATGTGCCACACTTAAAATTAATGATACCTGTACATTTGCATGTGTGGGAGCCACACAGGGTCCCAAGGCCATTGTATCCATCTTTCTGGTACTCTCTGAAATGGAATGCACAAGGTCCAGATAGTGGGATGGGTTCTGTTTTAAAGTGACTCCCCACTCCTTACCTGCTAGTTTCATTATTCTCCAATTTCTTTTCAGTTGAGATCATTTCTGAGTACCTTAAGCAAAAAGAAAAAGAGAGAAAAAAGAAAGGAAGAAAGAGAAAGAAAGAAAGAAAGAAAGAAAGAAAGAAAGAAAGAAAGAAAGAAAGGAGGAAAGGGAAGTAAGGAAGGAAGAAAGAGAGAGAGAAAGAGTGGGGTGAAGACATACAGCAGTGTCAGAGGAAGCAAAACACCTAAAATCCAGTCACTACCATGTTGTGGATTCTGAGAGCCTGATCAGAGACTCTCGCTTGAATGTCAGTGAACCCAAAAGACAAATGAAGGGTCCCGCATCTGGGAAGTTGGCATTACATTGGTCTGCATATTGAAATTACACACAGCAAAGCCAATTAAAGTGTCCTTTAAGGCATGCCTAAAGAATCACGCTGAGTTCTGCTGCATTAAATGTTTTGTGGAAGAAAAGACCAACTGCTTAGAATTCTAGTTGCTACCCGGTGAGTTTCTGCAAAAATAGCAAGGATCTCTTGTTGAGTCAAATCCAGCTGCTGTTTACATTCATTCCTGTATAGAATTCTGAGGAAGAGAGGGAGGGAGGGGGAGGGAGGGAGGGATGGAGGGAGGGAAAGAGGAAGGGACAGAGGAGGGAGGGAGAGAGGGTGAATGTCCAACAAAATGGAGAGGCATTGATGGAGGAAGAAAGATTGACTCAAAGCACTCAGATCTTGAGCAGCAGCTCCACACCCTAGTTACCCAAATTTTAATATAATATTCTTGGCTCCAGAAAATGCCCCAGGCCTAAGCTCCATCATCCCTTATCCGTGCTCCAATTCATGCTATTGTTTCAGAAGCCCACCAAGAAATACCACTGGAGAAAAACATCGCCTGTGCTTGTGTTTAATCTCCAGATTAAAAACCAGAAGTCACATCTTCAAGGTAATGAATGCCTTGTTCTCTTAACCAGGAAGCATACATGCATGTGCACATATGCATACATACATACATACATATAATACATACATACATATTTACACATATACAGACATACCTATTCACACACATACATACACATATACTTACTCACACACATACATAAACACACACATACAACACATACACACACATAAACACACATATACATGTTAACAATTGTGAGATAGAATAAAAAAAAAATAGGTGGAGGGACCCCGCGCAGGGAGGGAGCCTGCCAGCTTCCCTTCCGCGACCTCTGTTCCCGCGGACTGCGCTGGAGAGACCGGCAGCTTGTGTGTAACCTGCTCCCAGGTGCTGGGCTGATCTGCAGTAACCAGCGCGCCAGCTCTGCGGTGGGACCTTCTGCCTGGTGGAGGGACCCCGCGCTGGGAGGGAGCCTGCCAGCTTTCCTTCCGCGACCTCTGTTCCCACGGACTGCGCTGGAGAGACCGGTACCCAGGCTCTCCCCCCAATATAACATCACTTGGGACACGGTCTGTTGGGGCTTCCGTCTGTGCCCGAGGGCGGGTTGGCGCTGTGGTCGTCTGGGTGCCAGATCGGCGGGCCATCATGACCACAGGGTGAGCGGCGCCACGGAGAGTGCCCTCCGCCATCTTTGCTCCAGTGACCAGGTAGTTGGGACCGCCAGGCTCAGAGACAGACAGGCATAATATCGCTTCGGGTTCAGGCAGCTTGTGTGTAACCTGCTCCCAGGTGCTGGGCTGATCTGCAGTGACCAGCGCGCCAGATCTGCTGTGGGACTTCTGCCTGGCAGAGGGACGCCCCCTCCCCCCCCCAGGAGAGATCACACACCCCTGCACAGGGCAGGAGCTTGCCAGCCTCCCTTTGGCGACCTCTGCTCCAGGAATCCACTAGGCTGAGCCTTTAGATGTGCAAGGCCTCCCCAATATAAGATCACTTGGGGCAAAGCACATTAGGGCTCCAAAGTCACTCAGGAGCAGGCAGGCCCCAGAAATCGGTGCCAGGGGAATCCTGGTAATCCAGGGGGGGCAGAAATAGCTTTGCAGACTCACAGGAGGTCCAACCAACAGCCAGTGGCAGCAGGACCAACTAACACCAGAGGTATCCAGATGGCAAAAGGCAAACGTAGGAATGTTACTAACAGTAATCAAAGTAATGTGGGACCATCCGAACCCAACTCTCCAACAGCAGCAAGTCCTGGATACCCCACCACACCCGAAAGACAAGATCTGGATTTAAAATCACTTCTCATGATGCTATTAGAGGATCACAAGAAGGACACAAATAAATCTCATAAAGAGTTACAGGAGACCATGAATCAACGGTTAGAAGCCCTTACAAAGGAAACACAAAAATCGCTTAGAGAAATGCGGGAGAACATGGATCAAAAGATGGAGGCGCACAAGGAGACAACACAAAAATCGCTTAACGAGATGAATCAACGGGTAGATGCACTCACAAAGGAATCACGAAATTTGCATAAAGAAATGCAGAAGAATATGGGTCAACAGACAGATGCCCATAAGGAGGCAACACAAAAATTGCTTAAAGAAATGAATCAACGGTTAGATGCCCTTACAAAGGAAACACGAGAACTGCTTAAAGAAATGCAGGAGACGATGGATCAACAGATGGAATCCCATGAGGAGGAAACACAAAAATCGCTCAGAGAAATGCAGGAGAACGTGGGTCATCAGGAAGAAATCCTGAAAGAGGTAATGCAAAAATACCTTAAAGAAATACAGGAAAATACAAACAAACAAGTGAAGGATCTCAGCAAATCCATCCAGGAACTAAAAAAGGAAGTACAAACAACTAAGAAATCACAAAGGGAGACAACTTTGGAGATAGAAAACCTTGGGAAGAAATCAGGAGTCATAGATGCAAACATCAACAATAGAATACAAGAGATGGAAGAAAGAATCTCAGGTGCTGAAGATTCCATAGAAAGCATCGACTCAACAGTCAAAGAAAATGCAAAATGCAAAAAACGCGTAACCCAAAACATCCAGGAAATCCAGGACACAATGAGAAGACCAAACCTAAGGATTATAGATATAGATGAGAGTGAAGATTTGCAACTTAAAGGGCCAGTAAACATCTTCAACAAAATTATGGAGGAAAACTTCCCTAACTTAAAGAGAGAGATGCCGATGAACGTACAAGAAGCCTACAGAACTCCAAACAGACTGGACCAGAACAGAAATACCTCCCGTCACATAATAATCAAAACACCGAATGTTCTAAACAAAGAAAGAATACTAAATGCAGTAAGAGAAAAGGGCCAAGTAACATACAAAGGAAGACCTATCCGAATCACATCAGACTTCTCACCAGAGACTATGAAAGCCAGAAGATCCTGGGCAGATCTCATGCAGACACTAAGACAGCACAAATGCCAGCCTAGACTACTCTACCCAGCAAAACTCTCAATCACCATAGATGGAGAGACCAAGATATTCCATGATAAAACCAAATTTTCACAATATCTTTCCACAAATCCAGCCCTGCAATGGATAATAGGTGGAAACCTCCAATACAGGGAGAGAAACAACACCCTGGAAAAAATGAGATAATAACCTTCTTGAATCAAACCCAAAAGTAGATAACCACTCAAACATAAAGATAGCGTCAAGAATGGCAGATGGCAATAATCACTATGCCTTAATCTCTCTTAATATCAATGGTCTCAATTCCCCAATTAAAAGACATAGACTAGCAGACTGGATACGTAAACAGGACCCAGCATTTTGCTGCATGCAGGAAACGCACCTCAGTGTCAAAGACAAACACTACCTCAGAGTAAAAGGCTGGAAAACAATTTTACAAGCAAATGGCCCCAAGAAACGAGGTGGAGTAGCCATCCTAATATCGGATAAAATTGATTTTCAACCTAAAGTCATCAAAAAAGACACAGAAGGACACTACATACTGATCAAGGGAAAAATCCACCATCAAGAACTCTCAATCCTGAATATCTATGCTCCAAATGCAAGGGCACCCTCATTCGTAAAAGAAACTTTACTAAAACTCAAAGCACACATCGCACCGCACACAATAATAGTGGGTGACTTCAACACCCCGCTCTCTGAAATGGATCGTTCAGGAAAGCAGAAACTAAACAGGGACACAGTGAATCTAATTGAAGCCTTGGACCAAATGGAACTAACTGATATATATAGAACATTTCATCCTAGAGCTAAAGAATACACCTTCTTCTCAGCTCCTCATGGTACCTTCTCCAAAATTGACCATATAATTGGTCACAAATCAGACCTCAACAGATACAAGAAGATAGAAATAATCCCATGCCTCCTATCAGATCACTATGGAATAAGGGTGGTCTTCAATGGCAACAAAAACAAAAGAAAACCCACGTACACATGGAGGCTGAACAATGCTCTACTCAATGATAACTTGGTCAAGGTGGAAATAAAGAAAGAAATCAAAGACTTTTTGAAAGTTAATGAAAATGAAGGCACAACATACCCTAACTTATGGGACACAATGAAAGCAGTGCTAAGAGGAAAATTCATAGCCCTGAGTGCCGCCAAAAAGAAACGGGAGACAGCATACACTAACAGCTTAATGGCACACCTGAAAGCCCTGGAACATAAAGAAGCAAATACACCAAAGAGGAGTAGAAGGCAGGAAATCATCAAACTCAGGGCTGAAATCAATCAAGTAGAAACAAATAAAACCATACAAAGAATCAACAAAACGAGGAGTTGGTTCTTTGAGAAAATCAACAAGATAGATAAGCCCTTAGCCAGACTAACCAGAGGGCACAGAGATAGTATCCAAATTAATAAAATCAGAAATGAAAAGGGAGAGATAACAACAGAAACTGAGGAAATTCAAAAAATCATCAGATCCTACTACAAAAACCTGTATTCAACACAACTAGAAAATCTTGAGGAAATGGACAATTTCCTTGACAGATACCAAGTACCAAAATTAAATCAGGATCAAATAGACCATCTAAACTGTCCTATAACCCCTGAAGAAATAGAAGTTGTCATTGGAAGTCTTCCAACCAAAAAAAGCACAGGTCCAGATGGTTTTAGTGTAGAATTCTATCAGACCTTCAAAGAAGACCTAACACCAATACTCTTCAAACGCTTCCACAAAATAGAAACAGAAGGAACACTACCCAACTCGTTCTATGAAGCCACAATTACACTAATACCAAAAGCACACAAAGATCCGACAAAGAAAGAGAATCTCAGGCCAATCTCTCTTATGAATATCGATGCAAAAATACTCAATAAAATTCTTGCCAACCAAATCCAAGAACACATCAAAACGATCATTCACCACGATCAAGTAGGCTTCATCCCAGGGATGCAGGGATGGTTCAATATAAGGAAATCCATCAATGTAATCCACTACATAAACAATCTCAAAGAAAAAAACCACATGGTCATCTCATTAGATGCTGAGAAAGCATTTGACAAAATTCAGCATCCTTTCATGCTAAAGGTCTTGGAAAGATCAGGAATTCAAGGCCCATATCTAAACATAGTAAAAGCAATTTACAGCAAACCAGTAGCCAGCATCAATCTAAACGGAGAGAAACTTGAAGCAATCCCACTAAAATCAGGGACTAGACAAGGCTGCCCTCTCTCTCCATATCTTTTCAATATAGTACTTGAAGTTCTAGCTAGAGCAATTAGACAACAAAAAGAGGTCAAAGGGATACAAATTGGAAAGGAAGAAGTCAAACTATCACTATTTGCAGACGATATGATAGTATACTTAAGCGACCCAAAGAACTCCACCAGAGAACTCCTACAGCTGATAAACGACTTCAGCAAAGTGGCCGGATATAAAATCAACTCAAGCAAGTCAGAAGCTTTCCTATACTCAAAGGATAAGCAGGCTGAGAAAGAAGTAAGAGAAATAATACCCTTTACGATAGCCACAAACCATATTAAGTATCTTGGCGTGACGCTAACCAAACAAGTGAAAGATCTGTATGACAAGAACTTCAAGTCTCTGAAGAAAGAAATTGAAGAAGACCTCAGAAGATGGAAAAATCTGCCATGCTCATGGATTGGCAGGATTAATATAGTAAAAATGAGCATCTTACCAAAAGTAATACACAGATTCAATGCAATCCCCATCAAAATCCCAACTCAATTCTTCATAGAGTTAGAAAGAGCAATTCAAAAATTCATCTGGAATAACAGAAAACCCAGAATAGCTAAAACTATTCTCAAGAGTAAAAGAACCTCTGGGGGAATCAGTATCCCGGACCTCAAGCTGTACTACAGAGCAATAGTGTTAAAAACTGCATGGTATTGGTACAGTAACAGACATGTAGATCAATGGAACAGAATTGAAGACCCAGAAATGAATCCACACTCCTATGGTCACTTGATCTTTGACAAAGGAGCTAAAACCATCCAGTGGAAAAAAGATAGCCTTTTCAACAAATGGTGCTGGCTCAGCTGGAGGTCAACATGCAGAAGAATGCAAATTGACCCATCCTTATCTCCTTGCACTAAGCTCAATTCTAAGTGGATCAAAGATCTCCACATAAAACCAGACACACTGAAACTAATAGAAGGGAAACTGGGGAAGAACCTTGAACATATGGGCACAGGGGAGAATTTCCTGAACAGAACTCCAATAGCTTATACTCTAAGATCAAGAATAGACAAATGGGACCTCATTAAATTACAAAGTTTTTGCAAGGCAAAAGACACCGTCAAAAAGACAAAGCGGCAACCAACTAACTGGGAAATGATCTTTACCAACCTTACATCCGACAGAGGGCTAATATCCAATATATACAAAGAACTCAAGAAGTTAAACTCCAGAGAGGCAAGTAACCCTATTAAAAAATGGGGTACAGAGCTACACAAAGAGTTCTCACCTGAAGAATATCTAATGGCTGAGAAGCACCTAAAGAGATGTTCATCATCCTTAGTCATTAGGGAAATGCAAATCAAAACAACCCTGAGATTCCATCTCACACCAGTCAGGATGGCTAAGATCAAAAACACAGGAGACAGCAGTTGTTGGCGAGGATGTGGAGAAAGAGGAACACTCCTCCACTGCTGGTGGAATTGCAGGCTGGTACAACCACTCTGGAAAGCAGTCTGGCGGCTCCTCAGAAAACTGGGCATGACACTTCCGGAGGATCCGGCTATACCACTCCTGGGCATATACCCAGAGGCTTCACCTGCATGCAATAAGGACACATGCTCCACTATATTCATAGCAGCCTTATTTATAATAGCCAGAAGCTGGAAAGAACCCAGATGTCCCTCAACGGAGGAATGGATTCAGAAGATGTGGTATATTTACACAATGGAATACTACTCTGCAATTAAAAACAATGAATTCACGAAATTCCTAGGCAAATGGTCAGAACTTGAAAATATCATCCTTAGTGAGGTAACCCAATCACAAAAGAACACACATGGTATGCAGTCACTGATAAGGGGATATTGACCCAGAATCTCAGAATACCCTAGACACAATCAGCATATCAATAGATTTCTAAAAAGATGGAAGGAGAGACCCCTGGTCCTGGAAAGACTGGATGTAGGGGAACGCCAGGACAGAGTAATGAGAGGGGGTTGAACGGAGAAAAGAGGGAGGGAAGGGGGCTTATGGGACTTTCGGGGAGGGAGGAAACGGGAAAGGGGAAGTGATTTGGAATGTAAATTAAAAAAATAAAATAAAATAAAAAAAAAATACAAGCATGTGAATCCACAAACCTGACTTCCACTCTAAGCTCTGACATGCTTTGTGTAGCTGGGAGAAACCTCTTCACTTCAGAGAATAATTGTCAGTGGAGTGCTTAGCCTTTAATAAGACATCAATATGATAGACCCTACCACAAGGCTCAGGGATCATCATGGGAGGAGAGGCAGAAAGATTATTAAAGCCAGAGAACCAGGAGCACCAGACTGAGAAATAGTGTCTTCAAGACATGACAGGACTGTTATCGTCATGAAATAGCCGAGCTTTGGCTGCCTACGTAAGACCAGTGTAAGAACAAGCCAGTCAGCATTGCAGCAGGGATGGGTAGAGACTCCCACTCCTAAATGAGGAGCTGTTGACAGCTGATGGCTCCTGGGAGAGAGGGAGAGTTTTTAAGGGTGTGGCCCCTGGAAAATTGACCACGCTCTAGCAGATTACCCTATATCCAGGGCAACACAAACTAGACTTGGTGGGTTTTTGTTTTTATTTAAAAGAAGACATGAAGTTGGGTAGAAGTGGGAAGATGGAGGTGGATCTGGGAGAGTCAGGGAGGGAGTGGGGATGACTAAATATGACTAAAACGCATTGCAGGAAACTCCCAGAGAAAATATTATATTTAAAAATTGACAGTAAAAAATAATTCAAAAGAATTAAATTATTCCAGAAACTAGTGAAGCTCTATAAAGACTTAATCTTCAGTGAGACCCACTGACACCTTGATTTTAGTCTAGTGAGACCCTAAATAAAACATCCAGGAATGTCACACCGAACAGCTGCCTCTGTAGGAAGGTGCTGTCTTAAATTGAAAAACAAATGATATCAAAGACTTTGAGCAAGAAGACTTTCCTCCGAGTTGTGTGTAGACCTCATGAAACAATCGAAGACTCAGATAGAATAGGAAGTCTGGTTTCTGGGAGCAAAATTGGGTTTTCCTGGAGCTCACTTTTCCACAGCATCTGCACCACCAGGCCTCCTGGATCTCAAGACTGCTGGTTCACACGGCTCTTCCTGGATCCACCAGCCTCCATCACCTCATGGACTGATTCATCCTAAGTCACTTTCTAACCACGCATCCTTTGACTTTGTTTCTCTGGAGAGTCCTGATGGCTATAGTCCCCAAGGACTGACCACCTGTCATGTGTTCAGCCAACAATGGTCAGTGGGACAAACGGGCCCATCATTAAAGAGCACGCAACACGTTTGGAAAGATAAGGCTAACTTAAAGCAATGGGCACATGTCCTGGACCAGTTACTGGTAGATAGAAGGTCAGAGAAGTTATAGGACATGTCAAGGGAAAGGTTACAGGGAATTTCAAGGGAAAGGCAGCACTTGTCCTGGATCTCTCTGTGGAAGAGGCCAGAGGCACAGCCTGATCAATGATGAACTTGACGTCTCTCCCCCTCCCCCACTCCTCTACTCCAAAAAAAAAGGTTATCACTGCCCACACAGGGGTCCAAAACAAAAGAGATTCTTCCCCTTCTTCACCCACTCCATCAAGTACCTCCTGACCTCACTCTTTTCCTATATATCATTAGCAATACATCTTTTATTAAGTTTGTTATTTTGTGGTACTAGTGACAGAAGGAGGGATCTTGGGCATGCTAGGCAAGTACTTTTCGGTGACCTTCATCCCTGCTTACCATAAACCTTTAAAGACCTAACCACTCCACAATCTCCATCAACATCCTTCCCTCCCGAGGTGCATCTTCTCAAAGCCTTCCTACCTTTACTCAGACAGCTACATTGTCTTGGTATTTTTACAGTAGGGTCCAGTAGTTATTATACTGATCACAATTCATCTTTGTTTTTTCAAATATATATATGTTGTAATGTGTCAAAAAAAATCCTTCCCTCCCCAATCTAAGGACATCATAGCTCTTCTAAATCAGGTAATGACCCTCCTGTGGTTACCCTGCCTTGATTTGTGCCCCTCCGAGAATACTCCCTCAAAAGCAAGCATATCTCTATTTAGAAGTTTTCAGTCTCTGCGTGGTACATAACGAAATCCCAAGTCT
Organism: Tokudaia tokunoshimensis; assembly: GCA_036184795.1. NCBI lineage: Eukaryota > Metazoa > Chordata > Mammalia > Rodentia > Muridae > Tokudaia > Tokudaia tokunoshimensis. The sequence goes on from BTHU01000016.1 coordinate 76,518,098, forward strand.
AGTATATGACTTTGCATGCTGAGCTGTCACTCCATTTATCCCTAATGCAGTAGTTCTCAACCTGTGATTTGTGACCCCTTTGGGGTTAAATGACCCTTTCGTCGGGGATGTATATCAGATATCCTACATGTTGGGAGTTTACCTTATGGTTCATAACAGTAGCAAAATTACAGTTATGAAGTAGCAACAAAAATAATGTTGTGGTTGTTGAGGGAGAGGGTTTCATGGCAATGTGAGGAACAGTATTAAATACCGAATCATTGAGAACCACTGGCCTAAAGCTTCTCTTCTTCTTGGAGGCCACTTGCAGCTTTGAGATATCCAAGAAGACCCTCTTCCTCTTCCCTGCTTCAGGCCTTTGGCATGTGTGGCCTCTCTGCCTGGAACTATTTCCAGTTTACTCTAGCCAATTCCTACCCTCTCCAGATCCCAGAATTTGAGATGTCAAAAACAGCCACCTGGCCTTGTGAAGGCCTGCCTCTGCCTCCTCCAGCATTCCTCCATCCCCCTCCCCGCTCGCAGAGCCCTCATCCCTCACGTAAGCGGCAAAATGTTTGTCTTCCTAACTGGACTCCAAGATTTAAGAGACTCCTTCTAGTACACACCTCTGAAAAAGAACACCGAGTATCTTACATATGCCAGTCCTGGCCTGTTCTTTGAAAACAGAGCTCTGAACAAGGTGGGCTGATCCTCACAGAACCCCACTAAAGATGCTAGATAAGGGGCACACAGCACAACTGGAGTTAGGAGAAGGTCAGAAAGGAAGGAAGGGCCTGGGTGTTGATCAAGAGCTTGTGGGAGGCAGAGATAGGCCGAGGCTGAGCAGCTTTGTGAAGAATGGAAAGGAACCTCGGGGCAAAAGACCCAGGAGGAAGCCAATCACATTCTGGAGAGAGCAGAGGTAAGCCTGGCTGAGGAAAGGGGAAAACATTATACTCTTCACCCCAATAAGATGCTGCCCTGGGGGCTCCTGGACAGTCACCTTGTCACCCACCCATGAAATGAGTCACTCTGATGAGATGGTTTTATTTCCCCAGCGGAGAGGATGCTGGGTAATAGAAGAGCCCCACACAGCATTGCCTTTTCCATAAAACATGCGGAAAGCTCTAAGGTCCTGCCTTCCCCAAGCCCAAATTCCATCTCAGTGAAGAGAATCTGCTCAATTTAAAAAGTGTTCCATTCCTTAGTTACCAAGGGTGAGACTTGTGGCGGCCTACCTTTTTTTTTTCCATGAATGAGGAAAGATTAAGATGGTAGAATACGGGATTCCTGCTTTCTTTGCAACTGTACAAATAGGAATCTGTGTCTTCAAGAAGATAGACTTTGAAGTGAGTCCTGAGATGAGTGGGCCTCTGTCCAATAATTAAGAGGCCTCCCTTAAGGTCATTGCAAGCCCAGACACACCCACCTTATCCCAAGGTCAAGTTTGCACCTATCACACCAGATCTAGACAGGGTCCTGCCATCTGCTCCTAGTTGGGCTCCACCCTTTCTTGACCTAGAACAATGCCCAAGATACACTGACTGTGTAGAGTCCAAGCTAACAGCAGTAATGCTGAAGCCAAGGACTGTTTGCATGTCCTTCAGAACAATCTGTTCTCTTTCCACCATCAGAACCAGCTCCCGCCCTCCTTCTTCCCTCTCTGCTAGCCCTCAGAGACGCCACATTCCTAGCTTAAGCAATGCATTCCTGTTGCCCTGACGCATATCGCCAGAGTGGGCTAGGCAGGCTTTTGAGACTGCCAAGATACCCACCCAATACTTAGTCTTGGCCAACAGCATCAAGCCAAGCCATGGTGTCATAGCGGCTAAGGTCCCTTGACAAGCCTTGTCAGCTCAACTCTGAAAATTGGCCATGGTGCTGCTGATGGAGCTGATGAGAGTTATATCAGACATTGCTACAGTGCTGAGATTGATCAACTGTTGATTTGGGCAGATCTAAAGGGTGACTCGCCTGTCACCGTGGAGGTGGCTGCCAGAACGGAATCAGAAGCTAAGAGAAGAGAAGACGGTTGAGCGCATGAACTACGGTTTAATGTGAACTTTCTGGGTATGGCCGTCTCTAAGGTAGCCTCGAGGTCCAGGTTCCTTACTACAAAGTTAACATATTCTGGGTGAGTTTTGAATTAGCATCCAGTGTCAATGTCCCTTTTGTATAACATTTATTCAAACACTCATTTAAATCATGTCTGCCCTGTACAGGCTGGGCAGGATAAGAAAACATGCCGAGTTTCTTGCCCCTGAGAATGTTACAGAGTATTTTATTTGTCCTGAGAAGACAAATCTGAAAGATGCTTGCAGGGCCAAAGTACCAAAAATGTCAGTAGATATAATGAGACCTCCACTGAGGCACACTGCAGGGGAGGCTAGGGAATGCAATGCTTTTTCATTAGATTTCTTTCGGTAGCATTAATACTATTAAGGAGATTCGAGTGCTTGCTAGGTACCAGAAATCGTTACAAGTTCTCCATAAATTATCCCCTAACTCCAAGAGGTAAATATTTCTGCCCTAACTATTTGCATCCTGACTTTATAGAAACAGAAACCAAGACTCAGGTTGACTTATGTGCCGTGCTCCCTGCAGGGATTTCCAGGGAGCCAGCTGAGACCTGCTAACCTGGTTCAAGCTTCCTGCCTTATGAAGTCCTTTCATTTAGACTTCATCTCTTCTCATCAGTAGCTACATTGAGCTGTCAAGATGCAGACAAAAACCCGCAGGGCCTAAATTATTTGGTCATTCAACAAACACCTATTTAGAACCCCCGTGCAATGAGAATACAATGATGAAACAAACCAAGGTTTGCTTTCAGGAGCCTTTCAGTCTGGTATAAAAAAGAGAAAGGAACAAAGATAAATAAACCAGGAAGCAGGTGCTGAACACAGCTTAGTGTCTAGACCTCCAAATGTCCTTCAGGGTTCTTCGTTTGAGCTATTGAAGCTAATCCTCTAGGTTCCAGATCTTCTGTATGATATATAACTTAAGTTGTACCCACCTGTGACCCAGGGTCCGGACACCTAACCTCAGTCCACCAGCAACCATGTTGTTCACACCCCAGCTTTGTGCACAACTCAGAGAACTACAGATGTAAGTTTCTTTTAAAGGTGGGAAGGAGCAGGAAAAGTATGGAAGCTGTAGAACGACTGCTTAGACCTGGAAAAGAATTACTGGAAAACGTAAGAAAGAGGTGGGCCAAGCTGAACACAGGCTCAGCAATGGGGAATTTGAAGAGAGATATGGTCCAGTGTTTCCACGGAGCACATCTTTCTGGGGTATTCATATGCTGAGCCACATTTGGGGTTCAGTACTCCAATGCAAGAAGGTGAGTCTAAGGGATCTGTGCTTATCATCAAGAGCATATTCCTTGGCAAACTCTTTGTACCTGGATTATAGAGAAAATGGCAACACCTATATATAACTGGGGGTGGACATGGTAGAGATTGATAGAAGACTAGTTCTGATGTCTAACAGGTTTCTGACTAGCTGAGAACATTGTTAAACACTTATCTCTCTCCCCAGGAGGTCCAAACCCCAAGCCCTTCTCCTGCAACTTGGTGCATGAAGTCCACTGGAAGGAAAGAACATTGACCTCATTCCCACCAACTATTTGGAGGGCACAACTGGAATGATCATAAGCACAGGCTTTGACACAAGCACTGTACAGATTACCACACTGACTTCAGGGATTAGAAAGGGGACAGCCGCTGGGACTGGGCTCCCGTACTTTGCTTAGATTATAGGGATGACCTATAATCGGCCTCCTTTGTTTTAGCATCATGGTACCATGAGGTCTCATGCCCTGGACTCCCCCACCTTTCCTGTTGCTATCATGTGACTAGTGTATCTAAAGACCTCCTAGTCATTGTCAATGTCATTGGCAGAAAGCAGATAGCCAGATAGTACCGTGTAGTGATGAACCTAGAAGTCTTTAGTTGAACATTCAGGTTTCCATGACTGACAAAATGCAGAACAGTCAGGCCAAGTCTTTGCCCACAGCACTAGAACCTGGACCTCCTTGCTCAAGACACTGACTCTGTGTGAGGATATTGAGTTTAAACCAGGACACAAGTGTCTTCCTATCCCTGAGAAGGCTGTGCTCATTGATGGGCACAGAAACTGCCCTTGGAAATTCTCAGGGGTCATTTTGGCCAGTGTCTTAAAAAGTTGGATACAAAATTATAAGGAGGTCAGGCTAAAATCCCTTTTGCTTCTACCAAAAAGAAATTCAGCTCCCCACATGTAAGCTGATCCCAGTGATAAGTGCTTCACCATAATGATGAGCTTAGGGAAGTCAGAATTATTATCAGCAAGGGCCCATAGAAGCCTCTGGACCAGAGCATAGCCTATGATTTCTATACAATGTGCCTATGATTTCTACACAGTGTACCTTCTACACAAGAAGCATGTTCTGGGGTCAGTCCCCACCTGCCAACTTGCCAGAACCTTCTCTTTCACAGACACCAAGACCTCCTTCTCCTCCAGCTTCTGGTTTGTGAGCTCCAGTCAACACTTGGTCCTTAGCCCCAGTGTACTCAATGCAGTTATCAAACCCCACAGTGCTGGGATCCACGCTATTTTACTCCTCACAGCCAAAGCAGCCTCTACACAGTCAAGAACATAGAAAGCATCTCCAGCAACAGTGGGATGCTGGCAGTCATGGTACGATGCCTCCACGTGGTTGTGCAGCAGGCCAATGGTATGTGGAAGCCACTATAGCAACTAGCATGGAACTAAAGGAACAGCTAGATGAGCTCTTTATAGGCATGCAGAAATCATCTCTACTCAGACATGTCCCCAGCAGAAGATGACTCTGTGGTCTCTTGGTGGCAGGATGCTGCCGTGGCTCTGACAGAGGATGGGGACCAGTGCTCCACAGAAAAGGCAGACATTTGCAATGGTCATGGGGACAGCAGGCTCTCGTGTAGCTGGACATGCAGGCCATACAATCTTACTGAATGACAACGCGACAACTCTGTGTCTATAGATACCACATAGAGGAAGGCCACCTGGTCTCTGATGATGTGATGCTTCTCCTCTGGCAGAGATCTGGCCGAGTTGCCTTTTTCACTCTGAATTATTGTCAGACCTGTTCTGCCCAGGGACACCATTAATACCATCTTCATAAATCTCTCTTTTCCTTGGCATATGAGAAAGAGACATTTATAACTCAGAAGCCTCACCATAAGAAGGACAGCCTGGGGTGGAGGTGGGTGACAGCTCAGTTTGGAAAGCATTTGTGTTAATCCTGAGATGCAGCAGAAAAACCAACTCTACCACTTTGGGCCAAATTTATAACAAGCTTTAGTAAATATTAAATGCTGACCAGGGGATGGGCTTTGGTCAGGACCATTCTCTGCAGTTTTCCAGCTGAGAATGTCCTCAAGCCATGTGTTGCAGGGGTTTTAAGGACAAACCTATAAGACTACTGCACCTTCCCATGAGACTTTGTTTTTTTCCAAGAACTACAACTCCCAGGATTCCAGAAGGTTACCTGGTTCCTCAGCAAGTGGGGCTTACAGGTTAATTCCCTGCCTCCCAAGCATGAAAACCTGACTTGACTCCCCATAACCCATGTTTTAAAAAGCCAATTGTGGTGATACACATTGCAATCCCCTCACTAAGGAGGCAGAGATAGATCACTGGAGTTTGCCTAGGCTACTTGATGAGTTCCAGGCCAGTGACTGACCTTGTCTCACAAACAGCAAAGATGAATGGCACCTGATAAATGACATTTCCTCTGGCCCCTATTCCCTCATACATACACATGCATATGCACACACACACACACACACACAGAGGTGGCACACACATGCATACAAACATAGAAAGAACAAGCTGGAAAGCAAGTAACTTGCCAGGTACTTGTGCCCATGCACTGGTTTCATATAAACAATCCCTGAAGCTTCTGTCATTTACACCATTGATTATGCACAGGACAAAGTTAGAGCCTACTCTCCCAACAACCTCCAGGTGGAATAGGTAAAGGACAGCATGAATGACTGGTGACACAGCTGTGAAGATGATAGACAGGTACCAAAAGAAAACCAACCTGGGCAAAAAGAATACATAGGACTCTCCTAACCAAGCAAACTGCATGTCTGACCACCAGAAAAATCCAAGAAATGTTATCTTCTCACGAGGTCTTTTCTGAAATGAAGCCACTGGGCAGAGATGGCCACATAGCTCACAGTAGGATTAATACTTCCCCATGGCCTCAGGAATATCACAGTTCTGAATGTCCCTATGATCCTGGCTCTGACTGATTTGTAGATTCGCCACATGCTGTTCTTATTTGAGTGTCCAATGAGAGTATTGCAACTTCTCATTCATCTTTACTAGGGAAGCTGTTGGAAATGTTTCATTCTGGCCATCTTTTCCCCCAAATTCTCCAACATTACATGGAGATTACATTCCCCAGCTCCTGGCTACAAGTCCTCTTGTACCAAAGAAAGACAAACACTATGCAATGGTGCAAAAGGCTCTAAACTGATGCTTGGTACTTGATGGCTAAACTTAGACAGTTTTTGTTTGATTTTTCTTTCTCTGTCCTGTTTTAAAACAGCTGGAGAGAGGGGGGAAGAATCTGTGCCTGTGTCTATGTGTAGCTACATGTATGTGTTTGTGTACGTTTCTATATGTATGTACGTTTCTGTATGTGTGTGTCTATGTATGTTGGTGTGTATGTCTGTGTGTCTGCCTATGTATGTTGGTGTGAATCTGTGTATCTCTCTCTCTTTGTGTGTGTGGGGGGGGTGTAAGTTTCCATAATATTAAAGTCTTGTCTGATCTTCTAGGGTTTCCCTTCTAAAACTCAGAAGGATACTTCAAATCTCCATTCTATGCTATAACATGTGCTTCCTGGGTCTCAAGACCCTGATTAGGGATGGCAAGAGAAGAAAGAAAGTCAGATACACACACATAAAATGAAACTGGAATTAGATGGAATTCTGCTGTTGCTGCTACAGCATCCTAGAACCTTGGCATGTCTATTGTGCAAAGCACAGGGAGAGAAATTAGTTAATATGGAGGTCTCCAGCTACAAACAACCAGGAGAAAATTGCTAGTTTTGGCACACGCTGATCAATTGTTCATGTAAACTCAGATTCAAACTCCTGAGGAGAGTGTTGCCAAACCTCCTGAGCCTGTCCCATCTGGATTAATGGCTTTGCCAATTTCCCATGGGTCAGTTGGCCTTAGCGTCTTGAACATGCCCATGCCCATATCAAAGCACACATTCACTCTGGACTTCAGGACTTCACTCACTGGGGTTTCCTCCACTCCCTACAATCTACATCCTATCGAAGGTCAGACTCCATTTCTACACGTTCTTACAGAAACTTACCAGTTTAGTCAAAAATTCTGCTCAAGGTTTTTAGGAGATGGGAAGGCCTCCATAAGGATCTGGACAGTGACTATTTGACTCTCAGCCATTGTCATAGGCAACCTACCTCCTCAACCTGTCACCTCCTTCCATCTTTCCCCTTTCCCCCATTCCTGTATCTCCCTCCACACTACCACGAGGACTCCAGTTTGATGCTCTCCAACTTCTGTTCCAGTTTGTTTGTCCTAATTCCAAAGTGCCTTTGACTCAGCAGGAAGCACTGTGGTTTGAAATAGTAAAGGTTTATTTATTGTAAAATATTTGCAAAGCACTTCCCAGCACTGATGTTATGCCAATGATGTTTCATGCTTTTAATTTAAGTCTATTCCTATGTGGAACACTTATCTATGATGACAGGCAAAGAGGCCTCATTTTAAAGTCCATGATAATTTGTAAAACAAAGAAACAAAATAAAAAGTGTCAGATGACAAGAGAAAGGTCCAAAGTTCATATTCTGTGTAAGTAATATCCAATGTCCCGTTTCAATTCTGATTTTCCACAATTCTAGGTTTTGGACTACGATGCCCAATTAGAAGCATAGAGCAGATTTCATGGGGCAGGTTCATCAGGCCTGGACCACTCCATCTGTGCTACATTTGTCCCATTCAGAAAAGCAAGCATGTAAGAAAAAACACACATGTTTCTCCATTATCTTTTGAATGAATCATAACACCTGACAAAAAATCAAACCGAGAACTGGGTTTGAAGTTCCCTGTGTTCTCAGGTGTGTTACACATGGAATTGCAAGATTTGTGTGCAAAAGGTCCATCTTTCCTCCTTCCTTTCATTGAGCAACATAGACTCGGGGCCTTCCATGTTTGGGGAAGTGTCCTTGAGGCTAGAAAGGAGTTCAAGATTAATGGGAAAAATAGATAAGAAAACAAATACAACTTGGGTTCTCTTCTTTCCCATTCAAGTGTAAGCATAGCATGGCCTCTTCTCTGACACCACCACCCTATGGCCCTTCCCACCAGTCCTTTGGGGACTTTAGTAATGTCTGAAGTCTTTCTGTATTCTATATGTCCCTTATTTCTTTCTAATTTTGTTTTTTGATCTGTTGTTGTTTTGTTGTTGTTCATATATTATCTTTGTTTTATATTCTCTCTCTCTCTCTCTCTCTCTCTCTCTCTCTCTCTCTCTCTCTCTCTCTCTCTCTCCACATTTTCACTTCTCATAAGCAACATGTCCTCCTCCCTCCTTGTCCCACACAATGCCATTCTGAGGCATCTTTCATTACTTGAGCATTTCTTTGGGAGTTACCTTCTACCCATAGTGACTCAAAATATTTCTTCCAAAGAAATCCAATGCTCACCTTAAAGAAAATTCTGGAACAGAAATCAACAGGTCCTCTATCTATCCTCAGAAGACAAACTGTGCTAAGAATGAGATGGGTCTTGTCAAGCACAAAGTAGAGGAAACAGCCTGGGTGGTGACAGATTGACGAAATTCTAGTGGATTGGGCATATTTCTAAGGCTCGGGAGACCATTCCAGAAGTGTAGGGAGTTGGGAGTTGCCCCACAGGCTTGTCAGTGTTTGGGTTATGTTTCAACCTTGATTGAGTACCAGAACTCCACACAATGCCAGCTTTTCTGTGCTTTGAGCAGAGCTAGGTACTTTGTGCTTCTCTGTTTTTGTTTGGATTTTTCACCCCATGTGCTTGGGGTGTTTCTTCCCATTAAAACCAGCATTTCTCCTCGCTCTAGAATTGCATATCCTCTCCTTAGAGATGCTAACTCCACTTTGGGGGGCAAAAACAGAAATTACCTACTCTTTATTAAAGTGGCAATAACTGCACAAAGCACTTCCATGGGAGGGGTCTGTTATTCCAGAGTCCCTGGTGACAAACGGAGGTTTAGCCAACAGGGACATGGTAGCGTTGGGTTGTTTGAGGATATATCAGATCCAGAGCAGATGGTGATGTCTTCCCCAGCATATCAAAGGAGTCTGCTTGCTGCTGTCTAAGACAGTTCTTCCTCTCTTTCTCCTGCATCTTAATTCAGAACTCCAGATGCAAGCTCCCCAGTAGACACAAAATTCTTGTTTAAGGAAGCTTGGATAGAAAATTCCAGAAAGCCACAACATTGTCCTCTAATAGCTGCAGGCTTGTCACAGAGAGGAGACACCAGGCTTTCTCAGCATGGTGTGAAAGAAGAACAGAAACAACAGATCAAAGTTGCTAGAAGACAGGATCATCTTGATGATATAAAATATTTGAGGCTAACTCTAGAATTAAGCTATTCTGACTATCTGAAATTAAGTATTATTACAGATTGCCCACCCCTTACACCAACTGATAGTCTTAATGTGCCTGGGTTTAGACACAGGATGAATTTGAGGAGTATAAAGAGGTAAAGAGGAGAAGAACAATACAGAATCCTGGACACAGCCACAGAGCCTGGGTGTCAATAAGGAGTGGATGATCTAGACTCTGTCCTAGTTTCAGGTACCCAGTGATGTTCACACTCCCATTCTAAGGAAAGGTCCTGAGCAAACATTAAAATAACCCTGATATCAAACATGTCAAGTGATTCAAAAGAACTGTAGACCACTATGAAAAAAAAAGCCATCGAGTCCTGGGTAGAGAAATAATTAACAAGTGGATCAGAGCGTCAGGAAGCACACCTGTGGGAAAGGAGGGCCCTGGCACATGCTACAGACCAAGTGAACACTCAGAAACAGAGCCCAGATGCTGACACATCAGGAATACTGTCCCAGAAGAGAGCACTTAATGCTAAAGCTCTAACAGACTTGCAGAGGTACATAGAGACCTCGTACCACCATCTCTACCATCAGGACCACAATTTGCAGGTGCATAAACACAGGCCACTAAATGGTGAACTTCTGTGTTTATTTGCTTTTTAAATATTTTTTGAAGGTCAGACTTATTAAAGTATAATTGCATGCCATGCAGCTCACCACTGTTAGTTGCACAGATTAATAAATTCTTACAAGTGCATAGAATTATGAATCAAAGATGGGTGATACTCCCTTACCACCAAAACATCCTTGCATACTTCTTTGTAATGACAGACACCTCTCTTTGTCCTTAGCCCCTGGTAGCCACCAGACAGAAGTCTATCTGTCTGTTTGTCTGTACTATCTCTTCCAGAATGTCATACAAATAAAATCATAGCATATTAGACTTTTGATCCTTCAGTTTTTATTTTTCTACTTAGACAATGCACCCATGATATCTACGTCAGTGGTGTGCTCTTTGTCTTGCTTTGCTAGTATCCTCCAGTATAGATACAGCATAGTTGATTCATTCACAGCCTGGTGGGCACTTGGGGTGCTTCCAGGTTTTAGTGAGTATGAATGATGCATACAAATACCAGGTTGACTTTGGACAACCAGTAGAAAAGGTGTTGCCAGTGTATGATGATGTTTGATTTTCTGAGACAATGCCAAACTGTTTTCCAAAGTAGCTGGACCATTTGGCATCCCAGTGTGTCTGATGATCACAACGGCCTTGGTTTTACTCGGAGTCGCTCAGCCTGAAAATACGAACATCTACTATGAGACTAATACCAGGAAGCCAGGAATGTACAGCAGTAATAGTCACCTCCTCAGAAAATAGTGGGTTTCCTGACTCCATGGACATCGAAGGTGGGGTCACATAACTACCACCCAGAGGTTTGATAGAGGTCAGGGATAGCTGTCCTTCAGGATTCCCTGGAGCTTCCATTTCTGTGGTGTTTTGAGCATGTACGTCATACTCTAGCATTCCTGCCTCCACCCTTCCACATTTCTAGTCACTTGGCTCAGGCCAGAGGTGGGTAGGTCTCAGTGTTTGACATCCTTATCAGTTTGACTGATATGTTTGCCCAAGTCTATATTTTTCACACAATCAACTGGATCTCTTGGCAGTTCTTTCAAAGCTGTAGCAAAGTAATGGGTCACCCACATCCTGCTTCAGATTCACCTGTTGACCTCTTTGGGGCAGTAACTGTTTCATTCAGTTGCTCTCTTGTTCTGCTGGCCCTTATGAGGATAGTAATTCTCAGTCCTTGGAATCCTGCAGGATGACCTAGGGGGAAAGAATAACTGGGCAAGTCATACCTGTCATCACAACTAGAAAACCCACTTACCCTGTTCTTTTCCCATGGGTTTTGGAGTCTTGGGGGATCTGGGTTTGGATTCTAACTCTGCTACTAGCTGTATGGCCCTGAGCAAATCACTTTAACCTCTTCAAACCCTGGTAACAAGGTCATTCTCTGCAAAGACTTAATTGTAGGAAAAGCACCATGCATCGTAAACGGTACAGAATACATCCTTGGGAGAGCACTATCTCTGACTCCACTGTTCCTGGACCTACATACAGTCTTGTGCAAAAAATAAGGAGTCACTGGTCACCTCAGACTAGTACTAAGAAACAATACTAGACACAGAGCAGGAAGTAGGCTCCAAGTAGGTGTGGGTGTGCCAGGATGAGACAGACAGAGTGGTCAGCAGCTAGCACTGAGGAGACTGTCTTCTCATAGTAAAGCTGACTCTAGATTTCAGATTTGGAACTGAGCTCTGGGTCCAAAATATCTATTCTGACCAAAGGTTTTACATGTCTACTCCTCTTCCTTGACTTCTCCCATCCACTTTGAGCCCTGGGAGATTTTCTCCAACATTCTTCAGGCGCATCAACAGCAGCCATATTACAGCATCTGAGAAGTTCTGAGATGGGTTTCTCATAATCCAGAAATAATAAGAGGATATAACTATAAAGTCTTTGTCATTATGCCTTTGCTGTAACAGAGTACCTTTTGACATTTGACATTTTTAATACCCACAGTCCTGAGTTCTACTTGGGCAGGTCCTTGCTTTTACTCTTGGTCCATCCTCAGTTCCATCCACAGATCCTGACTATGTAAAGGCCAGGAGGACTATGAAAAAGACAAGAGATGGCTCAGCAGTTAAGAGCACTGACTGCTCTTCCAAAGGTCCTGAGTTCAAATCCCAGCAACCACATGGTGGCTCACAACTATCTGTAAAGAGATCTGACTCCCTCTTCTGATATATCTGAAGACAGCTAGAGTGTAGTTAGGTATAATAATAAATAAATCTTTAGGCCAGAGCAAGCAGGGCCAACCAGAATGAGCAGAGGTCCTGAATTGAAATTCCCAGCAACCACATGAAGGCTCACAACCATCAGTACAGCTACATACAGTGTACAATAAATAAATAAATAAATAAATAGACAAAGTTGATATGCTGTCACCTTGAGAAAGGACTAGAATGTCCTCATCATGCACAGTCAGCTTCCCTACTCCCCATCCCTCTGCTTGCCAGTCAGCACCCCATCCCTGCTGCCAGATTTTGGGGACAAATTTGATTCCCTAAATCAGCAATATAGTAGACCAGGACAGAGGGTTCTAACTATGATCAATGTTTGTAAAGAAGCCACGATCTGAATGAGCAGTGGACAACTCTCTCTCTCTCTCTCTCTGCTGACCTCAACATATCCAGGATCTGGGTGGAACGGTGGGTGGACCAAGAGCCTTCCCAAACGTAGAAGACTTAGACCCCAGCCCTGTCACGCTCAAGACAAATAAACTTCGAAAAGTGATGACATCTCCTGATTCAACATCCTGACTCTTCATTTACAAAATAAGGTAACAGTATTCCCTCTCAAGACTGTTTGAATATTAACAAACCTACATTTAAGAACTTCGGGCACCTTCTAGACTCTGGATAAACCCTAGGCACCTTTGCTGTTACTGTTTTATTCTTACTTTTAAGGATTAAATAAGACAATCCACTTGAAACCGTCCCACCAATTTCACCAGATTCCCTGGTGTCTGACTGGGCCCAGCAACAGGACTTTCCTACTGTGTTCCTTAAGATCCGAGTGTGGTGTAAACAGGTCCTTCATTTCCAACACCGCCATCCCCAGAGGATACCCTCAGAGTGATGGGCCAGTTTGAACTGAAAGCATTGAACATTATCTTTGACCTACTCAACCTTAGAACACCAACTTAGATCTCCTTAAGGGAACACCAACTTGTATGGCTAATTTGTCATGGCCATTATTAACTTTGGGTTATAGATATCATTTCTCTGAGGTGTCCCGTACCCACCCCAGATCACAGAAAACAAAGAGTTGTCCCTGAACATCAGGTTCTGCCTGTGCTGGCAACTCACAGGTGATACCTACTTGTGGGACAAACAGAGGAGTTCAGTTTACGAGGCCGTCCATCTGGGAGCCCATCTATGTGCTAAGGAGATTGGAAGCAGCATCTTAACAACTCGTGGCCAAGCATGAGAGCCTTGGTTCCCCACAGAAGCTCTCACCTTTCAAATTTGATGAAAATCAATCGCATGAAGGACTTGAGAGACACAGCTCAGGTCTCGTTGTTCCTGCTGTGGGAATCTGGAAGGAGACAGGGCTGTGTAGATTCCAGTCTTAGGTACCATCCTAGCCAGCACGCAGCATTATTGCATTATACGTTGCATTATTGCTGCCTCTCTCCAGGCAGATGCCTCTTCTTCGCTGACTCTCCAGCCCAGCACTGCTTCCACTCAGTGCTTCAGAAATCAAGCTGAATTCTTTCTTCAGATCATCTGCAAAACATCCACATACATAAAATTTAAAAAAAAAATTAAAAATCTTGAAACAAAACGGTGCTAGGAATAGTTCAGGCAGATTTCAAGGAGTGTGATCTCTCTGTTTCATGGTTCTAGGCTTCCCTTTACAAAGACCTGGGTCCTCTGACATCCCAACTCAAGACAGACTGAAGAGGATATTCAATAGCAATGTGTGGAAGGCACACGTTGGGAATGAGGCTCACATAAGAAAGTTACACATGTGGACATGCTTCCAGAACAGTGAAGATGCTTCTCCAGACCTGACTAACATAAAGAGTTTCTTTAGTTTAAAGAGAAACTGAACAAAATAACTTCTCAAGAGTGCTGGTCCCTTTATGCCTGGTACACCAATGTGAGTCCACTTACTCCTAGACACACCACCCAGCAATCCCTTTCAAGCTTCTGGTATCTTGATGCTTAAGTCCCTGTGGTCCTTCAATTCACAAAAGCTACCATTCTACCAAGTCATTTTGTCCAAGTCCCAGTGAGTCTGCAGCATTTAACTGGGGCTTTTCTCACCCACACCTTCATCCATTCTTCATGTTGTCTTCTCTGTGCCTCTTCTCCTAGGACCAGTTAATTAGACACATCAGGAGCAAAGAAAATGAAAGGAACTGGGAAGAGAACTCAGGGGCAATCTCCTGCCAAGCGATCTTGATGACCTGAGTTCAGATCCCTGGAACCCAAGTAAAAAGCCAGATACAATGAAGTGCATCTGTATTCCTGGCACCCCTATGGCCAGATGGAAGGCAGACACGGTAGAATTAGCTTGAAGTTTATAGGACAGCTAATCCAGAGCACACGATACAAAGGCAAAAACAAAAGACCTTGCCTCCAACAAGGTAGAAGGTGACCTTCTGACCTCTGACCTCTGACCTCCATATAGATAACCACAGTCACACATTACCACACACACACACACACACACACACACACACACACACACACACACACACACACACAGGAAAGGAAAAAGTTTTCAAGAACAAAATTGCCAAGACCTGTTTTAGGAGTTGGGGCCACAAGTGTGAGAGAGATCACAAAGGACATAGCTGAGTGTGTTTTGTGAACATAGTAGAACTAGGAGGAAGTAAAAAGACAGAAAGAAGGCCAAGGAAGTAGGAGTCACACTGTACTCAGTAGCCTCAGTGACGGACGTCCTCCCCTTCCTGGAACCAGGGCAATTGAGCATGCTGAGAGGCTGTAGCCATCTAATTTTTTCAAGTATAACTTTCTACAGAACTCTAACCTAGCAGGTGCCATGCCCACATCTTGCTCGACAAAGGGCAGAGCTTAAACACATGTCCTCCTGCACTGGTGACATATTATGGAGACTCAGGAGCCCTCCTGACAACTGTTCTTCCCCACCTATGAACACTGCTCAGAGACTCAGCCTGTAGCACACAGGTCTTTGGGGGAAGGCGTTTCGGTTTGGGTTTTTTTTTGTTTTTTTTTTTTAACTGTAGGAGAAGGACATTGTTCCTAATGCAGAACTCTTATAAAGCCTACTAATAGTTGGAACAAAGACTAATCAGAGCCTCCAGTAACAAGTTCTCTAGAAGGAAGTTTGGAAAGAGAGGGATTGGATACATTCTTGGTTGCAAATTCAACTTTGTGTAGTAAAAACATTGAGCTCTTGAGAGGTTCTTGATTGCAAACTAGAAATGAACAAACCTCCATCATGTTCATTTCTTGGTTTTAAAAGAGGAATAAATGGAACAAAAGGTAGCTCACAGAATCAACAGGAGGGATGAATAATCTCTCTGTGGAAGGAAGAAAAGCCAAGCAGAAGTCCAGATAGCTGTCAGCCCCCGATGCCGGTCCCTGACCCGGGACATGAGTGTCAGCACCTGTATCCCGTTAGGTCTGGAGTCTGAGAGGCCTCTCAGCAGCAGGGTGAGTCTTATACAATTCCTGATCCTTTCTGTCAGCACTGAGGAGACTCAAAACCACCCTCTAGGAGCTGCTGACAGTCACATCTAAGTCAATGGCCACTTGTGCTCCAAGAATCCAAAAGAACAGAGTCTGACCCGAAGAGCTCCCCAGTTGACTCACACATTGATAAATCCTGGCATAACAGAGATAGAAGGTGACAGACAGGCTCTGTGGAGACTAGTGTCTCTAGATCTTTCTTTTTCTTAATCCTTCTGCCTCTCTGCAGGGCTACAAACAGTCCACCCTGCCAGAAGGTAATCTTCGCTTTGTCAGAATTATGAGACTGAAAATCCCACCAGATCATGACTCTTGACTCTTCCAGACATTTTCTTCCCGGTGTCTTTCTGTTCTCTTCAACACAGGGATCCTGGGGTAGAAGTTCCCCCTGCCCGGTAGCAGCAGCCTTTCCCTGGGACTTAGTCATCTTTGGAGAACTGAGACACAGTCTGGTCCCTCTCACGCCACCTTCTGCTTCTTTATTTCATGCTGCCATGTTCACCTGTCTTAAGCCTTCGAACTCTTTACCCTAACTTCTCAGCCTGCAGCTCCATTCTGCTCCTGGCCTCTGTGCACAGCCAAGGCCTAAGCAAAGCCTAGAATTTTAATGGGTGCCCTGAGAGTGGATTCACACGGTGCCTCAGAGCCTCCATCCACCTCCCAGCCTGGAAACTCCACACCAGTGTATCTTCCTGTTTTTAACAACAGAACTCTGCTGCTCTGGTAAACATGCCTAACTAAGAGCCAAACCAAAATGCCCCATCCTTGGCCTTGTGCCTCCCCACCTCCAGAAGAAGCCTTTCTGCACTGGCCGGAAAACCCTGGATCTCAGAAGACAAGTCTCTCCATGCTCCAGGCTGTGCGCTGCCTTGATCCTCATGGACAAGTTAGCCCCCACATTGGGAAAGAGAACTACAGGGGCCCTAAAACTCAACCCCAAAGCCGTCCAGGAGTAGAGCTCAGAGGGAGTCAGAGAAAGGCAGAAGGGGTGGCAGGGCTGGGAAGGAGCCAGTGGACAGGAAGAGCGCTCCTGCCCCTGAGGTGGTTTCCAAGAGTGATTTCTTCCAGGCAGACAAATGGGACGCATACAGCTGTCTCCCTGATGGGGTTTCAGTATTCATTTCCTCTCCAACACTGCAGCTGGGAAGGACAGTCACACAAATAGAAAACAGGACCAAGAATCCTCTTAAGCCTCCTTTCAACCCATAAGAAGTAGAAACGCTATCAACAAAAAGGTAGAAATTAAAGTGGCGGTTCCTCTTTGCAATCCAACACTAATCAAGCATATTACTTGAAATCATCATTTGGTTTACTTATATGAGGAGAAAAACTTAGGGGGAAGCTGCATTTAAAGAGATAGGAGCAGAGATGCTGAGGTGGTGATGAAAACTTCACGTGGGTGCAATTTTATTTCACCTTATTAATAATTTTGAGACATATTCTTACTCTGTACCCTAGGCTAGCCCACTATAGCCCAGGATAGCCTAAAACTCATGTCATGAATACTCTCACCTCAGTTTCTCTGAGTGCTGAGATTTCAGGCATGAGCCACCACACCAAGCTATCTGGGTGCTTTCAAATCTAACTTTTAAAATGGTTCTTTTGATTCTGTTTAAGACACAGATGAACCAGGAAGGTGGCCCCGCAGCTAAATTGTTGCCTCCCATCCCGATGACTTGCATTTAATCCCCAGGGCAAGTTATTCTCTGGTTTTCTGGTCTCCACGTGACATAATAGTCTACATGCCCACACTTATACCACATACACGCGCGCGCGTGCGCGCGCACACACACACACACACACACACACACACACACACACACACACGCACAAATAAAAACACTTGTAAAATAAGTATATAAAGGTATAAAAGAAGCACTATCTACTTACTGTAGTAAAACATCAAAATTCAAATAAATGCAAAAGCTCCCCAAAGATCCCCCCTCATAAGTTGTTCATTAATATCAGATGGCATAAATATGGAGTCATATATTTTCAGATTCTTTTTCTTCTCAACTGGATTAGTAAAAACTAATATAGGTTATTATCTTATATGGTTATATACTATATCATCATATGGATGGTCAACTGTTTAGAAAAACATTATGAAATAATGCCAGGCTCTAATTTTTTAGGATTATATTCAGCAATACTCTGATGAAGCTCCCTACTGTACGTTCATAAATACGTGAATATGCTTGGTCATTTATTTAGGTCATATTTCTAGATATGAAATTACCACATAATATTTGTTAGTTTTGCTGTCTAGTCCACTACCAACCTTAAAAACAACAGGCTCCTAAGCGCATATGGGAAATGGAGCCTCGTTAGAAGCATCCTCTAAACGTCTCCTTTGCTTTCTTCGCATACTACATACACATACCCTCTTTAGAGTCTCCCAGCACCCTTCTTGGGTAGATGTTATTATTTTTCCTTCCCAAGGTTGAATGAACAGAAGCTCAGACCCCTGAAGCGAAGCCAGACCCGGATTCCCTGCCCTCTAATTCCAAGCTCATGCCCTCTGTGTCTTCACTGTTAGATGCTTCTCAGGAGACGGAGGGGCGGCCTGCCTTTGCTCTTACCTTGCCAGACAAACAAGGCTGACAGTAAGCTGACAACGCAGGAGGTTTCCTGCAAATTCTGGGCACAACTCAAGGATGCCACAGGGAGCCCATCCTATCACTTACAAGATTTCTGAGAGGCACTGAGGAGACAAACCCTTTTAAACAAATTAAACGTAAATGAGTAACCCCCCCACCCCCCACCCCTCACACACACCCCTTTCCTGGTCTGTCTCTCCCTGGAAAGCGCCAGCCTGGGCCTGCACAGCTTGGCGTGAGCTGCTTAGAAAGCCACTCAGTGACAATAAGAGCTAGTGTAAGACACCAGTTATTCGCTCCCTTTTCCCCAACAGCTTCCCACCAGGATCCTTCAAGGAGGTCATGGTCCCTAGATGTTGCTGAGGCAGAAACCCTGTTGCCTGTATTTGGCTGGAGGCCTCCCACCACTACCACAGCCACAGTGCACTCTCTGACAGTCCTTCCCTGCTCACATCCAGGGCTTCCGGTGGCCCATCTGCCTGGACAGCAGGGCCGTCTGGGAGGGAGAGATAGACTGGAGACATAGATCATCTGGTACTAAGTGTTTGTGGAGGCTGAGTGGAGTCTGGTATGCTGGTCTGAGAGCTGCTGTCTGAAACATCAAAGCAGTAAAAAAAAAAAAACTAAACAAATAAGCTACTTTGAGATGCGCTCTGAGGGGGATGAGCTCCCATTTTTAAACAGCTGGTAGAATTCTGTTGTCTTATGCGGTCCCCTACGCTGCTGGGTTATATCTGCCTTTGTCAGAGCCTCTTGTAGCCAAAGGGGAAGACTCTTGTGATGGCGTGTTCAAACCTCCGTCTTCTCAGCCCCCTTACCCACTTGGAATACTTTGAAGTGACCTTAAAACCTTACCTCTAACTCCATACTGACAATGCTACCCACCTCCGTTCTACAGCCCCCGGGCCCTTCTCAGATCAGCCCACGTCATGGACCAGCCTACTGCCCTCCAAATCACCCCCAGAATCCCCAAATCCAGGAACCTTCTCAAATGCCTGCATTATCCTGCCCACTCAAATAACCACTGCTATCGCCATGACCCTGGCCTACACATCAGGACTGCCGCTGAGCACTGTGAGCCAAAAGCCATATTTTCAAAACCACAATGGTATGCATCATTGTGGAGAAATACAGTGACCCCGTGAATGCAGTCAAGCTCGGAACTCTCATCCGCTTCACACACAGTGCCTTGTCTTCTTCACTAAGCCAACAACAACCTAGAAACCTAGAAGATCTGAGACCCTCTACTCTCCTCAGAACTTAGAGGTCCTTATCAGGTCTCCATAACACTCGAGAAGTTAAGATATAATTATTCCCACTTTACAGGGTGGTAAGTGGAGGTTTAGATGGATTGAGTGAGTGGTTTGTCCAAGTTAATGCCATGGACTAAAACAGAGATTCTGTCTGAGATCTGTTGATAACCCTGAGCTCTGTAGGCATGGCCAATCTGCAGCCTACATCTATCTAGGACAGCTATGAATATAGCTCAAGTACATTTGTAGGTGACAATCACATATCACAAGGTCAAAAGGTTAGACATCACTGCTAGCAGGGATGGCCTCTGGTGAAAGGACTCACTTACAACTCTAGAGTTAGTCAGTGGAGTTGGCAAGACAGAAACATGGGCTGGCAAGACGGCTCATTGGGAAATGCACTTGCTGAGCAAGCCTGGTCCCCGAAACATTGCAAAGGTGGAAGGAAAGAACTGACTCTACAAAGCTAAGTTCTGACAGCCACGCTCACGACATGATACACACATGCATGCACACATACACACACACATACCATACAGTCACATACACACCATACAGTCACATACATACCATACAGTCACACACATACATACATATACACACACCTACCATATAGTCACACACACACCATACAGTCACATACACA
This sequence comes from Tokudaia tokunoshimensis, assembly GCA_036184795.1. NCBI lineage: Eukaryota > Metazoa > Chordata > Mammalia > Rodentia > Muridae > Tokudaia > Tokudaia tokunoshimensis. The sequence goes on from BTHU01000016.1 coordinate 76,538,484, forward strand.
CCATACAGTTTCACACACAAACACACACATACCATATAGTCTCACACACACACACCAGTCACACACACACATATACACACATACCATACAGTCACAGTCTCTCACACACACACACCATACAGTCACACACATACCATACAGCCTCACACACACACATACACACACACACACATACACACCATACAAACACACACAATAATAATAATTTTTTAAGGAAATATAAAACAGTAACAAGGAAAGTACAGACAAAGCAGGAAGAATTAGACCTGGCCTCAGGAGGTGCCTTCTTGTCAGTGTAACTTGCTGACATTTTTCATGACTGGCATGTAACCATTTTTGAACAGAAATGTAAACTATAAGAGAAAAAGGAATAGCTTAAGTAGAAAAAAAGGGCATCTAAAACTACTCTGTCTGAGCCCCTGCCTCCAGAAGAGCCTTCCTCCCACCATCAGACTGAGTAAAATGGTTTCTCAGAAACCACAAAATATGAAACCCCAAGCAAATGCCACTAAGCCCTCCCCAGGTTTCCCTGCCGTGGACTGCCCCTGTCGCCAGCTGGCCCTGGGGACAGCGAGGCCTGCTGAGCAGCTGGGCTTCACCACACGAAGCTGTGCTCTCCAGCTGCTCTCAGCCTTGACCCGGGCCACGCTGTGGTTTCAGTGGGAAAGCCCCTGTCCCTGACACCGGACCTTAAGCGCAAGATAAATCCTATAAGCTCTCTCATCTCAACCTGCTTTGGGACTGAAATCCTGGGTGTGGATACCCTTAGCTGTTCCTGGCAAAGGGTGGGGCTGGGTTCCTGCACACAGATTTGCCCAGAGCTCCCTGGAGTTCCAGAAAGCTGAGACCTCTCTAGCTGGGAAGGATCCCGCTGTTCAAGCCAAGGCTGGTCTGTTCCCAGGGTCTTGTCCTGTCGAACAGGACGCTGTAGTCAGAAAGAGACCTGGGCTCTTATCCCAGGCTAGTCACAAAATAGCTGTGGGGTCTTGAACAAATCTCTGACCTCTGCCAGGTGTGGGTTCCCTCAACTTCCGGAGGCACCAGCAGCCCTGTGGGGCAGCATCTGGAAGACAAGCAAGGATACAGGCCTGCCAGCACCACCAGCTTCCTGCCTGGAGGATGCTGGGATAGGCAGATGAGCAGCAGAGAGACATGCTGCCCCTGCTTTCTGGGAAAGTCTAGAGAGCAAAAGTTCCACCTCAGCTTCTCACACATTCCTAATCTTAAGAAGGCAGGATCTCCTCTCTGCACAGAGGATAAGAAGTATCTATCCCAGAGAGAGAGATTCATGCTGGAGCAGTGAAGTGGGTGTGCACAACCCCTGATCTACTGAGTCATGTGGTCTTAGACTCTGCTTTTCCAGCCCTCAGTTTTTCCATCTGTAAGATGGGAATGTTTATTGTTTCACCTGGTTGGAGGTGCCTCCTATCTAGTGTGCACATAGTGCTAAAAAATAAAAGGTGGCTATAGATGTCCTAGGCCATCCTGGTCTTCAAACTCTCTCTGCCTTGCTTAGTCTCTCCTCTCCTCTCCTGTGATCCCGGGGTATGCCTCTCCTATGGCCTCTGCCTAGAAAAGGAGTGAGTAGCAGTCCTGCGTCTCTGTGGAAGACAGACTCAGGGTTTGTACTGCCTTCAAACTGAGGGGCTGTGTACGAATGGGCGCTGGAGCGACCTAGACAAAAGAGCAGGGCCTCTGGCAGACGAACTGTGACCCCAGTGGAGGCTGTGGAGCCCACAGGTGGAGCACACATGACTGATGCCCCCTCCCCCCGTAGTCCATATTGATTATCACATGAGGGGTGCTAAGCTAGCTGCCCTGAGCTTAGATGGGGGTAAAGTTGTACCTAATAGCTAGAGACAAACAACGGCAACGCAGGCAGTAGCTAGAGTGAGGACCCCTCGTCCTTCAAGGCTTTACTCTTCAATCAGCTAACCTGTAATTGGAAGGAAACTGAGTCCAAACATAAACATAGGAAAGGTCACCATCCCAAGTCTTTTCAGACCATAAGGCCCCAACGTTCTCACTTTTCTGATGGAGAAAATGCTTTCTGGAGAGAAGAGACTTGCCATGGTTTGTGTAGTCCGGGAACCCTATAGGGATCCAGTAGAGTTGAGTCTTCCCCATCAACCCTAGGGGAAGTCAGCCACGGGCAGGTGGAGGGGGTGGGGGGAGTTGGTTATCTCATGTTCTTTAGTAGGTTGGAGCAGTCCGTCCACTCTCAGAACTGGCTCAAAAAACAGATAAGAATGGATCTTAAAAAACGATTTACACTGCCCCACCCTCCTGTAGACTCTGGGTCGGCTGCTGGCCCCAAGGAACAGAGGTGAGAGTTGAGAAGCTCTCTGAGTAAGGGGGAGTTGGGGGTGGGGGGGGAAGGCAGGGAGCATTCTTTCAGCAAAGGGACCCAGAGTGCCAGTCTAATCCATGCCATTCAGACAGGCGAGGCTGTGTCTAAGCTGCTTTGGTTTTAAAAGATTAGGAGGCAAGCGCTGGAGTGGAAAGAAACTGTGCAGAGGCAGCAGTTCCACCGACAGTACCACACTGCCCTCTGCTGGTCAGATGAGAGAAGGCATAGAGGCTGGATGGGTCACACTAAGACCCTGTGTGGACCACAGGGTTTCTTCCACTTTCTCTACCTTCACATGGCCAAACCTTTCCTAAGGTGAAACAGGAATATGGGGAGTTACGGAAGGCTGCTTCCACCCTCAGAACCCCATTCTATCTTCAAGCAACACAGACTTCCCTCAGTGCCTAGCACCAGCACCCCTCTCCTCCCGACTCCTTGTCTGTTGCTTTGCACCCCGCCAGCCTTTGCACCTCTAGTTTCCCATTCCAAAGCCAGTGCTTAGAACCCATTGCACTCAAAGGCCTGCATGGCTCACTTTGCCTTCCCTGCACTAGAATAAGATGACGTATCTAAACTTGGGGACATCTCACCCTCAGGCTGAGGGAGACACATCCTGCCTGAGTTGAGGGACAGGCAAGGGTCCTCATCTCAGGATTAGCCCAAGGTCCTTGAACTTCCAGAAGCATTGAGCGCCAGCTCCACAGCAACCTAGGAAAGAGATGGCAAAGGGCAGTACCTGTCCCCTGAACCTTGAGTGTTTTCACCCTGCGCCTTGCCCCTCCCCGACGTTCCTGTCCTTTCCACCCTGAGGCTGACTGACCGGCTTCCATGCTCGGGATTCAGCTCGGGCCATAGTTTCATGAACCCCTGTGCAGACTCAGGAGCCACCACAGCTGGCAGGAGCACATGACAAGAGTGATTCACATGCCACCACCCTGACCAGCGCTCGTTCTCTCTCTCTCTCTCTCTCTCTCTCTCTCTCTCTCTCTCTCTCTCTCTCTCTCTCTCTCTCTCTCTCTCTCTCTCCTCTCTCAGCCATCACAAAAGGCTCAACACAGAGCAGCATTGTCCCCAGGGTCAGGAGGGGCTGCACGCCGAGGGGAACTGGGAAGATGAGCCTGGAAAGGGATAGTTTGCCAGGCAGCTTATGTGCCCTGCGCTGGCAAAGCCCACTTCCTGCCTGACTCCGGCTCCAGAGCTCAGGTTTACATCTCCATCCCAGAAAACCCACTTGGACTTGGGGCTGTTGGCCTCTCTCATTTTCTACTCTCTACCTGGGCCTGCTTCGCACTGAAAACTGTGCACACTTCTCCGGTGCATTCCTCTTTAAAGACTATAAGATAAAGCAAAGTCCTGCAAACGTTGCCTTTAGAAGCAGGCATCCTCTCTCTTCTGTTCCCTACAGCTAACCAAACAGAACTCGGGCAAGCAGCTGTGCTGGGTAGGAGGAGGCAAGGTGCTGCCTGGTGGGGGTGATAGTAGATGAAAGAGAAATCTGGGGAAGTCTTGTTGGGGTGTGACAGAGGCACAATGTCAACGTTGGTGAAGAACTGGGGACTATCCTTCAGTTCTCTGGAGTCTGTGATTATGAAAATTTTCAACTGTGGATTGCTGAGAATAAATTTCTAGTTGAATAAACACTGGGGACTTAGAAAGGTCTTGGGAAGCCAGGGGGGTTCATTCACTGGAGAAGCCGCTCATTGTCTAGAGCAGGCCAGAGGCTGGCCAGTCCATCTGCACCTGTGCAAAACAGCTCAGCTCCTTAGAAAGCTCTTTGGAGACATTAGCTCAAAACTCTACGCCCAGCACCGTACCATAAAAGGGGCCAGTCTTCTCCACCCTCCCTAGTACACACAGCCTTCATGTGTAGTCTAGACGTTTTGATCTTATGTTACAACCGACTTAGATTTAATGTGAAGCCACGCCATTATAGGGCCTAAGCTTCGAGGGGCTTCTCATCCCTGCCTCCCCGGCTCAAACCCCATCTCCTCTTAAGAAGATGAATAAACAAGAAAAACTTGTTCCTCCTAGCTTCTGCCCTCTGACAGCAGGTCAGGCCACTGACTGCTGAGAGCTAAGGAGCCCAGGGCTGTAGGACCCCCCCAGCTGAGCACCATTCAGATGGCCAACTCTTGGAGTCACGGGCTAAATACACGACTATTGCTTTTGTCAGTAAAGTGGGTATTTACCGATCTAGGCAAAAAGAGCGATACAGCTCAACCCAGCCCTCTACAGCTGTGCTGGATACAGAAGGGTCTGGTCCCTCCTGTGTGGGGACGGCCCTTTAAATATGAAAGTAATTCTCTTTGCCTGTAATCATCAGTGTGGCTTCTGGGGAGGTCATCCAGCCCAGCCCCCTCCTTGCAGGAAAGTCATGCACACAGGCAACCTTTGCCACTTCCCACCACTTAGTGCAATATCAGAAGAGCCAGTGTGAGCATCCTCCCGTGACATCCTGCCCACTCACGGGGCCCTCTGACCATCTCAGAACTCCAAGAGTCCAACCTCTCAGCACATGCAATTGGAGACTAAGAGAAATGGAAAGACTGAGCTGGGGGGGGGGCACCATAAAAACACTGAAACCGATTAATCCTCAAAGCCACCTTCTGACCCAAATCTAAACTGCCCAAAAAGTCTCCCAAACAAATGTGGTTAAGCAGGCTTCCCATAGAGGTTTGCCCCACAGCCAGAACAAGGGAGGAGCCAGAGGCTGGCTTCCAGCACTCGCCACGTGGAGTCAACACAGCACACTGAACTTGGGCTTAGGGTCTGAAGAGGAAGGTCATCAGCCCCACCGCAGGAGACAGAACAGACCGTGGCAGCATCCCTCGGAACTAGGCCCCGCAGGAAGCAGTGTGGTGGACCTGCTGCCATCAGTGAGGTTCTCTGGCCAATGGCCACACTGCGGCCTGCAGCCTGCCAGTCTCAAAGGAGTCCTCACAGCCTGGCTTCCTGGTTTTTGTTTTTTTTTTCTTTCCAATCCCTGTGTGTCTCGGCACAATTATTCTGAGAGACGTTCTCAAAATGGACTTGATGTCCAATTTTCTTCCCCTAATAACAGTGTGGGGGGTGGAGGGAGCATAAGGGTGAGGGAGGCAGAGAGACAGAACTCCAAACCTCAGAAAAGGATGAAAACACTTCAAAATTCAATTTTTCAATGAGAAAAATCAAAGTCCGTGCTGCACCTACCCAAGCTGCTTCCTTCCCATGGGCCACACCGTGGAGCTGAGATGTACAGGAAGATTTGGGGGAGAGGGGCCATAGAAGAGTTTGAAATTTCCTTCCTAGAGCCTACTTATCGGCAAGGGATGGTGACAAGGTCAAGCGGCCGGTGGCACAGGCCTGGAATGCTGCCTTCTATCTCAACCACATAAATGGCTTTGGCGGGCCTCAACTCACAACAAGGAATAACTCTTCCCCAGGACTCTCCTGTCTGCTTCTGGGTAGATTCCTCAGGTCTCATCCCCAGGCTTGTGAAAGAATTTCAAGGTCCAGAGAGGAATGTGTTCAAGGTCTTTCCTGTGTCTGACTATTAGATTGGGTGTTTACTATCTGTGTTGTATCTGTGGGTAGGAACACAGGGGCAGAAGGAACTGGAGGAGATAACCCAGTCAATAAAGTGTTTGCCTTGCAAACACCCGGACCTATGTTTGATCCCAGAACCACACAACAAAGCCAGGTGTGGTGACTCATATTTGCAGTCCCAGAGAGAAGTTGAGGCAGGAGGACCCCTGGGGCTCTCTGGCTGCCTAGCCTTCCTAAGCTACTAAGTGAGTTCTGAGCCAGTAAGAGACCCAGTCTCAGGAAAAAGTGGCTGACTGATCAAACACTGAGATTGTCCTCGGGCCTCTACACTTACGCACACTCACATACACATGCGAGTGTGCACACAAGAACGCAAACGCACACATTCACACATGTCTATATGCGACTAGCCTGAGGTTGTCCGGGTTTCTCCTTTGAGTGTGTACACTAACCTTGGTAATTGGTAGTGCCCACCACATGTGAACATGGGTTAACATAGACAAATACTTATTACCTATAAATTCAGTACAAATGTTTCTGAGAGCCCGTGATTATACACACTTGTTGAGTGAATTGGGCACGCCCCATACATGCCTTGTCACGATGTGGGTACAGTCTGTGTGCAGTCTGGGCAAAAAGGAGGCTCATCAGGTGTATGCACGCATGCTGCCCGTGACAAGGACTGCCTGCGCCCACCATGCCTCAGTCCATCCACATGGACGCGATGCCTGGCCTCCCCCCCCCCGCCTCCTCCCATCCCAAGAGCCCAAAGCAGCCTTTGTCTCCCTCCCTTTGGGATCTGCCAGCTAATGGCAGGGGTCCCCTCCCAGGAAACAACACCCCGCCCCCTGTTCATCTGTGTCTCCTCTGAGGGGCTGATTGGCCTGGATAGCCACCAGGCTCCAACCGTAAATGGCAGCCCGCAATCACAATGGACGACTTTCTTAATTGCCCGTGATGCTTGTGGGCACTGTGCAAACTCGACAGTAGCTATTATGCTTCGAGGTCTGAACAGGGCTGCATTTTGTGCCTGTGTGAATTTAGTGTTCTTGGGAGCTAAGAGGCCAGAGTGGGCTAGAGTCGCTGAGGAGCTGTTATTATGACCTGGCACCATCCCGCCCTTCACTTCTTGAGACCCTGAGGCCACTTCACCACATTCTAAAACAGCAGTGCCCCTAGAATTTCAAAACCAGGGCACCCCAGGCAGTAGTCCTCCCTACCCTCTCCCCCAGGCAGTAGTCCTCCCTACCCTCTCCCCCAGGCAGTAGTCCTCCCTACCCTCTCCCCCAGGCAGTAGTCCTCCCTACTCTCTCCCCCAGGCAGTAGTCCTCCCCACCGTCTCCCCCAGGCAGTAGTCCTCCTCCCTACCCTTTCCTCTTCTTCCTGTATCCTCACCTTCTTTCTTTCATTCTCTTTTTCTTTCTCCTAATTTCTCTCCTTTCTGCCCCTGACTTTCTTCCCCAGACACCATCTCTGTTCTATCCTCTTCCCCCTTCTCCTTCTCTCACCCTCCTCTCCCTGCCTCTCTTCCTCTTCTCCTCCTGCCCTCTCTCCTGTCTCACTTCAGTCTCTCATCTCCCCTCTCTACTCTCTCCACTTTCCCTCTCTCCTTACATCAGCCCTCTCTTCTTTCTCTCCTCTTTCCATCTCCCTCTCTCTTCAATTTCACTTTCTTCCTCCTCTCTCTACCTCCCTCCCTCCTTTTCTCTCTGTCTCTTGTCCTCTCCTCCAGCTCCTCCGCTCATAGGTGGACAATGACCAGTGCTTCACCCACCTTACCAATGCCAGCTATGTCTTCCCATACCCAAGCCTCTACCACAGCCCAAGTTCTCCTCTGTACCCCCATCTAACCTTTTATTTTAGAGCATTGATCTCCAAGAGGAGATTTGTCTTTCGCACTGAGCTTGGAGGTATTATGATGGCTTACACATTCTAGACTTTTGGTTATTTTATTTCCCTCTTGCCCACTCAAGGCCCCCTGAGAGCAGTGTTCATTTCATTACTCCTGACTTGGTAGCTTTAGCTTGGATGGAAGACAAGAGATGGAGGGAAAACTTAGAAACAGCAGTACATGACCATGGGCTTCTCCCTGGGCTTAGGCTACAAAGACAAGTTCAAGTCCTCCAGCTGTAGAATTTGAAGCAAACCCAAGAGAAAGTCAGATCTCTTCCCAAGAACTGAAAGTAGTCATCTAAGAAACTGGTAACATGCTGGTTGATAAATGCAGAGCTTCATTCAAGTGGAATGTGTGGCTTAGCTCAATAAATATTTATGAGAAGAGAAGGACAGATGAAGGATGGATGGATAGATGGATGATGGATGGATGGATGCTTGGATGATGGATGGAGGATGGATGGATAGATGGAAGAATGGATGGATGCTTGGATGATGAATGGATGATGGATGGATGGATGGATGGATGCTTGGATGATGGATGGATGGATGGATGGATGAATGGATGGATGGAGGATGGATGGATGGAGGATGAATGGAGGATGAATGGATGGAGGATGGATGGATGGATAGATGATGGATGGATGATGGATGGATGGAGGATGGATGGATAGATGATGGATGGATGGATGGATGGATGATGAATGGAGGATGGATGGATGATGAATGGAGGATGGATGGATGGATGGATAGATGATGAATGGATGATGGATGGATGGAGGATGGATGGATGCTTGGATGATGGATGGATGGATGGATGGATGGATGGATGCTTGGATGGATGGATGGATGGATGGATGGATGGATGCTTGAATGATGAATGGATGATGGTTGGATGGATGATGGACGGATAGATGATGGATGGATGGATGGATGATGAATGGAGGATGGATGGATGGATAGATGATGGATGGAGGATGGATGGATGGATAGATGGATGGATGGATGGATGGATGCTTGGATGATGGATGGATGGATGGATGGATGATGGGTGGAAGGATGGAAAGATATTAGGTTCCCCTCTTCAAAGACTGTTGTGGATAGAAATAATCTTAAATCTTGGCGATTTCTCCTCCAAGAGCTTATGCCATGGAATCTGTAGGGCCTTCTATTGGTGTGATGCTTCTTTGTCACAGTGAGTGCTCACTAATGGTCTCAGCTGATCTCCTCACCCATAACATCTTGAAAGCAAAAGCACAAAGGCATGAGGAGGAAGAGGACCAGACCCTCACATTCTCAGTCTGTGCACAGCCCTCTGGTACCTCATCCCATGCTCAGGTACTGCTGGAAGGACATGAAGCCAGGAAACCTGGTGCTCAGTCCACCAGCCTTCTTGCTCTGCTCACCTTGCCAGTGTGGGTACTAATGAACCAGCTCCTGCACAGCTGGTCAGGACAAACCGATGCAGAGCGTGCATTCTGTGCTTCCACAGCAAGATCAAGGCAGAGCTCTGTTTCAAGGTCTGTACCTGAATTTCCATGCCCATGAGACTTCTACCCTGACTTCTGCCTTCCCAGCATGCCCCTTTCCTCCTCAAGGGCTTCATTAAGGACCAGTGTGCTGATACCCGTCTCAAGGACACACCTGGGAAACTGGTCTCAGACAAGATGCTCAGACCAATCTGCCCGCAGGAGCCAGTGGAAGGACCGAATAAAAAGGGGACTTTATTCTATTTGCAAAGAACAACACTTTCTAGCTAGTAATTCCAAGCAGTAATAATGACTATACCACAAGATATTCTGGGTTTTTTTTTTCTTAATGGAGAATGCTGAGAGTGGTCTTCCCAGAATGCAAGGCAGAATGCATGGGAAGGTGCAGAGGAAGAAAAAGTAAGGGAGAAATGTTAACTTCCTCAGAGAATACACAGACACTTGTAAAGCCAAATAGAAAGTCTGTATTGCTGGTTGGTAATTGCCCAAATCATGCAACCTCAAGTGCCTCATTGTTCTTTGACTTTTATGCACAAAACATCACATCCTGGCTGATACACTTCTGTTAGCAAGAACAGTTAGCGAGAAGCAAAATACAGAAGTCAAAACACAAGGATAGTATATTTAAGGACTTTCCTCAATCCTGGGACTATGGCCTAGGTCTTTGATGAATTAGGTCATTGTTCCTCTTTTTGGCAGGTGTTGGGGCCTACATGCTGGGTTCTAAGGTCAAAATGGTACCTCTAACATGGTCAGTTGTGCTAAGGTGTCAGGACTTGTATCACTATTGCCTCTGTTTCCAAAGAGTTAGAATTACAAGGATTCATCACAATCCCCAGTGGTATCTCTAGATTTTTAAGGGCAAAAAAAGTCTGAAATATTTGTGCAAGTGCATATGTGATATGTGTATGCTATGGATACAGGGGTGTGTGTGTGTGTTTGTGTGTGTGTACAAGCACAAAAGGCTAGTGGACTAGCCTTTGCCTGACACCTTGGGTGCCAGTCCTCATCCTCCCTTTGATTTGAGGTAGGATCTCCTATGCCAGTGCACTGTGAATGCCCATTAAACAATGTCATATGCTGAGAGCACAGCATGAAGATCCTTGCCCCTACAGATCTCCAGAGATACCAGGAATGTTAAGCACTCAGGATTGTCTTTCCAATGGGAAAGATTTTTTTTAAACAAACAAAAAATAAACAACAAAACAACAGCCCCTGTTCTTCCACCCAGAGTTAGAAGTGATTAATAGTGATCTGCATTATCTATGGGGCCAGGCCATATCAAACTCCTACAACCAAGATGGAGGGCAGCAAGTAATCTAAGGGACCCTTATAGCCAAGGGTTCTCCAACCTACCACAATGAGGACCGTAATAAGATACCTAATATTCTAAATGGTCCGTACAGCCAGGGGCTCCCCCAAGTTTCCATAACAAGGACCAGAGGTCACTAATAGCCCTCATCATCTCTTCAATTTCCATATGGCTGAGACCAGCCCTTAAGCTAGCACAGCTGGTGTATCTCTAGAACCCATATTCTTGGAAGAAATGGTGTGTGCCCTGAGTAATGTAATGATGCTTCCTTGGGCACCACTGATTATGTACTGGCTGGTTTTGTGTGTCAACTTGACACAGGCTGGAGTTATCACAGAGAAAGGAGTTTCAGTTGGGGGAGTGACTCCATGAGATCCAACTGTGGGGCATTTTCTCAATCAGTGATCAAGGGGGGAGGGCCCCTTGTGGGTGGTACTATCTCTGGGCTGGTAGTCTTGGGTTCTATAAGAGAGCAGACTGAGCAAGTCAGGGGAAGCAAGACAGTAAAGAACATCCCTCCTTGGCCTCTGCATCAGCTCCTGCTTCCTGACCTGTTTGAGTTCCAGTCCTGACTTCCTTTGGTGGTGAACAGCAATGAGGAAATGTAAGCTGAATAAACCCTTTCCTCCCCAACTTGCTTCTTGGTCATGCTGTTTGTGCAGGAATAGAAACCCTGACTAAGACAGATTGTATTACACCCAGAAACTGTTTACTGTTTTTTGATTTGGTTTGGTTGTTTGTTTGCTTGTTCTTTCTTTCTCTAAATTATACTGGACTTAAGGTGCTTGGGAATTAACTGCCTGATATCATCAGACTCTTTCAAAGTCTTGATCCAGGTGGATGACGTCAATCTGAATCAAGTTTCATTCTCATCTCTTCGAGGTTCACCTGACATCTGCAGAGACGCCCCCCCCCCCTTCAGCTGTAAATCAAATGGACTTAGTAGACATCTACAGAACATTTCACTCAGACACTAAAGAATATACTCTCTTCTCAGCAACTAATGGGACTTTCTCCTAAAGTGACCACATATTAGGACACAAAGAAAACCTCAACAGACATGATAAGACTGAAGTAACATCCTGAATTCTTTCTAACTGCCATATCAATGACAGAAACATCAAACAGCACACAAACTCAAAGGAGCCAGAAAATATGACCAACCATGGGGAGACCAATCAACTAAAATTAACTTAAAACTGAACTAGGTCGGCAGACTAGGCAATAGAAAGCATTATTAGAATGTGCGTGCTTGCAGAGGTCAGAGAGAGCATAAGGTGTCTTCCTCTGTCACTCTCCACCATACTTTTGTTCCTCATTTATTATTGAATGGGGGTCTGTCACTGAACCTGAAGCTCACCATTTTGCCTAGGTCAGCTGACCTGCAAGATCTAGAATTTGCCTATCTCTGCCTTACCCCACAATTCTGGGGTTAGAGGCATACATGTATATGAGTATGTATGCTAAGTTATGGGTGTGTGTGTGTGTGTGTGTGTGTGTGTGTGTGTGTGTGTGTAATATGCACAATGACAATGACTGTGTGGGTGTGTGTACCTATGCAGAGATCAGAACAGGATATCGGGTATCATCCTCCTCTTCCTCTGTCACCTGCTACCTTATTGCCTCAGAACAGGATCTTCCACTGAAGAAGAAGAGAACTACTTTGACTAGGTGTTGCGGGAAATATTAAATTTGATCTCCGGCATGTTCCCGCAATAGTGCAGGCACAGCAATGGCGATCCACGGACCTCAAGCCACTGGGTCACAGGGCTCCTGCTAGCCCACCAAAGGACCTGAGACCTCTCCGCAGGATAGCCCACGCTCCCCTGATCTGCCAGCCTGCCCACTTTCCAGCCCCCACTTGGACAACTCTCTGGCAAGGGTTCCTCGAGCTCATCTCACTTCCACACACATACACGCTCGCCTTCTGCCACCTCTCACCTCAATTACTGGGTAGAAACATGACTCTTAATGCTTATTTAGTTAGCCAATTAGATTTATGTATATTTTAATCACAATTCCCAAGATGCCAATACAATAATTTAAGAGCCAATTGGTTATGATAAAAGCTTTATCCCAATATTTATTACCTTATAAAAACTTAGCTATTTTGGCTAGTAGATGTCACACAGGTCCACGTCCGAAGTCATCTTGGTTCCTTTTCTTCTCCTCCTGTGACCTCTGAGACTCCCTAACTCCTAGCTCTGCCTCCCCTTTCCTGTCCAATCACAGGCCTTCCACTGCCCTAATATTATTGGACATGGAAAATCTTGCAACAGCTAGGGGTACTGGCTTGTGAGCTCTTAGGATCTGCCAGGCCCCACGCCGCCAATGCTGGAGTTATCAGTGTTAGAGACGTGCCTTGATTTTTTTCCTTGGGTGTTGAGGATTCAAAGCCTGGTCTTCTTGCTTGGAAAGCAGGCATTCTTGTCCAGCCACTTGAACCTTAGTTAATCCCAGATATAGTCAAGTTGACAACAAAGAATAGCCATCACAAAGGCATTCACCATCAAAACAGTAACTGAATACCTCTCGCAACAATCACAATAGAATTTAAAAACTGTCCACAGCAAGGGTTGCTGAGGACAAAGAAGAACTGGACACTGTGAGTGGGTATAAACGAGGAGATGCATGTGGATAAGCAATCTGGCAGTTTCTCAGAAGTCACCCTACATCCCCATGCAGTGGTACCCCTCCACAGTACCTCCCCTGTGAGATGAAAAGCATATTCACACAAAGACTTGCGCAGGAATTGATATAACAGCTTTATGTGCAATAGCCAAAGACATACGATGACCCATCTGTCCTTCAATAACAGAATTACTGAGGTACCACTGGCAGCCCTCACACTGTATGTATGTAAGAAGTACCATTTGGCAAGATTTGACACATGTACTCACCTATGAAGCCATCACCAGAATCAAAATAATGATCACATTCACCATTACCAAAACCTTTCTCGGAAGACAGCTTTGTCAGTTGGGACTCATTGCAGGAGCATAAGAACCTGAACTCCAGCAGTCACAGTCTTGTTTAAGAAAGAAAACTCCAAGTATGGTAGGCACACCTGTAATTCCCCAAGGAGGAAGAGACAGGAAGACCCCTGGTGTGCTCTGACTAGCCAGTTTAGCTGCATTGGGAAACTCCAGATTCAGCCAGAGACCCATTCTCAAAACAGGAAAGATGGAAAACAAGAGAAGACATCCAATGGCATCTTTTAGCCACTATGTGTGTGAGAACACACACACTCACACAAGATTGCTTTAGGAAAAATAAAAGATTTGTTGGTCTGTGTCAAGAAGACCATAGGACCCCATAAAATCTGTTGGATTTCTTAGAAGAAGAGAAATGCTTTAAAAAAGCCAGAGGGTTCTTCTTGAAATCCTGGGGGTCCCAACGAGCCACCACAGCCCCACCATCTCCCTGGACTTCTTGTTTTCTCGCCATGGGTCATCACGGGACCCAAACGTTGATTTGAGTCCTTTAACATCCATGAGGAAATGCAAACGTCTTCCAGAGGGACCAGAGCTGCATCAAACCCTTGTTCTGCACACTCTCTCTAAATGTGCACATTTAATCAAGGCACAGGTCCTTAATTAGGCTAAAATAAAAATGCTTGCCCTTTGCATACATGCAGAAATGTGCTCCGGGCCAGACATGAGATAGGAGTGAGCCGTGTGCTTGTCCTGCTTGATAGTGTGAGCTCATCAGGGTTTGCTAAGAAGTTACAAGTGACCTCTCAATGCGTTTCCACTAAATGTGCTCTGTCCTCTCGGCATAGAGCCTCAAAGGAACACTTCAGAGTCTTATTTATGACCATATCCAATGACAACATCACTGGTACTCATTTAGACTTCAAGTGGTTCTCACCCATCAACATCTGTTTCTTATCTCGGGGGTATTTTCTCAGCAGCACTGTGGCAATGAGAAGCCCTGTGGGAGTGAGAAGCACTGTGGCAGGGAGACACACTGTGGGAGTGAGAAGCACTGTGGGAAAAAGAAGCACTGTGGGAGAGAGAAGCACTGTGGGAGTGAGAAGCACTGTAGCAGTGAGAAACCTTGTGGCAGGGAGAAGCACTGTGTCAGGGAGAAGCATTGTGGCAGTGAGAAGCACTGTAGTAGGGAGAAGCCCTGTGAAAGTGAGAAGCACTGTGGGAGTGAGAAGCCCTGTGGCAGGGAGAAGCACACACTTGTTATTCCCTCCTTGCAGGTGAGAAAACCCAGGTGTAGTGAAGTCAGGAGACAGGCCCAATACTCCAGAGGTAGTGTCACTGCATGGCACATGACAGAGCTATGAGCAGATGCTACACTGATCACATGGCTGACACCAAACCATGAGTAGAAGGAAAACTTCTCCGGAGACCATCACCAGCTCTCTAGGGTCTTTGAAGTCATCCATGGGAGTCCAGTTCCATCCATCCTGATGCCACTTTCAGTCAGAGGCACTGGCCTTCATTCGTTCTTCTAAGAGAGGACCTGACTCTGATGCCTGAAGAGATCGAGGACTCCATGGGGCTAGAAGCCTAAGTGGATTCCCTTTGTCCCCAGAGTCAACAAGCAGTTTAAATAGATCCCAGACTATACCTGTGGTGGGGGCCCAAGGTGGGAGGAAGTGTCATTCTGTCTACACTCCTCTACCAGCACAAGAGTCACAGTGAGGGCACAGGATGAAGAGATTAGAGGGGTAGAGCTGAGCCTAGGAGATCAGAGAGATGGGAGCTAATGTCAGCGATGAGCCTGGAGACTTTCACCTCCAGTCTGTATTCCAACGTTTCAAGTTTTTGTCCTTACAGGCCCAAGGGGTTGGTTAAAATGCAACATACATGGGCAATCCAGCATTCAGACACTCACCTCCCAAGAATTTTACAACTAACCAGTCAGATACCAACCAGGATCTACAGCTGAAGAACTCAAGATGTGGATGGAACTCAGGAAGCTGGTAGAGGGAGCGGGTGACTAAGACCACGAGACCTTAGGGACAGACAGGACCGTTGTTCAGCGGGGCTCTTCAGAGTCCTACCTCTGGAACCCCAGGCAGTTTTCTTGATTGTTCTGAGCTTCAGCTCCCTCTCTTAGTCAATAAAGATGGCAGAAATGACTATATCATTAAAGGGCCATAGGATCAGGCAGAGTTAGGTACATATAAAGAGCCTAGTGCTTACCAAATCATAGTTGTTATTGCAGTTTTGAACATAGATATTGGCAAGGAGAAGGGCATAAGAGGTTCCCTGGATGGATATCTAAAGAAAGATGATCCTCTGAGTATCAGAAGACCCAAGGCCAAGAGAGCCGACAAGGCGGACAGAGGAGGCTTCAGAGCCCTCTGCATCCTTCTGTTTTTCTAGTTGCTGTTCTCACTTGACAGATGGCAAACTGGGAGTTCAGCTGGCTCATGGCAGAAGCCCACTGCAGCTCCAGTTTCAGCATGGGCTCATCTTCCTGTGTCCTCCCCTCCACCTTTTGTCAGACCTGGATCCCTTCCCACCTGGAGGTCTGCTAGGGACAGGATGTGCTTTGCAACACAACTCTTCCAGCATAGCTCAGCAAACAGCCGACTCACTCAAGATCACCCCCTGGCTCCCACTTGGTGACACCTGTGGACATGTCCTGCTGCCTGTACCTGGAGATCCTGAAAAACAAAACCCCATTGTGTGAAGAATCCCATAAAAACCCTGTACCACCGGAATAAAGAGTTGTCAGGGCCACACCTTCCAGTCACCATACATTCCTCCACCTTTAGTTGCAACACCTACACAGACATCCAGGTGATACACAGCACAAGGAGTTGCAGGTGCAAGAGGTTAAGTCACCCACGCCCTACTCAACCGGAGGAAACGAGCTACCCAAGTCACAAGGTTGGCTGCAACATGTGTCGGGAAGTTGGAGACACAGATGAAAGGCTTTCGGAGTTCCGAGAAGAGAACTGAGCTTCCAGTTAGACAGAAGGGAACAGGCATTTGACCCAAGTGGCATTTCTGTGTCCCAGACAACCAAATCCAAGGAGATTTAGCTCCTGACTTTCCCAGATGAGATGCAGGAACAGGTGCTGATGAAAGTGGCTGATGGGAACACTTGACCTGAAGACCTTGAAGGGAAGCCAGGGCTAAAAAACAAACTGTGTCCTTAAACCAGCTACATCCCAGGCACTGGGCCTCCCTGTGGCAAAGCTTCATATTTGAGAGCCCCAGACACAGCCTGGCTGGGTTTCCAGTAGGCAAGAGTCTCACCTAGGACCTAAAGGAACCTCCAGCGTCACAGTGATTAGAAACCACCTCTGAGGTCATCACGGGTGGAGGAGCCTAAGGTCCCACATGTTCTTCAGTCCACCTACCATGGGCTCTTGGGGTTGGGATAAAGGGAAACCCTCTTTTGTGCCTCAGTCATTCTAAACAAGAATGAGCTCCTCTGCCCTACAATTCTGCCAGAAAAGTTAAGTAGCAGACAGAGACCTAGACAGGAAGGTCAGCCTCCAACCTAGAAACCCCAAAGTCTTTCCCTGAAGATCTCACGACTCTGTCCTTTCCTTCTGAGACAGATTTGTGCATCTATTTTTTGATTATCTCACCTCCAACTCACAATCTTCCTGCCTCAGCCTCCCAAGTGTTACATTGAGCCTCCAATATATTTTTGGTAAAGTAGTGGTGTTTCCCTCCTTCCAAAAACCGACTCTTTTTGCAGTAGAGTGCCTAGCGCTGTTCTGACTTGACTCTCTCTCAGGGAAGTCCAAGAGATTTGTAGAAGAATTTCTGAAGGGCTCCATCACTTCCACCACACATGGAATCAGACTGCCAGCAGGAGCTGGGGGTTTAGCCAGTGTTTGGGGGCATTTCGGCGAGCCCCTGAGTCTGAGCATCACTCCCATAGGCTACTGCGAGGCATTTCAGCTCTCCTGTCTGCATTTGCCATGCTCCACTTTCTCTGTGAGCTGAACCGATCCCAGTGTTCCTTCAGGGAAGGGGCAGGTCTCATTCATCTATTTCCCAGAATCTCTCAGTCCTTTTGGTCTACTGTTAAAAAAACACTACAAACTGGGTCGCTTATGGACAGCAGGCACTCATTGCTCACAGCTGCACACAGAGGCACTGAGCAGATGTGATGTCTGGTAAGGGTGTCCATGTCACTCCCAAAAGTGTCACCTCTTTGCACAACCACCTTGGGGGTTGGGATTTCAACATATAAAATTATGTACCCAAGTAAAAGTGAGTATCTACATGTACAACATAGACACCTGTCTTAGTCAGGGTTTCTATTCTATGTCTAGTCTAAACATCATGACCAAGAAGCAAGTTGGGGGAGGAAAGGATTTATTCAGCTTACACTTCCATATTGCTGTTCATCACCAAAGGAAATCAGGACTAGAACTCACATAGGGGAGGAACCTGGAGGCAGAAGCTGATGCAGAAGCCATGGAGGGATGCTGCTTACTGGATTGCTTCCCCCTGGCTTGCTCAGCTTGCTTTCTTATAGAACCCAGAACTACCAGCCCAGGGCACAATAGGCCCTCCCACCTTGATCACTAATTGAGAAAATGCCTTACAACTGGATCTCATGGAGGCATTTCCTCAAGGGAGGCTCCTTTCTGTCATAACTCCAGCTTCTGTTAAATTGACAGACAAATCCAGCCAATACAACACCCTAGTGTATCATCCGCTTAGATGATAAATGCTGGATCTGGCTCCGTTGGCTTAAACCAGCTTTCAAATGGCATGTGCATCTTTTCCTAAACCTCTGCTCAGTGATGTCACACTGTAACTTGGAACTAGCCATGGTAGAAATAGTAGCACCATAGAAATCAATAGATACCATAACTCTGAAACGGGAAGTGTTCTAGTTAGAGTTGTTACTATTGCTGTGATGAAACACTATGACCAAAAAGTAGGTTGGAGAGAAAGGCTTACAGTTTCATATATAGTTCATCACTGGAGGAAGTCTGGACAGAAACACCAACAAGGCAGAAAACTGGAGGCAGGCGCTGATGCAGAGACCTTGGAAGGGTGCTGCTTACAGGCTTGCTCCTCATGGCTTGCTTTCTTATAGAACCCAGGACCACCAGCATAGGGATGGAACCACCCACAATGGGCTGGACCCTCCCGCATCAATCACTAATTAAGAAAATTTCCTACAGATTTGCCTACAACCCCATCTTACAGAGGGACTTTCTTAATTGAGTCTTTCATATGACTTTAGTTTTTGTAAAGTTGATGTAAAACTACCAAGCACAGTGGTTTTGTTTTTGTAGGGTTGGGGAAATAGCTTGGGACAGACAGTCTCACTATGTAGTTTTGGCTGGTCTGGAACTACATCAACCAGTCTCCCTTAATTTCATAGAGAACTACCTTCCTCTGACTCTCAAGGGCTGGAATTAAAGGTGTGTGCCACCACACCCATTTATTTGTCCTTTTGGTTGGGTGGGTGCTTATTGTTTGTTTGTTTGTTTGTTTTATCAAATAGCTGGAATCAAACCACTGTTTTTACTGATGTACAACTGTTCAAGGACATCCAGTTCAACTTCTGTATGGTATGAAAGAAACTTAGAGGGAAATAATTGTTGAAGACTCTCTCACTCCTAACAAGGGACCTATCATCTGTTGTCTCTGAGGTCTTCTTCTAGGAGAAGTTACCTTGAGGAGTACATTGGAATCCAAGGTCTGGGACAGCTGGTATGTGGCACCACGGCCCATAACCCAGTGCCAATCTTGCCTGTTGTGCCCGAATATTGCAGGCCCACTGGGGCTACAACTGGGATGAAATGGGGTTCATTTTGTCTTTCCTGGGTTGTCCACCAGGCAGGAAGGGTAACCTTTGCTTTAAAATCCTGGGCTTCACTCCAGAATATGCTTTTCCACCCATAATTACTTTCAGAGTACACTGTTTCCACTTAAGGAAATCTGATCTTCTTTCCAAATGGCACCGGATATGACCGGAATTATATGTTTGCCTTCAGAAACAGGCACCCAAGGCTGCTCCCTTCAAGTCACAACTGACTGAGATGAAGGAGGAGGCTGGCCCTGGGGGGTTGATTGAAATTGAAGAAGACATGCTACATGCAAGGGATTGTACTAGAAGCAGGGTGCCCCATGGGTCCACAGCGATATAAAGCCCTGTGATGTTGTCTCCATCCATGCCTAGGATCATGCCAAGTATAGCTCTACAGCCCGAGCCACTTCGGTCAGAATGGGCTACCCTCTGCCCAGTGTCTTTGTTCACTGGTGCAAAATGCATTTGCCTGTCACTAGAATGGGATATAGCCTTCAGTGAAATGCATATCCAGTCCTTCTGGGATTCAAGGCCTGGAAGCAAATAATTACAATTTGAAGGACACTGTACTAGGATCTTCAAGAAGAGGTAAAAATATAATATGATTAGTTCTAGACCAGGATAGAGGGGCATGATCCAAGCTGGTGTGACAAGAGATGCTATTCAATTTGGCATTGAACATGGGACCAGTAGTTTCTGGGTTCTCAAATGAACAGTAAATGCATACTATTTAAATAGATGCATGTGGGGGAGAATCTGCTAAGTAAGGTTGGAGTCTACCAGGACCAGATAGCACCACCGAGCTGTGCACAAAATGGAGAGCTCCCTTTACCGGTAGATCTTCCCCTTCTCTGACCTTGTCTGGGGAGCTTGACTTCCCACACCCTCTACCTGGGGAAGGTCAAGTAGTCTTTGCCAGACCTACAAATTCAACTTCCTCTTTTCCCAATGTACTGGCTGATTTTGTGTGTCAACTTGACACAATTCGAAGTTATCACAGAGAAAGGAGCTTCAGTTGATAAAATGCCTCCATGAGATCCAGCTGTAAGGCATTTTCTCAATTAGTGATCAAGGAGGGAGGTCCCCTTGTGGTTGGTACCATCTCTGGGCTGGTAGTCTTGGGTTCTAAAAGAAAGCAAGCTGAGCAAGGCAAGAGAAGCAAGCCAGTAAGTAACATCTCTCCATGGCCTCTGCATCAGCTCCTGCTTCCTGACCTGCTTGAGTTCCAGTCCTGACTTCCTTTGGTAATGAACAGCAATGTGGAAGTGTAAGCTGAATAAACCCTTTCCTCCCCAACCTGCTTCTTGGTCATGTTTGTGCAGGAATAGAAACCCTGGCTAAGACGCCCAGTAAGAACCTGTCCAGAAAGAAAATAAAAACCTGGGAGTCCTGGAATGCTTCTCCACCTGTAAGAACAGGCTAGTCCACTGCCACCACCATGAGAAGCTGACTTCAATCCATGTTTAAAAAAAAAAGCTGCACATATGAGCATGTGCTGAGGAGGTGGAGACAAGTGGATCTCTGCAAGCTGGCCAGCCTAGGCAATCAGCAGTCATTGAGTTCCAGGTTCAGAATAAGGCAAAAGGCAATAGAAGATGCCTGACATTGGACTCTGGACTCCACACATCTCTATACACAAGCACATATACACATACATACCATGACACACACAAAAAAAGCAAAAGAATTGTAAATTTAAGGGGTTCACAAGGTTGGTTCTTTCCAAAACTGTGAAAGGAAGAATTCATGCCAAGCTTCTCTCCATGTTTATAAAGACTATATCCACTTTTTCTCTCTTCAAAGCATCCCTGTGCCTGAATTTCCCCTTTTCCTATGGACTGATGCTGAAAAAGGACCCACCTTACCTTGACCATTCTTATCAAGACTTGCATCCTGAGACCTTCAATATAGAGATGGGGGTTCAATTCAACAAACACTCCAAGCTAAAACGTCATCAGTTCTTGAAGCCCCCAGCTGTCCCTACCCTCCTCCTGTTTCACAGCAAGTCAAACTGGGGCCCCAACCCAGCAGGCTCCCTGCCTGCCTCAGCACCAGTGAGTCAACAGCTAGAGCCACAAGCTGACCCAGCAACAGGGCCTCCAGCTGGAGGGGTCACCACAGAGCCAGACAGCAGAGGCTTTGGGATAGACGCCTGAGTTCATCCAACCCCATGTGGTTTGTTCAGAAAACCTTAGATTTACTTGAAAATATAGACGTATAGAGAGCTGCACGCCCCAACATATGTACGAGAATCTTGGTGCCAATAGTTTTCAAAACCCCAAATTGTCCCTATTAGGTTCCCAGAACTTCTCTGCCCTGCTCTGCTGGACCTCAAACCCCACTGCCCGGCAAGCCTCCAGCAAGCCGTCCTGGTCCCTCTGGAGTCTGAGGGTGCTCACATGAGCCTGCCTTGCCTCTCCTCTGCCACATCATCGGAGCTCAGCAAGGCCACTCTCTATTCAAACTCAGAGTATGTTCTTCCTTCATTTTTTTTGTTTTTTTTTTTTTTTTTTTCGAGACAGGGTTTCTCTGTATAGCCTTGGCTGTCCTGGAACTCACTCTGTAGACCAGGCTGGCCTCGAACTCAGAATCCACCTGCCTCTGCCTCCCAAGTGCTAGGATTAAAGGCGTGCGCCACCACCGCCCGGCTTCTTCCTTCATTTTAAAATCTTATATTGTCTTTTAGATAACAGGAGGTGACCTTGTCCTGTCTCCCAAGGGTGACCTGGCTACAGGTTTGGATTAAATTGTGAAGAGAGCTGGCCTAAGTATTCCTGCCTGAGGTTGTCACTGGGCTCTGGTCAGTCTCTCAGTTGGAATTTTGTGGGTTTCTAGTTTAATAGGGTGATTGGAAATCAGGTTATTGACATAAAGCCTGGGGCTGTATCTGCTTCTCTCTGTGATTCAAATGAAACGTCCCATGGAATCTCCGTGTGGGTTTAATGTGGAAGTACACACTGAAAGAATCAATTCCTCTTACAAGGGAGAGAGTTTGCGGGGACTCAGGGACAGTCGACATGATTGCTACTGTCCTGATTCTTTGTGAAGCACTTTCAAGGTATAGGCCATAGCTTGAGCTGTGGGGTCAGAGGTTCCTGGCCAGCCAGGTCTGGAGTCTGTGGGTTTTCAGTCAATAGTAGACTCTGTAGGGCAAACCAGAGTCTTGGCTGCCGCTATATCAGTCGTGGACCTGATTCTCCCCTCTAGCTTCTGGATATCCTGCTTCATGCTAAAGAAGACTACACTACCCAGGCTGCTTTTTAATATGACATCAGGGCAACTTTGAGCAGCATGCAGTAGGAGAGAAGGCTGAAGGCTACACTATTTCTGCCTGTCATTCTGCTCTGGGCAGCTCCTTAAGCAACCGGCCCAGGACACAGCTTAGCTATGGCTTCAGCTTGTGCCAGGTGACCTCAGCCTGATGTCCAGTGGTGCCACCTCCCTGGTTGCTCCTGTAGCCTTATGTAGAAATGTTAGAAGCTTCTGTTCTGCCCTCCACATGACATACACCGTGATATCTACTTCCTGTCTGGACTCTTGACTTCAGAGCAGTCAAGAACAAGGAGTGAGTGTCCAGTGCCTCACAGAAGGAACTATGGGAAGAGCAGGAGTGCAACTGGTCTTCAGAGAATACTCTACATCCCTCATCTCTGCTTCTCTCTGCAACTACCATCTTTTCACTGGACAGGTTGCCTCCATTGTCCTTGGAAAAATGACCCCCAGGGACTCTCAGGTCCCTACCTTCAGGTTCAATGGCAGGGGGAAACAACTACTTTTCCTTCCATTACAACCAAAAAGATACCAAGTAATGACTTCTATGGACTAGTTTAAGACATGTTCCTACCTCCACGGCCAAAGGACCAGATGATGAGCTGTCTGGACGTGGAATCATGGAGCTGGAACGTGCCTAAGGAAATGGCCCCTTACATGATGAGGGTTGTTGGGAGGTATGGCCTCAAGACAAAGAGTGGAGGGAAAGGCGCAAATCGGCTACTTCAAACTACATGAGGGAAGCTAACACAGGAATGGATGATGAAGCGGTCCAAGGCCTCACTGAGGGCCCAGCCGGATTCTCTTGTATGTAAGGCATCTTCACATACCCTGATATAATCACCCACGGTGCTCTGAGAACATCTCATTATATAGAAAAAGGGACCCGGGCAGTGGTGGCACACGCCTTTAATTCCAGAACTTGGGAGGCAGAGGCAGGCAGATTTCTGAGTTCGAGTCCAGCCTGGTCTACAGAGTGAGTTCCAGGACAGCCATGGCTGTATAGAGAAACACTGTCTCAAAAAAAGAAAAAAAAAACCTGAAAAAGGGAAGATAATTTGTCTACTGTATCCTTCCTGTCTCCTGTCTCTCATATGTCCAAATCTCCACCCAAGTCAGTTATTCCCCGCCCCCTTGCTGGGTATTAGGTCACTTAGCATCTGGAAACAGCTCCTATTCAACAGCAGAAAAGCAGTGGGAAGTGCTGCATGAGGGGGATGTGCAAGGTATTTCTGGATTCACCAGACTCCAGGCTGGAGGGAGGTGGGAGCCTCTGGAATCCAGTCCAGTCTGCCTTGGTCACCAGAGAAGGAGCAATAGATAAAATGCCAGAGTCTAGAACTCATCCTTAGGAAGGGGCCACACGTGGCCAAGATAGAAAGAGCTGAGGTAGTAAGGTTAGGGAATAAAGAGAGACCTACAGCTGTCAAGGCAACGGGATAGGAGGGACAAGTCCCAGAAGTAGAGTACTAATCTGAGAGGAAAGGAATCGCAGGGGGCAAAAGAGCAGGTTTGGGGACAGGAGGCCACTAGACTGAAAAGCCAATGCTGAGGTCACAAGAGGAACTCACACAGTGAACACAGCCTGGGCAAGGAAAGCAAGTGTGTCAGATGCAGACCATGGAGATGGACTTGCTGCAGCTGCACCAGGCTAGCCCCTTCTCGCTGCTCTCCGACTTTACCCACAGAGCTCTGCTCCCGTTCTTTCCCTTCACCGAGTCCACGCCCTGCCCTGTGCTGGGAACCATTTCAGATAATAACACCTGGCCATGCCACACCCACAGGGCCAAAATCCAAGTTTTTTCTCCTCCCGTGGCCCACACCATCAGCATCCCACAACTATTCCTACATGGACCTTGATATCCTTTCTTTTTGCCTCTTCTATATACAGTAGATAATTCTTTTAAACTCCAAATCATATTGGATTTCCCCTTTATTCAATACTCCCAAAGGCTTCCCATCACACTTAAAATCTTGCTCATGGCTTTCGTGGCCCAATCTCCACATGCTGACATCTTCGCCATGTCCCTCCTCCCCATCACTCACACAGTTCCAGGGGCTCTGGCTCTTTTGTTCCTGGATCCCAGCCAGCACCCTCCTACCTCAGGACCTTTCCTCTGGGCATCTCCTTCTCTTAAGTCAGTCTTCCCCCAGATGAGGTAGCTCATATCCCTGACTTTTTCAGGGCTGTGTTTGAAGTCACCCCTTTGAAAGCCCCCTTTCCTAACCATCCAAGCTTAAACTACATTTCTGTCTCATGTTCTCCCCTTTAATATGTTTCACATGTTCTTACACAACTCCCCAACACAAAAGCACATAAAGTCAAATATATGTACACATGTGTGTGTGAATGTTTCTCTCTCTGGATTTGAATGTAAGATCCAAGCAGTAAGGAAACTTAGAATCTTCCCTCCTGAAGCCAGAAGGGTATATGGTACGCCAGGCTGGCTATACATACTTGTGCAATGAGTACATCCATCTGGTAGGGGCTAGTCTCATCCCTGGGGCATGCTGAGTGCTAAAACAGATGGAGGAACTTGAGTCTTGGGTTTGGTTCTCCAACCAGAGGGGTCCGGAAAATGCTAGAGGCCATAACAGCTGGGACCTATCTTGCTGCAGTTTCCAAAGCAGTTTAAAGATGACAGGAAACTTTGATCAGTCAAAGACAGCAGCTGGCAGAGAGGCTACACCTACAAGATAGCTCAGAGTTAAAACCAAGGTGAACCTATGACATCAGCCAGGGTCTATGAAATACTGTGTACCAACCGTCTTTAAAACGTCTGTCATTGCCGGATAGTGGTGGCTCACACCTTTAATCCCAGCACCAGAACTCAGGAGGCAGAAGCAGGTAGATCTTTGAGTTCAAGGCCAGCCTGGTCTACAGAGTGAGTTCCAGAACAACCAGAGCTATACAGAGAAACCCTGTCTCAAAAAAAAAAAAAAAAACAAAAAACAAAAAACAAAAAACAAAATAAAATGCCTGTCATGGAATGTCAGGGTGGAGACCACCTTGGGCAATGCTCAGTGAACCAAGAAACCATGTTTTCTTTGAGGTTTTCAAGGGACATAGTACATGGGTAGCCAAGTCTGTTTCTCCTGTGTGACATGTAGTAAGTTCCTGGACTCTCTACTACTGCTACTTAAGGGATTTGTCCCTGGAGATACTTGCCTTTTGACACAGCCGACCCAGAAACTTCCACATGGGAACTGCTAAGAGAAACTGATCTGAAAACTAAGACAAAAAGAAAAAGTGAAACAAAAAACTTTCATTGTATTTAAAGTACCTGTTCCTGCTTCCACCAGGGCTCCTCCCCCAGTGATTGCAGCACACATTCTACAATAAGACATACATGCCCCCAAAATGCCAGGGGTAGTGAGCTGGGCTCTGCGCACAAAGATTCCAGGTAGAGGTAGGGACTCCAGGATCAGAGGAATGGATGGAGAGATTTCCTGGGTATGGGGTATTCTATTGCAGAACTCTGTGACAACCTGAAGGGACAAATTAGAAGACATGCCTCTACCGGATTTTTCAAGAAAAGGTACAGACTATTTTCTTACTATTTAAATAAAAAGGAACACCTGCTTTATACCTCTCGCGAGGGCAATAGTCACACTTGTCTGATTGCCAACTCATTCCTGTGCCAAGCAGGTGACTGATGCATGGTAGATACTCAGTTATAGGGGGAATCTTTTATGCAATGCGTGGCAACTTCACCTGTCAATTAAAAATGTAATGAGCTGAGGCAAGATTAGAAGGTGGGACATCTGGCAGAGGGAGAAAAATTCTGGGAGGGAGACAGGTGCAGGAGAGAGACTCAGAGGAAGATGGTGGCAGGAAACTAAGGACCAGATAGCCAACCATGTGACATTCATAGAATAAAATATATGGGATTTTAAGTTATGAGCTAGTCAAGGAACAGGCCCAAGCTATTGGCCTAAGCATTTATTCACATATAGAAGTCTTAGAGTCATTACTTTGGGGAACTTGGGTGTGGAGAGAAAACCAGCAGTTACATTCGGTAATTAGGTCTGAATTCATTGGTTGGGAAAGCAATTCCCCTATGGGAATGACTGAGCATGACATCTGGTATACACTCTATTTGGGGTCCATTTGAGGGGAGATGCAAAAAGGCTTAAGTTTTAAGCTGATTATGGGGGTGTCAGAATGACGAGAGAGTGCCTCAACTTGTATCAGTCCAGCCTGGGCTACAAAGTAACAACTCTTCAACCCTCAGCATGCACGAGGTTTCCCTCCACTTACAGACTATGAAGAGCTGACAGGGAAACTCCGACCGCCTGGCTTCAGTGAGCCTGTCGCAGCAGAAGTCCTGCTTGGACTTTGGGTATGAAGCTATTGTTGTTTTCCTCATGCCATTGATAGTAGCCTATTGAACTTTAGGGATTGGTCACTTTTCCAATTCCCTTTACATGGTTTCACTTTATTCGTGATTGGTTTTAATGGTACTTTCTGTCCTTTCCAACTTGTGGGTCAATCACGTGTGGCAAAGAGCCACCACCACCACACGCCTTGATAGCCCGATTTTCTTAAAACATAAACAAAGCCCTTATAACTACAGTCAGTAAATTGAAATATACAGACAGCAGGTGTCCTTGGGGGAGACTGTGTGTCTCAGAAACCAGCAAGAAAGGCATTGAACTGGACTGTTCTCTGCTTCCTTTGGCTTTTTTACTCTCCATAGAGCAAGGGTTTCCTGGGATCACGGAAAGACGTCAGCCCAACAGTCATTCTTCTGGACCAAGCCTGGGTATCCACAGGATTTCGTGGGTTACTGAGCCAGAACGTCAAGTGAGTGTGGAAGTGTCAGGGATGGATGGGGTTGGAGTACAAAGAACAGAAGGGTGGCCGGGCACAGTTTGCCCTGCTACAGCGCAGGGGGCTATAAGAATCTGAAGGGCCAAACTAGAAGCTGTTCTTCCATGTTGCTACAATGGAAAAAGACAGGGACTAGTTGGAAGTTCGACTTGCAATCCTTAACCAGTAGCCCTACACTATAGGAACCTCCATCCCTTCTCCTTCCATGGCCTAACCAATGTGAGACTGGGCTTGCGGGAAAGACATCCTCCTCCATGTAGACAATAAGGCACAGCTTGCCAGAGCAGCCTCCACCCTCCTTCCCAGAGAAAGAGTGAAAAACCCAAGTCCCTGCAGGGTTTAGATAGCCAGTCCCAAGGCAGGAAGGGGAGGCTTTAATAGGGCCCCAGACCTGAGTAGGCCCCCAGACCTTAGCACACCTGACTTCATGATGGAAGTACCATTCAGGCTGTAAAACTTGGCCTCTGGGCAACACCACCTGCCAAACCAAAACAAAGGCCTAATCCATCAAAGTCCATAGACTTTTGAGAAAGTATCAAAATGTACTAACCTCGCTTTTTAGCTTCTATGGTTCTGCTTCCGGCTTTTTAACTGTTCTTGTTAACTGAAGTATGTCAACCCAAAACATGATTTTTGTGCCTAAAAGCTCACCCTGAGAAAGGCTCGGTGTTACACTGAGCTCCAGAACAGTCCTCTCTGGTGAATACCCCACAACAGAGGCCACAAGGCTTGAGAGCTTGAGTCTGATGGGCTTTATAACATCTGGGTGAGTTCTTCTTTGGAGTGTGAATTTCTTATAGGGCCTGGAAGGATTGAGAGCCAGTCAGGAGAGGGAGCAAAGATAGTAGCAAGCCTAGACTCCCAAACATCAGAGCCGAGAAGTTACAGAGGACATAGAGTGTGGCCTTAGCCAGATGCAGGGGATTCCAAGAGAGATTCAGAGCTACTGATTCAGTAAGAAAGACTGTCTCTGCCGTTAAGCATAATAACCTAAGGACCACATGATTTTTAAGACCCTCAAAAATGCAAGATAGATTAGATAGATTAGACAGACAGACAGTCTTTATTTTAGTATCTTTCAAAATAAAAAGAAACTGTGGGTATAATAAAAATGGATAGCTAATATGTCCCTTTTCTACAAAGGAAAGGCTTGCTAAAACAAATGGCCCAAGAAATCACCATGAGGCTGTGGCAGCCATGGAGAGTGCTCCTGGCTACAGGCCTCAGGAGACGGTTTAACATGCTGGGAAAGACACAGACCTTGAAGCCAGACAAACCTAGATTGCAATGGCACTTCCCATCTGTCCAGAAGTAGACTTGTGCCTTGAGACTCAGTTTCCCCATCTGGAGCTCTGCCAACACTAGCTACTTAATTAGCAGTGAGGGACAGCCAGAAGGTATCCATGGGGCAAATGTGAGGTATGTGTCACTCCAGAATACCTGATTTCCTTAGTCGGTCCCCCATATCTGCCATTCTGCTGTCAAAACAAAACGCTGTGTTTGTTGACAGGAAGCCAAGACCACTGTGGGCAACATACAGGGGCGGGAAGAATGCTAGACAGCAGACACTGGGAAGGACCCAGAACCAGAAAGTATAAAAGGCCTGGGCAGGGGACTCTGGAATAACCCCAGTAACTGACTGACCGTGCAAGAATAGAGAGAAAGGTGAAGGGAATGGAGAGGTGGGGAGAGAAGAGTTAAACTCCAAGATCCCCCTCCACAGTGGAGGGTCCCTCCTCCCTTCACATTGACACCCCCTCTGCCTCCATTCTTCTAGGAAATCCCACAGACACTGGGGACCTCTTTCTTCTGTCATCTTTGGGGAAGAACTTAAAAAGGTCTTCCCCCTCCCCCAGCACATTTTAATGTGTCTTAAAAATAATGTCAAAGCCATGGAACTTCTAAGTGATCTAAGAATTCCAATTGCTCTCTTATCTTCTAACTCAACTAAGTTGCACTGCAGAGACCGTCTGTGGGTTAGGGTTAGGGTTAGGGGGTTAATGTTTGGGTTAGGGGTGGACCAGGTTTGGATTAGGGTTAGACCAGGGTTAGGGTTAAGGTTAGACAGTCCTTCTTAGCAGGAACTACACAGTCCAGTCTGAAAATCTTTTTTTTTCAATTACTGGATTTTTTTTTAATTTATTTTTTTTATATTGAGGGAAAAAAACCAGCCAAATCCAGACTAACAACCTGACTTCCTGAAAATAAATAGACTGGACCAAAAAAAAAAAAATCAATGTTTTGTTTTTAATTTTCCAAACCAAATAGCATGTGAGGATTAAGCATCATAACTTTCTTCCGCTCGTCCCTGAAAAGAACACAAGCAAAACCAAGCAATTGGGAGAGGAAGTGTAACCAGAGCGAGGCTCATTCCTTCCGGGCCAGCTGCCTGATTTCCATCACGCTGCAATGAGATGTCTGTGGTCCAGCCATGTGGTCCATTATAATTTGAACGCTGAATGAGCTGAACCAGCCATCTGTAGAAGCTAGAACCTTCTCATGACCGCCACACACATAGGAAAGCTAAGCTTGCTTCAAACAAAAGTCACATCCTGAGATCAAGGCATCAACCAGTCAGCCCCAGGGCTGTGCATGCAGAACTTGAAAAAAAAAGTCATTTCTCCCAAAGATCAAGCTTTCGATATTAGCCGGCAGATTCCAGAGATAAAGGAACTTGGTCACAGGGCTCATCCCAGCCATGACTAGGATCTAATGGGGTCCCAGCTACCAACTCCTCAACTGTTCCCATGACAACACCTGCATACCTCATCCCAACTGAGCCCCCCATGCAGCCTAGGAGAAAGTTTTGGGCCTCTCTAGACTTGTGTTTCAAGCACCAAACAGAAGCAGAAAACAAATCCCAACCCAATTCACCTCTCCCCCTCAACGATAGCTAAGTGAACACATCTGAAAGTTTCCAAAGAATTCCACTTTGGGGCCAAGCGCAGAGATGGAAACTTTGCCTGGGAGGGGAATTTTAGGAGGACACATAGCAAGTGAAAACAGAAGGAAGGGACCAAGAAGAGTATCATGCCTTCCACACATCCACCCGACAGGAGCCCAGCATGGCATTTGGCCAACCTGTTGTTGGACATAACCCTGTGGCCATCAGTCATGTAGAGCCATGCCCCAGGCCCCTAGAGTTCTGGCTAGAATTCACCCCCACAGTCACCTGACTACAGTCAGGTTTGCCCCATCCCACCCACAGTTACCTGGCAACAGTCAGGTAGCCCAACCCACTATAAAAAGGGGCTGCGTGGCCCCTCCTCTCTCTCTGGTCCTCTCTTCTCTTACTCTCTCCCTTGTCTCTTGCTGCCCTGCTCCCCCTCTCTCCCCATTCTCTTTCCATGTGGCCATGGCTAACTCTAACCTATCTCTTTCTCTTTACTTTTTATCTCTTTTCTTTCCCCCTACTTTTCTATAATAAAGCTTTAAAATCCTGGGCTGTCTCTTCTTATCTAAAGCTGCTGTGTTGGAGCAATGGAACAGGCCTCTCAGCATCTCCAACCGCCAGACCAAACCAAGGACTCGCAACCCCTCCCACCCCCCACCCCCACCCACCGGGTCTCTCTCAACAGGTATATGGCCCGCATCAGAGCCCTGGGGCTCTGGGCTTTACCCCCCTGTATCTAAACAGCTCGTCACTTCTTTCATGACTACTCCTAAAGCCATGGATCAAGGATGGCTTCTACCAACCATCCATGCCTAGCCCAGTATGGAGGTCACTGGAACTGCAGGAAGGGATCTCAAGTGAGCAGGGCCCTTTTGCTGCACACTCCCACCAGGAAGTAGTCAAGTGACCCAAGGCTGTATAGGAAACATGGGTGAGCCAAACCCCTATCTGTACCTCCAAAGTGACACAGGAGAACCCACCCATCTGCCCCTCCCTGCCCACCACATCAGTACTCTTGGGAATAGCATTTCTCTGAAGAAAGGCAGGAGACAGGCAGCACCCTCAGGGCTTCCAGGAAAGTGATTTGAGGCAATGCTTGGAAGTTGAGGCCTGGAACTTTGCCCTCAGGCCTCTGAGGCAGGGGCATGCTGGATCTACATCTCCAGAGCCTGGCAGTCTACCCAGCACACAGTGACACCTAATTCATGACAGATGTATATGCAGTCATATATCTGGGGTGAGTGAAGCACTGGGGACCCAGGAGAGCCTCACAAACCTCGTCACAGTGAGGCCAGCTCTGGGAAAAGGCAGAAGATAATGATTCTGTTGGCCACCAAGCAAGGCAAGAACCTTTAGGGAGAAATTTCTATACTGACATACTTCAGAGGCCTTTCCTTTTCTTACAGCTAAACTTCTGGAGAAAACTGAGCATGCCCGGAGGATCTTTGCAAAGCAAGCTGAGCAAAGTCCAAAGTGCTCCGCCCTCCATGTCAGCTTTCGTATATGTGCTTCTTGAGCAACGCCAAGTCCAGAAATACAACGGCCATCTTTCCTTCTTAAGTGAAAGGACTCCTTCAAGGACTGAAGCAAGGAGGGCCAGCCAGGAGTTCCCAGGCAAGCTCCATTCTAGAGCCAATCAGACATCCTGAGCTCCTTCTCACACACCCTAACCTTCGCCGAGCCTCCTTCCCAAACGGCACGTGGGTGAGCTCAGAACTCACAGCTTTCCCTGAGTTCACCCAGGACTCACCCACACACAGGCCGTCCAGTGGCCAGACACAGCTGGGTACGCACAGAGCACAGCACAGAAGGCAGGGACTGTCACCAGCACAGAGATATATATTTTTTCATTGCATATGAAGAAACTGAGGCACGGAAAGCTGACTGTGCACCCAAATTTTCATAATTGCTAAGTAGCAGAGCTGGGGTTGGAGCATGCCCAGCTGGTCTTAAGAGGGTTTAGCTTAATGGCAGATGGATGGTCCAGTTGAGTACTGTCGACTTAGCCCAGGAAGCCTTCCAGGAAGAGGCAGCCCTGGCGGCAGACGGGGATTGGAGAAATCAGAACATGATACTCCAGGAGGGTAAAGGCCACCAGATGTCAGCCACTTAAAACTCACAACCACATTAAGGATGAAAGAGTAAGGACTTAGATGATCCCCCTCCCCCCAAACATTGTCCCAATAGCCGCCCCTGGAACCTGGAATTTCTCATTTCAAGAATATATAATCCTTTCAGCCCAGAATGATAGTATTCTTGGATATGATCGATGGGGCAGAAGCAGCTTACACTTCAGCTGTTAACCTGGTCCAGCTTTGAGACCTTGGCTGTGGGTCCCAGAGGCTTTACAGCATGACCCCAGTCTTCCCGTCCATCATCATCTCAGCTGCTGTGCCTGGCTTTCTTGCAGCCCAACCACACTGGAAGAACTAGGGAGGCCCCACTCCGATTACTTTCATAACTTCTAGGTCCTGACTTGGCCTGTCCCATGAATCTGAACAACAAACTCTACTCATCCTTCAAAGCCCAGCTCAAACGCCACTATCCTTCTTTCCCTGGGCTCCCAGGGCTTTAGTGGGTTGCTTTCCAGCTGCTATCCAGCACCCTACTTCTTGTCCCATGGTAACCCCAGAAGCCAGTCTTTTCATACCCCTGGAGTAAGCACTTTGATAGGAGTATGCTACTTCCAGTTTCATTGTTATCATTGATACATTTTACATGTCTTCCTTTCTCTAGTGACTAAAATATAAATGTCATGACATTTACCATTATCATTTTCAAGTGACATTAACTTGATCAGGATGGTTATGCAAACACCACCACTGTCTTCTATAGAGTTTTCTCCATTTTCCTAAACTAAAGTACTCTACCTATTAAACAGTGTCCACCCTCCCAGAGTCCCCCCCCCACCCCCAGTCCCTGGTGCTTGCTCCTCTATGCCCTACCTCTGGATTTGCCTACTCTAGGCACCACATGTTTCTGGCAGCAAACAGTCATCCTTGAATGCCTGGCTTATTTCATTTAAGGTTTATCAATGTGGCAATGCATGTCCACCCTCTAAAAGGCTGAAGACTATTCCATTTCATATGGAAATACAACAAGTGTAGACATCTGGGCTTCTGTCACCTCCTGGTTCTTGTGAACAGTTCTGCCACATCCCATGTGTAGCCAGACAATGATGTTTGAGGCAGAGGAGAAGGAGCTGAGGGCTAAGGAAGGGATCCCATACGCTTTACCTTGAAGGACGACATGGAAAGAAGCCACAGTGCCCACTCTTGCCTCTCTTCTACACCAAGAAGAAATGCCTGAAATGGACAAGGGATCTGCCATGTTTATTTCTTGCATGCCTGAATCTCTTCAAACTTCACAGCAACCTATGCACCGATGTCTGCATTTCAGGGGTGAGGAACCAGTCGCTGAGAGTTGTGGTGTCTGTACACATCTCCAGATAGCAAGAGACTGAGGCTGGATTGGAACACAGATCTGAAGAAAATCATACAACCCTCCTAAGCCAGCAAGAATCTTCCTGTGATCTTGCCTGCCTCCTTATCTGCTCTACATGGAACACTCAGGAGCTTAGAGGACCAGAGAGAGTGTGATGAGAGACATCTGGCCAGCCCAGGCTGCAGTCTTGGAGCTTCGAGAAGTTAAGGGGCTTCCAGGGAATGGTTGGTCCAAGAGAAGAGTGTCATTCAGAGGCTGAAGGGCCTCCCAGACGTGAGCTCTCTTGGCAACCTCCATTTCTGCAGACCCATTTGCCTCAGGAACCACAAACCCAAAATGTAAAGGAACCTATTTTCTAAGGAAAACACATACTTATACATTCTGAGTAATTTCCCGTGGAACAAGGAAAAAATAAACACAACACCCCAAATGGTATTTTGCTTACAAATGGTTTCAAGTAAAGAGAAGAGGGAGAAGAAAATACAGGGTCAAGGGGAAACACTCTACAGCTTCCAAACCTCAAAACGAGCCTACAGCTGAAGGGGTTGATGGCATGGGATGGAGCATGGTGTGAGGTCGGGAGTGGCCAGAGCTGGGGGTTTGCTGGATCCTCTTCTGAAAGTCCCTTGCCTTCCCTAGGAAGACTGGGGATGGGATGCATACATGGAAGGGGCCGACCAGATGGAGGGGATGAATTCTGGAACCACAGACATAGCTTCAGATGGGGATCATGGCCAAGTGCATTGTGGGAATTAGCTTACCAATGACCATGTGAGTGGAATAGAGATTAAAAAGCAATGGTACTGTGGTCGACAAGATAGTCAGAGGAGAACAAATCTGCGAGGATCCAGAGGGCCCAGGCAAACCAAATAAACAGGGATCTCAGACCATGAGCAGCAAGGTCTCTAGAGAAACTGTGGATGAAAATGGGTGGGTTAAGAGGTCACAAATTACCTTCCAGAGTTAACTCAGTCTCCCTGTACACATCTGTCTGATCCACCGAACAGGGGACAGAGATGGAACTTGGGGAATGGACACTTGAGAGCTAAGAGAATTTTGAAGTGCTAAGCATCAATTTGCAGTGCAAATCAGACTCAGGGAGACATCATGACTGGCAGAGGGCCCAGAATATTGCAACTCTCATGCTGAGAACAGCTGCCTTGGATTTGCTCAAAGCATAAGATTCATATTGTACAGGCTTTCCGGATCTCCAGGACCCTACAGGATAGCCTGGCTATCTTGAAGACTGAGTTCTTCCCTCACCAGCAGTCCCTGATCCATCTGTACAGGCACAGCACTTGGGGACAGGCCCCCTGGCCTGGACGACCTTGCCTGAACCCCAGAGCAGCCAGGTGAGGAAGGCAGAATCCTTACTCCCCCCCTCCACATCTGGCAAAGCCAGGATGGATGCCCCCGCCAAGCCTGTTTTCCAGAGAAGGCACCCCAACAACCCTGCCCCAAGAGATTTACTGTCCCCAGGATATGCCTGATGGGTAGTAGGGAAGATATAGAATGTGGATGGCAGGGTTCCCAGCTCATGTTCTCCATAGCATCCCACCCCCAGGATCCTTCCCCCAGACCCACAGTCTAGGAAATACAGAAGACAAAGAGATCCAATGCCCTGAACACTAGACTAGGGCCCAGGAGAACCGTGTCTGAGATTACCTGCCCTTGAGAAGTCTGTTGAGCTCCAGTTCTCTTAGCAGGAAAAAAAAAGTATATCTTAATATTATAGAATCAGAGCTTTGTTTTTCTCCACAAAAGAATGTCCATTAGCCCAAAGCTATAAGCAGAGTGAGGACAGCCATTTCTATGAGACTGAGCTGGTTGCATATCCTATTTCCATCCATCCTCTGAGGTCTCCCCACAGGACCACAGCCAATTAGGTTTGAAAGCTTCATCCTTTGCCACCAAGAGTCAGATCTCAAGGCCTGTTGTGGCTTCTTTTGTCCTTGTGCCATCCTACAGGCTCAATTGCTACCCAAATGCTGTCAACTTCCAAATTCCAGCCACAGCAATACCCACTCAACACCTTACTGCTTGGGTGTCTATATCAACTATCTGCTACTGGGTAACAAATCCCGACCCCCTCCCACCAAAAAATGTATCTGCTCAAAAACAACAAGTAGCATCTCACTGTTTCTGAGGGTCAGAAACCCAGGAGCAGCTTGGCTGGGACCTCAGGCTCAAGTTCTAGCACGAAGTTGAGTCAGGATACATGCCAAGTTGTCGTCTATTGGCTCCATGAGTCACGTGACTGTCTTTATTCACTTGGATGAAATGTTGGTGATGCTAAGTTGTTGCCACATACACTTCCTGTGACATGGCAGTGGATGTCCTCCCAGTATGTGATCCAAGAAGAGGGTTCAGGAAGATGTTCACAGTGCTTTCTAGGACCTAAGCTTTGGAGTCACACAGACTCGGCATCACCAAATGTTGTTAGAAGCCACCTGGGCAGTTTGCTTGAGGCCAGGGGAGATGACTATCAATTTCTGGGACTATACCAACATCCTCATCTGCTTTCTCCATGTGCTCCTGCAAGCCCTCAGTCCTCCATATCTTTTTCTTTAGTTCCTATCAGGTAACTTCTTGATAGCACCCGCACCACCAGGGTACCAAGTATCTGAGTATCGGGCGTATGCTGGGGGGATTAACAGAAAACAGACTCGGGTCATTCTGGTGAGAATGCCGAAGCTTTACTGAGGGACCAGCAATATATACTTGAGGCCAGGTGAAAAACAGGAAAAAAACAATCATAGTCATAGGTCAGGCACCTGGCACGTCCCTACCACACCGGGCGGGAAGACAGAAATCAAGCTAAGCCGCAGGACGTTCCGCTCTCAGGAAACCTGTGCAAACAGCTCAGCTGGGGGCAGTGAGCTAAGCTCACGATGCCCAACAGGTCCCCCTTTTTTTATTTTTTAAGAAGGAATAGCATCTGTCTTAGGACACCTTCCGTCCAACTCCCATTACCCGGCTCTGGGAATCTCTGCCAGTCCCAGAGTCCCTGTCTTAGGTTGGTGTGGGCTGCAAAGGAGTTGCCTGTCATAAACTATTCACAATATAGGCTGAGCAAAATTTGAGCAGCTGAATTATCCTGTGCCAAAGACATAAGCACTTGTTCAGTTACTGCTCTGGACAGGCTTTGTTATTTGCATATACAGTTTAGAAGGAACAATCCCAATGTGGCAGCTCCACAAGCCAAAAACCCTAGTGCCATGGACCCAGACTTTTTTAATCAGGGGTGGGAGTAATGCCAAAATCTCTTATGGTGAAACAAGGGGACAGAGAGTCTTCATCATTTAGAAGCACAGGCACAATTCCAGGAATTCTTACAACCACAGCAGCATCTTCATACTCTTCAGCAGTTTGACAATACACACAATCTGCTAGAACAATTCAATTTCTTGTCTTCTTCCTGTTCATTAGAGACTTTCCAAACTACAAAGAAGAATGGAGCTAAAACACATGGTTTAGTATTCAAAGAATAATTTTTCTATTAGTAGAGAACACAACTGGCCACACAGTACTACTTATCACCATTGGCATGAGGACTGGTGGATTTTTCATGAAGCTCCAGTAAGTATCTTGTACTGGTGTCCATAACGACAAGACATACCCATCACTCAGGAACCCAGATAGGACTTTCTGCATCTTTAGGGAAGATACAAACAGAACCTCTCATCCTGACCAACACTGGATCAGGACCTCTCCAAACTCCGAGCACATTGAGGGCATTGAGTAACAATTTGCACAGCTTGTTCTCTAGTAATATCAAAATGAACTTTTGGATAACAATTATCAATTTTGCCTAAGAGGCTTGCCATGTAATAGGCCAAGTATCAATACTCTGTAATGACCAATTTGATTGTTGATTGAAACAAGGAACAAATGTTTCATCAGTTTAAGGCATTCTTTTCAAAATACTTTCATGATTCTATCCAACAATACTTTATCAACACACCAATAGTTTTATAGTAGAATGTTAAAACTTTACTTGGAAATTAAAAAGGGTGACTACATTAATGCTCCCTTTGCCAAGGAATGGCTGTGAACACATAACAAACAACTGATTACAGTAGCCTTCTTCTCTACTATCTGTAAAGTTATTTGTCTTTTGCCAGTTAATTTGCATCCACCTTGAGAATAGAGGTTTAAGTCCTCCTGTGGTAAGCTTAGAGCAATGTCTTAGCCAATAAATGTTTTACAATTATCAGGATGCAAAGCAAAAAACAACCTGAATCCATAATTTTGTATTGAGTAGGCAGGCCAGATTTTAATGCCTTCATAAGTTCTCCATAGCCTTACTAACCTTTCATAGATCTTAAGTTTGAACTGTATTTTGAACCACACCTGGATAGATCTGTCAATAATGCTGTTTCTGGCCTGAAACTTCCTAGGTGGGATTTGCAAGACAAAGCAGTGGCTCACAAGCCTCTACTGAGGCAGCTCTGAGCTTTGCATTTACTCAAATGTAAATTATTTTCTAATCTGAGCCTATTGCCCAAGGCCAGGCCCAACACCTACCTGTCCTGTAGGGCAGTAGCTTGCAAACAGACCCCATTGTATGAGGGTCGAATAACTAAAGGAACCTGTAAATTGAGAGTTCCTGGAAAAATTCTACTTGCTGTTTTTCCGTAATCTACAAATTTTTGAAACAGTTCAAAAGGAGCCTGTTTGATCCCAAATAAACTCCCACTGAGATCTCCTTTTCAATCTTAGGGAGTTAAATTTTGCTTCTGCCACTGTATCCAATAAAGCTTGTGAAAAAGTGGCAACAGGCCTATACTGGCCACAGCTGCTTTTAACTTTCATCACTCTTGAAATCATCTTAATTACAAAATATGGGTGAGTTAAGAATTGTGAGCCTTCAGACTGAAAACTGCAGTCAATTGTATACTGGCAGTTGTTAATAATTCTTTTTTTTTTTTACTTTCAAAATCATTTCCCCTTTCCCGTTTCCTCCCTCCCCAAAGTCCCATAAGCCCCCTTCCCTCCCTCTTTTCCCCATTCAACCCCCTCTCGCTTCTCTGTCCTGGCATTCCCCTACATCCAGTCTTTCCAGGACCAGGGGCCTCTCCTTCCATCTTCTTAGAAATCTATTGATATGCGAATTGTGTCTAGGGTATTCCAAGATTCTGGGTTAATATCCCCTTATCAGTGACTGCATACCATGTGTGTTCTTTTGTGATTGGGTTACCTCACTAAGGATGATATTTTCAAGTTCTGACCATTTGCCTAGGAATTTCGTGAATTCATTGTTTTTAATTGCAGAGTAGTATTCCATTGTGTAAATATACCATATCTTCTGAATCCATTCCTCCATTGAGGGACATCTGGGTTCTTTCCAGCTTCTGGCTATTATAAATAAGGCTGCTATGAACATAGTGGAGCATGTGTCCTTATTGCATGCAGGTAAAGGCTCTGGGTATATGCCCAGGAGTGGTATAGCCAGATCCTCCTGGAGTGTCATGCCCAGTTTTCTGAGGAACCGCCAGACTGCTTTCCAAAGTGGTTGTACCAGCTTGCAATCCCACCAGCAGTGGAGGAGTGTTCCTCTTTCTCCACATCCTCGCCAACAACTGCTGTCTCCTGTGTTTTTGATCTTAGCCATTCTGACTGGTGTGAGATGGAATCTCAGGGTTGTTTTGATTTGCATTTCCCTAATGACTAAGGATGATGAACATCTCTTTAGGTGCTTCTCAGCCATTAGATATTCTTCAGGTGAGAACTCTTTGTTTAGCTCTGTACCCCATCTTTAATAGGGTTACTTGCCTCTCTGGAGTTTAACTTCTTGAGTTCTTTGTATATATTGGATATTAGCCCTCTGTCGGATGTAGGGTTGGTAAAGATCATTTCCGAGTTAGTTGGTTGCTGCTTTGTCTTTTTGACAGTGTCTTTTGCCTTGCAAAAACTTTGTAATTTAATGAGGTCCCATTTGTCAATTCTTGATCTTAGAGCATAAGCTATTGGAGTTCTATTCAGGAAATTCTCCCCTGTGCCCATATGTTCAAGGTTCTTCCCTAGTTTCCTTTCTATTAGTTTCAGTGTGTCTGGTTTTATGTGGAGGTCCTTGATCCACTTGGAATTGAGCTTAGTGCAAGGAGATAAGAATGGGTCAATTTGCATTCTTCTGCATGTTGACCTCCAGTTGAGCCAGCACCATTTGTTGAAAAGGCTATCTTTTTTCCACTGGATGGTTTTAGCTCCTTTGTCAAAGATCAAGTGACCATAGGAGTGTGGATTCATTTCTGGGTCTTCAATTCTGTTCCATTGATCTACATGCCTGTCACTGTACCAATACCATACGGTTTCTAACACTAGTGCTCTGTAGTACAGCTTGAGATTCGGGATACTGATTCCCCCAGAGGTTCTTTTACTCTTGAGAATAGTTTTAGCTATCCTGGGTTTTCTGTTATTCCAGATGAATTTTTGAATTGCTCTTTCTAACTCTATGAAGAATTGAGTTGGGATTTTGATGGGGATTGCATTGAATCTGTATATTGCTTTTGGCAAGATGTTAACCATAATTCTTAACTTTCTCTTGCAATATTAGAGCATAACTACAACTTTGGAAAGCAAAACCCAATTTTAAACAATCTATTCCCTTTAAAAATCAATGGCAAATGCATTTCACATTACAAAGTTTGTCCGCAAGTTCTTATGTTTGAATGCATGACAGTGCAACTTATAACACCTCATTAAAGAGACATTGTTTTAAATCTTATCCCTTATAAGTCTAATTTCTAGGATAAGAATTGCATAAAATATTATGCCAATTTAGAAGTACCTTTAGAAGCCTGTTTGTCCTGGGTTGGGTCATGCCACGTGTTGTTGTTTAAGATAACTCCAACCCTGAGTTACCAGTTTTAAACTAGCTTTTGTTACCAATGTAATAATTTTTAATCATATCCAGTAACTTATAAGCCAATACTCTATAGTCAAGACATGCGAGATATATATATATATATATATATATATGCCTTTAAGACCAATCAGAAACAAAAATGAAGCAACTACATGAATCTTACAAATTTAAACCAAGCAATTTTTTTCCTAGCTGTAATTTCAAGAGAAAAAGCACTTTGGACCCAATAATCACAATTGCGGAGATTTCTCTAGGAGAAATAATCATCAGCCTACTTGCCGTAGAACTTAAGCTGCTGGCCCTTTTAAAAGAAGCTTTTTCCTCCAGCTGTGCTTGACTCCTAGCTGAATGCGGGCAGCTTAAATCAGCCTCTGCTGTGTAAACTGAAACTGGATCAAGAGATGGATTGCCAGCAGATAAAGTTTTTACCACTTTTTTCTTTTCAACATGATAGAACAACAGTCATTCAAGCAATGAAACAAGGACAGACACAAATTGACACGTGGACAAATTGGTGCACCAAAGACAAATACATAGAGAGGGAAAAGACTAAGAATATCTCCAGTAGGGTCCATAGAGGAAACAGGACGTCTCTAAATTTCCCTTTGTCCCTAGGAGATTGTTGAAATCTATTTTCCTTCTCTCTTTCTCTCTCATGTGTCTAAATTTTTTTTGTTTTTTACTTATTTTATTTTATGCCCTATTCCTCTCACCTGATGCAGTTCTTACTTTCACTTTGTTTCTTGCATCATATATTTCCCCAATATGTTCCTCTCCTTTCGCCGGCCAGCTTTTCTTGGAACAATCCCATCAGTTGCTCCTCTCTTTCCCGATCTCAGTGGGACCTCCACTTGACGGCGTCCGCTCCGCCAGGGTACTGAGTATCAGCGTAGACCTGGGGGATTAACAGAAAACACAGACTCGGGTCAGTCATTCTGGTGAGGAGAATGCTGACGCTTTACTGAGGGACCAGCAATATATACTAGAGGCCCGGTGAAAAACAACAGGGAAAAACAATCATAGCCATAGGTCAGGCACCTGGCAAGTCCCTACCACACCGGGCGGGAAGACAGAAATCAAGCTGAGCTGCAGGATGTTCCGCTCTCAGGAAACCTGTGCAGACAGCTCAGCTGGGGGCGTTGAGCTAAGCTCACGATGCCCAACAACTTCTTAAGCCTCTTTGTCAACCACTCTGTCATAGGTTCCATAAGAATAGAAAGTCCTATTCTCCCCTAGAAAGATTGGTCCTGTTTCCAAGCTATGCACAAAAAGCCAAGCCTGACTCAGACTGGCAAGCTTGCTTCTCACATCACATGAAGGCCTTCTTTTTACCCATGACCTCTGCTCTGTAGGGCCTTTCTCATCCTCACAGCTACTATCTTCATCCTGAGTGTGTCCACCCTATGCCAGCCAACACTGTGCTGATATCAGAGACCTTTCTGCTTCCCAGTATCAGAGGGTCTCCTATTTCCCATCAACCACCAGTAGTTCACCTTGCCCTGTCCTAGCATGAAACCGTTGAAATCCAAAGCTCACTCTGAGCCACAGCTTCTCCAGTCTTATAGCCCTGGGGCACTGAGGCCATGCCCAGGGTTAAGGGCTAGCTCCCTCTGCTTTGGACCCATCTTGAACCTGCATCTTGGCAGCCATTTTGAAAGCCTTTCTCTTGCTCTCCTCATTTTGCTCTGAGGCCACAACATCCTCCAACTCCCGAATTCACAGGGGCCACCTTCTGTAGAGTTTTGGATAGGATGGACCCACCCTGACCCTGCTTTCTCTCACCTGGATCATGTTCTGGAGTCACAGGGCTGCCAGCCTGCATTGCCCCGGCACAGTAGATCTTCAGTCTTCACCCTTTCCCAGGCAGAAGCTCCCCTCAGTTTGATCCCTGTATGAGATGACCCAAAGTGTCCCGTTGTCAAACATTTCCAGGACCCCAGAGGGGACAAAGAAGGAAGCTAGAGCTCCTGCCTCTTAAGATGTCTTATCTTCTTGGACTTGAATTATTAATCAAATTTCTTTATTTCTAAGAGTAACATGGAGGCCTCTGTTTGAGAAATTTGCATTGGAAGGAACCTCTACACCCATGGGTTCCCATTCCCATGAAACCCCGCAAGAGACGACATGCGAATACAGACACCATTTCCTGCCCATGCCCTAGCCTTCTCCACTCACAAGATGGAGTCTACTTTTCTGGACCGTCGTCTTGAACGCTAGAGCGTGAGCCACCACTGTCTCTTTAAAGCTCAATTTCGGTTCCAACTGTGCTTTCTAGTCAGGAGGACTGCCATGTCCCCTTCAAGGTGCCACCAATACTGCCACTGCCTTCCTGCTCCATGCCATGTCCTCCCCTTTCTGTGCGGGACTCTCTGGTTACCACTTCCATTACTGTAGAATACCCAGCCCCCGTGTTCTCCAGCCACCAGCCTGCTTTGTTTGGTCTCGTCCACTTGGTGAGCCTGCATCAGCCTCTGCAAAGATCTCTCTTCCCCACCCTAGAGACTGGTGCTAGAGTCCGCAATGACAGGGGAGCTAAAGGTTTCCCGGTTGGTTGCCAGCCCTCAGCAGATTCTGGTCTTAGGCAGAGAAAATCAACTTTCCTGGCCAAGGCCCTGGCTTTCCAGCAGAACCGCAGCCTCCACAAGCTGTTGGCATACACTCTGGGAAGGACACATGGGAGGGAAAACAGAATTGTGGGTACGGGCAGCATGCAGGTCCCACAAGGCAGAGGCCTGGTCCTTTCCGCAGGGGCAGCCCCAACACGTGCACTGTGGGTTCTGGTCCCCATGTGAACCTGGGACAAAACTGACCCGGAACCTGAGTCATAGGGGCCGACCAAAGAGCTGAGGACATGACAAGGACATGAATGCCATGTCCCACGGGTTCCTGCCTCCCTAACTGGGAATACAGCCTGACCCTCAGGGTCATGTGACACTGGCAGAGACAATAATGAATAGCATCCTATCCAGTTCCCCACTCCTTTGCCTCCTAATATCTAATAAAAGAGAGACATCCTTCCTCACAGGCCGAACTGTTAGCCACACACCAGCTCTCCGCTCGAGTTACGGCTGGGGCCTACCCATGCTTCTGGTCTAGGCCCAGTCACTTGTCTGGACTTCCCAGCTGTGGTTGTAGGCCAGCCCTGAATCCAGTCATCTCTCCAAGGAGAGTGGAGAAAGGAGGCTGGCCAGGCCAGAAGGAAATTTCTCTAGTGGTCCCAGAAAACACCCTGTTGGTGAGCAAAATAAAACAGACTAGAAATCCACATGATCTGTGACAGCAGGTGGTGACATTTGTTCCCTGTGGACGATGCTGTAAGGTGGCTGGTATCTCCCTCATGGGCCTCCCCTAGGTAGAAAAGATAGCAACTAAGGAGGAAGGAAACGGGAAAGGGGAAATGATTTTGAATGTAAATAAAAGAAACTTAGAAAATAAAATAAAATTAAAAAAAAAAAAACAAAAACAAAAAACATAAGTTAGTGCTGGCTCAAACCAACCAGAACCATACCTCTGGGTCACATGGAAGCAAATGCTAAGAAAACAATGGCTTTCGAAGTCTCCCTTTACGAAAGCGTGATTATTAGTCCCCCTTTACAGAGGAGGAGCCGGTGGCACAGCTCCTTCAGATACAAGGTGACAGCACTTGGCTTTCAACTCAAGGGTTCTGACACACCCAGATCAAAAGCCAAGGTGACAGGATCAAACCTCGACAAAGCTGAGAGAGTTCACGCAATTAACATTTTGTAAGAGGCCTGGC
Organism: Tokudaia tokunoshimensis; assembly: GCA_036184795.1. Taxonomy (NCBI): domain Eukaryota; kingdom Metazoa; phylum Chordata; class Mammalia; order Rodentia; family Muridae; genus Tokudaia; species Tokudaia tokunoshimensis. Next base: position 76,582,877 of record BTHU01000016.1, read on the forward strand.
CCTGACATATATGCTCTTTACCAAAGCAATCCTCTGCCTTCCGGTGAGGGAACAGCAGGCTAGGAAGTTCTGCCCAGATCCCTGACTGTGAATGAAGAACCTCGAAGATACTAGAATACTAGCAGCTTGCCTAAACTAAGAGTCAAGAGCATGTTGAAAGAAAGCTTTCACAAACTGCAAACGTTTGGAAATCAAAGCAGCGCTTTGAGAAGCAGAAGGCAAACGAGGGGCCCCATCCCCCCACTGTTCCCCTCCCCAGTCTGCTCCCCACCTCCCATCGAAAGCTAGGGGACCTTAACACCTCTAAAGAAGCAGGCTATAAAGAAGACAAACTGCCGTGGACAAAGGATTGCAGACCGCCAGGGAAGTCATCAGAGGGAGGTCCGGAAGTCAGAGCCACTCGCTGAGTGTCCGGCACCTGAAGCCACACCTAGACATACGCAGGGTCCTACAGGCTCCCTGCCTGGTCCGAGGCCAGCAAGTTCTCTTGTGCTGCCTAACAAGGTTTGGCCTCTGCCTTGCTCTGCCTGGGTCTCCCCGGGGCCGCTCCACATGTGTAGACACTACCCCCTGGTGGGCTTGGGTGCCCTGTGCAGGCCTTCGGGTCTTGGTTTCCTGAACTCAACTTTGGTATTCCTAAAAGAAGCCCCAGCATGGAAGCTGTCGGGGGGGTCGGGGGATTGGGGTTCCATGGTGTGGGTGAGGGCCTCCGGGATCCTAGAGGAAGCAAAAGAAAGAAGCAGAGGTTTGGTGTTCCACGTTAGTACTCTGAGATAACCACGGAGATGGACTTATCGGAGCAACAGGAAGGTGACTGCGGAGCTTTCTAGAAATCAACACCCGTTGTGGGAAAAGAAAGCAATCAATCCACGCTAGCCAGAAGGGAAAACTGAGACTAAGCAGACGCCTGGGGCCTGGGACTTGGGGGATGGTGGGGGATGAAGCTGAGTGGTCCTTCAAATTTAGCAAATAAAAATCTGGCGACCCTGTTAAACTTTCATTTATGATTAACAGAGAATGATCTTTAGCAACATACTATCCATGCAACATGAGCAAGGTGTCTGTGCAAAGTACTAAGGAACTGACGCTGCATTGAAGGTTACAGGAGTTATTAATACCACTGTAATGCCCCAAATTAACCTGCAAGCCTTGCCTGCCCAGTCCATCAATCAGTCCATTACTTAAAGCGGCTCGGTCTCTTATTAAAAGAAGACAAACAGTTTGCTTTGATCACAGGCTTCATATTAAAAGACTAAACAGGTTTCAGATGTGACTTTTCTACTAAAGAAACATGTTTTCACAATGGCTGCTTTCAATAATAACTATTCATGTCTCTGGTAAATGACTAGCTGAACAAAATTTTCATTCTGAGATATATAAAGGCTTGAGGCTATAAAAACGTAGCTAAGTTCTAAGGATCTCAAAAGTGATTGTAGATATATAGAAATAAAGAAGGTTTCGAATTCCTTTTCCATTCTATGCTGCTATTGCCCTGAGATTTGGGGGGTTGGGGGTGGGGGGTTCAGGATTTGATGAAGCACCAACTGTTTTACCGCTCAGTCACAAGCTCAGGATTTTGAGTTTTCTTTGATTATCTTCTAGATATAGACCTAGAGATGCCTTTTATTGGGCTAAAATATTTCTATCCAATCAATATATCTGGCTCTTTGAATAAGGAAAAAAAAAGTTCATGTTCAGAAAAAAAAATGCTAAGTTCTTACTAAGACTCGAAGGCATAAGTCTACTCCTTACAGACTCCTATTAACTGCTTTTCCTACAATGTGAATTTCAATCAAATGGTAATGCTAATATATCTCCTTTTATGAACGTAAAATTCATATAAGCTTCAGGGAATCAAAGAAGTCATTAAGACTTGGATCCACCTGCCAGAGTTAAATGGACTCCAGGTAAGTACAGCCGACGTGTCTGTGTCTGTCTGTCCCTAAGAATGGAGTTTCCCCTGGTCTTGGGATTCCTTCCCTTCCCCAGTAACACAAAAATTTAACTTCTGTCCCAAGTCTATATTTGTCTCAACAGATTTTCACTTGGCTGACAGACTCCATCCAGGGATGCAAACCGCTGATCTCTGGACTTGCTGAGAGCTGATGTAAACCAGTTCAGCCAATATGACTGTCTCTACCGATGGACCAGCTAATCTGATGCTTCTGATAAATGCCCCATTGTCCAGCCTTTTACCAGCCTTTCAGACTTCCTGAGTCCTGGCAACAGTACCCTAATGTCAGCTGGAAGTAGTCACAGAACAGAATAGTTGTCTTATTACCCCACCTCACAGGCTGAAAACACTAAGTCAAAAGGAAACTCTGTTGCACAGAGGCTACAAAACGGCTACCTATAAGACGATGTTCATATCAGAAAAATGGGCCCAGATTTGTCAATTGGTAGATTTATTAACTAAAATAGTTCTACAATGTGATAGGATTCTTGGCCTGCATTATGTAGAACAAAAAGGTATTATATGACTTTAAAAATATTATTTCTATACAAAGCATTCAGGACTATAATCTGGCTGTACTCAAGAATTACAAAGAGGGACCTGAGATAAAATAAATGACTGGTTCCCATCCATTTCCAGGCACCTTCTAGATAGTAACTCTAATCATTAATAGATCTAAAATATAAACAAGTACCCATCATAGGATCAAAGACTTGACTTGAGATGCAACACCAGGGAGAATGTAATGACCAAAATTAACCTGTAAGCCCTATCTGCCCAGGACACCGGGTAACTTCCTAGAATGCTGGGAACTGTAGTTCTTGGAAAATAACAAAGCCTTATGGGAAAGTACCATGACCTATAGATTTGTTCTTATAAACCCCTTCAACATAACACATGGCTCAAGGTCATTCTCTGCTGAGAAATTTCAGGGAATAATCCTGACCAAAGTCCTTATCTTGGTCAGTATTTAATATTTAATAACGTTTGCTTTTAAGTTTGGCCCAAAATGGTGGGATTGGTTTTTCTCCAACGAGTCTCATGATTAACACAGCAAATAAGCAATATACTAGGAATGGGGATCCCAGTGTCTCCTGAGGAGATAGAAGTGAGACACACAGGAGATAAAACACCAGAAGTCTTGTAATGGCGAATATTGGTGTGGACTTACTTGTCAATATATAGAGATGTAAGAACAAATATATAGACAAATGTGTGTGTGTGTGTGTGTGTGTGTGTGTGTGTGTGTGTGTGTGAGAGAGAGAGAGAGAGAGAGAGAGAGAGAGAGAGAGAATATTATGGTCTGTATGCTTCTGTCCATCCAAAGGTCATACACTGAAACTCTAACTCCAATAGGATAGTATTAGGAGATAGGGCTTTGAAGGGCAATTAGGTTTAATGAGATAGTGGGGGGAGGACCCCATGATGGCATTTGTGTCTTTATAAGAAGAAGTAGTTTGGAGTTTACTGTCTACCTCATGTTAGTGTAGCTGGCTCCACAGAAATGAATACATTCTAAAGAGACAAAGGTGTCTCTTAATCTATTAGACTATTGAAGCAATTGACCCCAAAAAATGAGAATTTCCCCAGGAATTTTATCCTGGGAGAAGGAAAGGGCACCAGCCAAAAGGGGAGAACTCATCTCTGGAAACAGACTTCACACAGTTCTAAGGACCTGTGAGACCACCTTACAGAATGAGACTGAAGCCCAATGAGGTCAGTGGTGGGCGGGACCATGCTTTCACTAGACTGCTTAGATGTGCACATCCTTGCCCCTCTATTTAAACCTTGATCTCACTTTAGGACCAGAAGGACTTGAGGGGTTTGCTTGGATCTCTTCCCAGTGTGGCCACATTGAATAACTTCCTTTTTCTGTTTTAATTCCTTTTTAATTAAGCTCTTTTAATTGGCTTATTGATGACAGGTAGCCCTGACTTGGATCATAGATTGTGACCCCCAACTTTAACAACATGATGACAGAAGATGGCCAACTGACAACCAAGAAGAGAACTTTCAGGGCACGTGGGGAAGCACCAAGACGACACCAGGACCCTGCATCAGGTGAGTATGTAGGTGATGGGATGGGAGAGAAAGAAGAGAGCAAGCAGGAGACGGAGGAATGGAAGAGGAGCTGAGCAGTGTGTGCGCTCTGAAGTGAGGTGGAACTGGAGATGAGAAGGTGGTTGCTGTTCTTGCTACTTGAGAAATGGTGAGTGACAGTGACAATCAATAGAGGTGGTGACAATCACAAGGGCCAGCGGGCCTGCGCCCCTTCCTTTGAGAAAACTGACCACTGCGTGAGTTGCTGTGACTCCCAGGGCTGCATCCCAGCTCAGGAAGAAGAGCAGGACCTGCAGGGTGGAGACCACAGCTGACCCGACGTGCCACGCTGTTTCCTTCTCATCACTGGCCTATCTGCTGACCTCTCTAGTTACATTTCCACTGTGCTTAACGTTGGCCAGGGAGTTGTTTCCTGTGGAATCTGTGGATTGGATAAAAACTTGAATATACCTAGAGTCTTACCTGGATGCCATCCCATAAGGTAAGGGCAAGAAGACACCAAGATGCTCTGCCCAGAGTAAGTGCAGGGTGGAGAAATGGGAGAGGAAGAGTAGAGAACGGTTTGAGCACTGTGGAGAGAGGCAGATCTGGAGACTCAGGTGGAGAGGAATAGCCTGATGTGACTACCCTGCAATGACACCTGAGACCATGATGACATCCCAGCCTATACTACTACCACTGGAGGACATGTCTGGGTCCATGGTCACGCAGCAGCAGGGGTCTGTGTCTATGTCCGTGGCCCATATTACCACCAAAGGCAATGTGGGCATCCCTGGGCTGGACTGTTGCCTGCAACCATGTTGATATCCAAGGGCTATGCAGAGATGGCCGCACCCCTCCAGAGAGTGGGCCCTGAGCCTTGACCTGCAGCACAGTAGAGCTAGCCATGGTGGTAGGAGCATGAATGAGCTAGCCCCAAGGCTGTGAGCCAGGAAGAGCAGACCCCAAGGTCATAAGAGCAGGAGCGCTCGCTCTGCCTCTTGCAGGTTTCAGCATTGGGTGAATTAGTCAGGGCAGTGCTAGAGAGCTGGCCCTGCCCACAGGGTGCAGCTGGCAGCTAACCAACCCAGCTCCTACCCAGGCCCAGATCCAGGGCTTGAGTTGTCCCACCCCCATCTGTGAACTTCTGGAGCATGTGAAGGAGTCAGTCCTGCAAAGCCAAAGCTGCAGGATCTCCATGACACAGGGCAACAACAGGATATCCAAGAAGAGTCCCAGTGAGGATCCAGTATTGATGGCGTCGCAGAAGCCAGAGGCCTCGAACCAGACCAATGGCTCACTGCAATGACCATTTGCAAGTAAAGAAGAATGGACAACATGGCTCATATTATCACTAGAGAACATGGAGACATCCCTCGTTGGGGCAGCCTCAGGGGATTGTACGGCTGTCCAGGGGCTGTGCGGAACCGGCCATGTCCCTGACTGACCTTACCTCTCACTTGCAGCAGCACACCAGGGAGCAGGCCCTGTGCCTCACTCATCAAGTAAGCACAGTGGGACTGGCCCTCCTGTTGGGTGAGCCAGCCCTGAGGCTGTATGAGAGGGCTGCCCCTCACCAGCTGTAGCACGCAAGAGGATAGCACAGCAGAGCTGGCCCTGGTGATGGCGGCACAGGTGAGCTGGCCCCAAAGGAGAGAGTGAGGGAGACCTGGGTCTGCTACTTGTCTACCTTGAGGTGGTGTGGGTGCAGGGGTGATGCACCCCTTCCTCTATCCCGCTTAAAGCTGGCCTGAAGATAGGAGGGCAGGAGAGCTAGTCCTGCCCCACCCCCCAGGTCAAACTCAAGTAGTCAGGCTTGGATGTAGTGCCTTTACCCACTAGGCCATCTCACTGTCCTTTAAATCTGTTTTGGACTAGAGGATATTTGCAGTGTATGGTGGATTTAATAGGATATAATCCCATCAGCAATCCAGAAGCATCTTGCAGTCTTCATTTTCCTCCAGTCTCATCCGGTGTGTTATGCTGTATTTCTATATAAGTTAGAACCACCCAACTACAGTGTTACTTTTGCATTTAAAAGTTAACTAATTGTCTAAGAAAATAGAAACACTGGTGCCAGCCCACTACTGGGTGTACTCCTTCCTATGGCTCTGACCTCTAACCCGCAGCATCTCCCTTCAGCTCCTTTAGCATTCTCATGGGGTGAGGGTGCTTTGAAAACTTGTACGTGGCTCTATTAAGTGAATACACCTTTATTTCCCTTCATTTCTAAAAGTTGTCTTCATTATGCATTTAACCCAAGGTTGCTAATATATTTCAGCCATTACAAATCTCTTCTGGATCTGGGAGATAGCTCAGTTGGGAAAGTCCCTGCCAGGCAAGTATGATTACCTGATTTGGAACCCAAACAGCACTTATATAAAAAGCTAGGCATGGCTGCTGGTACCTGCAATACCAGGACTAGGGAGATGGAGGCAGGAGGCTCCAGGCAACCAGTCTGGACCAATCAGTGACAATCAGCCTCAGTAACAGACCTGCCCTCAAGACCTAAAGTGATTGAGGAAAACATCCAGTGTTGACCTCTGACCTCCCAACAAATTCACACATGTATGGACACACACACACACACATACACACACACACATACACACACACACACATACACACACACACACACACATCTTGAATTATCTTCTCAGTTATTTTCTGTTTAAATGAAAAATGTAATACTGTGAGGTTTTTTTTTTTTTGACAAACTAATTAGAGCTATTATTTCATTAGTGGATAATAATTATACAGAACAATTTCTCCTAAAATTGTATAGTGAAAGGTCACCTAAATTTCACATTTTTCTCTTGTTTACAGTGCGTATGTGCATTTAACTTTTTAAAACAATGTATTCTCTAATTTGGATTTTTAGACATTTTCTTTCAAACACCTGAGTGTGATTTTTTTTTTCTGCTTTGTCCTGATTGGGACTCACTATGCATTCTGTAACTGTAGGTTACTGTTTTTAATCGATTTTAGAAAATCAGTGGGGAAAGGTATTATTATTTATTTTTAAATCCTTATTTGCTAATTCCCACCTCTAGTCTTGTTTATCTTGATTTGTTTCTCCTAACTATACCTTATATTTTTTATATTTCCATTTGTATAGCATATTTTTAATTTTGGAAACAACCTCAAATTTTCAGGCAAGTTACAAATGAAGTAAATCCTTTTTAAAATAATAATAATTATTATTATTATTAATGTCATCATCATTATTATTACCACCACTACTATTATTCAGTCTTAATATGTAGCCTTCGCTGGCCTGGAGCGAGTTCGGTTAGCCTTAAATTTGTGATCCTCCTACCTCAGCTTCCAGAGGATTGGGGTTGCAGGTATATGACATATACCTGGCTCTCTAAATTTCTCCAGAGTAAATTTCCTACAAGAGGCCCTTTTGCCCACATGTCACCTCTGTGTAGAATAGTATATACTGTCTGTAACAAATACATCCTCCTACTTAGCCAAGTGCAACCATTAATGTCAAACAGTCAGTGCTTCTGTGTTGCTGCCATCTTTCCCGAAGATACATTTCTGCTCTCTTTGACAAGGTCTTTTATTATGAAATGTAACAGTCCAGAAACTCACCTTGGGCTTGGATATCATGTCTCTTGTATCTAGCTCAGTCGGTAACAATTTCAGTCTTTTCTTGACATACATGTACTTGACTATTTTAAAGATTACAGATCAGAGGCTAGAGAGATGGCTCAGTTAAGGGCACTTGCTTCTCTTCCTTCCTTCCTTCCTTCCTTCCTTCCTTCCTTCCTTCCTTCCTTCCGAGTTCTCCCACTATGGCCACTCTCCAGTCTCTTGTATTCTTCATTTCTCTCATTAAGAAATGATGTTCTTCTCTGTCAGGGCTCCACCGTTACTGTTGCTGATACTCCCAGAGTGAAGTCCCAGGACTTGTAACTTGTCTTATGTCTGTGGCATAAGGCAGGAAGGGAGGGAGGGAGGGAAGAGAGAGGAGAGAGAGAGAGAGAGAGAGAGAGAGAGAGAGAGAGAGAGAGAGAGAGAGAGAGAGAGAGATTGATTGAGAATCCCAGAGCCTGGGTGTGCACTTTAGCATCCCTGAAACAGGCCAGCACAGAGCCAACCAGAACAATCTGAATTGAGACTGCAAAGGCCACTCCCAGCTAGCAAGCAGACTATGAAATAAGACTTTTCCAAGTTAATTACTTGATAAAAGAAAACATCACCACCACTTAGTACAATATAACAAAATCCAGAGCCTCTGCAACATAGCATCCAAATGGCTGGGATACAATTCAAAATTAATTGACCTAAGAACAATCAGGGGAGAAAAAAATGTAATCCATTCTCAAGAGACCTCAGTCCTGAGAAGAGACAGATGTTAGGATCATCAGTCAAACAAAGGACCTCAAAGCAGCCATTACCACAGTACTCAGTTGGATCGGTGGAAATCTGTTCAAAACAAAAGAAAATACCAGATACAACAAGAGGAACAAAAACTAAAATTACTAGAAGTAATTTTGGTTTGGAATGTTTGGTATCTGAAACTTACAAATTCTCTGATTGGTTTAATTCCTGGTGTGACAGAGGGAAGGATAATAAACTAAATCAGTCAGAGAGAAAGCATAATGATGTATAGTTTCATGTCTAACCTACAGTCCAGAGTTCCAAAGGAAAAGAAGACAAATGATGGAACAAAAAAAAGAAACAAAGAAAAGAAAAGAAAAGCATCTGGAAATGTCCTAAATCTGTTAAATTCTGAACTTGCATATTCCAGTCCAGGAGGAGTAGTCCAAGTGGGCATTGGGTCACAGTGAGCTAAAGCAGGATGCTGACAGGGCTGACTCCTTTCAGAAGACTCCACTGAAAAGATTCACACGCTTGTCTTATCAGCTCCTGGACACTGCATTCCTTGGCTTGTGGCCATCTGCTTCAAACACCATAGCTTCAAACTCAGCATCGTATGTCTCCTTTCAGAATGCAGGAACTACATGGAGCCTACCTCAATAATCCAGAATAATACTAATACAATGTCCTTAGCCATACCTGCAAAGTCCCCTTTTCTTTGTCATGTAATACATTTACAGTTCCCAAAGATTGGAACACGAGCATCTTTGTAGGTGGTCCATTTTCTCGTTATCACACTTACTAAATGCCTATAAAACGGATAGCCAGGTAAATGAGACAGCCCACCCTACAGATTTTGATTGGCATCTTTACCCAACTATGATCTAGTTTCATGTCTGTTGTGGTGGTAAAATACACTAACAAAAAGCAACCTCAGGGAGGAAGGTTTTATTCAGCTCACAATTTCCTGTTGTAATCCATCCTTGCAGGGACTCAAGATGTTAGTCACATCAGATCCCTAGTCAAGAGTATAGTGAAATAAATTCATCTAGGTCTACTTGCTTACGTGTTTGCTTGCTCTCAGCTAGCTTTCCCATCTCTTAGAATGTTCAGGAGCTCCTGCATAGTGAATGGTGCCACCCACATTGGGCTGGATTTTTCTAAATCAATTAATGATCAAGGCAACCGCCTATAGACATGCCCACAAGCCAATGTATTCTCATTAAGACTCTTCCCAGATGACTCTAGGTTGGGTCAAGTTGGCATTTAAAACTACCCAGAACACCCAGATATAGTCTATACTCAACAGCCTCTTGAACAAAGTGTCTCCAATAGCAGAGAGGGAGGAGGATCCTGCTTCACCCTTACTGAATACCAAGTAGCAGAGACCAATTCAGAGCACTCATTTTCATAGTTCCACTCTTAGACACCTTCTCACCATGGACAAGAAAGCAGTGTGCCCTTGCTGGATCATACCCTGCATAAGCTGTGGAGTTTCTATCTGCTGTAGTTCATCCAGCAGCAGCATCTGTAAACACTTGACTTGCCCCTACCCTATCCCTCTAGATTGGTCCAGGACAACCTACTCTAGATGAATGGGTAATGGAGATGAATGGTTTCTTTCTACAGACACACTGGTCTTAGCATAGACCTCATCACCACAAAGCAGATAAAGTAAGGTAATAGTGAACTGACCTGTTGAAGACTTAACTGCAGCTCTAATCTGGAGTCTATACCTTCTGAGAGTTGGGTGTCATTTGTAAGATACAACATTTGCTCAGGCTTGGAGATTGACCTATGGTGCAATTTTTCTTATAACCAGAAATACGAGTCCAGTAACAAAGTGATATAAATGGATAAGGTGCTTCCCACTCTAAGTCCAATAGTTCTTCAAACATTTGTCTGCATTCCTCGGGCTCAGTTGACTGGCATCGAACCCCAGCTGTCCAAGTACTCTAGAAATTCATCCCTAGGAACCTACACTCCCCCTAAGCAGAGGACCAGGGGCCTGTTTCCCTGCCACTTGGATCTTGATGCCACCAAAGCAATAAACAAAGGCAAGTGGGGAGGGGACAAAGTTCATGTATCTTGTGTGGCAGAGAGTGGGGGAGGGAGACATAGCAACAATAGGAGAGATTCTTAAAGAGTCTCCAAGCTATGGGACTTTCGGGGAGGGAGGAAACGAGAAAGGGGAAATCATTTGGAATGTAAATTAAAAAATATAGAAAATAATAATAAAAAATGAAGAAAAAAAAGAGTCTCCAAGCACTGTCATCTAGTGAGGAAGTGAACACAGGAGTGACCCCACAGAGACCAGACTCAACCTCTGGGAATAATGCTTTGGGTCACTTTACTAAGTATACTTCCAAGTAAAATACATTCATAACCTCTTGAAAGAAGAGAACTGTTCCAATTTCTCAGTCACCTACAAATGGCTATCACAGAGAACCAAGCTCCCTTCTTTGCTTTGTTGTTTTTTTTTAAATATGCATTTCCCATTTGCCTCTTTCTCCTATAACTTGGTATTACTGGTTATGATTCAGTACATGAGCACAAAATATCAAAATTGGATTTACGGGACTAAAAGAGAAGGCTCAATAGCAAACAATGCTCATGGCAACTAGTAGAACTTCAGATGTCCTGTTAGCTGTCTTTATGAGAGATGATTGATTTCATTTTATTTAAAGAAAAGAATCCTCTTATTGGTATTGGTTTTGCCTATTTGAATGCAGATGAGAGAATAGGCATAGTCAAGGGAATAGAGCTTGGTAGCTGCAGTAGATCTCACCCAGTCTCCATCTACTGTTTTTCCTGAGCAGCAGAGGCTGGAAACCAAAGACCTGTATTTTCCAGGTTCCCTTGCAGCTAGAGTTTTATATTCTCTATAGAGTTTTATATTCAGACTTACATTCTGTGAATCACTAGAAGCTTTTCAAAACTGAAGAGAGATGAATGGGTTTTCACCTTTTTGTTATTATTTGTGTGTGTGTGTGTGTGTGTTTTCCTGGAGGCCAAAAGATGGCACTGGATCCCCTGAAGCTGGAGTTACAGGTAGTTGTGAGCTGCCTGACATGGGTGAGAGAAACTGAACTCCAGTCTTCTGAAAGAGGAGAAAGTGTTTTTATCTGCTCATCCATCTCTCAGCCCCAGGAGGTAACGTTCAGCTGCTTGTGCCATTTCCTCCTGACTGGCACAGCGATGAATGTGGTGCTGGGTCCTCTGTGGCATCTTTAACAGGGGCTTGTGTGTCTGAAGCTTCAACAGGGACAATGCAGAGCTTACAGCACCCAGTCTTGGTGCCTCCACAGAGATGCTCTACAAGATTCTAGTGGTGACATCATCAGGACAGTTTCCTATTTGCAAAACCGGCTGATGTGGCCTGAACATGGCAGCTTCCTATCTGTGGGAGCCACAACTCTCTTGGGGACAGCTTCTGATGTTGTTCCTGAAATCTTAACCTGTGTGTGGTTTTCCACCTTCTTTGCAACACTTAGACTTCTTTTGCTGTAGTTCATTTAGGCTACTATAACAAATACCGTATAACAAAATACAGTAATGAACCTAGTAAGTTGTAAATAACAAGCTTGTTTACTGTGGTTCTGGAGGTTGTAGAATCCAAGACCAAGGTGATGGCAGACTCAGAATCTGGTGAAATCCCTCTTCTTGGTTCACAGACAACACCTCTCTGTGTCTTCACGTTCTCACAAGGTGGTAAGAGGGCAAGGCAGTTCTTTGGGGCCTCTTTTAGAAGGATACGAGGGGGTGATCTAACTGCCTCCCCTATAAACATAATTGTGGGGACGTTTTTATGCCACCTTGTTCCCAAATAAATGAAACAGAGAGCTTATATTTATTAACAAGCTGCAAACACTAAGCTAGGCAGGTTCTGAGCTATTCTAACCCTAATCTAACCCAATTAGGCTGCCTCCTACCCAGCTATGTGCACAGTTACTCGCCATTTGAGTCTTGCCTTGACTTACTCTGGTCCATGTGTGTCTTCATGGCTGCTCTCTCATCGCAGCCTCATGGTGAATCCTCCTCCTCCTCCTCCTCCTCCTCCTCCTTCTTCTTCTTCTTCTTCTTCTTCTTCCTCTTCTTCTCTCTCTCTCTCTCTCTCTCTCTCTCTCTCTCTCTCTCTCTCTCTCTCTCTCTCTCTCTCTCTCCCTCTCCCCTCTGGGACCCCCTGTCCAGGATTGGAATTCCTGCCTCCTCACTCCTCTGCCCAGTTCATGGCTAATCAACTCTCCATTGACCAATCAAAGGTGATGACAGTGCCAACATCCAGACTGCAACCAAATCTCTGGGAATAGAAATTAGCCTCTGAATCCACAGTGCACAAAACCATCTCCCACACTCTTCAAATCTCATCTCTTAAACCATTTCATTGGTGTTTAGACATCAAAATATAACTTTGGGAATAATATAACATTTGAACCATAGATCTTCTTGAAGTAGCCACAGTGAGTTTTGTTCTATGCCAGAATCCTGACCAGACAATCATGTTACTACAACCCTGGATAGTTATATCTAACTTTTAGAATCAATCTGTCAATAATCTATCAAAGGGAACATAAAGACATCAAATTAGACCATATAAATATGACAGAAACTTATCATCTCTAACCAAAGCTGTTTTTCTATTCTTCTTGAGCACTAAATAGACTACATATCCCATACTCCCTTGTAGTATTGTAGCCATGTCACTGAATTCTAACCAAAGTGAATGAGGTAACAAGACCAGCCCACAGTCCTCTCCTTTGGACACTTGTCCCTGTTCTCTTGCCTTTCCCTCTGGAGAAAGCTAATGAGCATTGTCTTAGCACTTTTTTTTGCTGTGAAGAGACACCATGACCAAGACAACTCTTATAAGGTGAACATTTAATTGGGGCAGGTTTACAGTTCAGTCTATTTTTATCATGGTAGGAAGCATGGCATTGTGCAGGCAGACATGGTCCTGGAGGATACAAGAGTTCTATATCTTGATCCAAAGGTAGTCAAGAGGACACTGTCTTCTGCAAGCAGCCAGGAGGAGGGTCTGTGTTCCTTAGGCAGCTAGGAGGAGGCTCTGATTCCACCGTTGGTGGAGTTTGAGCAGTAGGAGGCGTCAAAGCCTACCCCACAGTGATACAAGTCCTCTAACAAGGCAATACCTCCTCCGATAAGGCTACACCTCCTAATAGTGCCACTTCTCATGGGTCACACATATTCAAACCACTATAAGCATCGTAGAGACCACATTGATTTGTGGTGAAATTCAGAAAGCTTCCATTGGGTAAAATCAATGGATGACCCAATGAGCTATCCATCCCCAGGGTTGTGTTGCAAGCGATCAATAACTATGTGTTGTTTGTAATGTATTCCTTCGAGCATCTGTTTCTACTCTGACAAATATGGCAAGCAAAGGCATGCTTTAAATTGGATATGTGAAAGGGAGAATTCAAGAAAAACAATGGGCCTGTCCATCCTCGACTTACAAACTGGAAATTTGAGATGTAATTGTATAAATTGTGTATCCGAGAAATAAAAATCCTTAACAGTCATACAACAAACAAAGAAGAAAATGGAAAGTAATTATGCTGGTAGGATGTTGTGTTAACTGGTTTTATATGATTAAATGTGATGTAACTAGAGTCATTTTAGAAGAGGGAACATTGATTGAGAACATGCCTCCACTACATTTGCAAGCCTGTGATGCATTTTATGTATATATGAGTACACTGTAGCTCTACTGATGGTCGTGAGCCATCATGTGGTTGCTGGGAATCTGAATTCAGGATCTCTGCTCGCTCTGGTAGGCCCCACTCACTCTGGTCTAAAGATTATTTTATTATATCTAAGTACACATTAGCTGTCTTCAGACACACCAGAAGAGGGAGTCAGATCTCATTACAGATGGTTGTGAGCCATAATGTGTTTGCTGGGATTTGAACTCAGGACCTTGGGAAGAGCAGTCAGTGCTTTTAACCACTGAGCCTTCTCTCCAGCCCTTTATTTTTCTTTATGGCTAAATAGTATTCCGTGGTGTATATGTTCATTATCCATTCGTCATTTGAAGGACATTTAGGTTGTTTGCACTTCCTAGCTATTGTGAATAGAGGGGCGATGAACGTGGCTGAGGAGGCCTCTGTGGAGTGGATATTGGTTCCTTTGTGTGTGTCCTAAGGAGTGGAATAGCTAGGTCGTGGGGTAGAATTATTATTTTCCTTTTTAAGCATTCTCCACACTTGTTTGCCATCTGACCCACACCCCCTCCACCACTGATTGCCAGATGTTTTACCATTCTTTGCCTTTCTGACTGGAGTAACATCTCAAAGTTGTTTTGATTTGCATTTCCCTAACTGCCAGGGAGGCTTGAGCATGTTTTCAGATGTTTCCTAGCCATCCTATTTGGATTTGTTCTTGTTTTCAAGACAAGACTTCTCTGTGTAGTTCCTGGCTGGCCTTGAACTCTGACATCCCCCTGCCTCTGCCTCCCGAGTGCTGGAATTAAAGGTGTGAGTGAGCACACCTGGCAGCTGCTTTCATTTTCTTCAGTAACTTCAGAAATTAGAAAAGTAAAAAGGGGAAACAAGGCAGGAGGGAAGGGTGGCGACAGAGAGAGGAAGAGTAGTGATCTGAGGGGAGAAACAGACAAACAGGAGGAAGGGTAGAAAAACAGGAGAGGGAAGGCAGGTCAAAGGAGGTAAGAAATAGTCACAATGAGTCAAGCTATTAACTATCTGCCTAAAATGCCAATGATACATTTCAGTCTGTATGTACATGTATAGCCTAATGACATTTTCCCATCTGAGCTGACAGCGCTCCCACAAAAGTCATAGACTATCTAACAAAAGCCACAGCACCAGACACAAGGAGTCTTCTTTTGAGTTGTTGGTCAGAGTTGTCCAAGAGACTCCCAAAACTTTGTAGGCTACGGCTGTTGTCCTTGGTTGCCCCTCTGAAGTGTATGGTGAGTCCCTTTTGCTGAAGACATCTTGCAGTTTGGATGTAGGACCAACAGACCCTTGCAGGCTCTGATCTGCTTCCAAGGGAAGGAAGGAAATGAAAACCCTACCCAGGGTCAGGTGGTGGTGGAGCTTGCATTCAGGGGGCAGAAGAAGATGGCTCTCTGAGTTCGAGGCCAGCCTGGACCACGGAATGAGTTCCAAGACATCCAGGGATACAGAGAGAAGCTTGAAAACAAATCCTACCCAGATATGACACCTAGCCACCTCAGCCTCTATAGCGTGATAACCCTGAATACAATTGTGCCACCAATCAGTTGGAAGAAAAGACTTACTAAAGGTGAGAAGGGAAACCAGGAATGTTCAGAAACCACACTTAGGGAGAAATGACGACGGCCGGAACATTGCATGCCCACTGTGAGAGGGGCATCGTTGTTCTTGGTTGACTCCCACATTGATGGTGGAGGGCACGGACCATCTCACATCCTGGGACGCTGGCACAGGGTTGGCTCATGCCAGGAGCCAGCATGCGCCCTTTGCTGTTCTCATCGGTTGTCTGGGACCTAAGACTCCCCAGAGGAAATCACGCTTATTGTAGTGAGTCTTAAGGTAGTGTCTCTGCGAGCCCTACCCTCTGCTCCTAGATGCTGCCCCCTAAAGGGAACTTGACCCATCACGGGAGCTTCTTTGATCTTCTGGCTTCTGAGTTGCAGTACCAAGCTATTGCCACAAGGGGGCATTGTCCCCTTTCCCACACCTCTACAGCTCTGAAAACTGGTTCCTTTCAGTCTAGGTGAGAGGAGGCACAAGAGTCACTCCGCTTTTCCAAAGGAGGGTAACGCGCTGTGACTGGATAGCAAGCCACCACTGGGTGGTTGGTGGAGTTAGGATCTAGGCTTGAGTTTACACAAGCTGACTGCCTAGCTTCTAAGCATCCTGTTGACTCGTCCTCCTGCTGAACCCAGAACATTGCCACCTCGCGAGCCTGGTGAGGCGGGATGCTGGGTTCCCAGTATCGTCTTGGGAGTTCTTCCAGCTGCTGATACCAAGGTCTGTTTTCTTGTACAGCTCAATCCCCGTCCTGGATTCTTCCAAGTGGACCCTGGAGATGGTGACCAGCCCTCAGCCTCCTGATGGCCATTCTAGGATTCCTTGCCCTGATCTGTGGACCAGTCAAAGCTTCCATGAGAAGCCCCGCTTTGCAGGGAAACAATGTTACCAAGACCTCACAAGTCCAGGTGTCCTCTGAGCCATTCTTGCTGCCTGATTCCTCACGCCCATCCAGACTCTCCTAAGCCCATAAGACATATCCCTTCTCCATTCTGGCCTTCAGTGTGTTCTGCCGCCATTCCATCTATGACTTTCTAGATATGTCCAAAACTTTTGGAAGCACTCAGATTGAGTTCAAATCCCTCAGCCAGCCCTTTAACAGAATTGTCATATATCTATCTAGGCCTTCTTCTCCGTGAACTGAGGGAAGAATGGCCACGTCCCCCAGTTGTGTGTGTGTGTGTGTGTGTGTGTGTTGGGGGCGGGAGTAAGCTAGCTCAGCCACTGCCCACTTTTACTTCCTCTTGGAAGAGCCGCAACTTCCTAGCTGGCCACTGGAGGGCGCTTTAGGATCATGAAAACGCAGCTGTGCACTTGAGGGCCTAAAAGAGAAAAGGACTTCAGACTCTGAGCCCTGTCTGAACTCCAGATGTTCTCTGCATTCGAAAGCCACCCCTTTTCATTCCTGAGGATTCCCTAGAAAGGGACGGCCCTGTGGTCTCCACTCTCCCCTCTCAGCAGCTGTAGCCAGGAGCTTGGTCTACTGAAGCCTCTTCCAGTGCTCACTAAGAAGGTTGCCTGGGAGACTGGCATGAATGAGAAACATGGATCCAGATCCAGAGACTAGGGTGGGAGAAGCAGGCAGGAAATGAAAATGAAATGGAGGTGCTGGCATGCGGAGACATGGAGGGGGGACGGAAGTGGGAGTTTGCCAGCCATTCCTACAGGTTGCAAGCCTCCATGGTGATAAAAAACAGAACCCCATCTCTAGTGTCTTCTTATCTGGCTCCCTTTACCTGGCCCAGCCACCGCCTCCCAGATCTAGGATTCCAGTCTAGGATTCTGGGTTAGGAGAGGCAAGGAGGAACTGGAGAAGAGAAAGGGCGGTCAGGTGGCAGTATCACTGTGACAAAGCACTCACCGAGTCTGAGGCCACCTGGAATTACACTGCCCTCACTACCGCTCACAGTTACAAGGCTGTACCTGCTCTTAGCCTCCCTTATCTCTGTGGCAATAGAACTCTGCTGTTCCTAACCTCGGGAGCCTGGCACTGAGAAACCCAGCCTGTCCTCCTGGCACCTGCGATGCCACCTCAATAGAAAGATCTATTCCAAGGACAGCGGCTCTGTCTCAAAGGCATCCCCGCCCCTGCCCTCCTTCCCACGGGTGCTCAGCAAAACCTGTGCCCAGGTGGTCAACTGGAAGCAGAGGAACACACTGTTCAGAAACACTCTGATAAGCAGCCTGCAGCCTGGAGAACCTACTGGGCTCCTGGGCTCTGCCTCAACCCTGCCTCAGCTGGTCCCAGATTCTGTGAGCATCAGAGGCTTCTCTGAGACACACACATGGCCTCTTCACCCATCACTCCCCTACTCCGGTGTCACTCAGGCTCCAAAGAAGGACAAAGATGGACTTCTGTGAGGTCAGATGCAAAGACCTTTCCCCCAAAGTGTTCAACTCCACCAGAGGTAGGGTTGGACATTGCCTTCTAAAGAGACACGCCTCAGCTTCCCCTCCCCCTCTACCCCTAACCCCACTCTTACCATCTAAGATACTCTGAGTCGCCCTTCGTCCCTAAGGCCTCTGTCTCCTTCCTTCTTACACACCACGTTCCTGTTTCTGGCTTTTGCCCACCCCTCTAGAAAGCACGGATATGAGAGCCTGTCACAGCCCACTAATGCCCAAGCCTGCCTTCCCTCCCTCCCTTCCTCCCTTCCTCCCTTCTTTTCTTCCTTCCTTCCTTCCTTTCTTTTCTTCTGTTTCTGTCTCTGTCTCTCTGTCTCTCTCTGTCTCTCTCTCTGTCTCTCTCTCTCTGTGTCTCTCTCTCTCTGTCTCTCTCTCTGTCTCTGTCTCTCTCTGTCTCTCTGTCTCTCTCTCTCTCTCTCTCTCTCTCTCTCTCTCTCTCTCTCTCTCTCTCTCTTTGGTGTTTTGGGACAAGGTCTCAGAATTTACCCCCACCCCAGGTTGGCCTCTAACTCACAGCAATCCTCCTGCCTCAGCCTCCTGTGTGTTAGTATTATAGGCATGAACCACCAGCAATGGTTTGCCCCGTGTCTTTTTGTCACTCAGTTTCTTTTCCACAAAAAGTAACCCAGCAAGAACCTGAACATCCTGGGGCAAAAAGCTTAGGAACAGGCACACCTGTTCTTCATGTTTCTAATCCCCATATGTCACCCGGGGGTGTCCATCACCTCTCTGTTCAGGGTGGGCCTGTGGGTTAGGCCTTTCTGCAGCTTTTGAACCACCCGTGAACACCGGAGCATCCCTGGCATTCTGGTGTCCACGGTAACCGTCTCCTGCTCCTGGGGTTTGGTGGTGTCTGTGGCAATGGTGAGTTGGGCCTGCCACAAGACCAGGATCCAACTAGGTTAGATCTCCTATGGATCCAACTAGAGTCTCCAGTTTGTCCTTGAACTAGTTGGTGCTTCAACCAGAGGGAGTGGCAGGGTGTCCCTGAGCGCCGGCATGGAGTGGCAGGGTGTCCCTGAGTGCCAGCATGGACATGGCCTCTGGAGCCTCCAAGCTGGGTTCTTCCTCAAACAAGAACCTTTCACAACAACCATTGTGAAAGGAGGCCACCCTCCAAATAGTGTCTGGTAATGCCTCAGTTTCCCCTCCAGCCTGGACCCTCATTCCTAATTGCCGTGCCCCATGCCCTAAAGTCTCTCTTTCCTGCAACCTCCGTGCTGTCGCCGCCCCCTCCTCCAGGGTGGTCGGCATGCATGCATCCATGCTCCTGGGTTCTCCTTCCCATGCCCTGTCTCTTAAAAAAGTTTTAAAAGGAGATATAATCAGTAGTTAGAGGGCTTGCTTATCATACTCAAGACCCTCTACAAGTAACACACATACACACACACACACACACACACACACACTTGCACACAAATCCAAAACCATTAAAATAACAACATCGCTTTAGTCTCCCATTAGCCCTGTATCAGTAGAATCAGGAGAATATCACCTCCTATAACCAAGATATCAGTGTGGTTATTTGCTTTCAGTAGCCCAGGCTGGCCTGGAACTTTTGATTCTTTAGCTTTGCCCTCCTGACTTGCAAATACCATGTTCCATTTCTTAGCACGTTCCAGTGGTGGGATCTTAGGTCAGTGACTTCGTTTTCCTTAGCTTCCCTCTCTTCAGCTATATACAGCTTCCTGAAGTCCCTTAGTGTAATGAACACAATAACATTTAATAAGGCACCCACTGCACCTTGGAGTTCAACAGAGGCTGGAGTAGACAGCCCAGCCACCTTTGCCAATGGCAAGATAATCTCACTGTCACCTTGACTCGGGACCTTCAAACACATCCTCTACTTACTGCAAATGCTCACTCTTCGCAGGGGACTAAATCTCCTGTTCCCCCATGCATGCAACTCCTTTGCCCATACTAACCTTGAAGGCATTTGTGGGGAGCCAAAGAAGCCCTAAGGGAACTTGTAAAGAGCAGATAAAGTCCTGAAGGAACCTGACTTTTTGACGTGGGCATGGTTACATGAAGGATCAGTGCCTCAAACCCACGGGAAATTGGGGAAGCCTTCCTCTGGTCAGAGTCAGAGTGACAGAGCTCTCCTCTGGTCCTAGTAGAAGTGTTTACAAACAGTAGACCAGTGTGTGTGTGTGTGTGTGTGTGTGTGTGTGTGTGTGTGTGTGTGTGCGCGCGCGCGCGCGCATGCGAGACAGAGACAGAGAGAGAGAGAGAGAGAGAGAGGGAGAGAGAGAGAGAGAGCGAGCAGCTTCCTCCTCCTAACCTTTACAGTCTGAGATCGCTCACCCACGGAGACCTCCTACCAAGACTAGCTAGGGTGTCCCCCTGTGCTAGACATAATAAATGTGCTGAAGTCCCTTGGTTGTTACAGTCGCTGCTACGGCGCAGCCCATCTGTCCCCAGCGTTTCTGTACACATGTCTGTGTGTCCGCCTTCTCCTTCCCTCACTGCCTCGGTGAGGTTTCCAGACTTATGCCATACAGCTCGTGGCAGACATCCATTCCCTGTACACCAGGAGAGGGCATCCCATCTGCCAGGCACTGCCCCAAGGCTTATGGTTCACCACTCTGCGCCCTCAGAGACGCAAGAGTCTATTGAGGAGAGAGAAAAGAAGGTCAAATACAGAAATACCAGGCAGAGTAAATAATAGTTTGTAAATAAATAGTTTGTAAAAAGTTCATCAATAAATTGTAAATGACTGTGATAATGCGTAAGGTAGATGTGCAGGATAGATGGGCATGTGTGCCCCAGTGTGTTCCCCCTTGAGCACATGAGGAAGCCAGAGAAGTGTGTAAGATTTCTCCCTCTATGGCTGTCTGCTTACTCCTTTAATACACAGTATCTCGATGGAAAAAACAAAAACAAAACCCGCTATTTTGGCTAGGCTGGCTGATTAGCAAGCTCTCAGGATCCCCTCAATGCTGGGGTTACGTGCACGCACAGCCATGCCCAGCTTTTTATGTGGGTCCTGGAGATTTGAACTCAGATCCTCAAGCTTGCTCAGCAAGTGTTCTTTCCCACTGAGCCATCTCCCTGGCCCCAGTTATGGTTTTCCAAGTAAAATCACTCAATTGCAACAGCCACCCTTTACAAGTACTATATCCTACATTTATTTTTTTTAAAAAAAGTTATTTATTATATTTTATGTATATGAGTACACTGTTGCTCTCTTCAGACAGACCAGAAAAGGACATTGGATCCCATTACAGATGGCTGTGAGCCACCATGTGATTGCTGGGATTTGAACTCAGGACCTCTGGAAGAGCAGTCATTGCTCTTAACTGCTGAGCCACCATCAATCCAGCCCATCCTACATTTAAATATGGAAACAGAAGCACACAGGAAGGCCAGCAACTAGAAGGAATAGAGCCCACACTGGAAACTCCACGACCTGTGCCTTTAACCACGATCCTGTCGATCCTGTCGTGCCTTCACATGGGTGTCCAGTTCCAGTATAAAGGCTGCTGCCTAGGGGAGGAAATGGAACCACCTGTCTCTCCAGCCCTTCCTGCCCTGGCACTCACAATTCCCTCCACCTAGAGCAGCCCTCCCCAGCCCTCACCCAGAGGGTTGGACTCCCACTGTGGGACAGGCTATGTCCTTGTTCCCAGACCCACCTGACCCACTTGCAAACTCCATGGTGCCTATGGCACTGGTGTGTCTAACTGTGTGCCATCCAGGTGTGCCCAATCTGCCACTGTCAGGTTTCTGCCAGCTTGGTTTGTGTTATTATATTTGTTGTTGTATTCGATGGTACGGTTCTCACATATGAACTTTGTAGATGGCAAGGCTGTTATCGTGTCGAAAATGGGCTTTTCCTAAAGACCCAATGTGGCACAGCAGGACCAAGCCACCAATACTGCTTGATGACAAACTCAGTGCCTGCACACAGTAGGTGCTCACTAAACACCTATTCAATTGGGAGAGTACGTTGACTTACCTCAAAATGGCTCTGAAGTCTTCTGTGAATCTCTACAGTCCCAGGCTTCCTCTATCCACCCCACCCCCACCCCCACCCATGGACTTTTCTCACCCACCCCCCCGCCCAAGGATCTATACCCTGCCCTTGCCCTCTTAAGGATTCCCACACAGACGCTGCTCCGTATGACCCACACCAGCCAGGTCAGCTGACCAGGAAGGATACTGCTGCCCTGCTCATTACTGTACATGTAAGATGTAGGGAGGGCAGGGCCTGAGAAGCCAGGAGGGAGGGAGGGAGGGAGGGAGGAGCAGAGGTTGAGGGAGGACCCAGAGTTGGGGCATCCAGTTCTGATGACCAAGAGATAATCTTCCAGACCCCATAAAAGCTGGAGCCACAGAGTCGACTTCACCCCACCCCCTAACCTGTGGTCTGGAGTCCGAGAAGCACTCAGATCAATATCATTCACTGGTAAGCCGTCTGCACAGCCACTCCACTGCCGTCTCCCTGACGGCTACAAAGCTGCTGGCGGAGGGAACTGGAGGAAGCAGGGCCCAGCAAGACTCAGCAGCATGTGTTTCTTGGGGTCTACGGGGCCATAGTAAGTGGCAGGTCACACTTACTGTCTGTGGTCTTAGTCCACAGGCTGACCCTTAGTGGTGATGCACATCCATCCTGCAGATGGTGAAACTGAGGCTCAGGAAAGGTAGGCACACTCTTAAGAGCCCAGCAAAGCTAGAACCAAATCTAGAATGTCCCATCTTAGGCCAGTGCCCTTCAAGAAAGGTCACGCTGCATGGGGGGAGGAGGAGGTCTCAGGTGCTTCCCAACTGTAGCTGTCTAGGCAGGAATGAAGATATTCTAAGTAGAGACAGGGGGTGCCCCTCCCTTCAGCTACCAAACTATTGAGACAATGAGCCCCCAAGACACTGGAATTCCTCCAAGTCTCAGACTGGGCTGGAGTCTGGGGGGCAGCCAGAGGCGGAGCTTGTCTCCTGCAAAGAGATTTCACTTTCATAGGGTTCTGACAACCTGTCAGGCTGCCTGAAGACTGGAGCGGAGGCAGTGGTGAGGGGTGGGGCGGGGGTGGGGCACCCTGTCCACACTGCTTAGCTATGTATAACCTGTTTCAGCCTAAGCCTCGGGTCATGACTCTGAAGCTGGACTTGAGGTCCCCGTGCCTCTTTTTTCTTTTAATTGCTGGTGAGGCCACTGCTTTTACTCTTGTCTTTTTGTCATTGGCCTACTGAGGACAGGTGGCGGAACCCACCTTGTTAGGGCTGGCAACATCCAGGCTTTGACCCTGACTCTGGTCACAGCCAGTCTGCATACACTAGATGTGACAAGGCACACAGCGATGCCTGAAGCCACAGAGACACAGCACTTCCAAAGGGCCTCCTTCAGTCTCTGGCCCAGTGCCAGGTCGTTAGAGTCCCCCCCCACACACACCCCTTTTCCTTCCAAGCAGGTCCCCACAGCTGCCTGAAGAGCAGAGCAGTACTTCTCAACCTGTGGGTCATGACCGTTGGGAAACACAAATCCCCAATGGTCTTAGGAACTGAGACCAGGCTCAGTAGCAAATTTACAGTTATGAAGTAGCAATGAAAATCAACTTATGGTCGGGGGATTCTAAGACCAAGAGAAACATGTGTTTTCCGATAGTTTGTGAACCACTGCCACAGAGCATGTGTGGAGTTCAGAGCGGGCTGATTTCCTGATAGCAGAGGCTGTTTGACACCCCTCCTTCCAGCCCCCCAGCTCACAGCTCTGCACTCTTCCACAGAACCTCGCTGTCTTGGTTTGCTTCCTACTGCAGTGATAAAACACCAGGACCAATAGCCACTTGGGGAGGAAGGGGTTTATCTCAGCTTAGTTTACAGTCTATCGTGGAGGGAAGTCAGGGCAGGAACTCAAAGCAGGAACCTAGAGGCAGGAACTGAAGCAGAGACCATAGAGGAGTCCTGCTTACTATTGCTGCTTACTGGATTGTTCCTTATATAACCCAGGACAAACTGTTCAGGGGTGGCATCACCCATAGTGGTCTTGGTTGGTCTCTCTCCCTCCCCCTCCAGCCCCCTCTCCCCCCTCTCTTCCTCATCAATTATTAATCAAGAAAACGCCCCCCCTGAGACTCCCACAGGCCAATTTGATGGAGGAAGTTCCTCAACTGATGTTCCCCCTCCATAGATGACTCTAATGTTGTCAAGCCAACACAGAGCTAACCAGTACATCAGCTCATCCATAGCCACATGTGTGTACCACACCCGGACCTCCAAGCTTGTCTTTCACAGCAACACCCTGCTTACCGGTCCATCCTGGCATCTCTCAGTGGGAGGAACTCTGAAGCCATCTCAGAGTCCTAGATGGCTGGACCCCAGGACACTTGGTGAGAGAGGACAGGAAAGTATATATGCCCATGTGGAGACAGCACACGTGAGGGGCTGCATCACCTGTATTTGCCTCTGATGTTTGCATCTCTGTGCACACTGTGTGTCTAGGAGTGTCTAGGCGTCTGGATCTGTTTTGTGCACATGTGCATGTGTTTTGTGCCTGGGTAGTCATGTATGTGCATCTTTATGCGTGTAAATGTCTGTTTGTACACATTTGCATATGTGTTATTCTGCCTGGGTGTGCATTATCTGTGAGGTATGTACACATATGCACACACTACACATTTGGTTCCTTACCTCATCAGTGTCGTTATGAATGGGCCGTGCTGTGTTCTGAACTGTCAGAAATGGAGAACTACTAAAATGCTCTTTTGAAGAATAGAAAAGATGAAAATGAGTCCGCCTGTAATCTCAGCACTTGGAAGACGTAGGCAAGAAAATTGCAAGTTCAAGGTCCATAGCAAGTTCAAGGCTGGTCTTGACTACAACAAGGCCTTAACTCATAACATATAAATGACATAAATAAGTAGATAAATGTAGTAAGAAGGCAGAGTTTGGTTTTGCTGGCCATGAGGATCAATTCCACAGATCCTGTAGGAGGGGTATACGTGCGTGGCCTCAGGGTTAGAGGGTGGGTACCAAGAGCTGGCACCAACTCCTCTGTTCCCAAAGGATACAGGAGAGGCATTGGGGTCCCTTCTATGCCTGGAATGTGTCAAAAATCCTAGCATCCCTACTACAAGGATGAGGGGTGAAAGCATGTGCTGGCATGACTCAGCAGTACAGGAAGGACCCCAGCCAGCTGCACATCCCCCACCAGTCCCCCCCCCACACAACCCACTACCAGCTGCACACCCTCCATCAGTCCCCCCCCTACACACACACAACCCACCACCAGCTGCACATCCTCCACCAGTCCCCCACCCACACACACACACACACACAACCCACCACCATGGAGAGCCGAGGTCTTCACAGGGTCGGTGCAGACTCTCTCCAGTCTCTGACCAGGTTCTCATCCTGCCCTCCTTACTCCTACCTCAGGAAGGACTACTTCAAGGCAGCCTGATGGACTTGACCAGGGGCTGCAGGCAGGGGGCCTCTTTCCCCGTCTCAGTCCCCAAGACTCTGCACTTTGGCTACAGAAAGGGATGCGTTCATCCCTGCAGCTGTTCCTAGCCTCCAAGCCCTGCTGCAGAGACCTGTGCCTCCAGTCCTGCGGCCTCTTGGGTGGCAGATCCATGCAGAACAAACCCGGATGTAGAAAGCATGGGTCTGCTCCTGCCTGGCATCCCAAAGCCCTCTGAGAACTTCCAAGCTGTGGTGTTAGCTAATAATCTCTCTGCTGACACCCCCAGAGCCTGTCTGCTGAGAGCACAGGGCTGGGACCACCCATAACCTCTCAGCTAGGCACCCCAATGCCTGCTGATGACTTAAAGTTGGGACACTACGAAGCTCTCTCAGTTGAGAGTGTCCTGCTGCCACTCCGGGCCTCCGTTTCCAGCTTCCTATTTAAACTGTTATTCTCCCATGGCAAACAGATCCTCTTCTCTTTCCCCTTGTTGTTACCCGTTCCATTCTTAGAAGAGGGTGGGAAGAGTCCAGCCAGAGAGAGGACCCATTGTCCACTGACCACTTGAGACCAGATTAGCCACACAGAGCCCTAGAGTGGGGCCTAGGTGTCAGGACTTCTCAGCTAAACTGAAAACTTGGTGTGGGGTGACAGAGGGTGTGTGTGGATACACACACTCTCTCTCTACTCCCAGATCTACACCCCACCCCCTTACCTTCTGTCCTCTCCTTGGTGGCTTTGATGCAGCTTCCAGAACTCGCCTCTGATTATCCCCTCCTGCACCCCAAGCCAATCTCAGACTGTAGGAACTTGAGGTCACCACATTCCTGTGCTTCTGGGTGACATCATATGATGCCCTCCTAACCTCCTCCATTTCAAGCCCAAGAGTCCAGGTCCCTCCCCTGGGAAGCCAGCCTAACTAGGGTTATACCTATCACACCGGTATAACCCTAGGTCTGACCAGGAGCTCACCAGACCTAGTCTGTCCCTGAAAGCGCTAAGAGACTTGATCTAGGAAGGGTCTAGAGGGGAGGTTCTTAGCCTGGCTCAGACACTTTCTAGTGTCATGACTCTGGGCAAGTGCCTCAGTCTTTTCATCTGTGGGATGGGCATGAGGACAGGTACACCTGCTTGAGAAAACGCACTCCTGTGCCTGCCTGTACTCTCAGTGAGCATTTGTTCTCACTCTGAGAGGATGAGGTAACTTCTCAAGAGTCTTGTTGTCCTCAGGATGTAGGCCATGATACCTGGCAGGCAGCAGGAATACAGGCACACTCTATCCCTACCAGACAGATTCTGCCTCTCCAACTGTGTGCCTTGTAGGTAAATGACAACCAGAGTGTGGTCTGGGAGCTGGGGTCCCTGAGACCCCTTTCAGGAACTGTGAGAACAGAACTATTTCACAGTGCCGTTAAGCGACTATTGGTTTGCCTGGGTCAATCCACTCCTTGTTTTTTCTTTGAACTTCTTTTCCAGCTAGGTGTCTGGATGAGTAGCACACATGATCAACAGGTGGGGGGCCATGCCTAGGCTCCCAGAAGTATCACTGAAGACCCTCATATCTGGTGTTCAGGACAGACACTTCTTGCCCAGTGAAGATCCCCCCAGCAGAGCCCAAACAAAGCTAGATCACAGCCTGGGTTTGTGTTTAACTTTATCGTTTATAAAGCCATACAATGGATTGTGAGAGACCAAGCAGCTGTACAGAGGGGACAGCATCAGTGTACATACATTCATATCCAGAACACTTAGCATACATCAGGGTTTATACAAGGTGGCAGAGGCTATAGGCACATTGATACAAAATATAAAGTATATTTCCATCTATAAATACACAGCCGAGGGCTGGGGCAGGGGGTGGACTCTGGGTATGGGCTTCCCAGCAGAGGTCCTGGGAGATAGAGTTGGGGTAATCAGGAGGTGAGGAACTTCTTACATTTGATCTGGATGATAGAAGGTAAGAAAGTGGGGAGATACATCATGCACACCCCAATGCTCACACACATACGAGCCAAATGTGGGTGCTCAGGGAGGGCTGGACTGTGAACACTGACACACGCTGGGTGTGTAGCACTTTAGTGGCCTTGCTGCTGTGAGGGGCCCAGGCACGGAAACCAACCGCGACCCTCCAAGTTTTCAGCCATTTGAGGAGACAGGATACAACAAGAAAGAGGCCTGCCGAGCCTCATCCCATGGAACTGGCCCCTCCATCATCAGCACTAAAACATGACCAATCTGTGGCCCATCAGGCCACACCTCCTAGTTCTTCTCATTACTGGGTCACATAGAACCTGACATCCATCTTCCACCTCCCACCTCGAAGTTCCCTAGAGAGATGAGCAGACCACACACACACCCACACTTACACACACGCGCACATACATCCTGTCACCAATGACCACGGAAACACCGGTCTCAAGATCTTCAGCCAAGGCCTAAGTGCAGGGGTGGCCCTAGCTTTGGGTTCCAAGCTCTTCAGGGACCCAAGGCATGGAGGCAGGAGAGGGCTGATTCCCTTGGATGGATCTCCCCAAGATCTGAAGCTGGGAAAAGGGGGTCAGAAGTCCCAGGGGAGGTAAGAGAAAGAAAACCCAGAGCCAGATAGATGCAGTTCCCTCACTTGTCTCTCCTGCACTTCCCAGACAGCACAAGGACTCTCTCTCCTAAAACCCCTTTCTAGAAGGATGCATAGTCAATGTCCTCCCTACACCCCCAGAGTGGGTATTCCCACGGACTCTCCAAAGCCAGGGCATATCAGGAATCCTGGCAGTCATGCCTGAGGCTACCTAAGCTGCTAGGAAGGGTCAGGTGAGAAGACTCAGATGCCCCTTTCAAACCTAAGATGTAAATTCCTTCCTAAAACATGGCTGGGCAAGGGAGCCAGGGGTCCACAGTAGCGGCTTCAGTATCCAATTGTTAATTTTCCCACCCTTCCTGTCCATCCTGTCCTAGCCCAGTGCCCAGCCCTTCACACTTATCCCTGCCCCCAGAACCATCAGGGACTTCCCTAGGCCCCAATCCTGGCTCCATCAGTGCCCCTCACTACCATCTCACCTCCAGATACCAGGGACGGTGATGTCCCAGGCCAACCTCAGATCTTCTGAGTGGCCGGAGGCAGTTTGGACCTGGGCTGTAGCTGAAGGGTCTTGTTAAAGATGTCACTGGCCGCCATGTTCTCCCGTCTCCCCTCCCCCTCTTTCATTCCTGTTTAAGAGTAGACAACACTCTCCCTGTTGATATACAGACTCAACAATAAACAACAATGAAACAGATCATTCACAAAAGAGCAAGGGGTAAAAGTGCTCTTGTTTAAAGGACATCTTTGGCAAAAATACAGAGTTGCATACGGAGTGCTATGTGTGTGTGCGGTCTGTGTGTGTGTGTGTGTGTGTGTGTATGCATGCACGTGTGAGTGTGCAGAAGCCCATCTGTGAGAACCACTGTTGGGAAGGGGGCAGACAAGAGTGTGGTCCCCACTGTAAGAACTGAGGCCCTTGGTCATTCACATGACTGACAAGCGGCTTGGGCCTGAGCGCAGCAGGGAAGGTGAAACCACCCTAAGACTGACTCTAGACTCGGGCCTGTCCCCAGGCAGGATGCAGAGGCTCTGATGCTCCTCAACGTGAACAACACCAAGGCAGGAGAAGACTCCCCAGACTCCGCGGTAGGTAGGGTGAGGGCATTTACAAAGAACAGGATGAGAAATGTCTCCTTCTATCTTGGGGAGAAGTGGAATTCATTAGGGGGATGAGGAAATGCTACATCCAGACATTTGCCTTGAATATCTCAGAGGGAAGGACACTTTGATTACTAAGCCCATTTATTCTTTGGGAAGTAGGGGGCCCATGATCCCCCACCCAACCTTCTTTCTAGTTCCTCATACAATATCCACACAGTCAAACTCCCTGGAGGAGAAAAAAATAAATCCAAGAGCTGCCGCATCATGGCCACACACGCCCAGATCCCCAGATACACACTGGCTCAGGCCTGTGGCGACGGAAGCAGCTGTCCACGCACACAGGATGTTGGCAGCCCGGCTACAGTGTGCCAGAGAATATGGAGATAGAGTTGGTTGGAGCGTGTCATCCCCCAAGTCCCAGAGGTAGCCTAGGGAGCCCAAGGCCAGGGTCAAGGCCAAGGCTAGCCCTGGGTTGTTTGGAATATAAAGACCTCCTGCAGTTTGGGCTCTACATACATTAGAGAAGAGATGGGAACCGTTCGTGGCCAGGGACAATAAAGCGATAGGAGAAAACAATAAATATTTCTTGTCAATTTACCTATTCTTTTTTTTAACCTTTTTCTTATATTTTTTATTAGCTTACAGATTCTATCAGTATGTCTCATGTATATATTATATATATATTTATATATCAGTACAGTGCCACCTCTAGGGGTCCCTATGGGCTTAAATGGAGGCCTGAGCAGTGGCAGGGGCCTTCCCAACCCCACAAATGGACCATAGGACCTTTGGCCTAAATTCATACCTTCTGTCCTCTGTCCCACAGGCAGTGTGGTTCTTCTAGGGAAACTGAGGCAGAAGGGGAAACAGGGAAGCTTTGGTATTGTGGGAGGACCATGTGGTTCTCCAGCAGCATTCCCAGAGGTGCTCTGATGTCACCCTGAGCAGCCCAGTCAGAGGATGTCTGCAACAGTCAGACTCCAAAACACTTACAGAGGAGGAAAAGGGGGAGGCTCCCCCAGGTGCCCTAGGCAGGACTTTGGGAAGTAGGCTCCTGGGATATACCAACATGAGGACCATATAGGGCAGGATAGGTCAGAAAGGCACGGCCCCCATCCCCCAGTAGGCTTCAAGCAGATAAGCAAGTGCAAGGCCAGTGCTGGCCCAGGAACTGGGCTGAGGGAAGGGAGTAAGGCAGTCCTGGGCATTGTCAGTGCGCATGCCCAACTCATCATGATTTTTCCCCACAGCATAATGCGCATGTCCAACTCACTGTGAGCCCCACAGCGCAGAAAAGATGCCATCCTTCCTAACGAGTATTTTTCCCAAGACTGTGGGTATCACCTCTTCCTCCGAGCCAGCTTTAGTCTCCAGGAGACAGAGCAGCTATGGTGCTGCAGGTGACCATGCCCTCTGTGCCAGAGTCTCTACGGAGGACAGGCTGGAGGCCCCCAGGGTGCAGAGAGAACTCTGTACCCGTAAACTACACTCCTGCAGGAGACAGCTTGTCATCCGACCTGGGACCCTGCCACCCTATATCCCTAGCCTTCTTTGTACAGTGTGTATATGTGTATCACAAGGGATGCAGACAAGCAGAGCTATTTGTAATCTGAGTTGAGTGGACACAGGCGGGTATCGATCAGCGCGTGGCGGCACATTTATACCCTGCAACAAGGAGTCAGAGCAGGCACAGACCGCGGGTGCCTCAGGTGAGCAAAATGTGAAATAGTGTCACTGCTTGATGTCATAACGCTGGCCACCAGCAACCTTACCTCCGGAGAAGAAGCCTCAGTTCGATTTCTTCTCTCAGAGCAGGAGGGTTAGGGAGACAGAGCCTTACCATTGCTCCTTGAAATATGGTCCCCCAAGGAGGCCTGTGTGTTCCCTGTGGTAGCTCAATTCTCTCAGAGGGGGAGAGGCCCCAGCTACCTGGAGAGGCTTTGGGAGGCGTGACTTCCATCTAGACAGGGGATTCTGAGTGCCTCTCTTCTTCCTTCCTTCCTCCCTCTTCCTCCCGCTCCCCTCCCCCCTCCGCCATTCACTTCCCTCTCCCAGCATTGCACTTTCTTCTTTCCTTCTCCACCTTCGACCCAAAGTCCTCGTTCTGGATTCAAGGTGGTCTGGATGCACAGATCCCCTCCCCACGCACCCCATCCCCAGTGCCCTAGCCTTGGGCAAGGGCTCCAGGACTCGTTCATCTCTTCTGGCCCGCACTCAGCATGACCTTGGAGACGAAGTTGACAATGGCAGACGCGGGCTGGTTGGGGTCAAGCTCTGCGAAGAGGTGGCATGCGTTGTCTGTGGTGCTGCCCTGCTTCCGGGCCACGAAGCCAAAGAGCCTACAGGGGTGGGAGAGGATGCCTATGTGAGGACCCAGACTCTCGAGGGCAACGGGGCCGGAAAGCATGCCTCGGGCCAGCCTGTCTTCTTCAGCCCCCATAACTCTCCAAACATCTAGAAATGGGGCTAGCTCTTTAAAGCCAAGTCCTGGGGACAGTGCCTTGCTTTGTTTCAGGGCAGGTGACATTCCCCTGGGGAGCAGGGGTGGAAGATGGGTTTGAGTGACAAGACTTGTTAGAAAGGCTACAAGGAGACTGGACAGGAGGTAGGAAGAGTCCAAGAGCTTCTTTGAGTTCTTTCTCAGCCCTACCCCAACCTGAGGGTTCCTACAAGACATGCTTCCTAGGTGGTCAGAGAGACAAAGGATAAGCAAGTCCTCACCTCCCCAACTCTCCCTCTCCCTCCACCCCACCCACCTCTCTCTCTGTCTGTCTGTCTCTACACACACACACACACACACACACACACACACACATACACCCTCCTCCTGGCTCTGGACACTGAGAAGCCCTGAAAATAGGAGGGACAAAGAACCCCACACCTGTCCCCTGCCCCCCCCCAACACCAATGGGAGTGACCCAGCAATCTCTCCCTCTCTGCAAAACAGAGTTAAAAATATGAGAGCAGAGAACAGAATGTGAGCTCAGGGCCCCTCCCGGCCGGCATGTTGCTAATTAGAGAGAGATGGGGAAATCAGGACAGCTGGAAATGCCAATGGAAACCCCTCAGCTGGGTATGCATGGCACCCACAGCTAAAATTAGCCAGACTGGCTTCTGCCTGCCCGTGTGTGTCTGTGCAAGCATATATGGACAAACACTCTATTCACACCTGTGCACAGAGACACACAGCGAATGCATATTCACATGGCACGTACATGCATATGATGAGGAAACACACACACACACACACACACACACACACACACAAAGCCCTGTACTTCAAACAGCTTTATTCTCCCAACTCTGTTGCAGGACCTGAAGTCCAGTGATAATAACCATGAGATGGTCAGGGCAGTTCCCTCTCCAGGCTGACTGACTATATAGCATGATATGGAGATCCCAGCAGGTGGAGGGGCATCTCTGAGTTCCCAGAGTAGAAGCAAATAGGCCTTTCTGCCTGTCTCTGCCAGGATAGACACCCAGCCAATTCTGCTTGCTCTGAACATTGCCATCTGACCCACTGCAAAACTCTGGCCTGTCTACCTGCCTGAGAGTAGCATGATGAGAATCAGTGACACAGGAAGGCACAGGAACGTGAGGTCCCTTTTGATTCTGTGAAGGTCTCAGAAGGCTAAGGCATCTTCCCTTCCCTCTGGATTAGGTCCCTAGCTGGTTCTCTCTATTCCCAAGCAAGGTGCTCTCACTTTGGCCCACTCTGGGCACTTCTGGCCTCTCTTTTTTTTAATTCAACAACTGCCAACATCTGACAAACCCCACCCAGTCCTCAGGAACCTGCAGTCTAAAAGTCATATGACCCCTCCCTGAACCTCTGAACCCATTTCTCTCTACCCAGAATACACCTGTCCATTTTTAAGTAGTCTTTCTTTCCACAAATCCTTCAGACTCCATGCCTAGACACATCTGTTAGCATGAAGATGCAGGCTATATTCTCTTTCTCTTAATCTCAGAGACCTTGGCAGCAGGCCCTTGTCAGACCCCTGGCCTGGAGCCCAGACCTGTTCCCGCTCTCCCCACAGAATAATGGCCCAGCAGCTGGGTGCAGGGAAAGCTACACTTACTTAGCAGGGGCACCTCCCTCTGTCTTCATCCACCTGTGGAGAAAAATGCCCACAGTAAGTCAGTGTGTCTCTCTCAGGAGCCCTGCCAGGGGAAAGCAGAGGAGCTCCCGTTCGTGAGACACGGCCCCAAGGTCACACAGAGGGCAATCCAAGTGTTGAAGGTGCTGCAGCCCATCTCCCATGTGGAGAGGATCTGCAGCCCACCTCCCATGTGGAGAGGATGCTGCAGCCCACCTCCCATGTGGAGAGGATCTGCAGCCCACCTCCCATGTGGAGAGGATCTGCAGCCCACCTCCCATGTGGAGAGGATCTGCAGCCCACCTCCCATGTGGAGAGGATCTGCAGCCCACCTCCCATGTGGAGAGGATCTGCAGCCCACCTCCCATGTGGAGAGGATCTGCAGCCCACCTCCCATGTGGAGAGGATCTGCAGCCCACCTCCCATGTGGAGAGGATCTGCAGCCCACCTCCCATTTGGAGAGGATCTGCAGCCCACCTCCCATGTGGAGAGGATCTGCAGCCCACCTCCCATGTGGAGAGGTTCTGCAGCCCACCTCCCATGTGGAGAGGATCTGCAGCTCACCTCCCATTTGGAGAGGATCTGCAGCCCACCTCCCATGTGGAGAGGATCTGCAGCCCACCTCCCATGTGGAGAGGATCTGCAGCCCACCTCCCATTTGGAGAGGATCTGCAGCTCACCTCCCATTTGGAGCGGAGACAGAACAAAGCAGACAGAGGTGAGCAATGAAGCCTGTGGGAAGTCACCAGGTCTGGGGAGGACACTCAAGTGGTTGCTACTGTAATGGCTCTCACTGCTCGGGACACACAAAAGCTGTGGCTGAGGCAAGAACACACAGGCACACAACACACACACACACACACTTCAGGGGATAGAGCAAAGGTGCCTATAAGACACTTACTTTCTTTCTTGTGGATCCAGGTCACAGAAGGTGACAGTGTTGAGGGGGTAGTGTCGTCTAAAGAAGAGCCTGTGACAAAGATATCAGAGGGCCAGCGTGAGTGTGGGAGTAACTGCTTTGTCACACCTGCCACCAGCTTCAGGTCAACCGTCTTCCCATCACTGTGTCCGTCATGGGTTCACAAAGCCTCTTCTTATGAATAAGATGGATGGCCTGAGATCCTCACACCAGGATGTAAGCCCCACATAGGAACACACAGATGTGTCATAGGAATATGTCCCACATGCCCCAACTGCTAGGAGCTGGAGAGGGAACCGACTCCAAGAAATGATAAATAGGGAACTCTGGAAGAGGAAAGGAATGGGCTGGGAAGAGAGAGTGGGGGCAGGGAGGGAGAGAGAGGCACAGTGTGAAAACTTCTATTACAATCAAGGCCTTTTCTTCAGCTTTGTTATATATGCTCAAAGCAGGCCACTCTTTAGAAGTATGGATGGATGAGTGGATGGATGATGGGTAGAGGGATGTTGAATAGAGGGATGCATACATGCACACACACATGTATGAATAGTTAGGTGAGTGGCTAGATGTATAAATGGATGGATGCAAGGATAAGTTAGTAAATGGATGAATGATGGGTCAAGAACAGGTGAAGAATAGGTGGGTGGCTGGATAGAAGGATGGTTGAGTAGGTGGGTGGGTGGACGAGTGGGTGGGTGGGTGGGTGGATGGATGCATTGGGGCATTGAGAGGCGATGGGTACAGGGAGAGTAAGCGCATGAATAAATGCGTAAACGGGGGAGGCAGACACGACTTACTTTCTTTGATTGTCAGTCAGTGTGATTCCTTGGGCAGAGACCTTGAAGTGAACAATGGTGGCAGCTGGCGCGGGGTCAGCAGCCAAAGTCTCAGATGTAGCTTTGGAAATGGCCTGCGGCCCCGTGAGGGACTCCATATCCACAGAATTGACGAAGAGCACGTTGCAAGCTGGAAGAAATGGAGCCAGAGAGAGTCACGGGGTGGTGGGTGGGGGAGTAGAGTGGGTGGGGACAATCCCTCAGAGCCACCGTGCAGAGGCAGGTGCAGACAGAAATGGAATCTAACAGAGAATTCCAATGTGCACCTGAGGGAGAGGGCAGGACAGGGGGGTGGGAAAGACAGGTCTGGGCATCAGTCCTATCTCAGGTGACATTTACCTGCTCCTTGCTTCAGCAGGTCAGTGGTTGAGTTGGCAGGGCCTGAGCTATCTTTTGATTCATCTGTGGGGTCTGAAACAAAAATTCAATTAGTAATTAAAACCCTACAGTAATTTAAACGAGTCTGGCTGGGCCTAAGGCAAACCCTGCACATGCTTCCTGCAATAGATACTCTTTCACAGTGGGTCTTGGCAGTCGGTGCTGCGTGTATAAGATGATACCAAGGCCCCAGCACGCTGTTGGGACGCTGTAGAGTCCAGCAGAGCTGGGCTCAAATCCCCACCGCAGTAACTGCTAAGCGTCTATGAAATGACGATGACAGTGCCCATGTCCCTGGGTCTCCAGAAACCCAGCATGTGACAAACAGCCAGGTTTCGAGGAGCAATGGGGACTGTAGGTATTTCATTTTACACCAGTGTGTCGTATGAACCAGGGAGTGACTGAATCCAACACAGCACAAACTACCACGTTGTGATGAGTTAGAGACAAGGGACGGGTGTATTGAGCAGCTCGATTTTACCAGCACACAATATGCACCTACAGCAACGCACGTCGCTTTATAGGCTACATAGGCCGCATGTTTTACTTCAACTCCACTTTAACAAGAAACTTCTAAGATACCAGAAGTCAGAATGTGGCATGTGCCTGTAATCCCAGAACATTGGGGACTGAGGCAGAGTCTTGTGACAACCTGGTGTATCTAACATGGGGGTGAGGGCATTTTAAAAAGAAAGAAGAGGAGGAGGAAGGAGAATTGAGGGATGTTTGTATCCGGGCTTACCTTGTTAAACAGGTGTGTTAGGATACAGATTGCTGGACCTAACTCATGGTGCGAACCAAAGCGAGTCTTGAACTTGTGATCCACCTAGCTCAACCTCCTAAATTGCTCAGGCCAGAGGTCTGCAACCCCAGGCCTGGCTCTGACAAATTTGAAAATATCTGCCTTTTTAGCAAGTTTCCAAAAGCAGCAGCTCTAGGCACCATATTCTGAGAGGTGCCAGTTTATATGATTTAAATATCAAGCAATTTTGTAAGTTCCATACAAATATAATTGAATTAGTGTCTAAATTATGTGGTTACTAATGTTATTGAAGTTGCATTTGAACCTTTAAGCTAATAATGTTGGTCAATGGTTGTTAATAATTCAGTGTCAAACTGGATATACAGACATGGTCAACTGACACTAGAAGTCTCTCTTATGTTCCAGGATATAATCCTTGTACTCCTGTCCCTGGCTTCTCAGATCTCCCCTAGGATGAGGCCTGTTCTGAGAATTCAGTGTGGATTTTTTTAAACCACCAGAATATTTTCAAGAACAATCTGGCAAATCAATTAATGGGTGTTCTTAGAGTTAAGCTTTTTAATGAACATTTCCTCTCCCTCCCCCATTTTTTAATAGGCAATGTGGGAGGGTCCCCTCTATTGCCTCCACCCTGGCTCCATTCTGGGCAGACAGCATGAAGGGAGATCGCCTACCTCGGCTTGGAATGACAAGTTTACAGGGCAGGGCCAGTGGGATGACGGAGTGCTGATAGACCAGAGCAGAAAGGGAACCTGTGGAGAGAGACGACCAGGTAGAGTGACTAAGAGAGACTGGAAAATGGACACAAGGATCCCTACCTCATCCAGCTCCACCCACCCCAGTATCTGTCCAGTGTTTCCTTTCTGGCAGTGCCGGGGCTCGAACCTGGGGCCTGAGCCATGTCCCAGCCTCCAGCTCCTTTATCACCACCCTGCTTGTCCACCCCAGCAACAGAATTGAGAACCTACCCCCTTTACACTGAGAACTACAAGAGAACCTAACTACTTTCTTTGACAGCCATGTCCCCTAAATCCGTCTAGGTACAGAACATTGCAGTAGAAAAACGGTGACATCAAATCCCAGCTCTGTTGCTTATCTAGGGACCTTAAGTGGCACTTACACATTCTTCATGTGCACAATGGGAAGAGTGACAGCTACCAGGCAGGATTGCTATAACACCAGAACAGCATGACATCTAGATAGTGACTTTCACATAGTAGGTGGCCAAGAAGGACAGCTGTTCTTACTGCTGTTATTTTAATGTGCCGACAGTCCGTCAACTGACTGAGCAGGACAAATACAGGAAGGGAACTGGCAGAGAGGAGGAGCCACAGTACACAGTATGTAACTAGAAAGTGTGGCCAGGTTTCCATAAAACTTTATTTATAAAAACAGCAGTTGTTCCTTCCTTCTGCCAAAGCCATGCCCAGGAGGACTGGCAACAGCAAGATAGAAAGAACTTGTGTCAGACCCCCCACCCCTGAGGACTGGAACAGAGACCACAATAACAAGCCAGGATGCTCACCAAAGTTTGGCTCATTGGGACAGCCCTTGAGCTTGACTCCTCTAGGGCCTGTCTCGATCAGAAAGTGCCTCACCAGCTCATGGGTCATGTCTCCTGGAAAGAAGGAAGAGGAGGAGGAGGAGGAGGAGGAGAAGGAGAAGAAGAAGAAGAAGAGGAGGAGGAGGAGGAGGAGGAGGAGGAGAAGAAGAAGAAGAAGAAGAAGAAGAAGAAGAAGAAGAAGAAGAAGAAGAAGAAGAAGAGAAGAAGAGAAGAAGAAGAAGAGAAGAAGAGAAGAAGAAGAAGAAGAAGAAGAAGAAGAAGAAGAAGAAGAAGAAGAAGAAGAAGAGAAGAAGAGAAGAAGAAGAAGAGAAGAAGAAGAGAAGAAGAAGAAGAAGAAGAAGAAGAAGAAGAAGAAGAAGAAGAAGAAGAAGAAGAAGAAGAAGAAGAAGAAGAAGAAGAAGACGACGACAGAATTGGTCACTCATTATTACAGCACCCTCCACCACCTCCTAACATTGTCTCATGGCTTCTGTGGTGTATAGAATGAGATGGGAGAAAGGGACACTGAGACAAGGTGGCTAGAGCCCTGTGGAATGAGGATCACCATTCACTCCCCTTCCTTCTGTCCATCCAGGAAACACCACACACACACCAAGTCCCAAAGGTCTGCTGTCAACAAAACCACCACTCAGCATCCTGGAGCTTCTCAGGGACCATCCCTGGTGAATTAGAACCCTGTTTAGTACCCAAGGGTCTGAAGAAAGCAAGAAGCACCAACCCCAGTCCCAGCCTGGCAAGGAGAAGACTCTACCTTTCTTGCCCTGCTGAGTGATGGTTGGAGGGGGTGAGGACACCTTCATGGCCAGCCCATAAGCCCCTCGGAAGGAGTGGCTGTCCCTGATGATGAAGGCCCCTGGCTCCTGATCCTTCAGGAGTGCGATAGCTGAAAGGAGAGGAGACAGAAGAGAAGAACTTGAGTCCCATGGACCTGGAGGACTCTCTTCTCCCTCAGGATGACATTCTTTGATGTCACGATGTAAGGAAGCACTCCTGCAGGCCCTCCTGTACCAAGCAAAGCACATGTCTCTGATGATGACCCGAGACACCCAAGGTTGTAGGCCATGCTATCTGCAGTCATTACTCAGCATAGCCTCACAACAGGAAGCAGACAGTATGTGAATGGTGACTGGTACTGGTCTATAACTTCATTTACAAAAAGAGTGAACCTATAGGCCATCCTTGCTGGTCTTTATCCCATAGCCAGACATCCTGGGGTGAACTTCACCTTTAGTCCTACATTCCAAATTTGGTTTTGTTTATTTTTTTCTGGACAATCATCATCATCATCATCACTATCATCATCATCACCATCATAATCATCATCCATACCATAGTTTCAGATGCTCTTGGCTGGGAAAACTAAGGCTTTGCTAGACCCCTCCAAGGCTCTGCTCCTGACATCCCCCTTTTACACAGGTTTTTCCTGTCTGACTTTGACACCAGCCTCGTCTCTGGAACCACCACCACCTACTGTAAAAAGAAATGAGTTCTTGCTCAAGGCAGACATGTTAAGCAGGAATCCATGATGTCTTCTGATGGAGCCCTAGCAACGAGGATGCCCCCCAACTCACCCTGCTCTCTGGAGATCTCAGGCTTGTACCAATACTTGGAGGTGTCCTGGACAAACTTCACTTTAGCCCGTGTCTCTGGACTATTGTCTAAGGAAGGAAACAAAGGGAGTTTTACAGCTGAATTGCATGCTCCCCAAAAGATGTTGACACCCCAACACCCAGAACCTATGAATGTAGTCTCATTGAAAAGAAGGTCCTTGCTAATACAATCAAATTTAGACAAAGGCGTGCCAGACTAGGATGAGCCCTAATCCAATAGGACTCGTTTCTTTCAAGGTGGAAAAGAGACAACAGACACATGGAGATTGTACCAGGTGAAAATGAGAGCATCTGTAAGTCAACAAACATGGGACCACCATCATCAGAAGAAGTATGGAGAGGGTCTGAGAATGGTACTCGGTCAGAGTCCCTGCCAACATCTGGGTTTTGATCTCTGGTCTTTGCTATGACAGAATTTACTTCTATTATTCTAAGTCAACAAGTGTGTGTGTCAGCCACAGAAAATAAACCAGAAAGCTGGATCCTTAAACATCACAGAAAATGGTGGGAGGTATCCAGCACTTCTCTCCCATAGCCTACCTCCTGCTAGCCACAATCATCGCCTGGCCATTCAGTGGTTAAAGGTCCTGGCGAGGCATCCATTGATCTGGTGAAAACCCCTTCCCCACTCCATTCCCTGTGCCCAGAAGATTCTAAGGACATCTTCTCCACTTCCTGCCCACAGGTTGACACCTCTCTAGTCCCTTCTCCTTGTGATCCCAGACACAGTCTACCATGCATGAGCAAGGGCAAGAAGACCCATGGCCCTCTCTCTCTCTGGTCCATCCCCTCTTGACCCCACACTGAAAGTGGTATTCTATACAAGTAGGGTCATAAATTCCTCCTACCTTGAACATATAGACCAGGGAATGGCCAGTACTCTAGTGGTCATCTACAGAGTTTCACACACAGTCAGATGATATCCCCATCAAAGTACTTTGTAGACCATAGCTTCTTTCTCAGAACATTACATTGTAGAGGGGTTTGGACAAGACTGAGTCCAACTAGGGCATTTCCCTGGAACGTGCTAGAACATGCTTCTTCCTCTTCCCACCAGTGCTGGGACTATAGGTGAGTGTTACTGGGCCTAGCTCCTTATCTTATCTTTGTGCTCTGAATCTCCAAGCTCAACCTTGGTTCTTCATAAAATACCTAACAGATCATTGTGAATTGCAACCATTGAACCACGCAGTGGTCTGTTAGTGGAAAGCAAGAACTTAGTCTTGCTTTCCACTAACACTTTCACCCTTTGGCACAAAACAGGAAAAAGCAAAGGGGTCAGGGCAGGAAGAAGAAGGAGAGGGGGGAAATCCACTTTCACAATCCTACAGTTCTCTGTGAGAGAGGGAAGCAGGGGACGCTGCTGTGTCGAGGGTGCTAAAGTTAGGAGAGGAGAAGCCTGCAGCTGCAGCTAAGAACCCTGGTTCTCATGAGCACCTGGGCTCCATCTCCAGTGGCCTGAGGGCACTGATTGCCTTTCCCAGGCTGTGCAGCTAGAGAATGCATCTGCTGCAGGCGCCTGACCCTCCTCTGAAGCCCAGCCATGGTTGATCTAGGGAGCTGTCAGGGGCGACTGCAATCCTGTGTGTCTTCCTGTGTTGACTCCAAAGGCTATTTTAAGTAGGTAAGATGGTGGGAAACAGGAAGTGTCCTAACTCCTAGAAACTTCACATCCTTCAAGGATTGAGGCTGGGAACCAGATGTCCCTAGTAGGCGGCAGGAAGCAGGGGAGTGCAGGGTCACTCTAAGTGTCCCAGCTTGGAAGGACCTGAGAAAGACACAGGACAGAGAGCCTTGGTGCCTTAGGTCCACCCCAGGCTGTTTATAATTTTCTGCATCTGCCTTGGACACAGGGAACTCAGGAGTCTCTGCACATAGGGTCTGGTTGAGAAAAATGTGGATTGAAGCTTGAACTTTTTGTTTGGAGAATTAACAGTCTCCATGGAAGCAAAGACACCAAGAGTAGACTTGGGTGAAGAACTTATCCTGTGGGAAGCTCTGCAAAAACATCTCACCCTTTGCCTTTACTCTTGTCACCTGCCTGCCTGGCCCACTGTTCACTGATGTGTGTGGCTGACAAACACCATAGTGGTCAGCGAAGTCTCACGGTTCTGTTAAGTTATACTATCTCTCAAACTATGAATATATGCTGAAGACCGTCCCATCGTGTGTGTGTGTGTGTGTGTGTGTGTGTGTGTGTGTGTGTGTGTGTGTGTACATGCCACAACCTGCATGTAGAGGTCAGAGGACAACCTTGGGTGTCACTCCTTGCC
The DNA here is from genome assembly GCA_036184795.1 of Tokudaia tokunoshimensis. Taxonomy (NCBI): domain Eukaryota; kingdom Metazoa; phylum Chordata; class Mammalia; order Rodentia; family Muridae; genus Tokudaia; species Tokudaia tokunoshimensis. Next base: position 76,624,401 of record BTHU01000016.1, read on the forward strand.
TGCCACCTTGTTTGAGGCAGGGGCTCTTATTCACTGTTACATATGCCAGGCTAGCTGACCTGTAAGCTTTTTGGGAGTCTTCTGTCCCCACCTCCTGTCCCAACACAGGAGTACTGGATTATAAACACACACTCCTGTGTTCAGTTTTTATATGGGTGGTAAGGATCCAAATTCAGGTCCTCCTGTCTGTGCAACAAGTGTTTCACCTACTGAGTCATCTCCTCTGCCCCAAGAACACTCCTCTGGGGACAGTATGGGCCTGGATTGGAAGTCAGATCTGCCACCAGCTAATTGTACAATAACTGCCATTCAAACAACAGGGACTCTGTGAGCCTTAGAGTGTTCCTGTATAAAGCAAGGATAACAATTCCTACTTCCACAGTGGGGTCCGGGGGTATTAAATGAGTCCTTAGCTCAGGCTGCTACACAGCACGTGCTCAATAGGAGGCTATGACAGTGACAGCCATCCAAACAACATACACTTCCCGCTTATTATTCTGTCCTCATCCCACACGCCATCATCACGGCAACTCTATGCTAGCCATGCTGGAAAGATACAGCCCCAGCTCCAGGCAAGGCACTCAGGCCTACGAGTCGATGACCCAGTCGCAGTCATCTGCTGAGGGATGGCTGGGACAGACGCCCTAACTTTGGGGCAAGTAGAAATGTAAGAGAAGAGACGCACCTGGCATGGAGTACTTGGAAAAGTCCGGAAGTGTGTGAGAGAAGGAGACCATGCTGCTCCCACTGGGACTGGCCATGCCATTGGCGACAGGTGAGGAGGACACTTTCCCATTGATGGTGGCATAGTTGGGGAGGCTGCCTGCCCGGTCTCCCACTGACATTCTCCGCTTCTCTGGTAAGGCTGGAGTGGGGCTCCCCTGCCGGAAGGCTGCTGAGTCTGGCGAGGGTGAGGTGGTAGGGCTGCTCAGGCCAGGGTAGTAGGCGGGAGAAACGGGGAATGACGGTGTGGAAGGAGCCTGGTAGCCAGAGGCACTGCTTTGCCGGGACAGTGTTGGTCTTCGGTCCTCAGGGGTGGAGTAGCCACCATAAGCTGCATGCTGGTCCAAGCTGGGGCTTGATCCAGACCCACCCAGGTGTCGACCCAAGCTGGGGCTCCCAGGGCTAATGACTGCATTGCTGTGGAGACTGGAGGCCAGGTTCCCTTGGTGGGTCCCAGGGTGTCGGCCCAGGCTTGGGCTTCCTGGAGTGGTGACCACGTTGCTGTGGAGGCCTATAACTTGATGGCTTCCCACTGGGTGCCGGCCCAAGCCAGGGCTCCCAGGAGTGGTTGCCGCACTGGCTGGGTGGCCAGAAACCACATTACCATGGAAACCTGGACCGGATACACCCATCATCTGCCGGTGGCTCAAACTGGGACTACCGGGGGCAGCCACAGTGGGGTTGATGGCCCGCCGGCCAAAACCGGGACTAGATGGAGTGTTGGTACCCACTGTCCTGTGTCGTGCCTGAGGGCTCCCAGGCACCGTGTGGCCGCTGGCCGCGCTGAACTGCGGCTGGCCTTGGCTTTCTGGAGAAGAGTTGAACGGTTGAAGGGAGTAGTCGGGGCTGACGTAGCTGCTGCCACCAACAGGGACGGGCGAGGAGCTCTGATAACTCAGTGCTGCAGGGCTCGGCTGCCCCAAGCTGCCTGAGCGGATGCTGGAGTCCAGCATGGGTTGGATGGGTGTCCGGGGACCCTGGTCACTGCTCCCTGCTGATGGGAAACTGCCCACAGAAGTGCTAGAGAGAGAGATGACAGATAGAAAGGTCAGCGTGTGATATTTAATAAAGGGTAGACTCTGGCTGAGTGGCCAGCATCCTCCAACCACTAAGAAGAGTTAAGAGCTCCGCTCAGTAAAGAGGAAGTCGGAGCTTTTATCCATTACATAATGGAACCATCAGAAGACGAAACCGAGGGCCAGAGAGTTTAAAGAGTAAGTTCAGCACCACAGAGGTCTAAATAAAAGGCAAGCTTTCAACTCGGCTGTATCTGACTCCAAAACCCACACTTTCTTTACTGACCCACCAGCCATAGCAAAGCAATCACTAGGGAAACTAAAGGCAGTTGTCCTAGTGTAAGCCCTTAGCACCACAAAAGCTTCAGAGAGATGGTCAAATCGCTTGGCTCTATTCCTATTGGGGCCAACTTAACTCAGTTTCTCTGGGTGTTTTATCATTTCCTCGGAGTGTTAAAATTGGCCTTTCAGTCCTAGGTGACTCCAAAAAGCAAAAAAAAAAAAAATCACATAGAGTAGTACCTCAAATTAGGAGACTTAGGTTATTGGGAAGTCTATCGTTAGCACACACACACATATCTCAAATCTGGTCACTAGTGGCACAAGCATGAGGCTGCTGTTTAGGCACAAGCTGGTAGACCCGGGACTTTGTTCACGTGTGTGATGGAATAGAACAAGGTTGCCCAGAGACCGGGGAAAGCAGCCACTAGAGGGAGGTGGCAAGCAGATGATGATGCTTCGCAGCTCTAGGGAAAGAAAGGTCTTTACAGAGCTCAGGGCCCCGGGTAGAAGAGGCTGTGCGCTCTAGGACCAACAAGAGACGGGGACACGGAGAAGGCCAAGATGAACACCCTGGAGATGAACTAGATTGTGACGAGGTGAAGCTGCAGCAGGCCGCACCATGTCACACAGAGGCGAAGGATGGTAATGAGTGGGGCTCCTATGGTGGAGCCCTAGAGTTTCTGGAAGTAGCCGGCTGGGTGCAGAGGCGGTATGAGGAAGAAGCCAGGGCAAATGAGAGACTCCTACCACCACTCCATCCCTGGCGCAGCTGGCCTCCACCTTGTGGGGGGGGGGGAAGGAAGGTGGTGGGTGTGTAGGGAGTGTGCCTCGATGGAGGGTTCAGAACCAGGCTCCATCTCTTCTACTCATCTCTTGCCAGCCTGGGCAGGGCTCAGGGCTGGGCCAGTGCGGGCCTGAGCAGCAAACTGACCGCAGTGAAGGAGGAAAGCTGGAGTCTGGAGGCCGTGGGGATCCCAGTACCACAGGCTCCAGAAGAGACAGGGGACAGGGTCTCCCCTGTCAGGGAGATTTGTATTTAACCAGCTTCTTCCTCCCCTGCTGGGTATTCTGCCTCTATACCTTGTCCAAACCCATCTCAACCTCCCTTCCTGTGTCGTTTTTCCCACCATAGCATGGAGTCTTGCTCTCGCCACCCATCCTCGAAGCTCCCAGGTGCACCCCAAGCAGGAACTCTTCTGAAGGGTTGGCCTCTCCTACCCAGCCCTGGGGATCCCAATCTCTCCCCGTCTGGCTCACTTCGATGGATACCAGTAGCATCTGTCCATCAAGATGCAGCTCCCTGGTGGGTTGCATGCTCTGAGCTGCCCTTCTGCCTACCTCATGCACCCTAGTCCTCTGTCCCTCTGACCTACGTCTTCACTCCAAGACACCCCACCATCCTTCTGGGTTCCTGCTCTACAGCACCACCCTCTAACATCACACACACCCTCCCGCCCCACTTCCCTGGCTACAAGTAACTACCCCCGCTTTACGCTCCAGGTACTCTGTTTCTGGTCCATGCTGTGCACAGGTGGCACCTGTCTATGTACATCACTCAGGTCTGATGAATGAAGAGGGAGAGGGAGAGAGGGAGAGAGAGAGAGAGAGAGAGAGAGAGAGAGAGAGAGAGAGAGAGAGAGAGAGAGAGAGAGAGAGAGGAGGGAGGGAGGGAGAGAGAGAGAGAGAGAGAGAGAGAGAGAGAGAACCGCTAGACACATACACCTGTAGGTTGAAGCCTGTTTCTACTACCGCTCAGATACTGCCCCCTTTGGGCCTCAGTTGCCTCTTCTGAAAAAATGGGACCAGCAAATCTTAATTCTTAGGACTGCAGCAGAAAGCAGATGAGTGCCCGAAGCTTTGAGGAAGGCAGCCTGTCACCTGGGGTAGGGCTTCCTGCACATTAGAGGTTACCACCACCCCCGGGAGATTAACAACAGGAAGGACTACTCACTGGTCCCTTTCTCTCAGGTGGAATGAAGCACAGACTTAGAGCCTCGCTCATCACCCCGTTCCCTTAAGCCAGACGCCCAGAAATACTCCCTCCCCAAGCCTTGAGAGAGTGCCTTCAGAGTGCAGCAATCTTGATGAGGTTTTGCCATCCTCAGGCCCTAAGCAGATCCCAGAGGCCTCAGGCCCAGATTCTCACCCTGTGCTCCCCATGCCTGGCTTACCTGTCAGCGCTGAGGATGGGGCTGCTTGTGGAGAGGGGGCTAGGGGAGACGAAGGAGCCCGCTGGAGTTCCGTTCCTCAGGGGTGTCTCGTTCCTCAGGGGTGTCTCGTGTCCATAGGCGTGGGCAGCAGGTGTACCAAAACTCTTAGGCTCAACATCCTGAACTCGAAGCCCTGACACTGCTGTCCTCGCCACGGACTCCACATAGCTCCGGGGCTCTAGAAGGAAAGAGACAAAGAATGGGCATAGGTGTGGTAGGAATCCACCCACCCTACTAAAGAATACAGCACCCCAAGTCCAGCCTGAGAGAGAGACAGCATGGAAACCCACCATGGGACTTGGGGTGCTTTACTGAGGCTCCTGCTTGCCCGTACTCCCCAGCCTGAGGCGAGCTTTAAGGAGCGCTGACTTTCAGAAGCCTCTGCTTCTCTAGGCTCTGCCCCTACAAAAGGCCACCAGCTCTTCCCCCTAAGATTGTGCTCATCCAAGGCTGGCCTCCCCTTTGTAGCCTTATTTCTGCCAGACCTATCAGGGTCCTCAGATGCTCAGACTCCTAGAGCAACCCCAAAGCCATCACCGTCATCCATACCTCGGGATAGCACCCAGTTTGTTCGTCAAACAATACCCAGTGCCAGCTACTGCACACTCACCAGCCCCTTCCTGCTAAGACACCCCACCCATGTCTGCACAACACACTCAACATTCCCCGGAAGACTGATATGGAAAACCCCATGCCCGGGTGGAACCAGACATTCTGTGTCCACTATGGTACAACTGACGTGCCAGGCCCTGCACAGAACAGTTTCATACACCGTGTCCCCCACCTAGTGTTCAGAGTAACATTAGTAACAGAAAGGCCATTTGACAGATGATGAGACTGAGTCCTGAAGAGTAAAATGACCAGGCATGTTGAACCCAGGCTCCGATGGCCTCAGAGGGGCCCTATGCTAATTAGAACAAGGATCAGTGTTCTGGGCTTCTCCAGGGACAGTATCATATGGAGGAGGTGGGTGTCATGGTTACTACCTAAGATCCTGTCACCATCTTTGTTGCCTTTGAAGGACAAGATCTGAGCACAAATGCCTAGCTGCCACAACCATAAAATTCACCAAAGCCAAATGGGGAAATGCTGCCAACCTGGGAGAACCAGGCCCCGCAGCCCTTGAGGGCCAAGAGTAGCGACCTAAGTAGGAGAGCCCCTCCCCAGGTTCCTCGGGACAGGAGGATGAAGGAAAGTTGAAACAAATAAACTAATAGCTTCCTCCCTCAACTGGAGGAAAACCTGGCTTGGGAAGGAGGGAGTTACCTGGTGTATCTAGACCTCACTCCATAAGGGGCTCCCCACTATTCACACCCAACCCCTGGGTGCTGAAGGAGCAGCACGCTGGGCACGCTGAGCTGGAGGTCAGCATGAGGGGAGAGCCGCAGAGGCTCCCTCAAGCAGCTCAGGTCTCCACCACTCACTTCCTAGGCGTCACAGGCCAGCCCGACCTGACAGAGAAGGTTTGAACTTTGGCCTCCCCAGGCCCTGGCACTGTGGAGGAGGAAAGGCCGTGAGGTGCTGTGACGCAGAACTGGTCAGATTCTCTGCAAATAGCTTAGGTGGGAAGGTCAGACGGTCCCTGTCGCAATCACTCAAGCCAGTCGCCATGCCTGACGGTGTCTGCGAACAACAGCTAAACAAACGGGCATGGCTGTTGGTCATGGAATTCTCTTCAGGAAACTAGGTAGCTGGTGAATTTGTCAGTGGCCAGAGTGCTGACTCTGATCAAACCTCTCCCCTCAGCCCAGAGAAGAGCTCAGGACACAATTTGCTCAGGACACAAAGCCAGCCTATGGCTATAACTAGTACCATGTCTCCAACCTCACAATATAGGTTCCTCCTGGTCTAAGGGGACCCACAGTCTCACAGGGACACCAACACATGAGCCAGAGAAATGCCAGATGGACAGGGTCATCCATAGTGGTAAAACCAGCCAAGAGTCGTGTGAGGTTAGTAAGATTTGGAGCAAGTACCCAGCCAGTATGGGGCAGAGGTGGCACAGGGACCCAGGCCAATAGTCTTCCAGCCAGCTGTTACTCGCAGGTCATAAAAACTTGGGAAGCCAGTGGCCCCATCCCTGCCACACCACCTGAACATTTCCCAGGCCCTCCAGGTGCTCAGCACAGCCCCACTTGCTTCCCCATGACACATGGCCACCCCTCACCCAGAGAGCCCTGTAACCCACAGCCATCACTTGCAAGGGCTCCCAGCACCTGGCACAGCACCAGGCACAGAGGCTTCTGTGTGTGCCTAACCCACAAATTCAGAGCCACATGACCCTCCCTTCCAGCCCTACCCAGACATCACCCTGCCTAAGAAGTCAGACCCAGTATGTGCTATCTTTACTGCTTGAAAATCAGGTTGAAACCTCCACGGACCTTCTTTCCTACCCTCTCCCACTCCATCCTTACATGCATCCCAGTGGCCAGCATAGTTTCCCTGCTTCCCCCAGGCCTCTTACTCTATGACTCCAGAGAGCTTTGGCCTTTGGCTGGAGTGGGTCTTCACTGGCAGGGAAGGGAGGGAGACAGGGAGGGAGAAGATGGGGCTGTAACCCATCCTCTATTTATCCCCAGCTGTACTGGCTCCTTCTGGGTGGGCACTGACAGCTCCATCCTGCTAGGGATCACAGGACTCTGCACCCTCTCCTGTTCACCTGCACTTCTCAATCACCTACTGGAACAAACCATGAGCTTCTGCCAGGACCTCGACCCACACATGAGGTGAGTGAGCACCATTTAGGTATGCTAAATTCTCTTTTTAAAAAGCCCATATTCTGCCAACAGGAAGCTAAGAGAAAGCCCACCCACAGTCAGAACAGAGTCACGACCAATCAACCCAGGTAGTGACTTTGTCCAGGCTGAGTGCCTTCTCGGCTTCACTTTCCTGTCAATGTGGAATAAAAACACTCACCTGTCTAGGACGGAGGCATGTGAGAAGGGATGTGTCCTTTTAGCTCCTGGTAGTTCTGGTTGGTTCCACACTGGTCTTTGACCTTAACCTCCCCCCACCCTTGCACATTCCTTGCCTGGGGAGGGGTGGGGGATGGTGGTCAGAACTCCTCCTCCTCTTCCAGTCTCCTAGGGAGCAGCTGACCCATAGGCCACCAAGCAGGGGAGGGCAGGAAAAGTGGAGCCAGGGAGGGTACTTCATGGAGGACATTCCAAGAGCCCAAACCCATTCCAAGTAGTTGTTGGCAGCTGGGAGCAATGGTGTATACAATGATGACTTTACCACTCAACCAGGGACTATCTGCTCGTCACCTACATTCCCAAGTACATCACCTCACTCACTGGGGGGAAAAAAGCTTGGGCTGAAGTAAAAAGGCCAGTACTGCCCACCCTGATAAAATGAAGACATATAGGGGTGGGGAGAAGGCCTCTATAGTAATAACACTTGCCTAACACGCACAAGGCCCTAGGTTCAATCCAGTTCACAAAACATACATACATACATACATACATACATACATACATACATACATACATAAAATATTAAAGACAAGTGAAGAGACCCCTTGAGCCTCAGATCTAGAGCTATCATTAGTATTGGGGCACATGTACCCCCTCTAAACCCCCAAGCACCTCTGCCTCATGGTAAGATTTCTGCCTTCCCTGGGTACCTCACTCATCCTTAGATCCCGAGTCCCTAACATGTGGCCGGGTGCATGGTAGGTGCTGGACAACTCTGTACCAGGTCACCTGTTTCGATGGCTCCAAAACAGCTTCACCAAGAACCTCAGGGGCATCAGTCCCCAGAATCAATGTCTTCCTTTATGACAAATCTGTCCTCACGGAATCACGGGGACAAACAGAACAAGCACAGAAAGCCTTTCCAGACCCACCATGGTGAGCTGTCTTTCCCTCCTTCCCTCTCAGAAAAGAATCCTATTCAGATGTTCAGGTGCCCCTTGTACTATGTGTACCCACCGGAAGAGGCAGCCCCCTTCCATGCCAAAATGATACAGATTCCCGGCTCTGCCCCTGATCCCTATGGGCCTGACAAGCCATCAAATCCCTCATATTAATAAAATGGAGTCTGTACTGCTTTCCTGTCAGCTCTGTTATGAGTAGTAAAAAAGAATGTGACATTGACCCCGCAAAGCCTCTAGACCGCATGCACAAACACCATGCACAGGTTCTGTGCACCAGTTTGTGTGTGTGTGTGTGTGTGTGTGTGTGTGTGTGTGTGTGTGTGTGTGTGTTTTAAGTTTCTAGGGGGAAACGAACAAGCTGTGGACCAGGGAGATGGCTTCATGAGTGAGGGGCTCGCTGCTCAGTGATGAGGACCTGAGTTCGAACCCCGTCACCCACACAGAAGCTGGGAGCAGTGTCAAGTGTCTGCAGTCCCAGCACCAGGAAAGAAGGGAGATGGAAATGGGGATCCCTGGAGCTCAGCGACTAGCCAACTCAGCCAAAATGACGAGATCCAGGCTCAGCAAGAGACTTTGTCACAGAAAACAAATGGGGTGTGATAGAGGAAGACATCCCGCATTAACCTCAGGCAACCACACACGCAGGTGTGCAAGCTCGCGCGCACACACACACACACACACACACACACACACACACACACACACACACACACATACACACACGTTATGACATCTGAGCCCAGAGCCCATGTACACCATTTCCCTCTTCTCCACTCTCTCTTCTCAGGGTTCACCAGGCTAACGTCATTCCATGTGCATGTCCACCCAACATGTTACTTCTTTAGTCTAAGGTCTCAGAAAGCTGTGTTCCCTCCTTTCAAAAATGTTCCATACACAGTTCTTATTCACTTAATGAAAATGGTCATGAGATTAAGAAACATAGCTTATCTCCCCAGAGCCTGGCCCTCTGCCTGCTGCATAGCAGACACACAGAACAGTGATTGACTCAGTGCTCAATGAAGAAAAGAATGCGCAAATATATTTAGTCCAGTGGCTTCGACAGAGCAAACATCCCTCAAATTCTTCCTTCCCCAGCTGAAGAATTCTGCCACTGATCATTTTTCCTCACAAGCCTCTTTTTCTGAATTTCCCATCAAAGTATCAGCAGGGACATCAAGCACGGCTTCCAAGGGTCAACAAAGAATGTGGCCTGGGCTGACCCAGGAGGCGGCGCCTGAGTTATGAAATGTGGAGTTGGTAGCTCAGCTTCAATCCGTGTCCTCACCACCCACTCCCAAGCTTGAGGCCCAGGCCACTGAGCCTGGCTGGAAACAGGGTGCACTTAGACAGGACCTTTGACTAGGAAACAGGAGGCCCTGCAGTCCAGTCCAGCCCTGCTGCCTCTCGGCTGTGGTCTTGGGTAGGTCCCTCACCCCCACCCTAACCCAGACCTTAGTTCCACATCCCTGAAAGTACAGGCGTGGTTGGGTGGATCTCAAGGAACCTTCCCTTCAGAATTCCTCTGCTCTGATACAAAGGCAACTGGAGGGTAGGGAACTCCTAAGCTGAGAGTTGTTTGTGAAGCACACTTAGGAGGCCTCACTTCAGCTCTGTCAATAGTCACCCTTCTGAACAGTCACCCAGAAGCAGAACAGAATTGTCAGGCCTGTGTGCCTATGCGGTGACTTTCTCCCTGGAGTCTGACAGCCCACTCCTATACCGAGTCAGCCACCCACACTCAGGACTTGAGCTTCTCTGTGCTGCCAGGCACTGAGGCTTTGGGAAGCTGGCTAGAGAAAGCTCATCCCCTGCATGCAAGTAGCCTTGTCCCCAGCTTCCCAGATCTGCAGCTGGGTCTGCATTCCTTTGAAGCTTCTACACAGGCTGGTTAGAAACCAGCAAAAGGAGCTAGAGAGATGGCTCAGCAGTTAGAGCATGTGTTGTCGCTCTTGTAGAGGACCTGGGTTCAATTCACATCAAACACAGTGTCTCACAGACATCTGTAACTCCAGTTTCAGAGAATCCCACACCCTCCTCTGACCTCCACAGCCAGCAGGCACACAAGAGCATGCACAGTGGCAAAATATTCATACACATAAAATAAATAAATCAAAAATTTAAGATAATTAATTAAAAAACATAGAGAAATCATTGAAGCCATGACCATCACACCTGGAATAAAGCGTCAGTAGGACCACACCCATGCTGGGGTAGAAATCAAGGCATTCAGTGCAGAGGAAAGCAAGCCTAAGAAAACCAAACCAAACCCATATAGCACAGTGGTTCTCAACCTGTGGGCCGTGACCCCTTTGGTGGGCGTAAATGACCCTTTCACTGGAGTCACATACCAGATATCCTGCATATCAGATATTTCCATCACAATTTATAACAGTAGCAATTACATGTATGAAGTAGCAACAAAATTAAATTTTTCGTTGGGGGGGTGGGTCCCCACAACATGAGGAACTGTATTGAAAGGACTGCAGCATTACAAGGTTGAGAACCACTGCTCTATAGAAATGGCCACATAGAACCAAGCCCCAAGGTGGGAACACTTAGCATGGCATAGCTGAAGGGGCCTTGGTACTCACCTGTCTAACGTTTCCTGTGGAGGTGAAAACACGAATGCCTAGAGACACATCGGAGCCACTCGAGGCAGTGTCCCTTATTTCATGACCACCATGAGTCTTTACTGAACGTCTGCCCTCCTGAGCTAACCTTCTTCTGCCAGATCACAGCCCCTCTTCTTGTCAAGGAACAGTGTCAGGCTTCCTTCAAACTAGGGGTGAGATCAACTATGGACCCCTTAAAAGTATTTCTCAGGGGGCCAGTGAGATGGATCAGTGGGTAAAGGGTATGTGGGTAAAGGCTTGCCACCAAGCCTGACAACCTGAGTTCCCAAGTTCAATCCCACACATAGACATGGTAGAAAGAGAAAATTGATTCCTCTGATCTCCACACATGTATCATGGCATACATGTACCCATGTGTGTGCGTGTGCAGCACACACAAACACATATACACACACACATACAAATAAAATAAATTTTTATAAATAAAATAATTGGGGGGAGGGGAGGAATTGCATCTCAGGATTGTACATGGGTGTCCTGAGGCATTTTTTATGGGAGTGAACCCTTAACCAGCCTGTAGTAACTATAGGTGCCCAGGTTTCAGAAAGATATATTTCCTACCACTATGCCAACAGGAAATAAGTCATAGCTCTAGGACTGTAACTCTAGACTAGGGGTACTATCTCACTATGGTCTGAACCTGAGGGTCCCTGATAGGCTCAAGTTTTTAACACTCAGTCCCTAGCTGATGGCTCCCCTTTGGAAGACTGTGGAGCCATTAGGAGGGTGGAGGGTTTCAGAAGATGGCCTTTGAAGGGAATGCCCACCCTTGATTGCCGTTTCTTTCTCTGCTTCCCAGACTTCGGTGATGTGAGCGGCCTTGACACTTCCTGCCATCAATAAGCCAACCCATCATTCCACTCCCATCACAAGAGACTGAAATCTCTCCTAAACCACCAACCCAAATAAACCATTGCTCCAAGTGCTGCCTGTCAGCTCACTGTCACAGAGAGACAAACATAGCCAGCTCAAACAGCAAGCCGACACTGGGTCTATTGAAGGCACTGTTGCCAGGCGAATGCCACCAATACCCAGGAAGAGAAAGTCAGCTATACACACCTTCAGTACACAGGATAGCCTCTGGAAGGACCTGCACAGGCTTAAACGCCTGAGTGGCCAAGCGAGAGGTCCTGATCTCTCTACCCCTTCCAGGTGGTGCATGTGTCCCTGGGAGGGGAAGTGGCACAAGGGGTATTTTTGTCAACAAGGTGGCACCATGCTGGCGCCTGGATACTAGCTGTGCCTGAACTGGTGCCCAGTGGCAACAAATTTCCCAGGCAGCATTCAGGCAGTGCCCAGAGTGGCATCTCATTGTCAGAGGGTGGGGACAGGAAGGCTATACGCCTAGTCACTTGAGAGCAGGTGAGAAAAGAGATCTATCCCAAGCCAGCCTTGCCAAACTCCATGTGAAAAGCCATCCACAGACCCAGAGAGTGGAAGCCACACACAGCTAAGTGCACTTACCTTCTGGAGGCTTAGTCACCTCCACTCCCTCATCTTCTTCTGAGGGAGGAGAAGAGAGACAGGAGGAGGAGAGGCAGGAAGGAAGGGCAGATGATAAAGATGAGAGGAGGAGCCAGGGCAAGAGAGAGAGAGAGAGAGAGAGAGAGAGAGAGAGAGAGAGAGAGAGAGAGAGAGAGAGAGAGAGAGAGAGAGAGGTTATCAGGATTACTTGTAGAAAAAGAATTTGCTAGAGAAAGAGAGGGAGGCTGGAAGCTGAGATCTACTGAACCTCACTCAGGAGCCTGGTCCCTCCCAGCCTCTGCAGCCAGGCCTTGTGCAAGTCAAACATCAGATAATAGCATGCTGGCTAGTGAGAGACAGCCCGTCGTCATCTCTGTGATGGCTGGGTGTATCTGCCCATGATCGTATGTGCAGCATGTGGAGGCTGTGCCTAAGCCAGTGCCTGCATTATTCACAAATGCATATCACTACCCTCTTACCTGGCTGGGTCAGTCTTCTGGCAACTAAAGAAAAAAGCAAACATTGACCCCAAGAGCCCCAGCTCAGCTTTAAAGCTACAGTCTCTCTCTGGTTCAGCAGACTCCAGACTGCCATCAAAAGTCCCAGGACCCTTGTCTCTCTCCCCACAAAAAGATGCTAGGGGATGAACAAGAAACAGAGGGATGGGTCTGGTAACCATTCACTGCAGACAGTAACCGTCCCCCTCCCACCATGGTCATCCACCAATACAGGTGGTCTTGGGGGGGTTGGGGGAGTCCCTGGAGCCCAGCTTGTATTCTCAGGGTCAAAGGCTGCTGACACTGGGCATGTGAACACAGGGGTGAATGGAGTCTGCTGGGGTGGGGCAGTAGGCACCTTTATAGGAAGAGGAAACTGGGGCTGACGGTAAAACAGTTGGGGGTTGGGGGAGGGCAGACAGCATGGGTACCGGGAGCGACTCATTTCTCAGGCAAAGCTTTGTGGGCAGACAAGAAAAAAAATGTCTATGCTCCAGCCTCTGACGTCATGAGGATGCACAGGAGTCACTGGGCTGCAGCAAGGGTGAGAGGCTGTCACCAAACAGCAGGCATGTCTCTCTACACACCTATGTGTACACACACACACACATAAGTGCTGGGACATGATCCGGGGGTCAGGCTTCGAGCTAGGCTGACCAACTCAAACAAAACTGGAAGCGGGTCTCAAACTCCTAAGGCCCAGAAGATAGCAGTGGGCAGGAAGAACACCCTAATGCCTGCAAAGGGCTCCCCACCCCCACCCCAGGCATCATTCACAGCCTCCTCATTCCCAGGAAAGTCTCCAAACCTCTGCTCTGTGAGGACTCTACTGAGAACACCTGCCCAGGCTACTAGGTTCTCCTGGACTCCTGGCCATTTCCCTCCCTCCCTTCCAGCCACTCACCACCTGTGGGGTGCAACAAGATGTCCGCTGGGTTGTGGGGTTTCAGGCCCAGAGCAGACAGGGGTGTCTTGGCCAGACCTGGAGGAGAGCGTGCTGTGTGGAAAGAAGAGGGGGAGATGCAGGAAGCGAGGTCACATCATGGTAAAGGTATGTACTGGTGAGGTCTGGGGACCAAGAACCAGCCCCAAGCCCCCTTTCTCCCCCTGCTGAACTGCTTCCTCTGACATTCCCTGCCTCCACAATTCAGCTGGAAAGGGAGAGAATTCAGAAGTGACATCCTGTCCTGACCCTTCCCCACCACTGAGAGACCTCTACGGCTCCTCCCTACAGCGACATTCTACCTCATGAAGACTTAGTAAACACAGTAGACTTCTTCCAGTGTCTTTGCCTTTCTCTAAGACTGGTATCTTGCCACTTTCTCTTTCCCCAGCATTCTCTATACAGACACACACACACAGACACACACACACAGACACACGCACACGCATACACATGCACGTGCATATATACAGTCTGTGTAAACCACACACACACAAATGGAAGACAAGTGAACAATAGTCTCTACAGGACACATCTTGAAGAGTGGAGCTGAACATCACAGGCAGGGACCTCACCATCCCCGAGACTCAGCAGCCCTAGATCATGTGGTTCATTCAAAATTGCAAGAGAGGCCTTGTTAGAATGAGACTTGGGACTCTGGGAGGAGAAACCAGCACTCCTCTGTCAAGATCACAGCTTCCGGGGTGAAATGAGGCTCCTCCTGAGTGGCCCATCTGGGTTACAAGTGTCACATATCAAACGAGGTCAGAAAGGGCTGCCCAGCTTTTTCCCCATCAGCCAAGGACTTTGAGCCAAGCAACAGGGCTAGTATCGTGCCCAGTCACGAGATAGTTCAGGGGCAGCTGCCGTGTTTCCTAGCACATCTCTGAGAAGTAAAGAAATAAGGCCTGGGGCTCATGTCAGGGATCTTGACAGCCAGGAGAAAACACAGCCGCTAAGGAGATTAGTAAGGAGCCTACATATGCCCAGAACCCAAACTTGGCTCCCTGGTCATTATTTTAAGAAACAAACAGCAACAAGTACCATCCTTCGGTGTGAGCAGCAGGCATAGCTTTTTACTGTGTGTGCATGTAAGTGTACACACACACACACATATGTACACATGCACACACCCACTCACACATGCACACGCATGTGCCCTAACAGGGGACATCTCATGTGCACAGATGAGACCTGCTTCTATACACCTTTTCGCTATCCCTAGGCACCCCAAAGGACAGCAGCATGCAACATACACTTCCATGGCCAAGACAGGTCTTCCCTCGCTCTCTCCCTGTGCTGTCCTGCTAACACCATGGTTTGTTCATAAGCACTTCTCTGTCACTTAGTAATGTTTGTCACCCAAATGCCTGTTCAAGTGGCATCAGCATGAAAGAATGAGCTGCTGAGGCAGCCTTTGTGGGAGAAGTCCCCATCCTGGCTAACATCTGCTGCCCAGCAGGTGCAACTGAGGGGCAGGGGATCAAGGAGAAATGGAAGAGGGGAGGGTCAGAAATAGTAGAAGGCTTTACTTGGTTTTCTCCTCTCTACCCCTATCTTTGGCTATCCAGCTCTGAGCAATGTGGCCCTTATACTGATGCAGGGAGTGGGTGACTCTGAACGCAAGCAGCCCTCTCCTTCCTGAGAGAAACATTCCTTGCATTTCTCCGCCTTTCCAACCTCTCTCCCCAGCTGAGGCATTTATGAAACTTCTGACTTGTATCTGTCCCCAGGGCACCCATGACTAGCCACAGGAGACAATTCTCGGACAATTGACAGGGCTTCTATTCCCAGCAGAGGTTATCCAGCCTCAGGGCTGTCCTGTTGTCGGATGCAGCAGCGGTGAATGGAAGAAGCTGTAAGGGTAAAAGGCAAGACCTGGAAGAGAGATGGCACCTAGCCGCAAGAAGCCACAGAGCTCGTAAGCAGGGTGCCCTAGGTCTGTGGGCTCCTGAGCCTTAGGAGTTAGCTAATTTGAACTGAACTGTGCCAGGTATACAAAATACACACAGGAATTCAAAATGTGTGCAAAAATAATAATAAAAAAACACACAAAATAACATTTGTGTTTGTTTAGTATTTTGTTTTCATTCTTTGTTTTTTGGGTTTTTTTTTTTTGTTGTTGTTGTTTTGTTTTTTGTTTTTGGAGATAGGTTCTTGGTCTCAAACTTGCAATCCCCCTGTTTCAGCCTCTTCAGTGATAAAATTACCAGTGTGGACCACTATACTTGGCTCATATTTTAAAATGTAGATATTGCTAACTCAATATTTTAGATTAGAGTTATATAAAAATAATACTAACATTAATGTCACTGCTATCCTTGAAAATAAATTCTCCATGTAGTATGTTCGTGTGTGTGCATGTGCCTGAAGCATGCACACATGGAAGCCAGAGGCTGAGATCTAGTGTTTTCCTTTATCGCTTTCCATCTTATTTTGAGATTGGGTCTGTGGATTCAATGAGACTGCCCAGTCAGCACCTGGGGATCTGCTTGACTGGGCATCCCAGAGCTGAGACTACAAGTGTTCCTGCTGGCTTTGCTTGTGTTGGGGGGCTAAAGGTCAAAATTCAGCTTTCACGATTGCATGGCAAGCACCTTACCCACTAAGTCATCTCATAATGTTTTGGATATTATAGACCATCTCAATAAAATATTGATATTGAAATACTAAAACAATTTTTCAGATTTAGTAAAAAGTTACTACAACTGATTTCACTAGCATCCTGACACAGGGAATTTTAAATCACAAGTGTGTGTGTGTGTGTGTGTGTGTGTGTGTGTGTGTGTGTGTGTGTTGGTGTGTGTATATGTGTGTCTGTGTATGTCGGTGTGTGTGTTTGTATGTGTATATGTGTGTGTGTCTGTGTGTGTATGTGTGTATGTGTTTGTCCATGTGTCTGTGTGTGTCTATGTGTATATCTGTGTGTGTGTCTGTGTGTGTATGTGCACATGCGTGCGTGTCCACTGGGCATCAGGAGCCACGCCTCCCAGGACCATTGCAGTCCTAGCTTCAGCTTCCTGCATGCCTAGGATAGCAGCCCAAAATTGCAGTCTATCTACATTCCAGTCCCTGTGAAGGACAGGCACACACCAGGGGGTGCACAGCCAGGCTCAGTCAACACTTCTGCTGGCCTGTCCTTCTCTCAGGGACTATTGGACACCCAGGCCAGGCCCAGACTACCTACGAACTGAGCATCATCCACCTCCACTCTCTGTAGGGCCTGTATCCCTTACCACCTGGTATGACCCAATCACTTCCCCTACAGCCACCTCCCCCAGTTCCTCTCAAGGTGCTTCCCTTACAGAAAGAAACGCTGGCCAACCCGGGGCTCATTTAGCAGTCCTCTCTGTCTGTTCTTCAGGGATCAGCCTCTCCAGTGAATACCCTGAGAATGCAAACTAAATGCCCTTCCGCAGGTCAGGGATGGTGTGAGAGAGTACAAGTGACACAGGGTGCCTGAGATGAAGGTATCTGGATAGGGACGGGCGGGGCATCAGAAACAAGAGAGTGGACAAGCCGCAATGGTCCTGGTGGGAGAGGATGTCATACTGAGTCAGTCTACACAGAAAGTTCCACAGTATAGAGCCAGGACCTGCAGTCAAACATTCTGGATGCAAAATCCTAGCCGGTCTCATCCTTAGGTTGACAGTAGAGAGCACAGAGTGATAGAGTAGAGATTGGAGTAAAAAGCAATCAGTTCCAGCCCTCCCTCCCCACCCACTGACACTCCCCCCCCACACACACACATACTCCACACCTCTCATGATCTATCATCACACAGACTAGTGAGGAAATGTTGAAGAGGGCATGGGGAAAATAGGCTTAGCAGGTGCTCTTACCCACACTGGGTGGCGGGCTGCTTGGGGAGGTCCCCTCCATCTCCTCAAAGGCCTCCTTGTAGCTATGCAAATGGGGCTGCCGGGAGAACAGAGGGGGCAAGAGAAGGAAGCTCTGAGGAGAGATTCCTCTTCAGGTGATCCTGGGCGCGAGGGCAGCAAGTTCGGCTGCCCACATATTCCCTCTCTAGCTTGACTCTCTCCCTCACCCAGGTAAGCCCAAATGCTGGTCACTCACTGCCTCGACAAATCCTTATGGGTTGCTAAGTAGGGGAGTGGCTGTTTGTAAGTCCACGCTAAAGCTCAGGCAGGACTACTTCAGAACAGGGTCACAGAAAAGGGCCTTGCCTCTGCAGAACAATGCCCCGGGGCATGAAGTTGTAAGTGAGTCCACCTACATCAGGCTATTTCAAAACGCGTATTACTGGGTCTCGTAGTAGATCTGCTATGCTCGAGTCTCTGCAGAGGCATTTGGAAATGAAAGGGTTTAACAAACTCCCTGGCAATTCTTCTGCCATGGAAGTTCAAGACTCTGACTACTGAAGTTTCTCAGCAATGGAATGATTTGGGCACCAAATTAAATGTCCTTGGAGGAGCTTTATTTCTCAAAGGCTCAAAAAGATGTTTGCCAGTCTACCTGACCCACATCGGACTGTAAGTCCATATGGAGGAGTACCATGTGCCACCTCCATGATGCTTGTCACCTTCCGAAAGAACTTTCTTTCTTTGGATCAAGAAAGGACCTTCAGTCTCAATGTTAAAGCAAAAAGTTGGGGTACAAATGCTATTGAAGAGAGAGGACCTTGGGTGAGGATGCAGGGAGGGAGAAATGGCTCAAGAGGTAATAGCAGCTGACTCTCAGTCTCCTGGAGATGCTCCATGGACTCTGGTCCCTGCTGTGACTCCAGGACTCATCTACTCAAGGACTCACCTCTTTGGGGCGCCCTCCAGGATTGAGGGCAATCGTAAGAGCCAGCTCTGGGGAGACGCACTGGACAGGGGAGCGGACCCCAGGACTACGGGGGGATGTGGCTTCCGGAGACTGGTTCTCATACTGTCCATCACTGGCTGCCCGCCTCCGGAGTGGGGCTGGGGGCTCTGCAGGCTGCCTCTCCCGAGCCTGAACCCCTGGGAGGAAGGGCAGGGTATGGAAAGCAATGAGTAGAATAATGATGTAATCCCACCTAACAACCCCCAATACAAAGGCAGCACATCGGTTGGGGGCTGAGCTGGAATGGGCCACATCCCCTCAGTCCCTGTCACCAAGCCTTCCTGTTCTCAGCTCAGCTCAAACCTTAAATTTCCTCCAGTGGGTGGCGGGGGCACTTGCTTAGCTTGGCCTCTGCCTTTAAGAGGAGTCTCTACTCTGCATAGGATTTGGACGGAGAGCACAAAGGACTGATACAAGAAACAGATGTCAGCTCCTTCCAGCCCCCAGAGGCAGAAGGCCAGAACTTCCAGAGGAGGGAAGGGAAGGTCTCCAAGGCAACTGCATCAACCAACAAGCAACATGGAGCCTTTGGGAAGGGCTTTTGGAAAGGACTAAACTGCATCATCTTGCACATGGTGCTCCCAGTGGAAAACAAAGGAATGACCAAGTCACGCTCCGGAGTCTCCAACCACAACAGGCTTCTGTGGGGGTTCTGATCTCAGGGGTTCCCTGGCTTTCATCCAGCGTACCCCTGAAACCTCTAACTAACTCCCCCTACAGCTGCCCCTCAGCAACCCACGGTGGCTGTGGCCACGGTGGAGGCCAAGACCCCCACCACATCCTATCCTGGCAGAGGGCAAGCAAAGAAGAGCAAAGGGCTCCGTCTTCCTGTCCCCACTTCCTGTTCAGTTCACCACAAAGACTGCCCATGTTAGCTTCACCCTGCCTCCTCTCCATCTTCTCTCCCCACAGCTGGCCCAAGGCACGGAATCCATTATTTCACTGTACTGGCTTGCAGAACCTAGAATACTGACTTCCCAGGTCTCAGGAGCCAAGGCCCAACCCTGAGGGTGGGATCCTAGGCTTGATTCTCTTAAAGTCTCATCTCGGCCATCATCAACACCAGGACTAACGAAGGCACTGAGGTCACATGAGCTCGGGACATGAACACCTCTGGGACCCTCTCTTTAGTCACAGTAGGAGTGTGTGCTTGTGCACATACATGTATAAACACACACACACACACACACACACACACACACACACACACACACACACATGCAATATTGGCCTTTAGGAACATAGCCAGGACAATGTAGTGGGACTAACCCTTGAGAGCCTGAATCCCCTCTCCTCCTCTATAGAGGGATCTCCACAGCCCAGGTGGTCCCCAACCCCTTGTTTGCCACAGCCACACAGTTGCCAAGGCCTGCACTGGCCAGGAAGCCTTCTTCCTGCTTGATGTGGGCAGGAAAGTGCTGGGGCAGAACCACTTCACTCACACAGTCACTATGATGCCCATGCATGCACTCTGTGGAGACTCTGGGGCCTGTCAGAAGATAGCAGGAGCAGCTGCCAGAGGTCCCCGGTAGACGCCGAAGGCAGAAGGCACACCAGAGTCTCCAATCTGTGCTGTTTCTCAGAGGCGGCTCCCTACCTGCGCAGTGGAAACCAAGACGGACTTCATCCTCTGTCCCAAACTCTCTCTGCTCAAAGCAAACAAGTCCCTACCCTCAGAATGCCCTGGTTTCCAGAAAAGAAAAATAGAGGGTGTGTCAGTCCTAAGAAGGGGCTGTTGGGGACATCTACAGAGAGTAAAGAGAGGGGGTGGTTCTGGACAGCTGGAGCCACACCAGACTCTGCCAGCAACACTAAACTCCCAGAACTCAAGCAGCCTCTGGCCTCAATCCCGCTTCGCTTCCCTCCAACCAGGCCCTGCCCAGCGCAGGCCTCTGGGAAGTGTGGACCAGCCCTGGCCCTCCTCCTCGGTTTATTCCTGGCAGAAACATTAGAGCGAAGCAGACACAGCCATTGCTTCTCTAATAATGTTGTGACAAAGGAGTAACTGAACCGAAGCTCTGAAGGTACAGAGCTGAGTTCAGACCCAAGGCAGACGGAAGCATGTAAGGGTTGCCTTCGGTTCCAGAGGCACCACCATGGTCTCTGGCAACCTCTCTGCTTTTTCAAGAGCAGTCACTCCCTTGTTTGGGGGTCCTGTGCTGGCTTTTGAAAAAGAGGTCTGTTTCCGTTGGAGTCACCCTCCTGGAGTCGGGGGGACAGAACATTCTCACCCATCCTTTCCCGGCACAGCCTCCAAGCCCACATCCATAGAAGGCAACACTAGAGGAAGGACCTAGGCTGGGGTGCGGTGGGTCACCAGTAGGAATAGCCAGCTACTTGATAACAAGTACAATTGAATGTTCTCAGCTCCCTTCCCTGTCACTGCCAGGATGGCACATGGGAGCATGTTCGGACCTGAGGCAGGGAGATGGACCGAGTGATGTCCAAAGAGTAAGTGGAATGCAGGACAAAGTTTCCCCCTGAAGAAAAGGAAAGACCCCCACATTCCACTGCTACAAGGCTGACCATTCCCAGAGAGTGGTCCATGTCACCAGCAGTCAGTCAGGGCACGCACAGTCTTGGAACACAGTGGCTCACTGTTGTCCCCTTTGGCAAAGCCATCGTTAACCCAGAGTGCTTGGAGCACTACCGTCCCTCTCTTTAGTCTCTTTCTATGAGAGGAAGCCTGACACAGTAGAGGGGAGAGAAGAGAGCCTCATTGTTCCTCAGCCAATTGGTGACTCTGGACACCAGCTGACAACCAGGGTCAGAGAAAGAGAGAGACACAGAGAGAGACAAAAATAGAGACATAGAAAGAAAGGCAAGGAAGAAGCAGAGAGACAGAGAGAAAGGCATAGAGACAGAGAGACAAAGAGAACACAGCCCTTTCACATCCCCAAAACGGACCGAATATCGAAAGGGGGCCTGCTCCATATGCAGGCCTTCACTGAAGACTTTCTCTGTCTCCTGGCTATTCTTTCTCTCTAAGCCTTTATTTACCCCATGGATGCAGACAGAAGCACACACGCATGCGTGCACACACACACAGAGAGAGACACAGAGACAGAGACAGAGAGAGACAGACAGAGGCACGCACACACATACACACACACACACACACACACAGAGACAGAGACAGAGAGAGACAGACAGAGGCACGCACACACATACACACACACACACAGAGAGACAGAGACAGAGAGACAGAGAGAGACAAAGACAGAGGCACGCACACACACATACACACACACACACAGAGAGAGAAAGAAAGACAGAGAGAAACAGAGACAGAGAGACAGAGACAGAGAGGCAGATGCAGAGAGACAGACACAGAGACAGAGAGTGTAGATCTTAACCCCACAAGAAGGGTCATAGAACAAGTGATCTGGTTGGTCCCTAACTTTTCCTGCAGCAGACCCTAGGGACAGAGGATGCTAAGGAGGAAAATCAAAGCCAACAAAGGACTCTGGAAGGCTCTCCCCACCAGACTTCTGAGCACTGAGAAGTGGGACACTCTGATGGTAAGGAGGTGGCCTTTCAGTTCAGAATGCTCACAGCCAGGTCGGTGTTGTCCTCTAAAAGCTACTTTACCTGGGGCTGTCACTGGATACTCCCCACTGCCTTATTTAGACAGGTGGTCATCATGGCCTGATAGCTGCCACACACACCTAGGAGCAATGTATAGTCACCCCCTGCCCTCACTGCCCCCAAGATGCCCTACAACTAGAGGAACGGTTCTCTGCCCAAAGTGTCCCAGAACAGATAACACGCATATGATTACATATCTCTATTTAGACATAGATATAGAGCCATACTCATACAAATATTCATACCCTCTCCAACACTCTGACAAAGCACTGCCACTCTTTCATACTCACACGGATAAACACCCAGAGTCACAGAGTCACCACGGTCATCAACAAAGGTATCTCCCGTAGACCCACATACTAATCACTCCCCCCACCCCCACAGACCCAACTCTTCTTTCCAGCCTTCCAATTTCCAAAAGACTGGATTCCTCAGCTCCGGGTGGTAGGACTGGGTATCCGGCTCCATGCCCAGGGCTCCAGAAGTAAGGATCCAGGATGGAAGCCACCTGCTGGGCCAGGGCACTAGAAAGCCACACAAGAGCACACTAGCAGCTCTAGGGCAAGCCATGCCAGCTCCCCTCGGGACGGGTCCACTGCCACAGAACCTGAATAGAGCCCAGACCCAGCTTACACTACATTTCTCACCACTGGGCCAAGAAAAAGGCAGAGGGAGAAGAAAGGAGGGAGAAGATTCCAGAGCCATCTCCCCAATATCTATCAACTGGTGCTGAAGGATCCCTGGGGCAACAGACTATCAGGAGTGGAGCGCCCCTTTGCCTGGAACTGCTTAAGGCTGTGGCATTGAGGAAACTTGGGTACATGGTCTCTTCCCTGACACTAGCCTTCAGAGGTAGGAATGAGCAGAAAAGGTAGCCTGTATGTCCCAGAGGCTGGGGACACTAGTGACATAGTCCTGGAATCAACAGGAACTTGATGTAGGACCAGCACATCTACAGTGTGTCAAAGTACTATGCCACATATGCAAGGCAGTGCTTTCCAGACTGGGGATGGGCTCTAAATAGTTGAGAGATTCGTTCAAAGTCACAGCTGAGCACAGGCAGGGTGCAGGCCACGGGTCCTAGCATCAGAGGGGTGTTGGGTAGCACTGGCTCCTTCTGAGTCTTGGCCCAAACCACCCCATCTGGGGTGGCTGAGGATAAGCAGCTGAGACCCTCACTGGGCACCTCACTGAAAAGACCAACATCTTCCACAGGGCACTCTGGAAAGGTCCCCTAATTGCTTCCAAGCCTGTGCTTAGAAGGCAAGGCCAAGCTAAAAGCATCAGGCCTTCAGCCAAGCAGAGGGAGGGAGGGCCTAGAAGAGAAGGGAAGGCAGGAAAGGAGAAGAGAGGTTTGGAAGAAATCTCATGGGGGAAGAGGATGGGAGAGAAGCTGGGAGCTAAAGCAAGGGCCGGGAGTTTTGAAGGAGGAGATGCAGAGGAACCCACCAGAGAGGGAGGCAGATCGGAGCCGGTGGAGAGAGGGACGGGAGCTGCCACTCTGCCTCAGGCCCTGCAGTCTGGCATTGTACACTGTCCACCCATACCCCAGGGGAGCCGGCAGGAAGGGGAGGCACCAGGCAGAGAGAGCACCCACCAATGGCACAGGGGACAGGTGGACACAGAACACATCGAGAATGCAAGGGGACAAGGCATTAAACAATGCAAAACAAAACAACAACAACAAACAAAGAAAAAAATCAGGGTTAGTCATTGTTCCAACTCCAGGATTTGGTCACACATTGGAGGGAGGTAGGAAAGGAGGGAGACAAGACAACAGGGTGGTTCAGGACCTCTGCTCCACTGAAGGGCTGGTGGCTTTCCCTTCTAACCCCAGGAGAGAGGAGGTGGCAGGCAGTCTGGGGCCTGGAGTCCCATTACTCCTCATGTCAGTCACCTTATACCATCCAAAAGCTCCACCTTCTCTCAAGGCCACCCATCCCTTCTAAACCCAGGACAGCCTACCAATCTGGGACCCAAAGCCACACCCCTTGCATCCCTCAGCCCTTTGTACCTCCATCACACTAGCCCAAGCAATCTTCTCCCCCTGGTGCCCTCATTCTTTTAGTTCCTGCCCAAAGCCACTGGGTACCACTAGTGGAAGCTTTGGGATAAACCTACAGGATGCTGTAGAAGGCACAGCTACATCGCGCTGTCCTCTCCTTACTGATTAACAAGCTGGTGTTTTATCTCATGCCCTGTGCCAGTGGCTGGTACTTCCCATGTCCGTTCTGTCTGGCACACACCTGGCTGCTTGCTCCCAGGCTTACTAAGGCTCCAAGCTCTTCCCTGAGTCACTGGCTATTCGAATCTGACCTTCTCAGGTGGCTCATGGGCACCTCACACTGAATTCCCTCTAAGCCAGCTCCTCCCATGTTCTTGCGTCACCCAGGAACACTTCTATTATTTAGCTGTACAGGATGAAGACCTGCCTTTGTTCTTTTCTTTCCCTCTTACGTTCCACATCTAGCTGGTTTGTAAATCTTCCCAGCTGGACCTCTCAAACAGTTGACCATTTTCCTCCCATCTCCGTGCTTCTGTGCTGATTGATCAATAGCAGCCATCTCTAAAAGGGCCTCCCTCCTCCCATCTTGGCCACACAGATCCTTTTAGAAGAAGCCAGGTGATGTCACTGTTTGGATCAAATCCTTTCTAAGGTTTCTCAGCACACACACACACACACACACACACGAAAGCTCCAAGTTCTTAGGATCACCTGCCAGAGTAAATTTAAGCTCGCTTCATTTCCATCACCTCTAAGAGCTCATGTGGGCCACTGTGCTGTAACCATTGGAAGCATACCTCGCGCTCCATCCCAAGCTCCCGCCCATCTTCCTCTTCCCTCAGGCACCTCTCAGCGTTATCTCTAAGGCATTTAACCTCCCACCTAAAAAGTTAAAATCCTTTAGTGGTCCATTCTGCCGTGAGAGTAAAGGTTTTACTTGTTGTCAATATTTTCCAAGATCCAAGCCCACCAATCAGCCCAGATTAAGGCTCGTGCTGAAGAATGAATGGCAAAGGCCTCCACCTCAGCCCTGTATGCAGAATGAACTATAAAGCTGTTTCTCAACCCAAGCCCTAAAGCTTGATGCCAGGTTTCCACCCCATTTTCCCCCACACCCCTTGGTTTTGTGAAGAAGTATCCAGACTTTTAGAAGAGCCAGAATGTTCACCCTGGCCCCCAGGCCCCTCTTCTGTGCAACACTTTCTTCCTCTCTTATCTCTTCCTTTGCCTACATCCACCTTCAGCTCCCCTCCATCTCTACCTAAAAACATGCTCATGATGCTGATCACTACAGACAGCTTCCAGTGCCTTGCTCCACACCTCGACAACCCCCCTGTCCCCTTTTATCATAAAACTACTCCAAAGAGTAGCTGCCGAGCTGTCTTCACTCCTCTTCCACCCCCTCCCAATCGCTCATGGTCTGGCTTCTGTCACCAGCACTCAACTGAAAATATGCCTTTGAAAATCCCCAGTCTACCTAATTGGCCAGCCCGGATGGGTTTCTCTTCCCCACCCCCACCCCATGATCTCACCCTCACCCTCTCTCCTTTCCCATCTTGACTTTGAAAGACACACTGCACCAGGCTCCTGTCACCACCCTGAGCACTCATACTTAGATCCTGCTACGTCTTTGCTTCCCTGGTGGCCCTGTTCCTGAGTTCCCTCCATACCCATCACACAGACCTCATCCAAGTTCACAGCATTAACCTCCACCCTTAGGAAGATTCTGGAATCTACAGATTTTCAAACCATGGCAGCTCTACCTGGAGAGCTTCCCTCATCTCAAACTGAATCCTGCCATCACTTCCTATCACATCAGCCTCTTCTCCCTTGCCCTGTGTTAAGGGGGCTGAACTCTTCTGTTCACAAAGCCATGGACCAGTTGTTCTCATCCTTTCTAATGCTGCAATCCTTTAATCCTCAGGTTGTGGCGACCCCTTGGCCATAAGATTATTTCCATTGCTACTTCCTAACTATAATTTTGCTACTGTTAGAAAATTGTAATGTAAATATCTTCTGATATGCAGGATATTTGATATGCAACCCTGTGAAAGGGTCATTCAATCTCACAACCAACAGGTTGAGAACGACTGCCTGAATACACATCCTGAATACACCCCTCCGCATTGGTCCATCTGTAAGCTATTAGTTGTGCTCCCTTGGTATCCATGGCATCATCTAGTCTCATCCATGCCTGAAGTTGGTACTCAAATCCAAGACTCCACCACCAGGGCTATCTGATAAGCACCTAGCATCTTCCAGATCAAAGTCACTCCTGCTTTGCTGCCTTCCTACTAGGGTATACCAGACACATCTCCAGAACTACCGCTCCGACCACGGATCATTCTCCAGAATAAACTACCTCATGATTTCTTACATCGCTCTCAACACATCCAAGTATCTCAGTTTTAAATTTAAGACCATCCTGAGACAGGCTGGCAGCTGCCCTTCCTGTTCTTAGCCACTCACCATTCTGCTGACAAGCCTTCTGCCCTACTGTGAAGCCACTCTACCTAGAAAACTCACTCTCTTTCAAAACTACACTCATCATGGCTGGACTGCATACCATACTCCACAAGCTACCAATATCTCCCATCTCTAGATAGAAATCATCTCTCCATTTCTCTCTCATGAACTTGCTTCCATAATTCTTTTTTTTTTCTAAGAGCTGAGGACCAAACTCAGAGCCTTGTGCTTGCTAGGCAAGCACTCACCACTGAGCTTCTTATGACAGATAACTTCATCCTAAAATTCTAGCTCTCTCCTAAACCTGACTCCTTAAGGATAAGATATGCATCTGTCTTCTAGTATACGCTGAAACCTCTACCTCTAGAGGCACGAGATATAGATCCAACTAATCACAGAATCAGTAGCATGAGATGCCTCACTTGGACAGACCCCTCCACACACCTCAGATCCTTATTTCCTTTTTTCCATCTTACTGCCCTGGCTAGGATATCCAATTCATTGTCAGATGACAGTGGTGACAGCGGATGACTATCATTATTTTGTTTGCCCTACAGGTTTCTAGTTAAAGAAACTGCTACTACATTCTGAGAACTTAACATTGAAGGACAGGAGGGGTAGTTGGGTCCACACTCCATGAATCAGGACACAGTACTGGGGCATGGAGACCAGCCAAGGAGCAGAATGAAGATGGGAAGAGTAAACTACAGGAGAAACCAGGTCAAGGTCATGGCCTTAGGGAGGCTCTCCCGATCTGAGCTTCCCAGGTAACTCAACGGATTCTTACACTTCAGCTCCTCATAGCAGAATGTAAAAGAAGCAGAGAGAGGCAGTGTGCTGGAAGTCTATTCACCCTGGCTCCCAGAATGTTCAACATATTGGTTCTGTCTGGGCCTTTAGTGAAGAGCCATGAAAAGGATGCTCAGGACATTGTGAAAGCAGACCCTTCTAGCACAAGAAATCTGTTCCTACAGGACATGGACAAAAAGGGGAATTTTATAGCCTCGGTGGCCAGATAAAACTGTCCCCTTTGTGCAGCCCAGCTAACTTCCTGGCCGAGTTGTTGATGGAGATTGGTAATAAGGTAAGAGAACAGAGATATGATGCCAACAATACTCTTCTCCCTCTCGGTGTCTTCACAGCAACCAACACCTGAGAGGCTACAGAATACAGAAGTGGGCAGTGAAACTCTCAGAAACTGGGGGGAGAGAGAGCCTGAATAGAGACCTACTCCAAGACGGCACTCCTCCAAGGCCATTAGCAAGGTATAGGGCAGGGTTCCAGAAGAGGTAGCGAATCCATCCTGCCCCTTCTGTCCAGAAGTCCCCTGGTCTGCTCATCATTACACTGGGGTGCCACTGTCCTTCAGAGCCTGCCACTTCTGTGTAAATACTGGGAGGATGACACATTGGGGAGCTTGGGTGGCCCTCCTCTCTCTGAAGTAAAGCTGGTAGGAGACAGTTCCAGCAGACAGAGTGAGCAAGAGGGTAGCCGAAGTCAGCTGTCCCATCTGAACCA
Organism: Tokudaia tokunoshimensis; assembly: GCA_036184795.1. Lineage (NCBI taxonomy): Eukaryota > Metazoa > Chordata > Mammalia > Rodentia > Muridae > Tokudaia > Tokudaia tokunoshimensis. The sequence goes on from BTHU01000016.1 coordinate 76,652,453, forward strand.
CCACACTGAGTATTTTTTCTTTTTTCCCCAGAGTTGCAGAGCTACAGGCCCCAGACTTTGAGACTCTAATAAAGCAAAGCCACCAGTCTGGAAAAACAACTCTCCCCGGAGGTGAGGCCCCAACGGCCACTTTTTATGGTATAAATACTTCCACTACGGTCCACTGAAGGTTGCCAAAGAGTGGAACCTGGGAGGTGTTAGGGGAGTGGGTTCTTCATGCTGAAGTTCAAGAGGAGGGTGTTTCCACCCCCATGCCCAGCCTTGGGCCCAACCCAAGAGCAACTGGTTTGCTGAACTGCATCCTCAAACCAACATCTATCCTTTCCAGAGAGGGCGTCTCCTCCTGCCTTGCAGCTGGCATGGTGACTCAGCTGCCCCTAAATTTAGGAAAAGGACCTGAGGACAGAGGCAGATGCCTGGCTTCCTCTTCTTCCTCAAGACACCCCACCCTGTCAGCAGACACCCTCAGCATAAGACTCACCTCATCAGCGCAGTCTCTGGGCCACCCCCACCTGGGTTTCTCCTCACAACCAAGGCAACCATTTTGTTGGGTGCAGGATTTCCTACCCACTTTGGCTGTGAGCAGAAGTATGGCAAACTGGAACTGGGGGTTTTGCACAGTTGTCCCTCCCAACATGGCCCCTGATCCACTGTCTCTTTCCTGGCCTTTCCCTCCAGTAGGTTCCTCTGCAGATCTCTCTCTGGAGTCACCCATACCGAGTAGGACTTAGCAAGACCTTACAGAGTATCTGAGCAAGGAAGACCTTAGTCTTACCAAGGACAAAACTCCTTAAGTCCCCATCATGGTGAACATCAGACAGAGCCCCACTGTTTCAAGGCACTCTCACAAGCCTCCTGAGAAGAGCTTAGAGGGAAATAACACCTAAAATCCCCCCCCCCCACATACACACACACTTTTCTACAACTGTCCCAAGGCTCTGAACTTTGGGGACAGTGAACATTTTAGCAGTGGCAGAGTCTCCTTTCTGCTTAAAACATCTAATCCCCAAGTCACTGCCTCCAGAAAGTCTTCCCTGATTGACTTAGGTGGTAAGCTTTGAACTGGGACCTTGGCTCTGCTGTTACTGCATAATTTGCCCTCTGTCAAAACCATCTGTGTACCTATTACCTGATGAAACTGCAAAGTCCCCTAGACATGGAGAGACATGGATCTTTGAGTCCCAATGCCTGACTTGGTGCCTAATAAATGATCTTTACAGGAGGGATGGCTGGGTGCACACTCCCAAGACCTCCCCAGGCTGAAACAGTATTGTTAAAGGCCCCTAGCCTCGGCTGTGCTCACCTTTCCCTCTCCCCCAGAAGACAACAGAGACCAAACAGGGGAGGGGATGGGGAACAGGGAGAGGTTTCCCAGGCCTCCAAAGCTGTTACCTGCTACCCGATGGGCTACCAGCCCTTCCAGGTTCAGTGGCTCTTCCTCTGGAGTTCGGGAGGGATCTGAAGTAGTTTCCTTTGGTGGGAGCTGAGGCTGAGCGATGAGGCCAGGGAGAGAGGCCGGGGGTTCCTGAGGCCCCGCAGAGCCATGAGGGCTTGGAAGGAAGGTGGATGAGGCTGGACTTTTTGGACGGAAACTCTGGTTGGATCCGGCTGGATGCAGCTGATAATCGTAAGGTGAATAAGATCTGCCAGAAGAGACCAGCTCCGGGGTTCCCAGGGAAGGCCCACTGGGGATATAGCCAGATCGGGACTGGGTCAGTGGGTGGGATTGGCGGGAAGACCCCAAGAGGGGCTGGGAAGAGAGTGGGGAAGCCCCTGGCCAGGCCCCGGGGACACTCTGGGACTTATGAAGAGGGGCAGCAGACGAGGCTGGCTCCAGGTCCAGCATCAACATATTGAGGGCTTCGATGGACTGCTCGATCTCTTGCTGGGAGGCTGCCCTGGGGAACTCTGGGAGAGCGGGTATGGGGGTCTCTGCTGGCAGCTGGGGGCCAGGCTTGCTGCGGGCAAGACTCTGCAGTGGGGATCTCTCCTGCTGGCGGGGAGGTGGGTGGGGCTGCTGCTGCTGCCATGAATTCAGGCCCCTCTGCACAGCCTCTCGGCTGCTGCCCCCACGGGCCGGAGCTTGGGGCAGCTGGGGCTCCACATCTGGCAAGGACTGGGATCGGAATAGACCATTGGGGTCACAGCCACAGTGGGCGCTGGTCACCTGTTGTGACCAGGCTGGGTGGGGTCCCTCACGCTGGTAGCCAGTTAAACCCTCCTGAGCAGAGTAGGAGGGTCTAATGGGGACTGAGTGGCTGCTGTGGACAGGTACCACCCGGTTGGCAGCCTCATAGGGGTAGCCTCCACCATTGAGCACAGGTTCTGTGCAATAGGGTTTGTCCAGACCATTGGTCAGTGGGGACAGGGTCTCTGGGTAGCCACCCTCGCTGGTATTGGTGACCCCGTCCAGGGAGGACAGCGTTCCCATGCTGCCCCCACTCTGCCCATCCTGGATGGGCAGCTCATCATCCAAAATGTCTGTCTCCCGCTCAGATGCCAGAGCCCCGCCGTTGACATGAACCTGGGCTGGGACAATGTGGCGGCCAGGGGAGGACATGGTCGGGCCCCCGCCAGGGTGGGATCTGAGTTGTTGAGCCCGGTACATGGCGCCTTGCTTCTCTCTATCTACACCAAAGCCACTCAGCAGGCGATCCAGCTCCTTCTTCTCCTGAGGACTCAGGGCAGCAGGGACAGTGGTTGCCCCAGAGACTGGCTCATCGGTCTTGTCTGTCTTAGTGGAGGCTGTGGAGTTGCCGGAGTCGCTGCTCACAGACAGTGTGTGTTCCACGTGGTTGGGAGTGGCTGACAGGGCAGGCCGTGCAGCAGTGATGGGCCCCGAACTGCCATTCAGAGAATCCTTCTTCTTCACTTTGGCATACAGGCTCCCGTCCAGCGGCCCTTGGGTGTGTCCTACCACTTCTGCAATGGCAGCAAGAGAGACAGCAGGCAGCACATGTCAACAAAAGGCAGGAACAGTCATCAGTCATATTCTCAAAAAGAAGCTAAAAGACCCCCATCCCCTGAACCCCAGACCTCTTCTCACCACCCTGCGGATGGCAAAGGGGAAGCACACTGGCACCCTGGCCAAGTTTTTGGGGAGAGTCTTCACTTGCACTCAGTTTCAAGCAAGTTATAGCATAAGACTGACCAGACTGGACCAGGCCAGTGCCCAGCTGTGGTACACTGCCAGCCTCCAAACCAGAGAGGCACAAAGTACTCCATGGGTCTTAGCAACCTTCTTTTTAATATGAGGGTGAGAGGCTAGGGAGATGGCTCAGTGGGAAAAGCATTCGCTGCACAAGAATGGGAAGCTGAGTTCAATCCTCAGCACTCACATTAAAAAAATAAATAAATAAAAAGACAGAGATAGATAAATCCCTGGGTCAGCCAAGTTGAATAGGCAAGCTACAACCGGTCTAGTGAAAGGCTCTGTTTCAATAATAAGGTAGAGAGAGATTGAGGAAGAGACACTCGGTGTTGTCCATTGGTCTCCATGTGCACACACACACACACACACACACACACACACACACACACGAAATAAGATGGAGACAGTAATGGAATCATGTTGAATTGTCTAAGGCAGTCCAGGCCCTATTCACTGAATTCAATGAATGCACTTCCAGCTGAATGAGTTAATGCCCTGCTCTGGTGACATGGTAAGATGTCGACGTCAGCTAGTGGGAGGCATGACTTCTGTTACCATGAACACCATTCATTACTGAATGGGGACATCCTGAGCCTGCTCAGCTCCTACAGTTCCCACTTCAGGAAGCGTCCTCTACTCCCATTCCAGGAGTCCTGCCCTGGACTAGAGGCGTCAAGGCCAGGAGATGAGGCATTTGCTCAAATAGAAGCACATGGAAGGTTTAAGTATGGAGACGCAGACCTCCCCTTAAGATAGCCTCTGAGCAGGGGAGCCAAGGAGAGACACAGAGGACAGCAGGAAGACAAGTAGGACATAGAGGTACATGCAAGAGGAACCAGAGAGTGTCGGGGTAGTAGGGGACTGGGCAGGATCTACCTACCCATGCTCAGTGTTGGTCTGGGGAGTCACAGTTAAGGTTAAGACAAACTGGCCCTTGCCTTCCACAGTTTAGCTCAACACAAAGAATTTACCAGAACAGTTCAGACAATGCCATTCTTCCCGCCCACTGTCACATTTCCAGGAGTTTCTCCATATTTCCCCCAGAGCACTATTCCATCCTTGTGGATCCCTAGTCATTACCAGCAGGCTTAATCTAGGACAGCTAGGCCTCTAAGGAAAGGAAGGAGAATCAAAGGGGGATTGAGGAGCCTCCCTGCCCACACACAAGCATTCAGATCCCTGCAGCTCCCTGAAGGAGAAGGTTGGACTGCAGTATTTCAGCAGTACCCATGCCAAACAGGAAAAGTTCTGTCCCTACCCAAGTAGGGCAGGGGAGGGGTGCTAGGGCTAAGCCAGAGCAGTAGTGGAAGCAACTTCAGTATGAGGTCTTAGGGGTGTCCTTTTGTCTGCAGACAGCTCTGGGGACGCCCCCCCCCCCAAGGGTAACACTTTCTCCGAAAGGAAAAAGTGAGGTTGAGTGGCTTGAGGCCAGAGGACTGACTCAGAAACAAGGGCTGCCCCGCCCCTGCCCAGGCAGTTCAATGACTTCACACCCTAAGGAGTCAGCAGCCCAGCTCCAGCCCTCCCACCCCACTTCCCCTCCCCCTCCCGCCCCTACATGCCTCCTTCTGACTCTCCAGTCTAGACCCTAGGTGGCAGAGGAAAAGACACCTCCCAAAAGCTGCACTAATCCCAGCCAGGATCCCCCAGTTATACACAAAGTCAAAAGAGTCATGAGAAATACACATACCATGGAAGTCAGTCATCCAGACATAGAGAGATATGCCCACACCAGGTGCTCACGGAAGGCAGAGAAGCACAGAGGGGAACTGGGTTCTGTGTACATGTCCAAACGCCAGGCTCGGCTAGACTACAGAGCCCATCTCTGTGTGAGATATGTTACTAGGCACTTGACACATGCAGCAGTGCAAGTCCCGTGACTCAAGTAGGATTGTGCCTCCAGGAAAGATGGAGAAACAGAAGCGGAGATAGGCAAAAGAATTCACTAAAAAATATGTGGTACCTGTTAAAGCCAGGCTCTCGGTGAGAACTAATTTACTTTAACAAGTATAAAATCTAGATTCCGCAACTGTTTCTTTACATGACTTACTTAAACCCAGAGTGGGGGAAGGGAGGGAGGAAGGGAGGGAGGGTGGGAAATGAACACATGAAAGTCAGAAATAATCCAAAATAAATATTTAAATTTAAAGCCACAGCACTTCAAGAAATACAAATGATCTTGCTATACACAAGAATTATCCCTCAGGCCAGAAATAAGAGCCACTGAAAACAAGCCCCTCATACAGAAGCTTACGGCCAAAGCAAGTCGTCAGGCAACCGCAAAACAGACATGTCACAATCAGTGCTCCTGTGCACGAGGGCCCACAGGCCACCGCATGTCACTCAAGAGTTCTAAGAGATGCAAGCCAGACAACACCACCCGACCTCCCACACATGCCCTGCAGGTGCATAGACCTACAACTCTGTCCCCGGTTTCCACAGAGGCTTTAAGACCTACACAAGCAACTGACTCTAAGCAGCACAGGGTAGTTCTGCCCAATAGCCCAGGCTCTCAGGGCTATGGCCGGAACGCCACCAGCCTACCCTGGGCCAGACTCCTAAAGGAGACTGGAGCCTGGATGGCTGCCTCTCTGTCTTCTTTGCCCGTGTCTCCAGAGGAGAAAAGTATAAGACAGGAGGCTTCCCTCTCTGGCCCTGTCTTTCTAAAGACTGACTCCCTGTTTACTGGCTGAATCCAGAGGGAACAAATACCAAAAGAGTTACCATTCATTTACAGGGATTTCTGAGGTGGTCTCTGCAGGCTATGTCCCTTCAGCCAGCGGGCAGGAAGAGTCGCCTTCCCTCCTGTGAGTCTAGTCAGCTATAGACCCTCCATGGAGGCTACAGAGCAGATGCCATCATATCCCTCAGGCCAGGGTTCCTCTATAGGCTCTACACAGCCCCACACACCCTACCCTGAAGCATCTTCTCTCAGACACGAGCAGCCGCCGGTGATGGTTCATTCTGAGAACATCTGGACCACACCAGCATCTATCCAGGAGTTTGTACGAGGAGCGTGTTCCCCGAGGCAGGTGCATGCGGGCTGATTCTCACCCTCAGCACCCGACCTCTCAGCCCCTCCGGACTCCTCCTTTCCCCTCCTAGCCAGGCCTTGTTCGTCATTGATTTTGAAATGTCAATATTAAGCTTGTTCTGCCGTGTAGCTTATCTCACGCGGGCTATTGTGCGCTGCAACGTCCGGAATATCAACTGTCAAGCCGCTGAGTCTTACGAAGAAAATCAAAGAGGTGTAAATTATTTAATTAAATACCGTTTGCTAAATATAAATAAATGCAAACATCTCTTGTTCTCCAGGAGGGAGCTAATTGCTCCTAGCTGCCTAGTGCTGGCCAAAGAGGCCCCACCCTCCCACCTACCACGGCACCTTCCCTGAGAGGCCCTCTACCTCGTAACAAGGGCAAAGGCAAGGACAAGCAGACCTACCCAGCAGGGCTTCACTGATGGCCCAGCAACCAGTTACCTGTAGAGCACTCCTGCCCTCCCTCCTCCTCTTGGGGACACCCAGGTCAGTGCTGTCAGCCCCCCATGCCAGGACACACACTTTCCGGCTCCCTCTTCCCACCACAGTCACATTAAAACCTATTTAGCAGGACCACAAGAAGCCGGAACACAAGGCTGGTTTCAATCCATCAGAGCAGGAAGGGCAAAAGAGAAAGGCAGACACCAGAGGGTAGGGGTGGGATAAAGTGGCAGGGAGACTGTGGGGGCTTGGGGGAGGGGAACTAAGGCTCCTTAACTGAGGGGTCACCAGACTCAGCTCATCTAGGCCCCTGTAGCCAACTCAAGCATTTCAAATAACTCCACCATAGAAATAACTTCCTTCCATAGGAAGGAGTTCATGACTCAATGAGATCTGGCAGAGAAGGGTCTAACTAGGAAGGGTCATGGGTCCTGGTCAGGTGGCCACAAACTAGAAAGATTAGTAATACCAGATGCCCAGATTGTCATCAGTCCTGGACAGTAAGTCCCCAGGCTCCAGAGCAGGCTGGCTGGCCTCTGCTGTCACAGGCTGTATCCTCCAGGCAGTTGACCAGTTCACAGAGGAATCGAGGCCTCGCTCTAGTCATGTCATCTGGCTCTCTCTCCTTGCTCGTTGTAGCAGCTCCCGGGAGAGGGACTCAACCCTGGCTGCTGGACTTGGTTGCAGGCACCAAGGGGCCCTTGCTCCTCCAGGGCAGGGATCCAGATGGACGAGTCATAGTTTTGGAAAGATCTGAGGAAAATCCCCAGCTGACTTGGATGTGGACCCACGAGCTGAGGCTCCCTCCCAACAGCACCCTGTGTGGAGGTATGCCAGGCACTAAGGACAGTACCACCCCAAGCCAGAACAAAGACAGGGCAAGGCACGTCCATCTGATGCACAGAATAGGAGAGAAGGAGTGGAAGGTGCTAAAGCTAAACCAGTGTTTAGGGAGTGTTTTTTAATTCTGATGCTCATAAGGACTCTTCCAGATCCCTGGGCCTGTCTGAAGGAGACGTACCGGGAGGCCCAAGCTAGGGCTGGGCTCAGCACTGTAAACATGCTATTTGTAGCTTTGGGATCTGAGATTTGGATCCGAATGTGCAGCAGAGAGCTATTGCTTGTTGAGCCATCGAGACAGACAGTCCAGCCTTGGAGAGTATGAGGTGCTGGCCTGACTGGCTTTGAGAAAATCACCCCCGCTGTAAGGAGGACCCCCGGATGAGAAACCCAATCTGAGCAGTCAGCAGGTGTTTGGAAGAGTGAATGATTTGTGAATGGTTTTGGGATGGGCTCTGAGTGATAAAAAGTCCTTTGGGTCCATGTCAAACAAATAACGATCCATTGGAAAACATTACCCAAAGCAGCACTGACCACCTGACGGGCAAGAAAATCAATACACTGCCCAGTGGAAGAGGCACTGTGCCCACCCTGGATGCTGGCGGTTTAGAGGTAAATAGAGTTTTGTAGAGGGACATCTGCGCTCCTTACAAGTAAGATGGGAGGCGCAGTGTGATAGTACAGGCTCTAATCCCAGCACTCACTCAGATAGCTGAGGCAGGAGGATGTTGAGTTTGGGGCTATCCTGGGCTACAAATTGAGTTTCAAGAAAGAAAAGTAACACTGGGAGATAGAATAAGGGTGGTATGTGAGGCTGGGCCAAGAAGCAGCTGGGAAGCAAGCTTGGTCTGTGTCCCACCTTTCTCCACAGACTCTGGACCAGCCATGGAGATGCTAAAGATTAGGGCCGAGGCATGGAATGGGTAGCATGCGGTAACCGGCAGCAGGGGCTGGTAGTGACCAGGAGGGCCATGGAGACGTGGATCTGAAACGGAGGGAAAGTATGCCTCCCTCCATCTCCCACACCAGACACACCCTTCACTCAGAAAAACAGCTCCTACCTTAAAACGGCCTCGTCAGCTTGCATCAACTACTTAAGCCACTTTGGAGCGGCCTCCAGTCTGCATGTGAGGGTCCAGGTGCTTACTCGAAGGTTTGCTGAGTGGCAGCATTCAAGAGCTAAGCCCCTGGAGCAAGGCCTGGCACACCCAAGCACGCTCTCTCCTCTCCCCATTCTCCACTTTCCATTTTCCAGCAGTTCCCTTACTGGAGGGTGAAGCCCAGCCCTCCTGGTGGACACACCAGACCCTTTATCGTCTGGCTCTGCTTGCCTTCTGCTGCCCTCCACCCGCACAGCCTCCACTCTCTTCTTCCTAGGCTATTTCTGGGCTCTTCTCTGGCGTGCGGCACATGCTGTTCTTCCTCCTCAAAGGCCCTTCCTCGTCCTGCTCCTGAGGCTCCTGACCCTTCGTTCTCCTCCTCCAGACCCAACAGCAACTTCTTTGGAGCCTCCTATTGGTTAGCCCACTTCCACTGCCCTGCCCTGTGAAGCCACCACACACAGCACGGCCACTACCGACAACTGTGCCTGTCTTCTCCAAGAATCTAAGTGTTTCCCCAAAGAGAGGCCCCTAGCTTTTCTCTCTCTAGCCCTGGTATCCACATGGTACCAGACACCATGTGATCTATATAAATGGAATATATGTGTGTGTGTGTGTGTGTGTGTGTGTGTGTGTGTGTGTGTATTGGAGTTCAATGTAACCCTATAGGACATCTCTATGGAGAATGCAATCTGTACATACCAGATACTCCCATAATCCTACTTGCCTTCCATTTAAGTAGCCCCCAGAACTTGGATAATTCTGCCAATAGCCACGTGTCTTTGTCATAAAGCCCAGTAGACAATCAGGAGTTCTAGGTGGCCCCCAAGCCATCCCCAAAGGATCCTCCCTAAAAGTACCACAATGAAAGTATTCATAAAGCAGGGCTTCCTCCTCTTTCACAGCTTAGGCCAAGTGCTTGTGAACTGACTTAGGTATAGCTTAACCAACGACACTCCTAAGTCACACTACAGGCCAGAGGACAATCACTGTCCTTGGCCCAGGACATCTTGGGGTATCTGATGAAACTCTACATTTTTTTTTAATGTACATGCATTTTGTCTAAATGTTAGGGAGTGAATGAGCACTTTAAAGTCTATCAATGGGCCCCAAGTTAAATGTTCATCTAAAAGTTGGGGAGCTGCTTATGGGGTATCCAACACTAAGGACTCACATGACAGTTGCAAGACCACACCCAACCCTCTGAAGTGAACCACAGAAGGGACACAGCCTGGAAAATAGGAAAAAGAAGGCACCAGCATGCAGCCAGGTGATCTGGGTTTACTTAGAGAGCTGTCCATTGGTGTAATGTAGACAAGTTTGGGCCTTGTGTTCCTATAGGTAGGGGACAGATGAGCCTGGATATGGCAAAAAGAGACCTCTGTCTTTTTTATCACCCTGAACAGCATGTATTTGAAAAAACCTCCATGTTTATAGAAAACAGGCAAGAGAGGACAAGACTGGGATGCTGTGGTCTCTACACAAGTTAAAGTTCTGTCCTCTATGTGAATAACCTCATGGGCGTCACACACAAACCCACTTCCATAGATCCAGGAAAGGTTGGGTGCTGTCCCATCCTGCTGAAGCAAAAGAAAGTCCAAGAGGAGGTAGGTGATGCAGAGTCCAGAGATAGCATCTGACTTCTGGAAGAAAAGTCAACTTTGGAAGAAAAACCCCTAGACTCGGGGGTAGCCGAATTCAAACCGGGAGAGACTCAAGTCAGCTGAGCAAAAAGGATCCATTTTAAAAGCCTCAGGCTTTTAGAGCTGGAAGGCCTACAGACATCCATTCCCCCACTTTATAGGCTGACAGTGGTGCGCACAGGCTCAGGGGAGCTGAAGGTCATTCGGCAAGGAAAGACATGTCAAACTGACACCCGGCTCCATGTCCACTGCTCCTGACTCCATGATGGTTCACAGTGAAGATGGCTGGAATAGCCATACCCAAGAGGAGGAGGAGGGGGAGGAGGAGGAGGAGGAGGAGGAGGAGGAGGAGGAGGAGGAGGAGGAGGAGGAAGAGGAGGAGGAGGAGGAGGAGGATGGAGGCACTCCAGCTCTGATAGGAAATCAAGAGCTTCAAGGCAATATGATATATGGGGTCTGGTACAGTGATGGTGACAGATGTGTCCCCAGGCCTTCCTTAGGAAGGACTTGAGGTGCTGTTCCCACAAACCATCCCAATTGGATTCATGCCATGCCCTCCAGAGGGAGGAAGTGGGAGGTGGTGGCTGTGACCTCCATTTTAGATTCTACCAAGCAGGGACCCTCTGTAGAATGCAAATGACCTACCCTGGTGACACATCAGGCGGTGTCTACAGGACAAATGTGAATTTCCCTGGCCAGACTCCTCCTGTCTTGTCCCAAGTAACAGTCCTGGCACCTGACTCCCCAGCCTGGTGCTATAACCAGGGCCTGGCGCACCCACTCCCCACCCTCGCCTATTTGAGCACCAGATAGTCCAGGCACATTCAGGATGGTAAAAATAGCTACCAAGTCCTCTGCCAGGCCAGGATGCTGCCTGAGCACTCAGAGAGCCCTGGCCAGAGAAAAGGCAGAGTGACTAAGAGTCTGGCCAATGAAGATGGGAAGAAAGCCATAAAACAGAGTGTTAGGGTCAGCTCTGGGGATCCCACAGTCTCATTTACAAAATAGGGGAGTGCCCCCAAATAGTATTCCACAAGCCACCTATGGGGGATCCTACGGCATTCTCTCTGCCCACCCCATTTGACTCAAGATGAACCATTTCCCAGAGAGACCGGACAATTCACATCCACCATGCTCCTCCACCCAGCTAACCTTTCCCCCAAAAGCTGCAGCCTATCATGTCTCAGAGAGTGCCTCAGCAAGCAAGGTCGTCACAGTGCACTCAGAGGGGGCTCTGCAAAGTCGCACACCCTCCTGGTCTCAGGTCAGGGAGACTCTAGGCTCCAGGCAGAAAGCCCCCACCCCCGGTCCAGCAGAGACCTACACAGGAGACACACAGGGACAGCCGCACAGCCGCACTTACCCTAAGCAAAGAGCCAGGAAGGCTGTGGGAACACTGATTTGTCCCCTCTGCTTCAAGTTTAAAGTAATTTCCTGCCCGGCCAGCCGGCTACAGTTCTCAGGCTGAGTGTCCTCCTCGGGCTCCCTGGGACTGTCAGGGGTGGGAGGAGCCAGCGCTGACTGGCCCTGCACACACACACACACACACACACACACACACACACACACACTCCCTCTCCACTCTAGCTCGCTCTCTCCCCCTCTCGGGCTCAGGCTCACACTGGCTTGGAGGAAGCCTGTGGGATCAAACTCCGTCTGTAATCCCAGCCAGCTGAGTCCCCTGGGTTTCACTTATCATCCTGCAGCTATGCAGCTCTTGAATGACATCACGGTGGCTTCCCTTCCAGCCAGGCCCTGCTCCCAACCCAGTCCCAACCTCAACCCCAGCTCAACCTGCCCCAGCACAGGGGTTGGACTCCAGTCTCCCAGCTCAGGCCAACCAAGGGCAGCTCCAAACTTCAGAAAACAAGGGGAGAGTCAGCCCCCACCTCCATCCCGCACCCACCCGCACCGCTCCAGAGCAAAGGGCCGAGCAGGGCCACCAGACTTTGGGAGAAAGGAGCACTATGTGAGTGACTGAAACTTCTTTCTCCAAATTTTCCACATTTTTCCCACTCCCAGCAAAGGTCAGGCAGAGCAGCCAACTGACAACTCTCCAGCTGCCGCACAGTAAGGTGGAAAGGGTTTTTTCCCCTCCCCTCCCCTCCCCTACTCCCACCACCTCCAAGCAGAGTCTAGGAACCAGGACACTTCCATGACTTAGAAGAAGAAAAAGAAAAGGCCCCATATGTCACAGAGCAGGCTGGGGTGCCCCTGGACAGAACTCAGAGGGGAACAAGAGCTTTGGCTTCTAGCTCTGCAACCTTGACACTGACGGAGTGAGGCTGCCCAGAAAGCCGGTGGAGCGCCTGCAACCGGGAGCGCCTGCGACCTCCTGGATGGTCCACTGCCGCATGGCTGTTAGTGTCCTTGGTTGCCCTCTGTGAGTAAGTATCAGGACCACTTTTCCGAGGCTCCCACTTCCCAGGATGCCCACTGTTAATCCTCAGGCAGACAGATGTGTGACCAACCACTCAGCAGCACACAGGCAGGTGCCTGGAAGTTCCCAGCACACGCCTGGCTTGCCCTAAAAGGTGAAATCTCAGAGGACAGACAGCCTCAGGACAACAGGTCCTTCTATGTTTGTGACTTATTGGGATCTCAGCTGAAACTTCCAACATAATTCCCAAGCCTGTGGGGACTTGGTTTCTCTCCTGGAAGATCCCCCCCCCCCACTCCACCCACACACTCACCCCGTTCTTTTGTGACAATTAGGTACTTCCATTGCTCAAGGCTGTAGCAACTTTGTACCTGCCCTTGCAGCTCCAAAGGGAGGGAGTCGGCCAGAGGAAGACCACCGGTCTCTCCAGCTCCCACTGTGCCCCAGTCATTGCATACTAGCTCATTTCTTGCCTCCCGTTACCATCTGCTCCCTACGAATATAAAGGAAATGTAAAGGGAGGAACAAAAAATTGTTACTTGGGGCCCAGTAGTAGGCCCCCTGCCTTGCCTTCAGTGATGACATGCTGGGCAAGCAAAACAGGCAGCCAGTGTGGTCACATACCAGCATTTGTTTTTGTAGATGAGAAATCAAACCCAGAGCCTTGGGTGCGCTAGGCCACAGCACTCTCCTCAAGCTACAGCCTTGGTCCTTGGACTTTAATGACCCATTAAAGATAGGGAGGGAGGGGCTAGAAAAAGTATCCCATATCTTGAATTTCCAAATTGGTGGAGACCGTAGTCTACAGGGACTACTGCAATGGCCCTCTTGCCACCATAGAACCTCCTAGAACTAACCAATAAAGCCCAAGCTCCTGAAAGGGTTAAGGAGTTCCCATCGGCATCTCTGTCCCCACCCAGCCCCACCACAACAGCAGTGGCCCAATTTGATTTCATCTGCCCATCTGAACACCATCTGTAGTATTTTGTGAATTACTAAAACAAATTTAACTTAAACCAGTTCTGAGCACCAAACCCCACGAGATCACAGATCCGCAATGTGAATTAAACACGTTTTTCTTTTCCTTTGATTTTTCTTTAAAAATCTTTTGATAACAGATCTTATATAGCCCAGACTGGTCTTGAACTCACTACGTGATGACCTTGAGTTCCTGATCCTCCTGCCTCTGCCTCCTAAGGGCCTAGATGAGAGATGTGCACCACTGTGCCTGGCTACCTTTTTCTAATATATATATTTTCTAATATCTATCACAATATACACACTCCTGAAGTCAGTTCATAGAGCAGCCTAGCCCATGTGCAGTGACATGCAAACAGTAGGTACAAGAACAAGTGCAATGCATGATCCCAGCCCCTGGGGAATCCTCTAAATACCCTGACTAGCTGGACAGCTTTCCCTTGGGAGGCTAACACAGGATTGAAGCAAGTTCGAGTCTACCCTGGGCTATACAGTGAGGGCCTGTGTTAAAGAAAAAAAAAAGCCAGGGTAAAGGAACAAGGTAAGAACAGAGAGAGGGAGACTCTGGCTTCAGGCCCTACCTTCCCCACAGTGGCTTGAGAATCTGAGTTTTAAAACGCCCTTCTGGGCACAGCCAGTTGCCCAATGGTGGTCCTCGTAGAATCGAAACGCTTCCTATTATGATCTTACCATCTCCCACGAATGCCCATCTTATCTTTAAGGAACAGAAGCAAGTACTCTTAGCTCTCATTGGCATCGTCTCTCAGGTGAGTATCTCAGAACAAACCAACGTCCTCCATGAGAGCCCTAGTGATACCCAGGGTGTACGATGTCCTCTGAACCCCCTGGACAGTCCCCTCACTGGCTTATCTGTGTCATCTGTTCTGCTCCCAGGGTCCCTTGTCACTCTCAGGAGGACCTACAGCAACCCACATGAGAAGTATGCTACCTTGTACAGTTTGGAAGCCACACTTTTTATAACACAGTCTCAGAGTACACCTAACCGCATTGCCTATGATAACCCATCATCTGCTAGGGATGCAGCAAAGACAAGAGTCTCATGAAATGACCCAGCCCCTGGAGACTGTGATGTCGTTGAAACAGTGAAGCTGCTCGGTGCAGCTCTGCTCTGACATCTGAAGCAGCCAGCGTTCCCTGCAGCCAAGAGGCAGCCCTGAGCATGGTAGCTTCATCCATAAGTTCCAGACTCCAGAGACAGGAAGGTAGACCTAGAGACCTTTAGCTACCTCCAGGTACCCAGGATTCATCGTGTCCCCAGATTTGCTGCCACTATGGGCAGCCATCCCAGACCATTTCCTAGAATCACACCACAGTCAGCCCAGGGGACATCCTGAGTTCAGCGGCTGGTCCACCCGATCCCATCCGTCCGACTCTGGGAAGCAGAGGTCCCCACAGATGGTTAGAGCTAGGGCCAAGATCACAACTCAGCCCCTGACTCCCGGAAGGAAGTCACCCCTGCTGCCAGAGCCAGGACACAAGCACAGAGGGAGGTGGCTGGAGGGTCACACACACACACACACACACACACACACACACACACACACACACACAAGAACTACAAGCACCTCCAGCTCGTCTAACGGTACAAAGAGGGTGGGACACTAGAGGGCCACACCTCATTGGAGAAGCAGCTTCAGCTTGTAGGTCCAATGACATCACCCTTCCAGGACAGCCTTGGCCCAGCAGAGTCCAGATCTTGGGGGAAGGGAGCCCAGATTGACATGGCCGCAACTCTGATAGGCTGGGTCCCTTCTCACTGCCATTTCCATCCTAACCCTTCTGTCTACCCACTGGCAGGTGTAGAAGCGTCTCCCCAGGCCTGGCTCTTGGCTCTTGGTCAATGTTAATGTCTCTCCCCTTTCTCTCTGTGCGCACACATGTGTGCATTTGGGAGAGTGAGCATGTATCTGTGTGCCTGTGAGTGTGTAGAGGTCAGAGGTCAATCTCAGAGGTCTTTCCTCAGGCATTATCTACCTTTTTGAGGCAGGGTCCCTCACCGGCCTGGAATTCACCAAATAAGTTAAGGGGGAGTGGTCATCGAGCCCTAGGGAATCCTCCTGTGCCTGTCTCTCCATCACTGGGATTACAAACACCTACCTACCACATCTGGCTTTGTACACGGGTACTGGGGATAGAACTGGGGTCTTCATGTTTACAAGGCAAGCCCTTTGCCAACTAAACCATCTCCTCAACCCTTTGACCCTTATTCTTAAGGGACAAAATGATTGTGTGTTTTGACATCTGACCATCTTGGGGCACTACTTCACAGTCTGTGAGCAAGTCCTTAAAATAAAGCTGGAAGAGATTGAGGTGGAGTAGGGGCGTGCAGCACCAGGTAAGGTTGTCACCCAGGGACTATGCAGTCAGGGGCATTGTGGGTTATATTGGGAAGAAATGCCATTGGCATAGAGCAGGTAGACTTAAGTTAGATAGAGGGAAGAGAGTACAGGGAGGAGAAGCTGAGTTCCCAGCAGACTGGACTCTAATTTGGCCGATTATTGCATGAGCTTGGCTGGTTTAGTTTCCACTGTGGCAAAATAACACAGAGGAAAGCTTGGAGCTCTAAAATGTCTTGTTCTAGGGAGAACTCAGAATCATCAAGGAGGTCGCAGGCATAGTCAGAAGGGTGGGGCCAGGAAGGGTGGGGTCCCCCCGGTGGGGTCCCCCCCACACCCCATGACAGACACGATGTCAAGGTGCTGAAGGTGCAGGGAGGGAAGGAAAGGGAGAGAGGGAAAGACACTGGGAAAGAAAAGAAGAGGGCCTGTTGCCTGAGCTGGCTGAACACTGAGGCTGTGTGTGTGTGTGTGTGTGTGTGTGTGTGTGTGTGTGTGTGTGTGTGTGTGTGTGAGATAGAAACATACTCTCAGAATGCCCTAGGACTCCACCCCCCACCAGCCCAAAAGACCTGAAGAAGTGCAGCTCAGGGCTACAGGGGCAGGGCAGGCTATGAGGAGTCAGCCTGCTGGGGTCTCCACACCTATTCCAGGAAGGCAGCAGGTAGATCCAGTCTGGGGATGTATTCCCAGAGACTAGGATAAGATTATGCAGGAGGGGGACTGTCAGCTCCCAGGTAGACAAATGCATCGGAGAAAGGATGGAGGGACATCTGTCCATAGTCTTCCTGCCTCAACTCACCCCACCGCTCCCAGCACAGAAGCACCCTCACCTGGGAAGGTGGAGGAAGAAGGCAGAGAAGAACAGATGAGTTTGGGTAGCAAAGGAGACTGAATCAATGCCTATAGCCATTCACCAAGCGTCCATGCCTAACCAGGTGTCTTTCACTGGCCTCCATAACTGCCTGCCCAATGCAGCAGCTAGGCACTCGCTCAAGATGGTCTCGGCCACATACTCTTTCTGTTCCCCAAGACCAAGAAGCAGCAGAAAGGAGACAGGAAGGCACGCAGACAGGGCTCAGAGGCACCACTGGTAAGAGAGGAAGACAGATGAGACCACGTGACATCTCAGAACCGCCCACCCATACACCAGTGACTAGGCCAGTACTGAGGTGCCTTGAAGGGGCTCCCTGGGAACTGCATGCATCCTAAGAAGGGCTATGAGCTTGACAAACTCACATAGCACCAACTCTGAGCCGCCTACAGTCACACAAGGACCCAGCTTCATGAGTAGGCCAATCTCAATGTTTCACCCAAAATGACCCAGGCTCTCACTGTAAGGGCTGTAAGTCCA
Organism: Tokudaia tokunoshimensis; assembly: GCA_036184795.1. Classification (NCBI taxonomy): domain Eukaryota; kingdom Metazoa; phylum Chordata; class Mammalia; order Rodentia; family Muridae; genus Tokudaia; species Tokudaia tokunoshimensis. The sequence continues at coordinate 76,669,737 of BTHU01000016.1, forward strand.
TGTGTTTCAGCACATTAGAGGGGGCTGTGTAGAATGGTTCATGGAGTTCTCTACAGAGTAATCCGGGGACTCGGTGCACAACAGGGAACTGTGTGGAAGGAGAGGTCTGTGGAGTTTTTACATGAGTGATTGTGGGCTAGCAGAGGACACAGATGGTTTGTATTCCCTTTTAATCCAGGCAGTTCCCTCCTGTGATGAGTGAAGTGACCCGCCCCAACCAAGCCCTCCACCCCACAGGGAACCTTCCTGGATGGGAGGCAGCCCCCTGGTCCAGTTCTGGCCCTTCCCACCCTGGCATCCTATAGGGAGCACCTGTGGGGACTCAGTGGTTCTCAACCTTTGTTCACGCAGAGCGGGCTATGAGGGAGGAAGGGAGAGGAAAGATCTGAGGAAAGCTTTTGCTTTCATATCAAAGTCTGACCTCACTGGCCTGGAGGTGGGGGATTGGGGGGGGGGGGAGACAGAACCAACATCAAAGAATGCTTGCTGCTGACTTTTTTTCCCTCAAGCAATCAAAGCAACATACAGCAAAAGCCTCAGACAAGCGTCAGTGACAGCTGTCAAGATGGGAAACTGGGCAGAGAAAACTGAGGGCTGAAGCCGGCTTTGCCTCTGCTCCCCAGACAAGAATCCTCCAGCAGGGCTGGAGGGCATCCAGCTCTGCCCTGGGAAGACCCATGTCCCTGTGGGAGAAGCTCTGGGTGCAAATAGTTTCAAGAAAGGAGAGGAGTGGGAACAGGGAGTCTGGAGTGGAAGACAGTGTGTCCTCTTTACACAGAAAATGAGTCTTGTGTTCCTTCACGGACACTAGCCACAGTCACTCATGACACCCACACAGGTGCACGAGTGGAAATATTCACCCCAACTTCAAGAAAAGCCGCCCTGAAGCTTGGCAGTGGTGGTGTACAACTGTGACCCCAGAACTCAGGAAACAGGTGGATTTCTGCATCCAAGGCCGGGTTGGTCTACAGAGTGAGTTCTAGGACAGTCAGAACAACACAGGAACCCTGTCAGAAAGAAAGAAAGAAAGAAAGAAAGAAAGAAAGAAAGAAAGAAAGAAAGAAAGAAAGAAGGGAGGGAGGGAGGGAGGGAGGGAGGGAGGGAGGGAGGGAGGGAGGGAGGGAGGGAGGGAGGGAGGGAGGGAGGGAGGGAGGGAGGGACGCAGGGATTCAGGGAGGGAGCGAGGCAGGGAGGGGAGGGAGGGAGGAAGGGAAGGGAGGGAGGGAGGAAGGGGAGAGAGGGAGGAAGGGGAGGGAGGGGAAGGAGGGGAGAGGAGGGAAACCACTCATTCCTGTTTCTTATCCCAAAACTACAAGAGAGTTCTTCTAGCTATCAGCCCTCCATCCCCACCCACAGCTAAAATCCATGCCCACCTTTGCCCTCCTCCTCCAGCCATCCACCATGCAATATCAGGGCCTCGCTCAGCAAGGTGTTATCAAATAGCAATGGCAGCAAATGGGGAGGTCACAGGCAAGGGTACCAAGGGGTGACTATGGCTGGCCTTGGTTTGTTCCTCCAACCAGTGGGAGATTGGCATGCCCAGCTTCAGGAAGATGTTCAGCCCGGTACCGATCAGCTTGGACACCTGTTTCTCCCCTCCTGTTGGTCCTGCCACCAGCTAAAGGCTCATTCCTCTGAGGCTATTTTCTGCCCTGGGGCTAGGACATAACCAGTGACTTACAGGAAGTCTGTAAATGCGCACCAGCCTATAGTGGTCCCAAAGGCCAGGCCAAGCAATAAAGAGGCCAATTTGTTTCCATCTGAGAAATGCTGAAACTTAATCCCTGATGGAGCTGAACTGGCTGCAGCCAGCGGTGGCAGATCCCCACCCACAGCAGAATTAGCTAACCCACCCCCACTTGACTCCCAAACTGCCCTTCTGGAGCTGGGAATAGGAGGGGGCAAGAGAAACAGTAGCTTGGTCCCAGCTTGCCAAGGCTGCCCTCTTCTGCCCTGCCCCTGGTCTGCAAGGGTCTCTAGGATGCAGGCAGGCAGGGTTCCTCCAGACCTCTGGTCATGTGAAGATCTGAAGAGAAGTGCGGGAATGGTGAACAGTGGGAACCAGAAGGCAAGCTCATCTGACTGTGCAAACACTACTAGGAAGTCATAGTCTCTGCTTGAGCTTCTGTCTGTGAAGCCGTGGCAAAACTACCTGGCTCTCAGGAAAGTGGGAAGAGGTAAAGGGGGTCTTGGCTTTCTGTAGTATCTCACTGGGGGGGGGGGAGGAACTGGGGTGGGGGGGGCAGACTGCCCTCTGACAGCAAGTATCAATTAGCACAGCCCCTCCCAAGACAAACTTTGATGGCATTTTTCTAGAAACAGAAAAAAGCAGATTGGAAATAACCTGAAAGATCTGTTACTTGAATACAGGTTTTAAAGAAAATACTAATAAATAAAGCACGGCACATAGTTGTGGTAGGATATTATGCAGCTACAAAAAGAGAGAAGCCTCTTTATGTGCTATTTGGAAAGATCTTCATCATCTACCATTTGGTGGAGAAGTTAGGGGAAAGTAGTTATAATCCTCACAGCGGTGACCAGACCCTAAGTGGCCTGGCCCCATTCGATGGGACCTTTCTCCTGTCACAGCCTCCACTTCAGCCACACTGGCCCCCGTTATGGTTACTACACATCCTGAGCTCCTGCCCCAGGACCTTTGCACTTGCTGTCCTTACCTCCTGGAATGGTCTTTCCCAGTTATATACCTGAGAAGCTCAAACCTTCACAAGCCTATGCTGTCCCCTCAGTGAGACATAGGTTGGTCATCCCTGGATTTAAATTTCTAATCGCCATGCCGACTGTTCATCCCAAACACTCTTTCAAGAGCAGAGTTCAAGTTTCTCTTGTCTCATAACATACTCAGCTCCTCCCTGCTCACCCTGTGCCTTTAATTGTGTGTGTGTGTGTGTGTGTGTGTGTGTGTATGTGTGTGTGTGCGCGCATGCGAGTGCACGAGCGTGCATTCATGCAGGTGTGCATGCGTGTGTGCACGTGTGTGTACATGTGTGGCGGTTAGAAGACAATCTCAGATGTCGCCCCTTAGGCTCCGCCTACACTTTTGGTTTAGTTTGTTTTGCTTTTGAGATCCATCAGGTAGGCTGAGCTGGCTACCCAGCAAGCCTCGGGACTCCTCCTCTCTCTGGCTCACCATGCTGGGAAAAGAAGCACACGCCACCATCACGCTAGGCATTACATGGGTCCTGGGATCAAATGCAGAAGATCCTCATGGTCACGCAAGCACTTTACCAACTGAGCCATCGCCCCACCCCCTAATCCCACCAAAATTAGAAACCCCAGGGTCTTGTTTCCTTCACTGTCCTGTCCTCAGTATCTGGGAAATCAAGGGCTGGCGTTTCATAGGCATTCAGCAAATGCCTAGGGAGTGTATGGGGCAGTGTACCTGAGGAGTCCAGGTACCAAACACCCCAGGGGAACAGGCTCTGCCCTCTCCAGTACAGTGGGCTCAAGGTTGGCCAGTGCTGGAGAACAAACCCAGCCTGGGAGGGGATTCCCCAAGAGATGAGCCAGCCGGGGGCTACAGCCTGCATTTGGACAGTGCGAGCAACACTGGACATGGGACCAGAGGTCTGCTTCATATGGAGCTAGCAAGAAGGTGGCCTGCTTCACTTCAGGCCCCTCGGCTTTGTGATGAACCTTGTGATGGCTGGCCCAGGGAGTGGCACTATTTGGAGGTGTGGCCTTGTTGGAGTAGGTGTGTCACTGTGGGTGTGGCTTTAAGACCCTCATCCTAGCTGCCTGGAAGTCAGTATTCTGCTAGCAGCCTTCAGATGAAGAGGTAGAACTCTCAGCCCCTCCTGCACCATGCCTGCCTGGATGCTGCCATGCTCCCACCTTGATGATAATGGACTGAACCTCTGAACCTGTAAGCCAGCCCTAATTAAATGTTGTCCTTTATAAAATTTGCCTTGGTCATGGTGTCCGTTCACAGCAGCAAAACCCTGACTAAGACAAACCTCTAAGACTTAGAGTCTAAGACATTGTCCTTAGGCAGATTCTTTCCATTTTGAAGATGGGAATACCGAGGCTCAAAGGCTGAGCACCTTGCCCAGGGTCAACAGAAAGCAAGATGCAGAGCAGTGACTAGACCAAAGCAGCCCAATTTCCAGCCCCATATTTCAACCCTCCAGGCCCACCTAGGGTCCAGCCCTCCTGAGACTGAGTCCCTCCTTTCACAGGACACCCGCATTCTCGTTGGAACCAGTCCGTTTTTGAAGCCCATAAACTTCACAGGGCTTTGGGCGATCTGGGAGGGAGGGGCAGGGAAAGGAAAGGGAGTCAGTCAGAAGAGATAAATCACCCGTGGGCAGCCAGGGAAGTGGAGGGAGGGATGGCATCCCGGAAAGGACTGATCCTCTGCCAGACCCAGATCCCTTGAAACAATTTCCCTCTAACAGCCCCCGAACTGTCAGTGGGACAGAAAGCAGGCAAGAAGACTGACCCCAGAGGGTGGGGTTCCACAGCAGGAAGGGCCCGGCTTTGCAGCATGAAAGGCCTCTGGGAGGGCACTCCCCACCCCCTCCCTGCACCCCGCACCCCCACCCCCAGCATGGGGCTGCTGATGGAGAGAAGTGGCCAGGGCAGGCTAGGCCAGTCAGCTGTGCAGTGCTTACCAGCAAGCCAGAGGCCAGACCCTGTGCACCAGCCTCAGGTGCCAGCCCAGGCAAACATTCCGGATTGAGAGATCAAGGCCAGGCGTCCCCAAAGTAGGGAGGAGGGACACCCCGGTACTGAAAATCATACTCCAGAATGCAGAAATAACACCCTCTCCACTGAGGGGCTGGATTCTACGGCAAACTGAAGCCCCTCCCAGAGGCCAACAGCCACTAGAGATAGGTCATAACAACTGCCACTGCCCAGGGAAGTCCGAGGGCCCAGAGGCGGATCCATGAGCACGATCAGGACCTGTAAGTGCTGTTGGCCTGTTAGACAGAGTCTACCAGTCAAGAGGTCACGGCTTGCTCTATTACAACACCATCGGACACTCTCCTAGAAAAGGGGCCTCTGAAAAGCTGAAATCACAAGGCAGAAGGTATCTTCAAAATCGGGGAGGGCAAAAGCACCAAGACCCAGGCATGGCTGAGGGACTCCAAGGACCATGAATCCACCCTCAGCAGCACACAGCATCTACCCCACCCCTTGTCCTGTACCCTTACCTCCCACAGATCTCGAGCATCCACCAAAGACCCAGCCTTCAGGAAAGCCCGGCTGACGTTGATTGCTTTTCGTTTCCCTTTCTGCCTCTGCCTTGGTGCTTTCAGGCCCAGCCCTGGGTGCTTTCCATAACCTCAGCTTTCTAGACTTTGACCAGTGTCCCTCCCTCTGAAATCTGAGGAATGAGTCTATATTCATTGCCAGGGCCCAGCCACATGCAGTCCCTCTGAAGTCAGCTGCTTCGAGTCAAGAGGTCAGCACCTGGCTGGGACCCTTTCCCAACTGACTGTATTCTCAGGGTAGCTGAGAAACGTATGTGACACCCCACTCCTATATCCCCCAAGCATCCCCAGACTTGGCTTTCCAAACCCCAGGTCTAACTTGGTGCCTACCACTTATAGTAAGTGATTAAGAAGTGGGAGAAGAGATGGGGTGTAGGAAAGGGGGCAGGGAGGGAGGGAAGGAAGGAGGGATTTCAGGACTGATGGAGGACAGAAGGAAGGGTGGAGGAGGGGAGGATGGATAGAAGAAAAGATGGGGCATGGGAGGATGAGGCAGAGGGAGGCAGAGGATTGGCAGGATGGAGGAAAGAGAGGGTGGAAGGAAGGGAGGATGGATAAAAAGCTTATTTCATGGGTCAGAACAGAAAAGCTTGTGATCAATGAGAACTTAAATTCCATTTCCTAGCTCTGACCGGAGATGGTTCACTGGGCCAGGGCTGGCTAACCTGCATCATCTCCAGGTCTGACAGGAGAGGGAGAGGACAGAGCACATGTTCCTTGTCCCCAGCCTCTGTCTGGGTCCTGGGCTGCTGGCAGCAGGCTTGGCACTGCTCAGAGTATGTCCCCAGCCTTCCACCTCCACCCGATGGCAGAGATTGGGAGACCAAGGACTCATTCAGCAGGGAAGGGATCAGCTTACCCCATGCTCCGGACACAGGCTGCTGCCCGAGCCTGCCTGCAGCAGGGTAGGGCAGGCCAGCGGAGGGACCAAGGGCATTGGGACAGGACAGCCCCAGCCTTCGGGGAGCAATGCTAGGCAGGTGGCTGGCAGATGCCGGGTCGTGGGGATTGGTTCCTCTACCCACAAGGTGACACCAAACTTCTGCTTAAATCCACAGATTTATCTAGCATACTGGAGAAGACTCCTCATTCGAGGGATTGGAAGAGGAACCCAGAGTCCTCCCAGCGGCCATTTCATCAATATGTATGTCAATGTCACTACAGATATCCCCCAATGAGACACAGCCCTAGCACCCATGGAGGTCAGGAGGACAAAGCCAGTCTCCCCACTATGGCTGACCAGATGGCTCACTCAAACCTTTCCTGCTCGATCTAGGCCCATCCCACAGGATGTGACATATCAAAGTCAGAGGCTTCCATCAACGGTTTGGAATGCCCTCCTTCTTTCCCCACCTATCTTGAAGTCACAGCCCAGAAGAGCTGACTTCTCTAATACCCAGTGAAGATTTCCAAGCAAAATCCTGCTCAAGAGCCCAAGCTTGTGGTGCAGCATTCGGGAGGCTAAGGCAGGATATCTCAGGCTCAACACTAGCCTGGGTGTTATGTTTAAATCTGGAATTCCTCCACATACTCGTGTCTTGCATGCTTGGCCCCCAGCTTGTGGATTGTTTTGAAGGCTTTTAAGAGCACAACATGTCTGGGGAACCAGCTGCTAAAGGTTGGTTTTTGAAAGTGATGCCACCCCTTGATCCAGTGGTCTCAGCCTTTGGCTTTACCACTGTGGATGGGTCCTCTCCCACACCACACCCTCCCCCATTCCTGTTGCTTTGGAAGAGCTGTCTCCTACCACCACACCATCTCCATCATGGTGGACTGAAGTACCTTTAAAACTGTGAGCCCAAACCCCTTCCCTCTATAAGCTTTTTCTGTGAGGTATATTAGTCTCATACACACACACACACACACACACACACACACACACACACACACAGAGAACAGATAGGGAGAGGCACATAACAGCTAATACGCTGGGCCCCACAATGAATGTGAGGTTAGCCTGGGCAACACAACCAGTGAGTGTCAGAATAACCTGAGCCACCTATAAGAACCTTCGCTCAAAAGCAAACAAACAAAATCAGCCCCTTGAGGTTGAACCCCAGGTGTTCAACACACATACTTGAAAACTCATTTTCTAAGGCAGACCCTCGAGACCATCCCCTGTGTCTTCTGGGGTCATCTGAAATCTGCCTCTCACATTCTTACAAGCATCTCCTGCATCTCAGGGAGAAGTTTCAGGAAGCAAGAATTGCAGATGCCTTGACAGAGGGCCCAGGGCCCCATTCCCAGGGTGCACATCTCTCTTTCTGTTGCACTGTGGTGTCTCAGAAGATTTCCTACTCCCCAGCTTCCCCACTCCTATGCCTGGGGTGGAGAGTGGGGCCACCATCAAGGGCCTTCTGTCATCTGACTTGTGCCCTAGGGTTGAAGGGAAGTGGGACCCGAGCACAGGGAGCTCATGTCTTCCTGAGAGATGAGAAACCTTGCCTTTCTATGTAATAAACCTCGCAACCCACACATCTCTAGGGGCCTAAGAGCAGAACACAAAGGACAGAGGAGGATCCCAGAGACACAGTTCCCTCTGCTCCAAGCTGGATGGACAAGAGCTGCTGGTAGGCAGGGCTGGTGGGCAGGGCTGGTGGGCAGGACTGGTGGGCAGGACGGGTAGGCAGGGCTGGTGGGCAGGGCTGGTGGCATGCACCAGCCACCTGAGTCCCAGCCGCTGAAACCAGACTTGCCAAAGGTCTTCTATGGTACAAGGCTGAAATGGCCTGGGCTGCCTCAGATCCTATCCCAGGGGATCACCTGAGAGGCGGGACCCTGGTGGGAGAGGCTGGAGGGATAAAAAGGCTTGGCCCCCCACACACAGAAGGGAGTGGGGAGCAGCATGCAGGCCATAGCCAGAGAATCTGCTAGGCTGCATGCGAAGTTTCCAGACCTGATGACGACGAACTCAAGAGTCACAAATCCACAGGCCTCCGATTCTATAAGCGATTTGCCCAACTTCTCAATGGTACCCGGCAAGCAAGTTCTAGAATGTTCATAACCTCTTCTCTTCCCACCTTGGAATGTTCAAGTTAGGACTAGTGAACATACATGTGTGCACATGCATATCAAATACATACAACCTGTCACGGTCACACACGTGTGCATTCAGTGATGACTGAGAGAGGAGCCAACTCTGATTTGAAGTCAGAATTTCCCAGTGCCTTAGGTATTTCATCGTGTCAGAGTAACCAGATAGGACTGACCTTATCGCCATGGTGTTGGAGAAGTGCAGAGAAGAGCAAAAGGGCAGAGGTGAACAAAACCAAGTGGCTTTATGATCACTTTCTACATGGTCCAGCTCAATCTACAGGTAACAAGACAGTGCTCAGCCAATGATATCTGGGGGAGGGAGGGTTAACCAAAAGTACCCAGCACCCAGAATTGTGCTATCACTCTGTCATAGTCACCAGCACCAGCACCAGCACCATCATCATCATCAACATCATCATCAGTAGCAGCAACAGCACCGTCATCATGGTTGATTTAGAGCTGGAAGCCCCTTTAGGAATCCAGCCCCCTTAACTCGTTAAGGAATCTGAAGGCTGGGGGAGGGTAAGTCTCCTGATTTTGGAGGCAAGTATCCTGAGTCTCAAAAGAGGTTCAGAGCCCAGACGTAGATTATTCCCAGTGAATAGAGGGAAAGGAAACAGGGACCTCCGAGGAGGGCAGGACTCATAAAATCCCATCTTTGTCTTGTCTACTCCAGCACGGTCACCACAGACGCATGGTCACCACTGACCCAGAGTCCTGCCAACACAGCAAACACTGAACTCCTGGCACTGACCCTCACTGACTGAACACCACCTCTGTGTGGAAAGTCCTGCTTTGGTACCTTTTTCACAGAAATGGTCTCAGAAGAGGCACAATGGCTTCACCAAGGATCACAGCTTTACACATGAGCTCACAAACAAACCACCTAACTCTAGATTCCACACCACTGACTCTATGGTCCAGAGTGGTCTGTTCTACCTGTCCTCAAGTTTTCTGTCTTCTGTGCATGTACAATCCAGCCTCCTTTGAAGCTAGATAACTAGACATAAACCCTGGTCTCTCTTAGCCAAATGAAATGTGAGCAGAAAGAACATAGTTCCTGGCAGGAGCCTAGTGCATATCCCAGTCCTCTTCCTGTGGTGGCAGCAATGAGAGACACTTCTAGATGAAGCCACCTTCACCAGGAAAACCATAAGGAACAGAGGCCTCCTCTCATCCTCAATGGGCAGATACCTCAAGCAGGGAGTATGCTCGGCTGGAGGAAACCACGTGAATGGAGCTGTTTGTTACTGCAGCATCTGTTGGCCTATGCTGACTGATGCCTTTACTTTACCCTGGAGCTCAAGAGTTGAGAAGCTAAAATCATCTCAGCCTCTCATAAGCCCCAAAGGAAACACTGCTTGAGCTCAAAATGAGAAGACAACCCTACATCCTAGTTCTATAGGGACTAAAAATGAAGAGTCACAGGAAGGGGACACCAGGGACGCCCAGGACCCAAGTCTCAGGCCTCCTAGACTGGATCTTCCTCTCCATCTCTCTGTGTTCCTCTGTAGTCCTCTTCTCACGCACTACCTGTTTGTAGTACCTTTTCCCTCCTCTACCCCACCACCTCTCTCAAAAAAAGAAGTCAGTCCTTGAACAACCTCACCTCCATAGTCACCCAGACCAGAGACTCCTGGCTGTAGACAAGAGACTCATCTCAGCTGAGACAGAAGAACTGAAGAGGGTTAGAACTCTCTCCTAAGAAAATATATGGTCTCTTCAGAGCCCAGAAAACCAAGAAAGCTTGGACATCAGACTAAACCCCTGGCTACCTGCCCTGGGTCATCTGGGTACCTCACACAAGAAAACCCAGAAGCAATGGATACCAACATCCTTGCCATCCCCACTAGACCTGGAATAAATGTTCTTCTCCTGCCATCCTGGCTTCCAGTCTAAGAATCTGCTTCCATGCTCCCATTTACCCAGCATCAGTCCTGGTTCCCTAATCTTTCCTCCCTACAGCTTGACGGCCAAGGAGTCAGAGGACATCAAGCGGAGAACACTGGGGCAGCTTGGCTTTCTGGCTCCTCAGACACAGAGGCCATCCCCACCCTGTTACTGAAACTTGTTTCAGAGAGTGGTGTGTTGGAACCCTCTGGAAGAATTTGGACACTGATCGGTGCAGCATAGGCAAAAAACAAAGCCCTGCTCCCACCCCAAGGGGTGCTGGGACCTGGGCATGGGGCTCAGAACTCAGGCCAAGGAACTAATGGGACTCCTGGAGGCTCACACTGTGGTGTCAGCCAAGGCCAAGCTGGCAGGCTCCACACCAACCCTGAGGGAGGGGGAGGTAGATTTGAGGAGGAGGGAAGCAGGGGCCAGATAACTCTCCTCCACAACCCAAGAAACCCAGGACCGCCACCTCTCCCCACTCAGGCACCCAGGGTTTAGCCATCCCCTCCGGATCACAGGCTGCGGAGCTCAGTGACTACATGGAGAAAGAGTTAGCTACAGCGAAAGGATACCACTAAGGTAGGTCCTACTCCATTATGTCTATGTACTCCATGAAGAGGAGACACACACACAGAGAGGGAGACACGTGCAGACAGACAGCAATGGCAGAGTCTGCATGCTGAGGGGCAGGTCACAGGGACACCAGCCCTGGTCTCAGAATCCAGTCCCAGAACCATGAGACGCCTTTTCTGTCACTTAAGGGAGATCTGTGGTGCCTTTTTATGGACCCAAGACAACTAAAACAGTAGACCCTCCACCTAGGAGTACCTGAGATGTCAGGTACTTTCTGGCCACAGACCCCAGACAGAGCCTATTTTCAATATGGGCTCCCATCTCTCTCCTCTGTTTCATCACTGTCTCCGGCTCCCAGACTAGGCACAGATAAACCACACGCTCGCTCCCCACAACTAAGGGGACGAGAGGTCCCCGCTTCCCTCTCTTGACCATTAGCCACAAAAAAGCATCTTTTTTCCTCAGGGCCTCAGTCAGGGACAGCCCTGGGGTCTCTAGGCCCAGTGGGAATGCAGTCCAGAGCAGGCAGCAAGGAGCACACAGTCAGACTACAGAATAGCACACAGTCAGACTATAGAATAGCTATTCCCTGGCAACTATCCCAGCCTCAGCTCAGTCAGGTCAGCCACAGAAAGGGACAGCATAGCCCTGACCTGCCCCCCTATGCGCATAGGGCCAGCTTCTCTGCCTGCAAATAGGAGCCCCTCTGTCCTGATAGGACCAGCTGACCTTTTAACTGGCCCAAGGTCCCGCTGGCTCCGTCTCTTTGCTAGGGAATTAGATCATGGGTGAGGGCTGCAGAGCCAGTCACGGCCTTCCCTTGTCTGTCCTGCCTGTATCTGAACCCACCCGCTACCCCAACTTCCCCTGTTCAGACCCTGGTCCTCTGTTCTCCTTCCTTCCCTCAGGCTCACCCCATCCATTCCTTCTGGTCCTTAATTATTCTACCTTTGATTCTCTTGGCACTTCAGAGCTCAGGAAATATTTTTATATTTATCACTGCATTGCATCTGCACCAGGGAGAGATGGTGAGGCATTAAAAATGCCTCCAAATTGCCAAGTGTTCTTGTTAAAAATGCAAACTTCCCCAAAATGAGAAACAATGAGACTGGCAGCAGCCTCTGAAACGATTCATTCCGTCCTCAGTTCTACCCCAGGCCCAGGCCACTCAGCCGCTCAGAAGATGGGAACTGGGTGTGGGGGACAAGGACCATAGTAGAAGATGAAGGCCCCCTGGGGGAATACAAGGGCAAGCCACAAATCCTGTGGTGCTGCAAATAAATGCACTCTCATGGAACCTGAATTCTAATCCTTCCCTCTTCCAGCCTTGCTGGTATCTACGGATGTCTGTAGCATGGCTTTCTGAGGAGAACCAAACAGGAGGCTGCCTGGATGAGGGTCACAGGGGACAACAGTACTGAGGTAGACAAGTGAGAGCCCCAGGCCACGTTTTCCCTCCCCAGTACCACTCCATCGCAGAAGGAAGCTCCAGGGGTTTGGCACTGGTGTCCTTAAGAAGGCACAGCCTGGGTCCTAGGAGGAAGTTATAATCCTGCCTTTCAGAAGATCTCAGCTACCTCAATTTCAAAAACAGACACAGAGGACCCTCCCGACTGCTCTAACGCTCTCCCATCCTGTGGCTGAATCCGAAAACAAACCTAGAGCCAAAGCCAAAAGGACTCCTCAAGGTTACTTAGCTTCGTGCTCTATCTAGCGAACCCATTTCACAGGCTCCACCCCTCATCCCTCCTACATATTCCAAGGGCCAACCAAACAAATGGACTGTCATAGACCCCTCCAGAGCCACCTGCTCTGAGTATGGAATATGTTGGTGTTTTCAGCCAGTTAAAGCAGGCACAGGAACTGTACCCACTCTGTGGCTTTGTTCCCTCACATCTTGGAACCCCACCCTGAGTTCTCAGATATTTTTGCTGTTAGACCCCCAAATACTCCATTTGTATAGCCATGCTCTGACCTCTAAGAGCACAGAGAACAGCCTGGAGTTACCCAAGGGCAGGTTCCAAAGGATTGACAGCTGTACTTAAAGCCACCTCCTCTATGGATACTCCAGAGAACCAAGGTCACACAGGCCAGGGCTGGCCAGTTCATCGAGAGCCTGGCAGCCAAGAGTCACCTACCTTCCATGCCAACCTCACGATGCCCATTGAAGTTGTCGTAGGAATCCCAGCGGATGAGGGGGTCGGAAGTGTTATAGTCTACAGATACACTGGGCCCGTTCTCCAGGTGTTCCATGCCTATGGGGAACCAGAAGGAGACAGGAAGAGATTAACACGGAGTAAAACAAAAAGCTAGAGCTCTCCTGTGGACCATCCCTGAGGAACCTGCTTGTTTTCTTGAAGGTCTAGGGTGGGACAATGACTTGGGTTGCCTGCAGACCCTGAAAGTCTCAGACTAGATCATAAGGGCAAGGTACTGAAAAGGAAGACCCCCCCCCCAATGCACACACACACACACACACACACACACACACACACACACACACGCACCCCAGAGAAAGCAAGCATCCACCCATGTCCTGCCCTGGGGCAGGAGCAAGGGTCTGCTCTGGAGACTGGAGAAGGGATAAGGGACAGGCTTATCTTGAATCACTGTGGGGACAGCAGGGAAACTACAACTGTGACATTGAAATGACACAGACCGGAAAGGTCATCCCAGGTCTGCCCCTGTCCCCTACTTTAGACACACATCTGCAAGAACAGGCCAGTTCTCTTTTACATCCTCAGAGTCAGCACAGAAACTAGTCAGGCCATTCAAGGTAGCCTATTTTCCTTGCTTGGCAGTCCTTTCTTTAGTCTACCCAGAGTCCCTCTGCCTGTAACCTAACTTCATCTCCTCCCATTCTATTCTCAAATAAAATGAAGAGCAACTGGTCTCTGTATTTGGAGTCTAGAAGAAGAAAGGCTGTCTATTATTAAACTGGCCTTCAGGTTGAGCCACTTCAGTTCATAAATACCCACAATCCACCCAGCGCCTTTGAATGTTCTCCGGCTGTCCCTTCTATCTGCCAAAGCCCTCAGTTTCCGACTATATCAAGATGGTGACCTAAAGTGACCAGAACAGTTTAGTTACCTTGGCGCCTCACTGTCTGCATTTATTCTCATTATATAGAAAGTAAGGCGCCGGATCAGGTGTAGCTGGGATCTTTACCTTGGCATGCTCTAAATCACAAGGAACATCATGTTTACAGAGGGACCATGTGCAGATGCTGAGGGTGAGACAGGGACAGGTGAAGGCACGGGACAGGTGAAGATACGGCAACTTGGTCTATACCTTGAATTTTCTCTGGGCCATAGGAAAAGACAAACTCCACTTTGCCATAGTCAGGAAATCGATCATCTGAAAGAGAAGGAAACAGAAAATGAGTCACAGATTCCCAAAGAGAAAAGAATTCAGTCACACATGCATACGTGGTTAATAATACAATAACATGTCTCCATTTGCCTTTTTCACAGAGGAAGATGTACACGCATAGTGAAAAAAAATATCTTGAGGCAGCCTCTCATGTAGCCCAGGCTAGCCCCAAACTCACTATGTAGCTAAGGATTGACTTCAACCTCTCACCCTCCTTCTGCCTTCATCCCTTGAGTATTGAAATTCTGGGGGTCAGGCTTGGGGCTTCCCAAGTCTGCTAGGCAAGCATGCTATCAACTGAGCTTCATCCTCAGGCCCTTCTCATATTGAAACTGTAGGTCCCACCCTTGCCAGAATTCTATTTCCTGAGGCAAACAGCCCTTCTGGTTTCTGACTACAGTATTCCATCTTTGACACTCTAAGGCACAGCCACCATTTGCACCATTATTTCTAGAAATCAGTTCCAAGTAACCCCCTTGCCTCACCACTATGAAGGTGAACTATTAGTCTCCCATCAGTCCCACCTCTTCCCCCACCCCACCCGTTTAGTACAGGGTCAGGAAAGATTTGAACTCAAAATCCTCCTGCCTCGACCTCCTGAGTACTGCAGGCATACTCTACCGCACCAGCCTCATCTCTTCTTAAATCTGAGTAGGTTTTTATTTACTCCATCGCTTCCCTCAGACACTGTGCTGGCTAGTTTCATGTCAACGTGACACAAGCTAGAGTCACTGGAGAAGAGACTCAACTGAGAAACTGAGAAACTACCTCTGTGAGATTGGGCTGTAAGCAAGTCTGGGGGGGGGGGAATTTTCTTAATTTGTGATTGATGGAGGAGGGCCCAGCCCATTGTGGGTGGTGCCATCTCTGGGCTGGTGCTCCTGGGTTCTATGAAAAAGCAGGCTGAGTGAGCCATGGGGAACAAGCCAGTAAGCAGCACCCTCCATGGCCTCTGCATCAGCTCCTGCCTCCAGGTTCCTGCCCTACTTGAGTTCCTGTCTTGACTTTCTTTGATGATGAGCTGTGATGGGGAAGCAGAACCTGAACAAACCCTTTCCTCCCCAACTTGCCTCCAGCCCTGTGGTGGTTTGAATATGCCTGGACCAGGGGTGGCACTATTAGGAGGTGTGGCGTGGTTGGAGGAAGAGTGTCACTTTGGGGGTGAGCTTGGAGACCTTCCTCCTAGATGTCTAAAAGATAGTCTCCTGGAGGCCTTCCGATCAAGATGTAGAACTCTCAGCTCCTACAGCAACATGCCTGCCTGGAAGCTGCCATGTTCCTGCCTTAATGATAATGGACTGAGCCTCTGAACCTGTAAGCCATCCCCAATTAAATGTTGTCTTCTATAAGCGTTGCCTTGGTCATGGAGTCTGTTCACAGCAATGGAAACCCTAACTAAGGCAAGTCCCAAGTTGATCATGGTGTTTTATCATGTTAATAGTAACCCTAACTAGGACAGATATTGGCGAGGCTTCTGTTTGTGGGTCTGTTGATTATCAATGGTTCTGCAGACTAGCACCATGGAAGAGGAAACTGGGAATGCCCTCCCCCATACCATTCTCTCTGTCTCCTCACCCTCCTGTTGATTTTGTCAGTTCCATCTTCATCTTACTTCAAGACTGATTATAATCTGTCCTGAAACTCACGAGGCCTCCCATGTAGGTCCTCCTGGCTTGGATGCAAAGAGCTCTCCCAGAATAACCTTCTCACCACATGTCAGAGTACACAGGAGGGCCACCTGAGCTGGCCCCTCCATGCTTTATGCCTGAGCCTCAGTTGGCCTAGATCACCAACCACTGCTTACAGGAAGAGATTCCAACAAAGATCACATCTATTCTGTGGGACATCCTCCATGGGACCATGGACTCTCAAAGGCGGGGTTTAACTGTTTTCTCTTTGTATCTCCAGGATCTAGAACATGTCTACCATGTTTCAACACACAAGTGATGCTTGGTGGATGGGTGGCTAGGTGAGTGAGTATGCTAATGGGTGGATAGTGAATGTATGTGTGGACAACTCATGCATGCGTTAGCAGGTGAGTATGTGGATGGATGGATGGATGGATGGATGGATGGATGGATGGATGGATGGATGAATGGATGGATGCATAGGCAGACAGACCAATGTGTAGATAACAGAACAAATATGCAAGCAGATGGATGAAAAGTGGATGGATGAATGGTGTGTTAATAGGTAAGTAAGGGAATGAATGTGCAAATGGATGCAAGCATGAATCCATGTGTGTGTGTGTGTGTGTGTGTGTGTGTGTATACGTGTGAGTGTGAGTGTGTGTGTATGTGTGTGTGTGTGTGTGTGTGTGTGTGTGTGTGTGTGTGTATTCCAGGCCTGAAGATGATTTAGACAGAGCCTTAAGTGTGTAGACTTCAGCCTTCCCTAACCACATTTCTTCCTCCTTGTTTCCCCCATCCCTATGCACATGCGCCCCTCTGAGGAATCCTTGTTTCCTGCCTCAGCTGGACCCACACGACATCTTAGCGTTATCAAGACAGAATCTACATCATGTTTTACTTTGATCCCAATATTAAGACACCTGGGAATGCTAGAAAACTGACTCCCAGTGGTCACACGGGACAAGGCAGATAGAAAAAGAAGGAGACAATATGGAGCAAGCAGTAGAGAAAGGTGGGAGGCACAAAACACCCCAGAGGTCCTGGGGTGCAGAGATGGACCAGAAAGGCACTGAGCTTGGTCTCTCTTGCAACCTGAATTCCTAGACCACCCCCACCTCAGTCCTGACTGGTCCCATTCCCCTTCAGTCCCCTCACACTGTCATCCCTGAGACTTGACAGTCCATGTGGCTCAGAGAAGACGGTCCCGCATCTGCTCCATCATCTCACACTGGGCTCCTCTCCTGCTACAAGAACCCCATCCTTCCCCCTGCCCCATCAGGGAGCCCACCTTTGAAGGCCTCGTCCAGATCTTCCTTCCCAAAAACAACCCCCAAGTCATGGATAGCACAGGTGTGGAACTGCACTCGGAAGATGACATCTCGAGCCGGGCTCCGGAACTTCTTGTGATAACACTTCAGCTGGATGGGAAAGGGGCAAAGCGGGGAAAGGTCAAGTCTCAGGGAGCCTCCTGACTGGCTTCACCGGCTGAGTCCCAAGTCTCACCCCAAACCCATGAGAGAAAGGCCACCAATACCAAAAAAGAGCTCAAAGCTCTTTGGGAAACTTCTAGAACAGGAGAGGAGGGGAACAGTCTGGCATTGTGGGAAATACCCTCCCAGAGGTTCCCGCATAGAGGTAGGCATACACGAAGGAAATGTGGCCTTAAACTACAGCAAGCAGAGTTGGGATTAGGACTGGGAGTGTCTTTGTCATCAGTCTAGAGCTAGAAGGTCACAGTTTACACTGGGTGGCAGTTCCCTGAAGATGTCCCAGAGCAAAAGATGAAGCTAGGAAAAGAATATCCTCTCCAAGGGAAGAAGTTGGACCATGACAATGTGAGTCTGGGAGGGATGCAGGAACCCATAGTTCTAAACCCAAGCTTACAGGGGAGCAGTTGCATGTCCCATGTCCCCAGGGTAGGCCAGGAACAGAACAAGAGAAGGGACACTTGAGGAGGAGGAGGGTGGAGCTCACCAAGATGTCTCCCTTCAAGAGTAGCCCTGGTTCAATGGTGATACAGATGCTGGCCTGGCTGTCTCCAGGGATGTTGCTGAGAGAAAGAGGTGATGAGGGAACTCTGCTGAGGAAACAGCCTCAGCTCTCCCTTCCTCCTGCCCCACCCCGTCCTCCTTCTCAAACTACTTACTAAATGCCAGACGTGTACACAGGTTGCATGGCTTGGTAGATGCGTAGAAAGGGCCGGCACCCTGTCAGAGAAGGGGAGGGGAGTGTGAGGTTAAAACCAGAAATGGTTGGAGGGATGAGGGACAAAGAGAAAGGAGGGAAAGAGAAAGAGAAAAAGAAGGAAACAAGAACATAAAGAAAGTCTAACTTCTCTTCTAAGCCAAAACGTCCACTCCTCAGTGTCTTCTGCCTCTAGACATGAGCAGGCGTCAGCCTGACATTGCTGAGATGTAGGGTCGAGCTCACGGAGCTCTGCTAAGAGCTCCACACAAGCCCAGGTGACACTATAGCTTACCGCCTAAGGCTACCAAGAAGGAAACAGAGGCTGGAGGGAAGGGATGGGACAGGTACCTCCTTTAGACTCAAAGTTGGGGATGCCGTGCATGATCACGTGATGCAGAAACAAAGGCTTGTTGTTCATTTTGATGGAGCCAGAGAGTAGGCCGCTGAAGTAGTGCACATATCTGCACAGGAATAAGGTGTCATCAGGGAAGGGACTGTGTAGTCCCTTCCATCCATCCACCCACCAGACCAGCCATCCACCCAGCCATCTACCCACCCACCCGCTCAACTATGTATCCATCCACCCACCCAACCACAGATCCATCCACCCACCCACCCTCCACCCAACCATCCATCCATCCACCCACCCACATATTTATCTGCCCCTCTATCCATTCATTATTCATTCATCTTTCCTTAAGAACATCACCCTAGGCTACCATATACCCCCATACTCATGACACATGCACCCACCCAGGCCATATGGAAAAGAAACAAACAAACAAGCAAAATTTCAGAGCCTGGAGCCCACTTGGCATTCTCTAGCACCCCCTGGTGGTGAACATAAGCATCTCTTTGCTATCTCATTCCCAGTCCAAGCATCAGGCTGCCCAACCCAACACCCCTAACAGCTACCGAGGCAAACCTTGCTTATGACTATTATCATAGACCCTTATTCTCTGTCTGTCTGTCTGTCTGTCTGTCTGTCTGTCTGTCTCTCACACACAGATTTAGACAGATAGGTAGGTAGATAGATAGACAGACAGACAGACAGACAAAGAGAGAAAACAGTAAAGGCTTGATAACTGCAGTGGTTATTTTATTTCTTGCTAAATGTATGGAATTTTGTATATTAACTTCTTTACTTGGGATCTGAGATAACAAACTTCCAATAAGTATCCTAACTCTAAGCTGGTTTATAGTAGGGTTTTCACTTTGTTTCTTTGGAGGTTTTATTTATTGTGTCTCTCTCTCTGTGTGTGTGTGTGTGTGTGTGTGTGTGTGTGTGTGTGTGTTGCTAGAACCTGTGCCTAGGGTCTCCTGTATGCTAAGCAGTCAACAGACTGAGCTACGTCAGCAGCTCCAGAAACCTCCAGTACTTCTAACAAAAACCTTGCTGCTAAACCAGAAGGGCTGAGCCATCTTGCTTCTTTCCCACAGAGACAGAAAATCAGGTCCAGAAAGAATCGTGACACACATTAAGATCACACAGACCAGGGGATGGGAGAGAGAAGGAAAGAAGTCTAGACTTGGCGGCATCTTCGAACCACAGGTCAGTCCTCTGGTGCTGACCGGTTGGCATTTCCTCCTTGTCTGATTCGCTAGAGAATCAGGTTGAACCAGATAAACCAATCACATGCAGCCTGGGACTCTACAAGAGCCAATAGCCCCACAGGAGGGTAAGACTCTAATTATGACACCAGAAGACCTCTCCCCACCCCCATCTCTTGGCCCCTTGGCTCTCCTCCAGGCCCAGTCCCTGAGCCTGGGCGGGGCCATCTCAGCCTCCTCCAGCAAGATAATCTGATGGGCACTGCCAACTCCTATTCAGGGCCCTGTCCAGCCCCCTGGCCCGTTACTCAAACCGGAAACCTGGAATGGCAGGTTCCCATCAGATCTCCTGACCAGGCCAACAGGATGTGTCTGTGTTCTGGGGACAATGAGTCCGAGGGCGGGTGACAATGAGTGGGTGACCTACAGGCAAAGGCCCTCCCACTCACTCCTTGCTCTACCCTGTCCAACTGCTGGGTTCCCTGTAAGCAACACTGACAAGGAAGCAGAGGGAAAGTGGCGGGGAATGTTCCGGAAGCCAACAGCCGCACTTTCTCATGTGTAGAGAAGGTGTCCTGCTCCCAACAAACACACTGGCCCACGGGGATCTGTTGGCAGACATGGATAACACACGCAGTCGAATTCACATGACAGCTGCATCACATGCAGGCATGCGTGGACCGGACCTCCTCTCTTTGTCATCAGGGGAAGCTTAGTCTCTGCTGCTCAGCGTCGCAGCGACTGTTCAGCCCACCTTCTCCAAGCCTCAGTGAGACCCAGTGATGGTCTACATCCCTATTCATAAATAGACTGTAACCTTCAGGACCAAAGGTGACTGAGACCAAGCTGTCATGTGCACGTGACAGACCCCCACGGGAGCTGGCGTGTGGTCTCAGACCCGCACTGAAGGCTTCTAGGAAGCCAGTGGTCAGTGAAGATGTGTTGTTGGAAGGTGCTGGGCTCCTGGGTGCCTTGCAAGTACTCATGCACTTTTATTTGGGTTTCCAAATACAGTGGCAATGGTCCTCAGGAGTGACTGCAGCTCCTGTTCAAATAAGTGAGGTGGGGACATGAGTGTGTGTTGGGGACATGGGTGTGTGTTTGGGATTCTCAATATGAACAGGCAGAAAAGGCCCTTGGAATCTATAGCTAAGTTCTTAGGGGCTTCAGAAGCCATGGGGACTTATAGCCTCCAGCCTTCCTGCCTGCTCTGCCCAGGCCCCCTAACCTTAGTCAGGTCCCCCTACTTTCACCCTGCCCACTCAGACCTTACCCCTGGTATGCGTCACGTTGAGCCAGCCCTGTGGCCGCCCATCACTCTAGCACCTAGCAGTCGTGGTTTGAATTTTCTTCAAAACCACCTGTTGGCATCTGCAGCAACTGTCTGTTTGTAAGAACGCAGTTGTTCATAAGAAGCTTGCCCACACACGTCCTTGTGTGAAAGATTTAGTGCCTTGTCCTTGGTGTGAGAATGGGGCCGAGCCAGCACAGGCAGGTAGCAGGCCCACCACACACAGCCCTACCATACCACAATTCCCACTTTCTAGGTCTCCAGTCTAGGCTTGGACTTGCCGTGACTGCAACCTCCCCGTGACCAGTTGACCCTTGATGCTACTCATGGCCCCCTGTGGGTCAGACAGCATTGAATCAGGTGTCATCCACAGGCAAATCTCTGCAAGGTAGCAGGTAGCATTGCCAGACATGAACCAGCCTCCCAGCCTCCCAGGTCTGCGCCTAGCTCAGTCACCACTCACTGTGGCCCCTGGCCCTGGCTCTGCCCTGACCTCTGGTCCCCTGGATATCATCACTGGCCCAGTTAGGGCTTCAAAGTCACCTCCTCCAGAGACTTAGGCTGTCTCCATGAAAATAGCCAGTTCTCTCCATCACCCTCAATGCTGGAGCACTCCTCAGAGGGGGGTCTTCTCTTTCTCCCCTCCCTTCTCTTCTTTTTCTCTTTCCTCTTCTCTATTCCATTTCTCCTGTCTTCCTTCCCACTACGCTGTCCTCTCTTCCTATCCCTCTGTTTCTGCCTCTCTGTATTCTCCCCCAACCTCTGTCCTTCTCCATCTCCAACTCTTCACCTTTCCCATCTAGCTTTTTTGGGGGGTGGGGTCACTTGTTTAATACCTGTGCTCTAAAAAGAACCATAGCACCCTCAGGGAAAGGAAGAGACTCTGCTCTGTTAGCCGGGATGTCCCAGTACCGGCTGCTATAGCAGAGTTCCTCAGCTTTAGCAATGAATGACTCTATCCGGTCCTGCTTCCTGTCTGGGCTATTATTATGACACTCCAGGAAGAACGTGTGGCTGGGACCCTTAGCAAAAAATTACAAATTCTCCTGAGAAAAGGTGTCCCTTAGAGTGCTATCTATGACCTCCCGGGACAGGCATTAGAGACATCAATGTATGTGTGCTCATCCACACACTGGAGTAACCCTGCCTCCAGGGCACCAAGAACATACACAGGGACCTGCCCTCCTACAGCCATGCCTCAACAGCATGTTTTCTGCTAGAGGCCCCAAAGCCCACTGACACCCCAACCTGTGGGCACCACCATACCTGTGCCACTACAGACTAAACGCCCATGCTTGGTACACTCTCAATTAAGTAGACGTCTACCTCCCGAGAATGCACAAGGACAGTATCCACCATAGGAAGTGCACACACTAGGCCTGGTTCCAGGCACCCACCTCCTCTGGGACGGCTGGCCAATGGGCACGATCTTGTCCTCATAGAATCTCTTCATTGCAAACCGGTCCAGAGCCTGGTCAGCACTGTGGGGAAACACAAGATGGTCAGAGAAGCCACTCCTGCACCCAAGGGCCTCTTGTCCCCTCCCTCAGAACCGCCCTCCCCCCAGGCTTGCACAGCCCCTCAGCCAATCCTGGTCACCATGGAAGGACAAACCCTTCCTCCAAACATGCTACACTGAGAAGCCTTCAGGAAGAGCATGCTCAAACATGTCCAATCTGTATGGCACAGGACTCAGTCAGGGGTTCTACAGCCTGGCAGCCTGGTCACTTACCTCTAGATTGCTCCTAATTGGCTGCCGAGGACATAACCCTTTCCATCAAACCTTACCCACCTCATCAAACGAGGCTTAAGGGAGACTGGATGAGGTGACACCCATAAGGGCTTGGCAGCATGGGTGCATATGTGTCCACTCAGCAGACACAAGGCTGGTCTGGTCTCTGAGACCCTCCACACAGTATACAGAGGTAATTCTGGCATTCCAATAACTTTCAATCCTGTTTAGAGTAAATGCTAAGTCTTTGTTAAGGCCAGCAAGGCCATTGCTCTCTGTTACCTGACTGTTCCCAAGCCTTCTCTGACTCTATATTCACCAGTCCTGTTTTCCCCACCCATAGCTCTTCTCTAAGACCTACAGAAATCCTTTGGGTCTTTAGAACAACAGGTCCCCCGGCCATCACCCCACCAACCCCAGTCACTTCTGGTCTCTCTGTTTTCATAGTCACAACCATGGATGCTGCTAAGGGACTTGATTGGTATTTGAAGTCCTTCAGGGCAGGGCCTGGGCTGTAACCTCTACTACATTCTTCAAGCACCATTATAGCAGGGTCCTGGACACAGCAGCCTCTGGGTAACCATGCTAGATGAACAAGTCTTTGGCCTCTGTGCTGAGTGGAGTCAGAATGGGATCTGCATACTGGCTGGTTCCTGTTCTTTCTCCCATACACCTAGGCCAAAAGACAGCCCCGCAGGCTTGAGGTAACTTCCAGATTGTCCCCTGGGCCCGATTCTGATGCAAGATCTCTTTTTGACTCCTTCCTGGATCATGGAGGGGAACAGAAGGCAACTGAGGGAGAATGAGTAGCTCAAAGCTGGGTGGGTGCCTTCCACACGGGAGAAGATGTTCCTCCCTGTCGCCAGATGTTTCCATCCTGCCTCAGAGCTGCCTCAGAGCTGGGGGCACTGTGTCTATCTCTGGAGGTTCCTGCACCTCTCATCTGTCTTGGTCCTCCATCTGAGGGCAGCTCCTTGCCTCAAGAAGGTAGATACCATGCAGGTGGGAAAGGAGTGTCCCACATCAACGCCCAGTGGACAGAAGTTGGAATAAAGGACAGCTGACCTCTCACCTGGCCGAAATGTTGCTGTAGTGCAGATACGCTGCAATGACAACCCCAATCCTGCCTCGGTTTCCCTGAAAGAGGCAAAAAGCAATCATTGGTCAAACAGGCTCTGCTGTCGAAAGCCTGTCCAGAAGCCTGGGGGGTCAAGGGTAGGAGAGAAAGGTGCTGTTCTGGAGAAAGAGGAACACTGGGGAGGGAGGCAGGAGGATGGGAGTCAGAAAAGCCAGTGCACTCTCCACTGCTAGGGACGTAAGTCATTGCCCTGCCCCCATTTGTTGGAGTTGTAGTCTTGGACAGCAGCTATCATGTTCTAGAATAGAAGACACAAATGGGTGGGTGAGCACAATCACGTAATCTGAACACTCAGGCAGGTGTGCACACACAGTTGTACACACACGTGGACAGCCCCTGCTCTGACCTTGTTGTGGAGAACGACGACATTGTGGGGGTCTGCATTGAGCCAGGTGTCCATGGCCTTACAGACACTACATATCTTCTCCAGGGCTGGTGTGTGCAGGTCAGGCCAGCCAAATTCCAGGACCTGTGATTGAGACACAAGTAAGAAAAGGTGAGCCTTGGGACCCCATCAAGCCAGCCAGCACAATGTGGGAACAATCACCAGCAGCCAGGCCTCTGCTCCTGTCCTGTCTACCAGTACTGCTGAGAGACAAGGTTTGAAGAGTAAAGGCCATGACCCGGGAACCAGGCTCAAAGTAGGGTCTTAGGCAAGCCATGACCCTTTCCCAGAGCTATTGTCCTCACAGGGGTGTGCCAAGGTTTATGACGTGAAACTGATCTCAAAGCTTCCAGAAAGGCCTGAGCCCAGGCTTTCAGCTCCCCTCCAAGGCCAGTTCAAGACTGACAGGGTGTCAGAGGACAGGAAAAGGTCCCCTAATGCTCACAACCCTTTGGATATACAGACTGCCCATTCCCGGGCCTCCGAGAGAAGTCTGAAGTGTGCAGAAGCGGGGCTTCCCAGTGGCCTTCAGCCCTCAAGGCCTCCTCAGGCCAGCTCTAATTTCACAAAACACTAAATGAAAAGAGCTGCTATTTGGCAGGGTCTACCGAGCATGCCTAAGACAGCTGTCCACTTTCAGAGACATGATCAGAGGCTCAGAGCAGTCTGCTGCTTGCTTAACATCCCATAATGATGGGCACCGGAATCCAAAATAGAAGCCAAGGTCCCCAGCAAAGTCTCTAAAAACCCACTTAGCAAGCAAAATAAACCCTGGGGACAGGCACACATAGATAAGACACAACCACAGCCCCACTCCCAGAAACCCTGTGTAGTCCCTCCCCAGGGCAGATGAGGTCAGAAACCACTGTGTGAAATTTCAGTCATTGGTACTACAGTCCATTTTGCAGATCTGAGATGCCCTTGAACTTGGAACTGTCATGACACTCACATAACAAGGGACGTGTTCTCTCTCCCGCTAGCCCAGGCTAGATCAGGCCTAGTCTTCCCAAAACAGCCACAGACTCACCTTAGCGTGGAGCTTTGTGATGTCAGGCCTCTGCTCAGAGAGATTGAATAGCTAGAAAGAGACAAAGGGAGAGATCAGGAAGAGTGAGGGGGGAAGACGTTGGGAGAGGGAGTTTGTCCCCAGTTGTCAGGAGTCCAGCCACAGGCCAGCCATGAGCTCTTGGGCTCCTATACCTGCTGTCACTCTCTCCCCTAACGGAAATTTCCACCACAAACACATGTTGGACAACAGGATCAGCAGTGAGTTCTCAGGAAAGGTGGAGGCTACCACACTCAGCAAGGCCCCCTTGCAAGTGAACATCCTGAACTTGGGAAGAGAAGGGATGAAGCCCCTCCCACTGGTGCTGAGTGATAGTAGGTGTCCGTCTCTGGCTTTAGGATCGAATCCCCCAACAAGACTGCTTCTTGGTCTTCTACCATGTGGAGCGTACTCACATCCCACAGCCTACCCTGTTTCCCATGTTCCTTGACACCCCCCCCAAAGGGCTGTGTAGAATTGCCTGCCTCTATCTCACAACCACAAGTTTGGCAGTGGTCATGTACCTGGAGGAGAGGGGACAGACTCTAGAATGGGCAGGAGGGAGGGGGCAGTGGCAGAACACAGACATTCTAGAACTCTGCATTCCTGAAGCCAGAGGACTCCGGATCCTCCCAGGACCATTAAGGAACACACTTAAATGACATTAACAATGTCCAGAGGTGGCGTCACTCCCTCAGCAATGCCCATTTTGCAGATGGGAAAACTAATGACCAAGACCATACATTCAGCTATCACGGAGGCAGAGTAAGAGCCAGGACTTTCTGGTGTTAAAAGCCAGGCACTCCCCAATGCTCGGCACAGATGATGGATGGACTGCTACAGAGGCCTTCAACACGCACGTCTACTCAGAACTACAGAATCTGGGACCTTTGGAAATAGTCAGGGATCTTGTTAGGAGACATTCTTGGATAGTGATCCTAAGACGAACAACCGATGTCCTTATAACCAGAAGATGGAGGCAGCAAATAGAGCCATGTGGCCACAAGCCAGGGAATGCCTGTGAGTTCTGGGAGAGGTCAGGAGTGGGAACGAGGGAAGGAAGGCAATTTTCTCCAGGATTCAGGGGAGCATGGCCTCCCTGACACCCAGATGTCCAGCCTCCACAACACATTCTGGTCATTTTAAGTCAAACAGGGTGTGGCCATTTGTTCTAGCACCCTTGTGCAACCACCTCAGGCCAGCTCTGTCAAACATGGCAGGCAGCACCCAGGGGCTCAGGGCCAGCAGCAGTCCAGCCCCCTCATGACTCCCTTGAGCAAGGACCTGAGCCTCCCTCCAGGGATAGCCACCTTCCTGCTGTAGAGGAAATCTCTGCCACCTACCTCCCTAATATCAGGTAACTCTAGCCAGCCACAGGGTTCCCAAAACTACCCTGAGATGCGAAGTCTGATGCACCAGAAGCAACTCCACAGCTCCACACACAGACTTCAGCCCTCTCTCTCCAGGGCTGTTCTGAAGGTGAAGAGGCTATGGGAGGGCCTGGCTTGTGGCGAAGGTTCAGCAGTGTGAACCTGAGTCCTTCTTCTCTTCTAGTCAGCCCACTGACACATTCACACATTCTCACAATCATGCACGCACTCACACACATGCACTCACAAGCGGTCACCTATTTTCACACTCAGATCACACACACTTGACTCCAGATGCTACACACTCAACGTGCTCGTGCTCTCCTGAGAATCAACTGTCTTTGAGATAGAGTGAAGCCCTGTGCCTTGCAGGATGCCCAGGGTAAGGAAGGGAAGGGCGCCGGCATGGGGAGTGGGCAGAGGCTCTCGGTGTACAGGAAGTGAGCAAGGGTAAGGGTGAGGCCCACCCACCAGGTAGTTGCCCCCATGCTTGGACTTCAGCATCTGAGCCACTTCACGGAGGTTGCTGCGGAAGTTCTCCTCATTAGCTGTGCTGGGGAAGGACACGGCGATGATGCGCTCGGTGACATACACCAGGTCCAGCTCACAACTCTCTTCCATGGCTCGGCCCACGCTCATGTTTCTAGAGAGACTGAGTAGAGGATGGGTCCAGGTCAGAAGCCAGGAGTCCAACCCCATCTCTAATGCCCAGTTAGTCAGGCAGAAGTTTCTGAAAGGATCCTGACGGGGAAAGACGGTGCTCCCCAGGGATCCTGGAGCAGAGCCCTGGCCACCTCCATGCACTCAAACTGAGAAAACCAGAGGCCCTCCCTGGGGAAGGGGGCAGCTCAGGTGATACGCTCACGTGGGCTGGAGCTGAGCCAGAACGAGGCACATTCCAGCCTCCCTAAGGCAGGTTGACCCCCTGCACTCTGTCCCCAGCTCTCCCTGCAGAGATCATTCTTGGCCCAGGTCTCTCTCATTCCTAAAGGCCAGAGAAGTGAGAGGGTGTTGGAGCAGGTTAAAAGTAGCAGAGCCTCTGGCGGTAGAGACAAAAAGCCCTGGAACATCAAGGAGCCTAGAAATATCTAGATTCCACCAGGGTGGACATGGTTCTAGATGTCTGGATGGGTGTAGAGAGAAGGCAGCCAAAGACCACCTTCTCTGATGAAATGATAGGAGTAGCTGGCCAGTTAAAAGTTGGACCTGAATTCTAATCACTCCTGACCTTCTTGTATCTCAGCATCAGCTGGGCTACAGCTCTGACTACTGGTCTACCCAGGGGTAAAAATTGCCTGCACATTTACTCCAAACGTTGATACAAAGTAGCCTGAGTACCCTCCACTCTCTATAGTCCTTGGTCCTGCAACCCGCTGAGAGAAACTCATAAACCCAGCCCATTCCTTCTTAGCCTTTCCCTGTGAGAGTCAGGGGAAGGAGAGGGGCCAAGACAGGCTTGAGTCGGAGGTGGCCTTCCTGGGGTGGTGACCAACCAGCTCCACTATCAGGATGGCTTCCAAGAAAGCTACAAAGGCACAACAGTGCCACCAGCTGGACAAGACTGGTATCACAGTTCTGGGTGTACCAAGCTTTGGAAGGGATGGGGTTGGGAGGTGGGTGTTTAAAACAACCTTGATCTATAGGAGCTGTAGGTGGGAAGCATGGCTGGCATCCTTACACATTTTGTGAGGCTCAGAGTGAAGGTAAGGAAGAAGGAGGTGGAGTGTGGGCAAAGCCTGGAGACCTCCTGAGTGTTCTTTTCCTATGTGGAGAAGGATCACTTTACAAAGATCCCCTGCCATTAGACTTCATCCACAAAGAGTCTGAACCATCATGAGCCTTGATGGCGGCCCCCTGAGGGCCGCTTCTGGGCAGCAGATGACCTTGAACAAGTCTGTGCAGACACTCAGCAACTCATTTGCCAATACACAGACCTTCAGTGCCATTACAAGGACTAATGAGCTAATGTGGGAAAATAGAGAGTCCACCTAAATGTCTGGTTTGGATCTCATAATGATGAAGGCCAAGGGCCACCAACTCCAGGCCTCTCACTAGGGCTATACAGCATCAGTCTGAGGGTCTAGGATGGGACATGAGAATGTCCATTCCCCATGCCTTCCCCATGTGCCAAGTGTACCTGATAGGCTGTGGCTGTGGCTGTATGCTTGGAGAAACTCTCATGGAGCCCTGGAAAAGAGAAAATGCACAGGTATTACAAGAGATGGGGAGCACAGGAAGGGAGGAGCAGAGAGGAAGCTAGATCATGGTCACACACAGATCCTCCATGACCAATACTCCAACCCCACCACCCTATCACCCCAACACCCAGCCACAAA
Source organism: Tokudaia tokunoshimensis (assembly GCA_036184795.1). Taxonomy (NCBI): domain Eukaryota; kingdom Metazoa; phylum Chordata; class Mammalia; order Rodentia; family Muridae; genus Tokudaia; species Tokudaia tokunoshimensis. The sequence goes on from BTHU01000016.1 coordinate 76,698,514, forward strand.
AACCCAAAGGCTGAAAGTACCTGCTGTGGGAAAGACCCAGATGGATGTAAAGAGGAAATCTCTGATACAGAGACATACAGCCACCTGAGTAACTCCCCTGCTCTGGGGGACACGCTTACCAACTGGATTTGCAGAAACCCACCTCGCCCTAATTCACCAGGCATCATAATAGTAACCTCAGCTAGAGATCACAGACAGCAACTGCCTATGTGCTGGGAAGGCCAAGGGTATCTACCCTCGGTCCAGCCCTGAACCTGTGTCCTCTGTCACTGCTGGCCCTCACTCCCCCTCCTCTAAAGACACAACACTGAGTCACTGGATCAATGGAAAACTTTGGGTCAGGGCAGCAGGTGTGTAATTTATAAAGGGTATCCAGGGACCTATATTTCTAAGGATCTGTGCCAGTTACTCTGGCTCACCTGCCCTATGTCCAGGATGTTGATGGTATAAAATTAAGCAAACAGACAGACACATACACCACACACACACACACACACACACACACACACACACACACACACACATACATTGGTGACCAAAACTTTGCAGAGCAGCAGAGTGACATTAAGACTTCAGCTCTAGGCTCCAGAATCCTGCTGGGAAGCCAAGGGGACACTTAGCCCTCTGAACCTGGTAAAATGTCACCAGCACATTACAGTGAGACAGGGCAGTCCTCAATAGCTTGTATGGGCATACAAAAAAAATGCAGATGAGCTTCCTCCTCACTCAGGGCCTGGCACTTGATCAATGGCAGTTGTCACGTTAGCTGCTACTCTCTCATTAAGAACTGAACGAGAAATTCCTGGAAGGGAAGGAACAACCATCCACCATTGTGGGGGAAAAAAAAGGCCTGCTTTGCTCTCCCTCAACAGCCACCATCCACTCTAATGCACGCAGAATTGGGCACCCCAGTTCCGGCCTCCACCGAGCCACCTTTCCTGGCCACCAAATGGCAATCTTCCCTTGGAGGTAGCAAGACTAAAGTCTGCAAGGACAGAGACATAAGACAGTAGTGACTCACCCCTGAATCCCTAGGTGGTTGATGATGCGGTAGGACTCAAATTCTGACCTGGACTTGACCGCAGAGGGTATTGCACTCAACAAGCAGAATGCTGGGTCCTGAGGTCCAGCTCCTCATGGAGTCCAGAGTCAGGGCCCTTGGCTACAGGATGGCTGTCCACCCTGCCACTGTGGGGTTGCTCAGAGCTCAGCAGAACCCACAGTGCAAGGATGAGCTAAACAGCACTGTCTGGAGGAATAATTCTCAGCCTCTCAGCATTTCTGGCCCTAGGACTCAGGGTTGCATGAGTCAGGCTAGGGCAGGGGAGGCGGGGACCAGGGGTGTTTGGTTTTCAAAAACCCCAAACCAGGCTGTTCCAAAACTCCCCACCCCAAAGCACACAGAAAGCCAACACTTCATCTATCCCATTGCAATGGTCTCTGATGAGGAGGCCCTGACTCTCCTCAGGCCCTGGGCCTGGCTCCAAGCCCCAGGGCCACCCTGCTATAAATAGCCCCTGGGGTTTCATCTGCTACGAATCCACAGTCACTCTTGAAGGAAGCCACCACAGCTGCTTCGAACAACTGGAAGCCACAACTTAGCCAAAGCTTACAGTGCCGCCAAGCTCAGGGCCAGGCACACGCAAGGAGAGGGAGGAAGACAATAGACCAATTGAGCCAGGGCTGGCGAAGGAACTGGAGAGCCAAACAGAGCTGGGAGGCACGGGGCAAGGGATGCACAAGACCCAGAGACCATGTTTTCAGTGCAGTTCCCCACCACCCTCTGGCCAAGGTTATGACACTCCACATTCCGCACTCCCGACTGGACGATAAATACTTGGCCCAAACAGAGTCTGACCCTGCCGCCTCCAGAGGTGTGATAAGAAAAGTCCAAACACTGTTTACAGCGGGGTGACTGGGACAGAGATGCACAGGGGAAACTGTCCTGGGCAGGCGATAGAGACCAACAGCTGGACTGTCACCCCCTGATGAATCACAGGGCTGGACTGCTCTCCTACCAATAGGGCTTCCTGTTTTCTGCAAGGTTTGGGGCCACATGACTCCAGCCAGCAAAAAGCAAGCTTGCACGGGGACTGTGGACCCGTCATGAGCTCAGGAGATCAGTAAAGGGGCAGCCAGGAGCAAGCACACCCCTCCTCTTGACTCCCTATGAGACAGCAGGGTAAATTGAGGCCTGGAGTCAGCTCTGTACCCCCCTCATGGCAGACATCCCCTCACTGGTTAGCCATTCACCGTTTAACTGTGTTCTGGGCACCTGGGAGTAGGATTGAGGCCGGAGCCTCACCCTCATTCTGTACAGTGAAGATAACTGTCAATCACCCTCATTCTGTATGGTGAGGGTAACTGTCAATCCACTTGGTGAGAGGCACAGCAGCCTAGTCTCACAGGCTCATCAGTAAATTGGATACAACACAGGGCTCAGAAATCTCTTACCTGCCCCACTTGGAGTCCCTGGGGAAGGTTTATTTTTAAAAGAAAAATAAATTCTTTGCCTGCCTGTAATCCCATTCTTTTCCCCTCTAGGGAATCTCACAACTCTTAACTTCCTACTAACTCCTCCCAAGACAGACCAATAATAGAACTTTTGATCCAACTCCTTGAGCACCAAACAGAAGTCTCCCTTATTCTAATCTCCCGAACATGTCTCTCCTTTGCAGGAAGGGCTCCGTGAAAGAGCATTCCACAGCCTCCCCCAAACAGCGTCTTTCCTCACTGTCAGGATGGTCCCCCTTGTATCTAACACGCATCCTTCCTGCTGCAGGCACCAACTCCTTTTTCCCTGGTTCTCCCTGCAGGCAGGAGCTGACAGTAACTCAGACATTCCTGCGTAGCTCAGGCCTGCAGCCTGGGGTTCCTCTTTGCCACCTTCTGTTCCCCATAGCAACAAGAGCTCTGTGAACCTCAGGTCTCCAGTGGGCCTTGTTTGCAGCTAGAGGCTGGGAGAAATCCTGCCTTCCTTTCAGGTCCACGAGCTAACAAAACACCTCTGGAAAGAGGGAAAAAAAAAACTGTTTCCTGAGCCTAGGTCCCCAGAGCCCCAGCTGAGAGGTGGGTCTGCCAGTGAATACCAGGGTCGAGCGGGGGCAGCCAGAGTCCAGCCCTTCATTCCTGCATCTCCTAGGATTGAGGGCCCGCCACACAGGCCCTGCAGCCACACCCCCTTCCTCCCCCTCCCCCTTCCTGCCCACCACTTGGATTTTTCCAAAACAAAGTGCGACACAGCTCTCGCCTCTGCAGCCTCCACTGAACACTAGCTCCATTGGAGGAAACCGCCTGGAGAGGCTACACAGGAAACACCTCACAAACAGGCTAGTACCCTGGGCAGCGGCTCTCCTTTCTCCTGACCAGAACACAGAGGAGGCCCAGGGACCATCCCTGCAGCCCTGGGTCACCCAACCTACAACAGATGTCTGCAAGCCTGACAGTGGGGTTTCCAGTCCTCTGAAAACTAGCAGCAGGCCTTTCTAGAATCTGCTCTCTTCCTTACACTCCTTTAGTGAGACATCTTCTCCTCCGTCCTCCCTCCAGACAAGGCACCACTGACACATGACCACCTGCAGACTCCCTGATTCCACACCAAGTTACTTTTCCTAAAACCTAAAACAAGATGCCATCAACCACGACTAAGTGGCCGCCTCTTTCTTCCATAAAACCAAGGTCAAACATGCCCTTAGGGTCAATAGCTCTTCTAGATGTCTAACCTTACTCCTTCTGGCTTGGCTCTAGTTTATGGACTCCATATGGCCCAGACTAGGGATGCAGGGGTTAGAAGTCCTAGGACATAATTTAAACACACCCAGAACGTAGACTAAAAGTAATGATTCAGAGGCTACCACTTTATCCCCAGGCCAAGGGTTAAGAGGCCTGGATGACATGTATCCAGAGTCATCCAAGGGGTATCTCATGTTTCTGTTTCCTCATCTATAACATGAAGCCACGGCATCTGCCGCAAACCTTATCATGAAGCCATACAACCTCCCAGCCTAGCTCCTGGCCCCTAAAAGAAATAATGGCACGCAGGCAGGCAGGCTAATATTTACTGAGCACCCATCACAGCCGGGTAATTCATCCTTTGCAATAACGCACACAAAACTAAAGACTTAAAAGCATCATGAACCTTTCCCTGAGGACCAGTGAACAGGAATCTTCACATACCTCCACAGCGCCTTCCCCCAACCTAGGAGTCCTCGCGGCTCCTAGACAGCTCCTCTCCTTATTGCTGGGCCTATGGTGGCCCAGGATGGTACAGCAGTGTCTGTGGACCACCCTCGGGAGCTGCTACAGCTCAGCCCCTCCCTGCGGGGCCCTCCCTACCAGAGGCCAGGCAGCTGTCAGATGATAGGGCCCCGTGCCATCAACAGCTCCCCCTGTGCCAACCGCCAAAACCACTCCCTGTTCCTCTCCAGGCCTGGAGTGGACGGAGGGGCCAGCACGGGGCCCAAGAGAACAGACCTGAGGAGGGTAAAGTGTCTCCTGTGGGGCCTACCAGGGTGTGTGGAGACAAGCCAGGCCCCCAACAGAGATCAGGGGCTCCTGCCCCCTGGCCTGAGTTCCTTCCGATTAAGAAACTTGTCCTTTGACTTCCCTTGTAAAAGTGAAGGCAAAATGAGCTAGGACCAGATAACCCCTTTTTCAGAGTCCTGAGTCAGAAGCAAAAAAAGCCACCCAGCAGTCACCATTTCCAGAGACAATGTCTCCAGGATCTAGGGTCATCATAAGAGGGCCCCTTCACCTCAGCCCTGCTTCTCAGTCTTTCAGAGTCTGCCCTCTACCAGGCCTGACTCTCAGATCTGCCCCTCTGCTCCGCCTCACCCAGTACTGTCATGGCATAGTGAGGAAGAAGACCAGAGTCAGAGCCTAGCAAGTGGCATTGGGAGCCTTCCCTTTCCCCAGCACTATGGGAGACATATCCACAAGGCAGGTCTGAGGGCATCCCCCTGTCTCCTTCTCCCTAGGTCCCTACCCCCCCATACTCACGCCTTCCTCCAGGTTTTTTGGAGCACTTCCACCCCGGCAGTCTCCTTCCCCCTGTAGTGAGAGGAGAGAATGTCAGAGAGAGGTGAGATGAACTGTACAAGATTCCAGAATTCCTAGATGCCGGGGTCAGGACAGAGGGCAAAAGAGTAGCAGAAAGTTGGGGGGGGGGGGTGCATGTGTTACTTGAATGCCTCTTTGTCTACTCAAGGGCCCATCGGAGAGACATAAACCCTCTCCTTTGGGCCCACCCCTGGGGGACACTTGGCCATTTTGAAGATGAGAAGCTGAGGACCAGACAGGTTCTCCCTCACTGAAGTCTCACCGGGAGAGCCTTTGCCTCCAGCCCATGGTTTCAAGATGGCCTTTCCCATCAGACGCCTCTTCTGGCCTCAGTTTCCCCACCATAGATTGCCCCCCACCCCAATTCTTCTCATATTCTTCTTCCAGCCTGGAGAAAACTCTCTCTGCCCATGTAACCCAAAAGATTGCTGGGAAGTCTGCCCAACTTTCTCATATTCTGCTTCTCCTTTACCGTGTGAGTGTGTGTGTGTGTGTGTGTGTGTGTGTGTGTGTGTGTGTGTGTGTGTGTGTGCATGTGTGTCTGTGTGTGCAGATGTGCATGCATGTGGGTTACTTTCACAAACCTGCATCCCTAAAGCAGACAGGTCCTACCCCTTCCTACCCTCTCAAGCAAGTTTGGCATTTGAAACAGGGTCTCTCACTAACCTTGGACTTGTCGAACAGTTGAGGCTAGCCGGTAAGACCCAAGGGTCCACCTGTGTCCACCTCCCCATGACTACAGTCACAAGCATGCACCACCACACTGGGCTGCTTTTTCCCAGGGGGTTTCTAGGGACTGGCGTCATAGGCCCATGCTTGCGCAGGCACTCCCATGACCGAGGGTTACCCCAGGCCTCCTCCTTTTTGGTTTTTTTGGGTTTTTTTTTATTTAAGAAGTCTCAGTACATATCCTGAGGGTAACCCTCCTGCCTCAGCTTTCTGGATGCTAGGTTTACAGGCCAGAGCCATTGAACATATTTCTTACTAATTTAATCACTGATCTCCTTCAGAGCCTGGCCCTCTCCCTCTCTTTCAGCCTCACCCCTACATTCCATGGTTGGACATAGGCTCTAAGGTCATCAGTAGTAACCTTCCTCCAGGCTCCAAACCCTCTCCCAGCCCCAAACCCACCTCCCTGCAACCTCTCCCAGCACCCGCCTCTTCAGTCTGCCTGGACTGTCACTCACCACATCTACTACATTCTTAGATACGCTCTCCGTGGTGATAGGCTAGGGATAAAGAGAAAATAGTGTGAGTTTCACAGAGATGCTGGCGATCAGAGTGGTAACAATCCCAAGCTTCAAGACATCACTTGTCTGGTCCCAAGCTGGAGAAGCAGCATTTGCAAAATGAAACACTATCTTATTAGCAGTAGAGCCATCCAGTTCTACCTGACCACACTAGGTGCCCATCCAAGCCTCAGACCCCCAGTCAATGAGGACAACAGGACAAAACACTCTTGCTCCATCTTCCTAGGGCTTTCAGCTCCACGGTGTCTATATAAAGTAAGAACCCACAGAGGCAGGGAGCACCAAGGCCTGTTAGCCCCAGAAAACAGACATAAGATATAATGAAGGAGGCTCAAAAGCAAAAAAGAGAGGCCCTCTGATCCTGGGACCAGAGCCTGACAAATACTGTCCAAGTCCCAGATCTCCAGTTACTTGCTGGTCTCATCCCTGGTACCTATGGCACACACACACACACACACACACACACACACGCACGCACGCACGCACGCACGCACGCACACACACACACACACACACACGCACGCACACATACATGCACGCACACATACACGCTCAGGCACATGCACACACACTTATGCGCATGCACACACACAAAGCACTTGCATGCTCACTGCACACCACGCCTTCTCCTCCTCCTTGGTAGGCTCCCTCCTCCAGGAAGCTCTGACTGTACCCCGTGTGGTACCCCATTAGCATTTCCATCCGTGCTTGCTTTCCTAAGGGAATGGTCTAATCTGGTATAATTTGGTACTTTAAGATTGGCTTTAATTATTTTAATTATGTGCATGTGGGTGTGGATTTGTTCACAGGAGTGCAGGAATTCATGCAGGCCAGAAGCATCGGATCTCTAGAACTAGATTTACAGGTGGTTGGAAGTCATTCAAAGTGCTGGGAACTGAGCACGGGTCTCCTGTGTGAGCAATGCATTCTCTTACCTGCTAAGCTAACTCTCCGACCCTGATTTTGGATTCTTGGTCTACATTTATCCAAAGTAATCATTGTGACAGTTTGATCAACTCAGTAGAAACTCTCTCATGCCAGGGACCAAGGGGACCAGAAGCGGAGCATCAATAAACACGCATGGATAGACCATCCCAGCCATCCTCCCTCCACCCGTGTCAACACCAGGGCTTCATCCTAAAAGTGTCCAGAAGAGTGAATGGTGAGGAATAGGAGTTTCCTAGGCCAGCCTCACCTCCCCACTGTTCCAAGAGTTCTACCTGCCACTCCAGAAGGGGACTGTGACCACCTGAAAGACTATTGGCACTGGGTGTCCCACCAACCTAGGAATGATCACATGCTGCAGGGACCAGAAATGCATATCTCCAACAGGGTCCCAGATGGCTTTATGAGCCTGGCCCACGCCCTGACTGCTGTTAACTCCAAGCTGACTCAAAGCAGGTTGCCTGTCCTTGCTGCCCACCAGCATGGCTGCCTAGTGGAATGCATGTTGGGCAAGTAGAATAAAGGTCCCCAATGAAGAGGGCCTGGCTCCCAGCACAGGCTAACCCTATGGCTAACCTCTTACCCTGGGGTTTCCCCACAATGTGGAGGCCCACCCCACTCAGCCCTATTCAAACCCCTGTCAGCTTTCTCTGAGCCATAAGATTTAGTATGAAACTACAGGCCTCAGCAGAGCAGGAGAAACTCGCCCTTCCTGGCTGGGATCATCTCAGCACTGTCCCCTCTGCCCCCGCCCCTTTCCCTTGCCAGCTGGAGGCCAGCCATGGGCAAGGATCACCAGCAGTCAGATGCCTTCAGCACACTGTCCCACATGTCTTCCAAGGAGCTAAAAATTTCCAAACACCCAGACTGCCCTCCAGAGTTCGTAACCTCAGCCCAGCGTATATGCACCCCCTCAACCCTAGTTTTCTAGCCTTAGACTACCTGAGAACAAAAGAGCACAGGACTGGTCCCAACTGGGCAGAGTCAACTATGGCTGCCCAAGCTCACATAGTGGGGAAGCCCCTAGGGACCCACCAGGGAAGCTGGGGATTCAGAAGTAGCAGCCTCAGAGAATACAAGCCCTGATTATACAAGTGCAAGCCCCCATCCAGGGACACACACATACACACACACACACATACACACACACACACACACACACACATGCACGCACTCACACATACGCATACACTAACTCTCTGGTTGACTTTTAGTCAAAAGAAAAAGGTGTTTGACTTTTTTTATGTATGTATATGCACCTGAGTGTACATATGTGTACTGCGTGCATGCAAGTACCTGTGGAGGCCAGACGAGGGCATCAGATCACCTAGAACTGGAGTTTCTGGTCACGTGAGGTGGGTGCTAGGAACTGAACCCAGGTCTTCTGCCAGAGCAGCAAGTGCTCTTGATCGTTGAGCAATCTCTCCAATCCCTGATTTTTCTTCTTAGAGCATACTGCTCTCCGGCGCTCTCTATTTTATATTTAATAACATCCTTTAGAACATCCTTGCCTCTCACTGAAATATGAGCAATGCCCACACTGAGCATAGAACAGTGCCCGGCACACTGGGAGCCCTTGGGAGACATCTGCGGTGTGAACAGTCTCCTTGCTCTTCTCTGATACCTTACTATACTCAGCACTGACTGGCACCCAGCAGCATCCCAGGTCCCCTGGACATACAAAAGCCTTCGCCTTCATCTTTGTCTAGTTTTAGGAAAGGACCTTTTGACATCATATGTACACATGCATGCACATATGCATAGACACATGCACATGCATGCTACATCCTCATATGCTGCTCCAAAACCAGTACTAGAGGGCCTTGAAACTTCACCTCCCCCTGCACCCTGATCCGTAGACAGGAACTGAGGAACAGATGGAAGACCTGCCAGCATCTTAAATGAATACACGATCTGCCCCAGGCCTGCAGGGCCCAATCCCACGTTCACTTCCCTGCCTCTCTCCTGGGGTCAGTTGGCATCTCAAAGTCAGCTACAGAGGCTGATTGATATGAAGTCTAAGCAAGGACAATGCTGGCCTCACACAGGGTCCCTAATCCCTGCCAGGCCAGGTCTAGAAATTGAAGATGGCTTCCCACGCACACCTGACTTGCACTCTGCACAGTATCACTGTCCCCGAGAGCCGTCCTCACATCTTTGCACCCTAGCTGCCTCCACTGCCTCTCCCTACTGCAGCCATGATCCTGAGGCAGCTTTTCCCAAGGCTAAAGCAAGAACAACAGCTTTGACTTGAAACAGACTAGGGACCAGGTTCTGTTGCTTTCATTGCAACCCTCAAGGTTCCTTGGAAAGTGACCATGACTCATCTCACAGGGGGACAAGTGAACAGTGAAAGACTCTGCAGTGCCCAGAGGTAGAGAGAGTTGGCATTTGAACTCTGACCCTTATAGCTTCACAGGCTCTCTCATTCTCTCTCTCTCTCTCCCTCTCTCTCTCTCTCTCTCTCTTTCTCCCTGCATGTATGTGTGTGGCATGTGTGCATGTGCGTGTGTGTGTGTGTGTGTGTGTGTGTGTGTGTGTGCGTGCACTTGAGTGCACAGATGTGGAGACCAGATATCAACATTATGTATCTTCCTCTGTCACTTTCCACCTTATCTTGAGATGGGTCTCAATGAACACAGAGCTCACTGACTTGGCTACCCTAGCTGGCCAGCAAGCCCCAGGGCTCTCCCTGTCACCACACAGTGCTGAGAATCCAGGCCAGCATCACTGTGCCTGGTTTTACACAGTGCTGGGATTGAACTCAGGTCTCTATGCTTGCAAAGCGCATTTCCTACCGAGCCTTCTTCTTAGCTCCATTCAGCAGAGGACACACTTTTGGAGACCCAAAGGCTGGCTACAGCACACCCTTACCCAGGTCACCAGTAGGAACAGACTTCTTTCCTGTGCTTCCCTGGGAAAACTGGGGAATGGACTGCAGTGGGAGAGGCTACTATCTGACAGCAGAGAACTTCCTGAATTTGCTGTGAACCACAGGGTGGGTAAGGAAGCTGCATATCCTTTCTTCAGTGTTTCCCCTGAAGCAGACACACAAGCCCTTTCCCTCTCTGTACACATGCTACCCCTCCCTGCTGACTGAGCCAAGAAGAGCATGTCCTGGAAGATTGGGAGGCTGGCGCACCTGCCTGGGGACCATGTAGTAGAATGCATTGGTGGCCTGCAGGGAGGCTAGATTGGGGGAGGAAAAAAATGTATCTGTGGGCTGCTGTTCAGAGGAAGGAAATTCTGGGGCTTGGGGATGCCCCAGCCTGAGCCCAGGGCTCGGAGGCAAGAGGGAGGGTACAGAATGCAGACTCAGCCTCCAGAGGAACATTCTGTCCAGAACGCTTTAAACCCTCAGCTCTAGCCTGCCAGATCTCTTTGCTCTTGTCCCAAGGGAAGTCTGGAATCTAGGCAGTTTGGAGCCAAAAAGACCCCATGACATCACATCTACCATCACATTGATGATCCATGAGGTCACCTAGCACTACCTATCTTGGAAGGGGAAGGGTCTGGGAGGCAGAGGGGCCAACCAGAAGGAACTGGAATTGCTCAGACCCAAGACACAGGGAAGGCTATTCTGGGCTCATTTTTTTTTCTTCCCAAAATAGAACCAAAAGTAGATATGGGGTTGGGTACAGGGAGGCAGGGGGACAAAGCATAGCATTTGGGGACATTTAGCAGAGTATGACAATGGGCTGCATACTGGAGGCATGGCCTCATAACACCCCCATGAGGGCATCCTCTCAGTACAAACACTAACATCAGCAACCTAGAAGCAGCAGCAGTGGCAGAGGAAGTCAGAGACTCTCACTTTAAAAGCTTGCTTTGGGTCAACTGCCTGCCCAGGCCTCCTGAGCCACCATTCCACTTCAAGGTCTCAGGGGCTGGAGAAGGAGCATTTGGCTCCTCTTCCGGCAACTTCCAGGAGGGTGCTCACTTCTATGTGAGCCCAGGTCAGCCCTCCAAACCTGTGTCCCTACTATGCTCCACCCCAAAGCAACAAGAGGCAAAGAAATGGGCACAGGAACAGCTGGGGCTGAAGCAGGGCACTGGGCAGGCAGGAGGCCTAGGTGGCAGGGACGCTGGCCTAACTGTTCAGATTAAGTTGCTGCCAAGGTCACAGCCTCTCATAGACACACTCAACCATCAAGGGGAAAAGAACAGTCTCCGGTGATTAAGCGGAAAGCTATGCTGACTTCCACACCCCCCAGAGGAGCGCAGAGCAAGTCCGTTCCTGTCCTCAGCCCCTCCCTCCTCCAAGCCAACCCTGAGGGGGTCCAGCACTACACCACAGGCTGAGGCTGGGACACCCAGGACATCGTCACCAGCCCCATCTCAGGGCCAGGCTACAATACTGAGTGTTCCCTCTGATCACAGCTCTCCTCCCTCAGAGGACCAGATCTGTCATAAGGCTTTGCCTTCTCCATAATCCTTGAGCTAATCTGGTCCAGAACCTCTGAAGCCCCTGCTGGATGTCTACCCCAGTCCTTTCCACCTGCCATCCCAGCCCAAAGCTATCCCTTCCTGCCAAGTCACTCCCAGCTGGCAGGAGATTCCCACTCTAAAAACCTGCTTTGGGTCAATTGCCTGCTCAAGGACCCATAATGGCCCTTAGTATTTAGCACTCAAGGTCCTGTTCTCCACCCAGGCTGTGAACTCCTCTAAAGCCTGGCCCCTCCCTCTCTAGCCCCAGAGTCAAAAACCGTCCATTTCCCATCCCCAGCCAGCCCTTTCCTCTCCAGTAGAGTACATTCCCACCTCCATCTTACAGTACTCCCTCCCCTCTTGTCAGCCAGGGCCTCCAAGTGGGTGTCCAGACCAAGGTAATACCTGAAGTCTCAGGGTCTACTCTTCCCCCAGCAAGAGCAGGCTGGCTGACATTTATACCATATTTGCTTGCTTGCTTCTGTGATTCACACCAAGGCATGTGATGGAGACCTACCACCATCTAGAGCTCTCCCTACTCCTTCCTCTAAATCAGCCCTGCCGCAGGGAGCAGGCTTTCTAAGGCATAGCGCAAATGAGTTCATTTATTCTCCTGGAACCCAAGTTCCCTCCCCCTTAGTGAGATCCTAGAGTTGGGCTTTGATGCATTCTATGGTTTCCCTCTGCCTGCCTTCTGGTCTGGCAACCCTGTGTACCCTGGTCAGGCATCCCAGGCCAGGCTTATAACTCTTGGGCACAGCTCTGCCCCAAATATCAGGCTGCTGAGGCAGGATCCTCTCTCAGTGGTGGTCAAAGAGAGGCTTTGACCTCTAACCTCTGGGGACCGTGACACTTGCCTGCCCTGAGAAAAGACAGGATGTGAGTGGGCCTGAGGAGACCCATAGAACATTAGCTGGCACCCCACACCTAACGGCTGTCAGTGACTAGTGAGAGGTCCCATCATCAGACCCCTCCATCCCCAAGACAACCCAGATGGTCCACGTCTGATGTTTGAAACCTCTTCCTGGCTCCCAAACCAACTAGCCCCGTGACTATCTCCACCTCCTAAATGTTCCTTTGGGGAACAATAGAAAACAAGTCCAAAGACCCCAAGCATGGCCTCGTGCTCCTAGTCCTTCTGGACTGTGCAGCCTTGTGCTTGAACTGGGCTGCACGACCCCTCCCAGGCCCAGCCTCCGGAGTCTTTGGGAAGCTCAGGCCTACAGGCTCCCTAAGTCAGCCTCAGATCAAGCTTACCTCCTGGCATGGCTCCATTTTCCAGGATTTTCTAAAGATGGCCATCCATGCCCCTTTCAGCACCCTGGGATTAAATTCATCAAACCACAAAGCCTTTCCCCCTTCTCCCAACTACACCCCACCTCCCTGTCACAGCTCTTGATGGAGAAGATGAAATTCGCAAGCTAGTCTCTGGCTTTCCCCCTCCACTGTCACCCTCTCCGTCTTCTTCTTTTCTGGTAGTTTGTATTTTTTTAAAAAAAAAAAAAACCAAGATCTCATCATAGAGCAGAGTAGCTTTAAATTCAATATGTAGGTAGCTGAGAATGGCCTTGAACTTCTGACCTTCTTGATCCCACCTCTTGAGTACTGAAATTACAGGCATGTGTCACTGTACCCAGTTTCATGCCATTCTCTTCTAACACGAGGCAGCTGAGGTCTGCTGCTCCGTACCCTACGATGGGGGTAGGGGGGAGAAATATCCCTTTGAATAGCACTTTAAAAATCTTACACCCACACCAGGCAGCTCACGGTCACCTGTAACCCAGCTACAAGGGATCCAACACCTTCTTCTGGCCTCTTCAGGGACCTGCACACACATGTCCATTCACACACAAAGGCAGACAGACATATACACACAAATAAAAATAGTTTTTAAAAAAATTCTTAAGATCTGTTATTGTTTAAGACCTGGCAACTCCAGCATAAAAGACTACTGGCCAGGCGGTGGTGTGCACACCTTTAATCTAAGCACTCAGGAGGCAGAGGCAGGCAGAACTATCTGATAGCTAGAGAGATAGAGAGATAGAGATAAATCTGAGTTCAAGTCCAACCCGGTCTACAGAGTGAGTTCCAAGATAGTCAGGACTACACAGAGAAACCCCATCTCCAAAAACAAAAACAAAAACCAACCCTCCTGGGCTAGAAGTGTGGCATGGCTGTGCTGAGCATGTATAAGACTCTGGGTTCCCCAAGAAAGCAAACCAACTTAGTGGCTGTCACAGACCCTGTGTGCACAGCCATGTGTTGGTGCACTGAAGAAAGGTTGAACAGATGATAGATCCTCTCTCAGCACTCCAACCTACTGGACATCAGAGACGTTAGGGACCATGAGAAGCCCAAGTTGAGTTGCCAGGTAACTGCAAGGACGCAGACCAGGGCGCCCTTCTAGTGGGCCACTACCAGCTTGTACCTGCGAACAAGGCAGTCAGCCTTCCTGATCCCTGATCTAACCACTGTGAATGGCCCCACCTGCCTCTCCAGGACAGACACAAGCTGCCCAGGTGCCCGTATGGGTCACAAGCCCACCTGTCCTCAGGGAAAAGGCTTTGAGAACCTCAATGGAAAGCTTACTTCCACTCTGAGCCATCTTGTGGCCTCCTATCTCCTTCCTGAATCCACATCCAAAACTGTGTAAAGTGCATTTCACCCTTGCCCTTGCAGTGGCCCCTCCCCCTCGGGGCAGTCCCAAGATTCCAGTGCCCAAATGACAGCTAGAATAAAATCTTATACATACGTGGAGAACTGTCTCCTCATATACAGGGAACAGTGCATGGCTTCTCTCATCCCTGCCTGATGGGCTAGCTGTGAAATTCTTGGACCGTGGGGATATTATTCAGTCACATAACAGTGACTTAAATCTGACACCAGGACACCATGGTAGTCTGTCTGACGGCAGAAGCTGCCGCTCACCGCTTGACTCACAGGCAAACAGCACATCCTGCATGCACTACTCACTGGGCGTGAGTGGACAGACATCTCCAGATTGCACCACACTACTCGAAACAGCACACAAGTTAAAGTGGATGAATGGCTTATTTCTGTAATTTTCCACTTACTGTTTTTGGACCTCAATTGACATCGGGTAACTGAAACCGAGGAAAGTCAAACCTCAGATGGGGAAAGGGGGAGGAGGGGAAGACTGCTATGTTATTACTGCAGGTGAAACCACATGCCCTTAAGTGCTCCAACTCCCCTACACCCCAGTTCTTACCCCAATTTCACCTGCAGGTCATTCTACAGAACATTCCAACCCCGCTGCTGTGAGGCTGGTGACGGAGGGCATGGGAAGCTGTAGCTCCTGTTACCCAGGTGTCCAGGGTACCAGCTGCAGTCAGCCTAGCATCAGAAGCCATGATGGCCACCCCACCCATGTCTCTGGGTGCCAGTTCTCATGTACAGGGCACCAGGAATGGAGTACCTTAGTGGGCAATCCATTCAGCTATCATCATCGGCTTTTCAGGGCCTGAAAAACTGCTACTTCAGCTCGTTGCAAGGGTCAGGAGTGTGTGTGGCAGGCATCCTAACTCCATTCTGCCTAGAACCCCATGGGAGGGAGCAACCCCCGGACTCTTCTGCCCAGTCCCTCAGACCACATCTGTTGAGTAAGATGAAAGTATGAGTTGAACATTAAACCACTCAGCCCTAGTCAGCCTGGGCACGGGCTGGAAAATATGTTTGGCCAGCAGGGCCTGAAGCTGGGCAGAAAATCTGGGTCTGAATCAGGGGGAGGGTGGTTAGAATTCATCCAAGGTCGGCAAGAAAGGTAGCGGAAACAGAGCCAAACCAAGGCCAGGACATGCCATAGACAGATGAACGGGACACACCGAGTTGGGAACCAGGGAGCAGGCCAGGCCAGGCAGTGGCCTACAGAGGCTGGCAGGGAAGGCTGGCAGAGAAAGGAAGGAAAATCCTGAACCCACCCTTTCCTCCCTCTTAAGAGTCTGCTGAAAGCACTTGCCTCACCCACCGTGAGGAAGCAGGTGCCGAGTACTCTGGGGGGAGTCAAACTTTCTCCTTGTTTCCTCTGGGCCACCTTCCCACTGGCAGGGCAACCCAAGGTCTCCCACTCAGTGTGTATCCTGCCCCAGCCCCCTCTGCGCAGAACTCACTGCAGGCAGCATGGAACTGAGGGCCACAGCAGTGTCCAACCCCCCACGCCCAGCTATCGCAGTCCTAAACTGTGCCCAGTGCACGTGTGTGAATACCTACTGAGTGCGAAGAAGATAAAAGTCCGTCCTGGAACTCACAGGCTGGTATGGGTGGAACCCCTTAGGCAAGATAAAGGTAGATAAGCAAGGTGTATAGTGTGTGAGAGGCCAGAAGCACGAAAGCTCAGAGACTGGGTAGCTAAAACAGAGTGAAGAAGAATCGAGAAGCTGAGGAAGGACAGCTTCGGGGGAAGAACCTAAGTTTTTGCTCCAAGTGAGATGGCATACGTCTGGCTTTGGAAAACATATTGTGTATTAGTGTGATCTTGCCAGCTTCATGGAGTGCAGAGTACTGCTAGCTCCCATTCTAGAGCAGGGCAACTAAAGAGAGAGGGGGACGAGGTAGCGTGTTCAGGGTCACTCAGTTGAAGCCAAGAAGTTGGGGATCAGAGAATAGGGGAGGAATAAATATCTGGGAATGGGATGCTAGGACCCAGGGGTGGGAAGTGGAACTTTCCTACTGCTGGGGAGGTGGATTCTGAGGACCATCACCACCACCTGACCCCAACCTCACCAGTACATGGCCTATCCAAACTCCTGACAAGGCTACCACCACTGTGCAAGTGGACACAACACAGAAACTCGAAGACGGCCTACCTGGCACACGTGCCTCTCAAAGGCAGGCAGGCATCCCAGCTCCTAACTACAGGCTCCAGCTGGAACACCGTCCTATGCCCTTCTGTCCTGACCTTGGACCTTGCTCTGTAAACAAGGCTCATGAGCCAGATGCTGGCCCCTGCCTCACGGTCCCTAAACCCTGGACCTTCCCTCAGCCTTCCCGAGCGGCCAAGGACATTCTGTTCTTAGCTCATAGGTAGGAGCTCAGCACAGATGACAAGAGTCATCGGTATTCTCTGCCCACCACCCTCCCCTGGTACATGGTTTGCCCTTGCGAGCCTGGCCAGGTTTCTAGCCAGGCCACCCACAGCTCCTCCCCTGCCCTGCTGTTCCTACGGGGATCTGTGAAAGGAATACTCCACATCTGGAGGGCCCAGTGTGGCCACTGGAGTCTGGGAGAGGCTGGCCTAGGGAGCCAGGTTTCTGCATCTGGCCTAACATGGCTTCGAGGCAGCCAGGGGTCTAAGAGTCCAGGTGTATCCCTGGGAACCCAAGATACAGAGAAAAAGAAGGGAGCAGGCTACAGTCACAGGCAAGTTAGGGCTGGAACAAAGGAAAACTAGATGGCCTGGCTGTGTGTCCCATAACTAAGCAATTGTGAAAGATGCCAACAACCAGACTCCCCCAACACAGGCACCACCATAGGGATTCCCCACCAACCAAGCAGATCTGGCCCACATGGAGCCCCTCTATACATTCCTACTCTGTCTCTCTCTGTGTCTGTCTGTCTGTCTGTGTCTCTCTCTGTCTCTCTCTGTGTCTGTCTGTCTGTCTGTCTGTCTGTCTCTCTCTCTCTCTCTCTCTCTCTCACACACACACACACACACACACACACATACACACACACACACACACACACACACACACACACACACACACACACACACGCACGCACGCACACTCCTGTGCATGCACACACACAGAGCCCTTCTGCAGTCCTCAGAACCGGCCTGTCCCCAGAAGGCAGCAGAGCGGGATCTGGAAAGGCTATGGAAGCAGGAGACCCGCCAACACGCATCAGGCCAGCTGGAATCAGTCTGCAGCAGGCCGGCTCCACAGCCCACAACTCACAGAGGTCCTGCCCCTGTCCGAACTGTTCTGGAAACCTGACAGGGAAGAGGGGGATGAGGGCCATAAAAGCAGAAAAACAGAGCCGCGGGGACAGAGCAAAGCTGAGGAGAGGAGCAGAGGCCACCACCTCATAGATGGTCTCGGGAACACCATCTATCCCTCTGTCTCCAGCTGAAGAGTACAAGACCTACAGCCAGGAGTGTGGAAGGCGATACCACAGCCCTCCAGGCCTTAGAACAGCAGTAACCTAGCCAGGCCTGGGGACATACAAGATGGCCTTTTATGGGTTTTCCCGAGGACCTCAAATCTCCAGACACACAGAGCAGGCCCTGCAACACGTCAGGAGGGACCTCATGACTCATTTCCTCCCACCAGCCTCAGCCCAAAGCCCTCAACCCTTTCCACCCCACCAACCCAGCTCCCAACACACAGGAGAGACTGAAAAGAGAAGACTGTCACTCACCACCAGTTCATGGCTGGATGGGGGAACACAAGGGGCAGCCACCTGTGAGAGAGGTAAAGACAGTCCTCGTTAGCTTCTGTCCCAGCAGCCCCTGGGCCTCCTGAGCCCACTCTTACCACTTCTCAAGGGGACAGCCTTCCCCTTGAGCACAGGGAGAGCTCTTCAGAAGGCTACCCATAATGGCCCAGGCCAGACAACACGCATGAAATGCCAAAAACCCTCAGAGGTTAAATCCTGTAAAACCTAATACACCCTCCAGAAGGTCAGCATAGCAGCATTGATACCCTAGATCCTGCAAAAAAAACATAACGCTTCCGCCCCACCCCCTCTTTTCCTGATCCTCTACACCGTCGAAAGATGGATTTAAATATTTGAAAAACATGACTTAGACCTATAGGAAAGGAAAAGCCCATTCCCCATTGCCAGTGGTGCATCCAAACTCCAAGCTGGCCAGAGGCTCCCACAGGCTGGGAACGGCCAGATCTTCCAGGTACAGAGCAGAGCACTTTGGGAGGGAGGCAGTGCCCATAGGAAGGGAACTATCATTATCAGTTTGTCCTCACCCTTCTCTGAGCCAGGGTCACGGCAACTTGGGCCTCTAGAGGAGGGAGAGAGGAAGGAATGCTCAATGGTCTCACCACCCTGACAATTAGCAGGGCGCGTGTCAGAGGCCAGTGCGTTCCTTTCTCCAGTCAACACATTTTTCTTGGATCTCAGTACTCAAGCTTGGCTCTGATTCCTCACCCCAGCCCCAGGCCAGAGGCCCGCAGAGAGGCAGAGGGTGGCTGAAGAAGCAGCTGCCTCCTCCAGATGGTAGGCAACCCCATCCTGCTTATACCATCCCAACACTGACTGCGCTGGTACCACCTGGCAAGCTTGTTGCTAAATAAAGTGCTTTGCCCTTTCAACAACCAGAAAGGCAGACTCTAGTGTTACCTCCCCAGGGAGGTGTGAGGTACAGACAGGGTAAGCAATTCACCCAAGGTCACACAGCAGATGTGAGGCTGGGAAATGAACCCAGGTAATCTGGGTCCCAAGATTTGATAGGAAGATTTGGTCTGATGGCTCATGGTTCTTCCTATCAGAGAATGAGGGGTGCAAAAAGGAGCCCAAAGCCCACTTCCTGACTCACATGAGCATAGAGCTAGAGGTAAAGGTTTTAGAAGAGATTCCTTGGGGGACAAGGCCCAAAGTGGGAGCAAAGATGCGGGGGAGAGAGAGAAGGCCTCCAGAGCGGCCATGGGCATCCTGACCAATGGCAGGGCTCGGTCACAGGTTCTATACACAGCTGTCAGTCCTTTGCAGTCCCAAGCCAACCCCACCACAGGGCTGTGAAAACGTAGGCCAGGCTCTCAGAGACCCCCTTCCAACTCATCAGATCTTCATAGGATCGGGGTAAAATTTCTGGGCTACATCCTGACAGTTCCACCCCCAGCACGGTGGACAGACGTTCTCAGCCTGTGGAGACTGCCTGGGCTTCCAGCACCCAAACTGGCCTTCACTCCACAAAGGTGAGCAGTGGCTTTGAGACGTGCAAAGGGTCTCTCTCCCAGGCCCGTCCTAACCCTGGACCCTTCCCCCACCGTTCACCCCCAACTCTCAAGGTAGATGTACTCACTAAGAACCAGCACCTAAGGGGGTACAGTCACGCCCCCATGCAATGCTGTATCCTGGGGGCTTTTCCACCCTGGGGCCCATAGCTAACTGGGCAATGACTACTGGCCCATGGACTTCTGTGTCTCAGACCTTCTGGTCTCACTCTTGCTTTTTTTTTTCCTGAGGCACAGAAATGTTTCCTTAAAAGGCTGCCTGTCTCTCCTTCTCTCCAGCACCCTGGCCCCTAGCCATCCTCTCAGGAGCCCAGAATGTGCCAGGAGAACCAGGGGCCGTACCACTCCATGGCCTATGCTCAACAGACCCACGCTCCTGCCATCAGCAGTGGCTCTGACTCCCCTGACTGTAGGGGACTTGAGGGTCCTGGGCTGTCCTCAAGGGCTCTGATGACATCTCTGCTGTGACCTCACCTCCAGGATTCCAGACACAGGTGGTCAGTCGCAGGTGAGCTGCTCTCCCCCACCCACCCCAACAGCCCTCTGGAATTGGTCAGAATCAACCTAATGTCCCATGTCCCCAAATGAAAGACAAAGGACAAGAAGTCACAGCAGCAGCTGCCGCCACCACCACACTCCTCTCCAGCCACCATGGCTCAGGTGCAGTATGTCAACTCACCCAGGGCTTACGAGGGCCCAGACCCATTAGTTACTCAGCAGATGGGACAGTGAGGCCACAACTGAGCAGAGGCAAGCGCCTGCTCTGCCCCACACCTACCCAGCTCTTCACAGAGCACAGACCACAGAGACACCTGCCAGTTTCTCCTTTCATTATCTCATTATTTTGTAAGGGGAGGACCTGGGCCCCAGTTGGGTTGGCACTCCTGTCCCCAAAGTTCAACCTTGCTTACATAAAACTCCAGATTCCAAAACTGGCCAGGTCCTCCAGAAGAGTCCCCACACTTGTGGCCCCTGACCCAAGAAGCTGTACAGAAAAATTCATATCTTAACTAGAACCTCATCAGTCTGGGGTCTGGCATTCACAGGATTGGGTAGAAACACTATCATGGGTTTCCTTCCTAATATTTGCTGGGTCTGTGTTTTTTCTTGTTTTATATGGTGGTGGCTATGTGAAGCAGGGTCTTACTATATAGCCAACACACACCTGGAGCCCTGTCTTTCCTGTCTTAGCCTCCCCTGCGATGGACTCATGAGCTTGCATGACTATATACTTGGCTCAAGCGTCCCCTTCCACTACCTTTTTCCAATAGAAATAATTTTGGAAGGTGTGTGTGTGTGTGTGTGTGTGTGTGTGTGTGTGTGTGTGTGTGTGTTGGGCACATCTGTACCACAGCATATGTACAAAGGTCAGAGGAGTCAGTTTTCCCCTTCCACCATGTGAGTCCTGGAGATAGAACCCTGGGGTTTGGTGGCGAGAGTCTTTACCTCCTGAGCTGTCCCATTGCTCTTCTCCCTTTTTATTACAGTAAAAATATACATAACATAAAAAGTTCCATCTTGGGGGCTAGAGATGGGGCTCAGTGGTAGAACTGTTGACTGGGATATGCAAGATGCTGGATTTGGTACCCAGTACTAAGATGATGATGGTGATGGTGACGATGATGAATTTTTAAGTTTTTAAAATAAAAAAGTATCGTGTAAGCTTTTCTAAATATATAAATAGATGGATTTGAATATATCCACAATGACACACTAACCACTACCTACTTCCAGAACTTTTTCATCATCTAACACACCACCCCCGCTGAATAATGAGTCCCCTCGTCCCCTCCCCACCTCATAACATCTTAACTTCTGCTGCCTACCCCAGAGACTTACATGGTGTCGTGGGGGTGGGGCATTGACCAAGGCAGATCCCAGGAAGTAAGATTACTATCCCGCCAAGGCAGGCCACACAAACTCTCATCTTCCAGGACCCTGTATCCTGGAGCTGGCCACAGAACATCTGACCCTTCCCTCGTGCCTCAGTAGGACACAGGACCCTCTTCATTACAAAGAAAGGAATGAGGCCCAGAGAGGCCAAGAAGAATATTCACAAAGGCCTTCCTGGGTTTGCCACCCAGACTGTAAACAATCAGAACCATGCAACAAGGTCTCACGCAAACCCCAAAGGATGGGCTTTGGCAGGGGGCTTACATTCCTGGAGAGAAGTGCCCCTCACTCCCCAACTGCTCACCCTGTATACCTACCTCATCACCTGAATCCTTCATCAAATTCTTCCTGATACACCACAAACCATGCCTCCCAAGTCCACTGGGCAGGCCACTATGGCAAATTGATGGAGCCCAAAGCAGGGCCATATGAGTCTCATTTTGACATCCAGTTGGTCAGAAGCACAAAGATACCCCGGAGTTTGGAACTGAAATCTACAGGACAGAGGGCACTCCTGGGGACCAAGTATCCAACCCATGCAGCACGTCACTGTGTCTGGTACAATACTGAGCTAAACTGGACTGGAGGCCACCTGCAGATTTCACCACTACAGAGCTGTTTGCTGCTGGGGAGAGGACCCACATACACATCCTGGAAGCCCCAGAAGGTCTTATGCTAACTGGTGTGACAGAAACCAAGACATCTGCGTTTTGCTCACAGACACATTCATGAAAGGCCAATCACGTTTGCCTTTTTGTGTCTGGGCTGATTCTACCTCATGTTATAGCTGAATAATAGCCCCCAAGTTGGCATGTGAAAATCCAAACCAGTCCCTTGAAATGCGCCCAGTGACAAGGCCCTTAAAGAGGTAACTAAGTAAATCTACCAAGGTGAGTCCTGACAGGAAGATATCCGGACACAGACCAAGGAGGGAGACCCCATGAGGACACAAGGTGAAGGTGGTGCCCATGTACCAAGGAGCCAGGCCACAGGAGACAACTACTATGCTAGTCCTGATTGCAGAACCCAGACTAGAAGCTATGAGAAAGAATTTCATGATCCCAAATCCACATTTCTACATTCAAGGTAAAAGTTCAAGGTAAAAGTTAAAAGTTGTTCCACTGTGCACACCCTGAATGGATCCATTCACCAGTTGATGGAGCCATGTGGGTCATTTCCAGAGAAGTGTTAACAGAGACTCACACCCCTGTCCAACGTGTCTAGATACCCACATCAATGACACCAAATGGTACACGGAACACAGGGACAGTGGCGTTTATAAAGCCCCTACTGTGTGTCACTGGGTTGGGCACTTTATAGCCATCCATATTTTCACTTCCAGACCAGTTTTTAAAGTAAATAAGGCTCACAGAAGTTAAGCTACTTGTTCAAAGTTAAACATCTGGCAACAGTAGCAGGGCAGCAGTGGCCAGGAGGGTGCCTAGGTCTCTGCACACCAAGCTCTAGTCTAAATCATGGTTTTTCTTTCCTCCATCCAACCCCCAGCAAGGTGAGCATCAGTACACTATCTCCTCAGACCACTTCCCAACAAACTGCTACTGCTTCAGGCTGCCTCAAACACCTCCCTTTCCTGCCTGTTCTCTGCCCCATGGCTGTATGAGGATCACACTGAGGAAAGTGTGCTGGGGCTGCAGGGCACTGAGAGAGTACAGACATCCCAAGGAGGGATAGTGAGTCAGACCCAGAGAAAGTTTCACTTCAGTCACTCCGCTGTGTGTCACACTCCCCTGTGAATCCCCTGCTCTGCTCCGCCCCTCACCCCTACTCCCACAGAAGGGAAGCATGCAGGCCATTTCCAGTGTGCAGCTTGGCCTGACGCTCACTTCAGAAGTGAAGTTTGTTTTGAAAGGGAAGATAGGAAAGGACTATTTAGGTGGAGCTAATATTTGTGAGAGACGTGGAGGTAGGGAATGTGTGGCTTGATAAAGGAGCTAACAGGTCCCCCCTTTAACTGGAACCCAGGCTGGGTGAGAGGAAGATGAACTGACAAAGGGACACTAAGGTGGGTAGAAAAGGGGAGGGACCTGTACACCACTCTTTCCATGCTCGACCATGGGCAACTATGAGTGGCCAAGAAAAGAGGACAGACTTGGCTGCTGGCACTGAGGAGCTTGAAGATTCTTAAGTAGAGGAAGGGCCATTGGGAGCTATGCTCCAGGCAGAGAAGCACTGGAGTAGGGGCGGGAAGAATGGAAGAGTAGAGAATTCAGGGCAAGCATGGTGGTAGAGTAACCATACCAAGAGCAACCAGGAAAAGAAACAGAAGGAAAAAGGAGCCTGAAGCCGAGGGCTAGGGAAACATTGGGTACCCCCAAAATCTAGGAGCCCAGAGCTTCCAGCCTAACCTCTACACCATCCATTCCCAAGCAGAGACACCATCCATTACTCTGTCTTTGGTCACCTGTTGTACCAAGAGGCAGCTATCATCTTAGCTCTGGTCACCAAGTGTCACCACCTGGTGGCCCAAAAAAAGTCAAGGGACTGTGCCTATAACTGAGGAGACAACTAAATGGCTCCTCATCTGAGGGTTCATATCATCGATGCACTGGGACAATTGAAGACCCCAGATAAGTCACCCTGTGTTGTCCTGGAAGCCTAGATGTCCCTCGGGACTTGTGGGTGCCCAAGAGATGCCAAGACCGTGTGGTTGAGGCCCAGAGGAAAGACAAGACTGTTTGAAGAGTGCAGCAGGGCTCAGAGTCACGAGCCTCCCAAGATGAGCAGCATGTCTCAGGTAGGGGAGGTCCTGGGGGAGCAGATAGGCCCTGCCCTGGCTCCATGGCCTCTGAGTCTATACAAATCCCGCAGGGGACCGTTCCTTTCTAGTTCCCAGTCTTTCCTACAACTATGACCAAGAAAGGAAATGTGCAGAGCTCCTTCTTGCAAGGAGGCAAGAAGAGACCTGTTCCCGGGGACACCTTGAACCAGAAGCATGGCCCCTACCCCGGATCCCTCAGCTCCAGTGAAGACAGAGACTTGGAGGGTCCCGCTCTTCCTATAAACACAACCCAGACTAGCCTCAGAACTTGGAGAAGACAGGGCCCAGTGCTATCTCAGATCACTGATTCAGAACACTGTACCCAAGACCCCAAGACCCCCAGCACTACCTCACTATGTGCCCAAGTTCCTCCTCTGGCTTGGGTCCTCGTCTGTGGCACCTGTCACTGTCTGCCTGGCCCACTGCCGGGTCCTACACAGTTGTCAGATGGGCTGTTCCAGCAGGGAATTCGTGCTCCTGACAGATTCCCTCCATCCCCACATACAGGAGTGGCTCTCACACCGAACACAGCACAGCCCACTCATCAAACAGCCTGCCAATAGGAGGATAAGATGGCTGCTGTGCCAGAGCCTCTGGGAACCTATGGAATGCATCATTCAAAGCAACCCTCATTCAGAAGGTCCCCAAACGGCTAAGGCGTGGGGGGGTCCCCAAACGGCTAAGGCATGGGCGGGTCCCCAAACGGCTAAGGCGTGGAGGAGCAGACCCAGCTATGGCCCAATCAGGGCTCATCACTGAAGCTGATTGCCTTTGAGTTAACCTGGAAGATGACATACAGTGGCAACTGGAGTTAATACCCAATAGCAGTGTTTCTCAACCTTCCTAGGGCAGTGTGATCCCTTGTTGTCACTCACGTTGTGGTGACCAACCCCCCCAACCATAAAATTATTTTTATTGCTACTTCATAACTTTAAGTTTGCTACTGTTATGAAATGTAATGTAAATGCCTGATATGTGACCCCAAAGTGAGTCACGCCCCACAGGTTATGAACCACTGCCCCATAGACTCTATGGGTGGCACCTAGGGAGCCCAACCCCAAGACCCCACAGAGCTAACACAATGGCCCTGCTTGCTGATGCCCCACAGTTGGGAACAAGAGCAAGGTTACCCACTGGGGGGCGATCGAATCCGGGAGCAATAGAATCTGAGCTCCGAGCACCTACCGAGCACAGGCCTGGAGCTCAGGACCTAGGGTCCTAAGAGCAGGAGGCAGGCAGTAGCCAGAAAACACAGGATGGGGAAGAGAGGCACAGCAGAGAGCATGGCTGGGCTGGGCACAGCCACTACCACCCTCCTCAGGGCCACCCAACACGGTTCAAGCCAAAATCTGTGCATCGCCCTCTTCTCCTCCTGTCCTTTGTTCCCCCAAGCCTGGCAGTCCCTCTCCCAAGCAACCACCGCAGTGCCCCGTGTCAAAGACACGGTGGCATTAACCCGTCCCAGGACCACCACCACCACCACTCTTGCCCTTGGCCTCTTCTCGGCAACCAGAAAATAATTTCTAAAATGTGCCCGAGCCATGTTACTCCTCAGCCTGAAGGCCTTACCATCTTGAGCTTAATGATCCAGTCTAATTGTCCCAGTACAGTTGTCATCACACAGTCTATGGGGGCCCGTGGGGTCACTCCTGCAGGCCCTCTCCTCAACCTTCCCTCCAAATCTCCGTGCCATTTCCTGCTCATTTATTCCAAAGTCTACCCTCTGTGGGTAAGCTTCTCATTCCATTTCACAGACAAGGAAAAGCGAGGCACGGAGAAGCCACATCCGCAGCCTAAGGTCACACACCAGCAGAGAACAAGCACGGAAGCATAGCTCTGCCCCAGGAAGACTCAAGACTGACTCCATTCTGCCCAGTAAGGACCACGGGGAGCCTTCCATGGAGGCCAGGGCTTCTGAGGCTAGGGAGGGGACAGCAAAGTGGGCTGAGCAATGTGTAATCTGCAGTGCTCATCTGAAGCAAATGTGCAGGCCCCTGTGGTAGCCTGATAGCTCCAAAGCCAATGAGAGAGCAAGAGGGCAAGACCTGGGTTGGTGCTGGCAGCCGGGAGGCCTTCCTGAAAGAGGCAGCTGTACCGAGGCGAGAAGGGTCCGAAAGGGGACAGAAGACAGTGTGAAGAGGGTACTTCAAGGGGGCACTTAAAGGAGAAGATGGCAAAAGGCAGGCCTGTCAGCACAGGCCTGGAATCCCAGCTATGTGGGAGACTGGGGCTCAAGGAATGAAGCTTCAAGGCTGTGCGGCTGTCTCAGAATGAAAAGCACTGAGCGTGCCGGCGAGGTAGCACTGAGCGTGCCGGCGAGGTAGCACTGAGCGAGCTGGCGAGGTAGCACTGTCGTAGAGTGCTCACTTAACTTGTACAAAGGTATCCCAGGAGGCATCTGGGAAATCTGTCCTGAGTGCAGGGGCTGAGCCCACTTCCAAGCAGTCTCCCAAATACAGAGAACAGGAAAGCACCATCCTTCTGGGGCCAGGCATCTGTTGCAGGGGCAGACGGTGGGGGGGACACAGCCCATGGCACACAGATGACTTCCAGGAAGTTCCTAGAAGCTGGTTCAGGGACAGGCTATGGACCTGGGGGGCAGGGAGGGCGGAGGAAGTGGCAGGCCCAAGAAACAGACCCAAGCAGTCACTCAGGCCATGGTGACTGAGCTTCCAGCTGAGGAGAAAGAGGGGAAAGGGAATGGGCCGCAGCCCTGGACGGAAGTTGTGGCCTCAGGAGGAGACAGGCATGTAAACAGACTTATAAATCTGCTCGGAACTGCAACAGAGGAAGTTCGAAGAGGCCGTTCTTGCTCTAAGATGACTGTCCATCTGTTTTTCCCAAGGTTACACCCAAAAGGAGGTGGCCTTCCTCACCCTGCACTCCCCTCTGAGGGTGTCTGTCCCTACACGAGAACTTTAGAGAATAAAAATATTTGACCTTAAACCATATTTGAACAAGGGGGCAGGAAGGATGCCTGAGGGGAGAGGGGAATTAAGAGCAATGGGAAAATCCACAGAGCCAAAGGTCTGGAGAATTGCTAAGGGCTGGATCAGCTGTCACAGGGATGTGTCAGGGAAGGCTGGGGGAGGGGAGACAGCCGTTGGGTTGAGTCAGGCACTGTGGAGAAGGTCCCATGGGGGCCTCTTCAGCCCCTTGTCTCCTAAACCATGCCTTCTGTTGCAGTGCAAACCAACGGCATGCAGACCTCTGCCGGCACATTCCAAGTGGCGGGATTCCAGGTGTGCACCGCTAAACCCAGTTCTAGGTATTTCAGAAGTTGAAAACCAACATGTCTTGCATGGTACACGAGCACTGTGTCAACTGAGCCCCATCCTACAGTCCCAGGATGGCAGCCTTGGAGAGGAAGAAATGCTAAATGCATTCACTGCAGGCTTCCATCCTCCAGATGACTGTAATTCCAGCAACACAGAAATGTCAAAAGGATCACCTCAAATTTGAAGAAATGCCTTAAATTTCTGTTGGTTCTCTGGACTCGCTAAATAGCCTATCTCTTTTTAAAGGAGTTAAAGCTTGCCAAAACAGGATGAAAGCGAAGGGCAGTCTCGTGTTCGTCAGGGGAAATTCCACAGCCTCCAAGTCTATCTATGAACTTCATGTCTCCTGGAGCCTCAAGGACCATCTTGTCCTGTTCACCACTCTAAACAGCTCAGCACGAAACCAAAGCCACCAGCGGGAGCAGGTTCTACTCCACGGGAGCACAACACCTTCTGTGTGTTGATGC
This sequence comes from Tokudaia tokunoshimensis, assembly GCA_036184795.1. Taxonomy (NCBI): domain Eukaryota; kingdom Metazoa; phylum Chordata; class Mammalia; order Rodentia; family Muridae; genus Tokudaia; species Tokudaia tokunoshimensis. Next base: position 76,726,540 of record BTHU01000016.1, read on the forward strand.
CCTTTCCAAATTCCTGGACACCTCCAAGAGGCCACCAGTGTCCAGCTAATAGGCCAGGGACCGGATGGACTGCAAACCCAGTGTGGGCTCAGATGTGCTTTAACTCCCTCACTCTCAGCATCCCCACAGGGAAGAGAGACTGATGGGAACTACTTTGCAGACCGGCTGGATTAACAAGATTGTGATCAGGCTGAGGGTGGAGCTCAGCTGTGGAGCACATGCCTTACCCACCCTGCAAAGCGCCAAGATGAACGCCTGGTACACAAAGCAACGAAAGCAACGGTGCCCTCCGTGCCTCAAAGCTCTCCGATGACTCGGCTCTACTCACTGAATTCCCCAGCCCCACCCTGTGATGCAAGTTCCACAGCCAGCCCCCTCTTATGGAAGAAACTGAGAATCTGCAGGATAGAGAAAGGAGCACATTGGGAAGATTCTCATCTAGGCTGGAAGGATGGCTCAGTGGTCAAACAGGCTTGCTGCTCTTGCGGAAAACCTAAATCCAATTCCCAGCACTCAAGTGATGGCTCGCAACCATTTGCAACTCTGGTTCTAGGATATCTGATACCCTCCTCTGGCCTCCTGAGGCACCAGGCGCGCGCGCGCGCGCGCGCATACACACACACACACACACACACACACACACACACACACACACACGTAGGGAAAACAGTCATACACATAGAGTAAAAATAAATAAGCAGTCAAAGATCCCATCTACCTGTCAGTCAAAAACAACTCTCCAATGGCACTCTCCATCCAAGACCTGGCCTCTCTTAAGATTTCCACTCTTCGTGTAGCATAAGCTTCAGTTATCTGAAAATCATTTCTGCAGAAATTTCTGACCCACGGATAGCAGGGACAGTGGTAAATAATGGATGGTCCAGAGCCCCGGAAGCAGGAGGTCCCTAGGGCAGGGCAGGGCAGGGCAGCGTAGCCTCACGAATCTCCTTTAAGACCATCTGTGGCAAGAGGCAGGAAACCCTTCTTGCTCCCAATTAGCCAGCAACAGAGACTTGAAGCAGGGCCAGTCCCAAGGCCAGAGCAGGCCTGGCTGTAACTAGCATTGTTTAGCTCTGTGTGACGCATATCCACTCCAGTCATGTTTCCTTGTTCCCGGAAAAGCTCAGGGATGCACACGGACAGGGAGGCAAGGGAAGGAAGGCAGCGACAGACCCGGCTCTCACCGGCTCAGACAGCAGGCAGGTTAGAGAGGAGGAGAGAAAGTGCCAGTCAGATAGAGACTTCATGACCCAGAGACACCCACAGACAGCACGGCAGTGACCACACACAGCTCTCAATGCCCCAGGCAATACACACTCCACACCCAGCACACACACACACACACCACACCACTTTGCCAGATGCAAAGTCACTCCCTAGCCCTCTGGCCTCACCCCAGAACAGACTCACGAAGGCACTGCCAACATATCCAGCTGCCTGTGTGACCCAGAGCCCTGAGGGGCCAGAGCCAAGTGCAGCGGGAAGCCAGATGTAGGAACGAAGTAGATGAAAGCGAACTGGAATCTGAGGGTCCTGGAAGCACCATCAGGTCTCTGCACACCCACCCACCCCCAAGACCTATAGGAACCAGGCTCTCTACTGACACCTGAGGCAGGTTAGTAGCAGGTTAGTTACCCTTGGACTTGAACTTGATGGTTGCCTGGGTCCTGCCTATCCTGGAAGCACAGAAGGGAGAATGTTCACATGAGTGCACTCACGAGTGAGCACACACACACACACACACACACACACACACACACGTATGCACCGAGGGCTGGAAGTATCAGAACCAGGAGGGTAGGGCTAACTGGAAGGTAAACAATCTCCAAAGTATGCAGGCACAGAAACAGCTATTTTAGTATCTGCATCTACTGGACATGTGATTCTTTTTTAAGCCACCAGAGACTCAAGTGATTCCCCTTTTTCCACAGGAAGCCACCCAAACTGGAAAAAAAAAAATGAGTGTGTTGTCCAAGGTCGCACATCTGGGAGGGGCTGAGCGAGACACAAATCCAGAAGTGCCAGACTACACACTTGGTGCCCTTTAGCAAGTCCACTTCAAGTTAGATGCCGCTGCTGACCAGGGAAGGAGTGATAGCCCTGACGGTGGGAGGGACTAATACAGAGGGAATAAGGAGGGGGTGTGGCCAAGGCTTGGACACAGACAGGACACTCTACTCAAAAGGAGGGGTTGGGAGGTTGGGTTCAGAGACTGTGATTCAGCAACCTCTGTGGAGCATTCCAGCGCCCCAGTCTAAGGGCCACCTGCCCTAGGGACACCAAACTATTACTCACAAGTTACTCACGTTGCCTTGGCATTCACCCTGGCAGGTCGAGCCTCCCACCCTTTCCCTGAGAGTGACCAGGGAGAAGCCAGAAGACCCGTGGCTCCCTCTGGCCAGAGCATCGCCACCTGAGTCACAGGGACACACCAGACTCTGGCCTGCTCCCAGTAACAGCTGCTTCCCTCTGCTCTGTTCCAAGAAGCAGATGCCTAGAGGAATGGTCACTGTCCCCAGACACAGAACAACCCAGCCCAGAAGGGAGCTTCCCAGCATCCTTGCCAGAATCTCAGAGGATTCTGGAAGATACTTGGGAGCCTGATCTCAACAAGACAGATCTTCCCAGGCGCAAGAACAGGAGCCTACATGCAGAAAGCTCCGTGACTTGAAGAGAGAACTCTGCGAAGCCCAGCCTCTCATTCCACAGGTGAGGCTGCTGATGCCCAGAAAAGGACAGTTAACTGTCCAAAGCTGCAGTGTCAACATAGGCAGCCACCTCCCGACATTCAGCAACACTTCCCCTGACTCAGATAGGGACAGTCTCCCCAAATCTACTCTCTCCTCATCCCCCCCAGTGAGGGGGTAGCAACTGAGGAAGAGAAGAGGAGGGCTGGAGATGCTGTAGCCAGGCCAGTCACTAAGAGAACTGGCGCTCAAGCTAGTACCAGAAGCAGGAGACAGAGTCAGGACCTCTAGTTACAGGCGGAAGACCAGACCCTCTGGCGCAAGATAAGGGGTGGAATTCCTGGGGTCCCATCTGGGGAATGTCAAGAGTCTTACCTCCCTCCTGTTCACCTCTCCTCCTTCATTCCCACCCCACCTCGCCCCTAACCACCAGGCTCCTCTACTCCCATATTCAGCTCAGCCACAGAGCTCACAGGCAGCAGCTATCACACGTGTGGTGGGCTGAGGAGTATCCAAGCCTCCGGAGGAATCCATCCACCTCTTGTGGTCTCCCATCTAGGCAGAAGAAGCTCACACACTCACTCTCCTGACCAGCCTCCTCCCTGGCATCAGTAACAGCAGCAGCTACAGTGGCAGAGGCTGTAGAGTGTGGATCAGGTCAGCCCCACTTTTCTATTCCCATGTTCACAGCACAGATAGCACAAGGAGAGCGCTGGTGCGTTGAGTAAGCTGTCCATGGTTGCACAGCCTGTCAGAGGTAGAGTCGGGATTCAAACCCACACAGCGGGACTGCAAAACCTGTGACTTAACCTCAAGGCCACACCGTGACCTCATGATAACCCTCACTCTAAGAATGGAAGACTCCTGAGATTCCCTCTCCTCCCTCAGCACACAGGACCTGAACCCTTGCAATGTGCTGGCACCAGACCTTTGAGACGTTCAACATTGCTCCTGGCTTTAAACAAACGGCCCCTGTCCCCACACTCACCAGCCACTTAAAGTCAGACTGGGCACTGTTGACTTCAGCAGACAGGCTACTCCAGACTAAGGGACACCCTTGACCATTCATTCATTCACTCATTCACTCATTTAACACACAATGGGTCTACTGTATTTTGGAACCCACAGTAAAAGATACTCCCTAAAAGAGCCTCTTAGCACCTTAGATGGAAGGGAGCTGTCTGCCCCTCAGTCCACCTCTACCATCACGGCTTATTAAGAAGCCTTGTGTGGGGAGGGATCCCACAGCCAGCAGGCTCGGTCTCAGAGCACAGGAAGAAATTTCAGGGGATTGGAGGGGGCACAATAACACCAAAAAGACTTCCCAGTCCCAGAGGTTAAGGACAAAGGTGCCAGACTCCAGGAACACAGGTCCTGGATGGACCTCATTTCCAGGAGTCCCCTGTCCAGCCCCTCCCTAAACCAACACCTCATCTGTCTCTCCTAGGTAAAAATCCCACTGCTACTCCCAACTTTGACTTGGCCCAGGAGATCTCTCACCCCTGCCACCAAAGTAAGGCCTCTGGGCTCTTCCCAAAGCCACTCTTTATCACAGACTCCCTCGTTAAACCCCCTTTACTGTACAAAGCACTTGCATGCAGACTTGTTCTAACTCCCCCACAGTACACAAAGCTATGCTGGAATGTGGACTCAGTGGGACACTGAGGCCAGGCCAATGTCACATGGGGTGTAAGTAGCAGAAAGACAGAGTCACTACCATACCCATCCTTACATGCATGCCTGTCCTAGGCCTGAACAAGTGCCTCTGTAAAACTCCTACTCAACCTTCAAAGCCCTTCTCAAAAGACTCTTCCTCCCAGGGGTCTCAACTACTCCACCAGCTCACAGACCCAGCCTCCTGCTTCCCATCCCTCCCTCATTTTGCAGAACTGTCTACTCCCCTTTGTCTCCATCTAGAAGGGTGTCTCACTGGCCTTTCCAGCCCCGTGTCTGGCACCCTGCCTGGCACAGAATTGATGCCCTAAAAGGCTGTTAATGTGGAATCAGAATGGCCCCCAGGCCCAGCTGGATTGGCCCTGGCTCCTGGCCTCCTCAGCAGGCTCACGGGCATTGCCGGACCTAGGGAGCCAAAGCCAGCAGCCCATCTCCTCCAGACCCAGATGGCAGGCAGGCAGCCAGGGACCTGGTCTCATACTCCCCCTCCGAAGCCCAGCCCCTCTCTGCTTCACCAGCTCTGAATCTGGGAGTCTCAGCCAGTGATTAGGGCCCTAATCAGGCAGGACTTCCTGCCAGCCACTGCCAGAGGTGGGGGAGGGGCAGGAGGGAAGCAAGGTCAACCCAAGGTGAAGTTTCACAGCCAGGGACCCAAGGAGCTCCACACCCCCACTGGCGGATCCACTTTAGAAGCCTCCGGCACTATACCTCTCCAAACCTTTGACTGCTAAGTGAGGACACTGAGACCCTGAGAGGGAAGAGACTCAGCCATGAGGGAGAGAGAAGCAGGCCAGCTTGAGATCTGTTGGTAAGAAGAGTACCTTTCCTGCACAGCCTCGGGTCCGGAGGCCCCCAGGGTGGAGACCCCTTTGTACTTCCTCTGGAGCCTCAGCTGTAGCCCTGTCCCCTGCTAACACCAAACCCAGCATTGAACCTCAGCCCACTCCATGAAGAATGGCTATGGGCCAGCTGATTGCCTGGCCTTCTGGAGGATGTGTTCAAGGTAAGGCCACTTCTCACCTCTCAAGGATCAACAGTCTAGAAGGGCAGAGGGGAGCCAGGCTGCAGAGGGAGGCCAGAGAGAGTCCTCTCAGTGGTCATCGATGATCAGCCTACACCACACTTCCTTCAAAAGAATCTTTAATGCTTTCTGCAGCTGCAACTGGGCGGGTCAGGGGTCCGGAAACAGTGCTCGCCCCTGACCCAGAGCAACCTCAGCCTCCTGGGTGGGGATCTCTGGGTAAAAGAGCAGGCCAAGAGGCTGATCCTTGATGGAGGAATGTCAGAGACACCAGAAAGCCATGGAATCCAAAGAGGGTAGAGGCCTGCGAGGGAATGGAGTGTGCTGACCAATCAGGAGACCTACTGACCAATCTTCAAAGCTCTCATGTACGCACAGGAAGGGCTGGGGTGGTTATCCCCACCCCTTACCAACAAGGGACTGAATTAGATTGTAGAGAGAAATGCCAGTTAGACTTCAAGGAGCCCTGGAGGGTCTAAACCAGTTCAGTGTTTACTTGGGAATGCCACTCATGAAGGCCACCCCTATGGCTAAAGTCAAGGATAGCCTGTTTGGAGGGAGGCAGACCAGGCCCTTGCCAGGCCTGGGAGGCTCTAATGCAGGCGGTGGCTGTCTGAAGGGTGGAAAGGGATCCCAGAGGGACTTGGGATGGCAGCTTTCTCAGAGTCCTACATAAACACATATCTGCTCCAGCTCTCTGGGGAGACAAGCCTGAGGTTCCCTCAACCCCAGGCCTGCCTCCTAACTGCAGACAGAGGCAAAGTCAGGGAAGGCAAACACTGCCCTGCTATTAGCAGCCCCTGAAGTAAGCCCATGGGATCCTGACCTACACTCTCCGGGATAGGGACGTAACACTGTGATGAAAGAGAACAGGACAGACAAGAGGCAGGACGGACAAGAGGAATGAATGACACCCACTAGCAACGCTTACCTTTGGCTCTTTGGTTTTGGATGTTTGTTTGTTTTTTGAGACAGGCTTTTGTGTATCCAAAGCTTACTTTACTGTCATAGATGATCTTTTTTTTTAAGATTTCTTTGTTTATTTCATATATATATGAGTATACAGTCGCTGTCTTCAGACACACCAGAAGAGGGCATCGGACCCCATTACAGGTGGTTGTGAGCCACCATGTGGTTGCTGGGAATTGAACTCAGGACCTCTGGAAGAGCAGTCAGTGCTCTTAACCGCTAAGCCACCTCTCCAGCCCCATAGATGATCTTGAACCCCTGATTCGTAGCCTTGGCCAGATCCCATCCACATCCCATTCGTCAAAGCGCTTTAAATCAGTGAATTCATGCGACCTCTATGTCCACACCATGAGGCAAATGCTACTGTCCCATTTTGGAAGGGAAACTGAGGTGAAACCTAATCAGTCGCTGAGAGCACACAGAAGATAGGAATGGCTGCCCTAGCAGGCTGGCTCCGGCCTCATGCCCTCCCTCTGCCTTGCTCTATACTTCGGAGGAAAAGCAGCCTTGTTCTTAGGCATACAAGCTCTTCAGCGGGCCTGTCCCAAACCTTCAGTCCTCCAGCCTTAGTTGGCACCATTGCCTCAACATTGAACAGTCAGGGATCACCAGTGCAGCTGGATGACAGGCAGACACAGGAGATGGAGGAACATTTGCAGCCAATGAGGCCCACATTCGTTCCAAGAGAAGGCTAGGAAGGCCCCTGGAGAAGTTCCCAGTGGCAGAGAGTGGTGAGCTCGCAGAAGCCCTCCTGTGGCTCTCATCTGGCCAGATCCCTGGACCCACCCTTCTGCACCAGTCCCTGGCCTGAGCTGGAGCTCAAAGCCCTAAAAAGGCAGGGAACAAATAGCAAGCCCTGCAGGAGGAAGGGCCAGGACTGACACTGTCCCCTCTCCTCATGGTTCCAACTCCTCCAGTAAAACCAAAGTGAAGACAAGAAGTGAGATATCCCAGAGTCACAGCCTAAGCAGAGAACCAGCCACCCTAGGGCCTCCAGTCACCAGCACAGGGTATCCCTGGAGGCAGCCCGGGCTATGTCTGAGGCTGGCATCCCCCCCACACCCCCATCATTCCTGTCTCAGCTGGCTTGTGCCCACACCTCTACATGCATAATAGCTCTGGAAAGCTAAAAGCCAGCCAACCAGGGAGTCATGAAGCCAGAGGCCTCAGGGGATAATGCTGGGGACAAAGTGGAGGCCTGTCCCTTCCCAGTGTCTAAAAACAACCTTTCCCCTCACCCACGATCATGCTCCTTTCTGATTTGTTTGTTGTTGTTATTGTTGGGGGTGGGGCTCGGCCTGTCATCTAGCAAATCTCTATCCTCCATCCCAAAACCCCAGTTTCCCTTTCTAGGGTCAAGGAAACCTAAGTGAGAGGTAATAATGAACCCGCCGCTCAGTGTACGCCTCCCTCAGCCCTCACATTCCTCTCTGGGCCCCTATCACTGGGTCCCCTTCATCCAGAAGGAAAAATACTCCCATTAGGAAGCCTCCCCAACCTCCTGGCTATAGATGAGGGATACAAGTTAGACAGTGAGAAGAGCTTCCTCTTCAGAGGAAGCCAGAAGGGTGAGAGGTACTGCCCAGATTAGAGGCAAGCTGGCTGTGTGCAGAACCTCTGGAGCAAAGGGGTCACAGGCATCCATAGAATGGTCTGTGGGGGGAGGCAAGCTGGGTTGGGCAGGCTGAGCTAGAAAGGATGGAGCCCAGGGAGGGTCCTAAACCCCAAGGGAGTCGTCAGGATGCCTCACCTCCAGCACTGAGTTTGGAGAAGTGTCAACCCCCACTGCTCCTCCTTCCCAAGGAAAACAGGTTTGAGGAGGCCACAGGAGGTCACCTATTCCTCTCCTTACCTCTCCAGAGAGACTGACAAATGCCCTTGGTTTGTCCCCCACCCCCACCATTACCCCCGACTGGTTACTACACAAACTACTTGGGGAAGCCTTGACAACCTTAAAGTATTTGTAAAGAGGGAAACTGAGGCCTCCCCCTAGCTTCTTCTGAATCTCAGTTTCTGGCATCTCTGCCCACCATCTCCAACAGCTAGGAAGGCTACTCTGAGACGCACAGGGCAGAGTTTCAGAATGCTCATCATAGAAACCACTCTTTGTCCTCGGACACTTAAAGACCTGTGGCACGCGCCATCCCCTCCCCTCTACCCTGTGTCATATGGCCGCAGGGCCCATCCAGCCTCCAAGAGTTAACCATAGGGCCGAGCGAGCGAGCGGAGTGGCCAAAAGGAAGCACTTCACAACAGCAGCACAGGAAGCAGCTGGGGCAGGCCTGGTGGTCAGTCAGCTATGGGTGCCAGGGAGAGGCACATGCAAGCACTCTCTGTTCCCCAGTGCAGGCAGGGAGGGTGACCCTGTGAGTCCCCACCCTGAAGCCACAGTTCTGACCCCCCATTCCAAGCCCCAAGTCCTGAGCCAGAGAACTCCCCAACTCTAAGACTCCCAGGACCTCAGCATCCCCAGAGACCTTAAAGGTCATCTTTCTCACCACATCTCAGCGCAGGAATCTTTCCGCAGTGTCCAGCTTGCCCGAACTGCCTCTCGGGACAGTCCAATCATTACCTTACAACAAAGCCCACTCTCTTGCTGACCATCAAGAACTTCCGGAAGCCCCTGGTTAAACCTTCATTCTTCCAAGTCAAATCTCCCTCATCCCCGGTCCTCCCGTGCTCCCTGGATGCAGTCTAGTAATGCTGGGTACTCCCAGAACAGCAGCCTCCCTCTTGGTCTCCCAGGCACCTCCTCTCAGTCCACTCCTCCTGGCTGTCACCCACATTGAGCTCTGTTCTAAGAGAGATATGCTAAGAGTATGGGGTGAAGGCTAAGAAAAGAGAGCCAGAGGTTCAAGGCCCAGACTAGGGACGTCTGAAAAGTTCCTAGGCTATCTCTTTTACTACCGAAGAATGATTCAAGTCCTCCCCAAGTCCCCACCACTCGCATCCCCTCCCCCAACCTCTCTTCTCAACTTCTCCATTGACCATGTTGGGAACCCAGTGTTGGTTCCATGGGGGGCTCTCCCACCCTCCTTTTGAGTCTTGGGGGAGAGCTGGGGTCTAGGAGACAAGGGCTGCTGCCAGCTGTCAAGGGCAGGAGGCACTGGGGGCCAAGTCTGAGCCACAATGGTCCCCACCTCACCTGCAGGCAGCCTCAGGAAGGGAAAAGGGCCCTCCCTCCCACCACCTACCCCACCTCTGTTAGGCCACACAGAAGGGCTTCCAAGAGAGAAGTCCCTGTCCCCAAACATTAGAACCCTACTTTCAGGCTGTCCCTCCTGTTCCCACCACAACCCCCTTCCTGACTTCATGATTCTGGAAACTTCGACAGTCAATACCCATCCTGTCCCCTAACCCTATCCCACACCCCTGCTGAAAGCCCAGCCCAACAGCTCAGCAGGCTTCTCTGCCTGACCCCCAACACCACTGACAGTCTCCTGCACCAGGACAGAGGACAGCCTGAAAACATCTGGGCTGGCAATAGGGCCCTGGTCCTGAGGTTAGATCTGGGTGGTTTCTCCAAGCTTCGTAAGGGGTAGCAGGCAGGGCACCAGTGTAGGGGGACCCTGTGTGTTCATTAACCACCTGGATTAGACATTTCTGCCCAGAGGGGTGAGGAAGGAATGAACCTACCGGCTGGGGGAGGGGCAAGGGGCAGACATGCCAGGCTGTGCCCACGGCAAGGGGGCATGGGGCCCATACAGAGGGGAGAAAAGTGATGTTCGAGCTTTTTAACTTTAACCTCCTGCAGCCAGCCCATCCCCGGCAGTATCACACAGATCTTGGGGGGCAGAGAGAGACCCCAAGGAGAGAAAGGTATCCCAGAGAAGTCCCAGTCACTGTCAGAGAAGACTCACGCCTTCCCAAAGTCTTCCACCTCCTGGACCTGCGAGAAGTGAACGGAAGAGACCCTCTCCTCTACCTCCTCGCCTCTGGTAGTCAGCGGTCCCTCCCTGCTCCCTGTTGTATAAAGCCTTGCTAACACCAGCAACTTAGCAGAACACAAAACTCTTCCTGGAGCTGGCTCAGGGTTTGCAGGGGCAGCCGCGCCCCAGACATCCCTGGCCAACGACTTCGGGAACATCTGACAGCAGCAGGGCTAACAAGTTGACCCCATGGGGCTAGCTTAGTTTAGAAGTGTGGCAGGAGAGGGGCTAACTTCACCTTCCCCAAGTTCAGGATCTGAGGTCGGCCAGACATCAGTGCATGCCGACCTGCTGGGCTGTATTCCTGCACCCTTGCACATTCACACACTCCCAGACCGCACCCACTCACCTTTCCAAACGAGGAGCCACTGGGTGGCAGGCCAGGGCGGTGGGCAGTGGCAGAGCCAGCGGCGGGGCTGGCAGGAAGCTGGTGGAGAAGCGGTGAGTGAGCTGGCCCAACAGGGCAGAGGTAGCCGAGCCAGGTCCCAAGGCCGCGGCTAGGAGCGAGTGAGCGCGCCCAGGGCGCTGCCGGCTCCCTCCCGGGGCGGGCGGGCGGCCTGGGGCACCGCCTCCTTCCCGGAGTCAGCGCGTCGCCCCCCACCGCCGCCTCCTTTAACCCCTGCTAAGCTCGGCTGCACAAACTGTGCTCCACCAGGCCCGCACCACTGTGCACCTGGGCAGGCGAGCTGTCCAGCAGCTTCCTGGGGAACAGGCCAGAGGGCTTGGGGACAGGGGTGGCAAGGGACAGATAAGAAGCAAGATGTTGAGGAGCCCATAGGAAAGATACAACTATTAAGCCATTGCCACAAAGTTGCTGAGTGATGGTGGTGGTGGTGGTGGTGGTGGTGGTGGTGGTGGTGGTGGTGGTGGTGGTGGTGGTGGTGGTGGTGATGGTGGTGGTGGTGGTGATGGTGATATAGAACAAGCTGCAATTCCAGCACACTTGGGTACCAATTCCAACCATCTCCCTTGTGAACTTTTTCCTTGGCTGTCAAATATGATGTGATAATCCCTGCTTTTATTCCCCCTCCTAGAGGGGGCACATATGATCCTATATTCAAAAGTCACTGGAGTGGAGTTCCGGTTCATAAAAAGCATGCTTCTGGGCTAAAGAGATGGCTCAGCGGTTAAGAGCACTGACTGCTCTTCCCGAGGTCCTGAGTTCAATTCCCCAGCAACCACATGGTGGCTCACAACCATCTGTAATGGGATCCGATGCCCCCTCTTCTGGCGTGTCTGAAGACAGCTACAGTGTACTCATATAAATAAAAATAAATAAATCGGTTTTTTTGAAAAGCTTCCACTCTCTTTAAAATACATCCAAAAAAAAAAAATAGGATGATAGACATGTCATATAATCATACCTTGACCCCAGGGACTGTTTTCACATCCCCAAACCTCTGACTAATCAGCTCCCTTAAGTGAAAGGACAGTGTTTGCACAGAACTTATGCACAGGATCCTGCTTGATTGATTGACAGATAGGATCTCAGATAGCCGGGCTGGAGGAGCCATTTAACCAGGTATGACCTTGTTCTTCAAATCCTTGCCTCCACCTTCCGAGCGCTAGAATTACAAGCAAGGGACACCGTGCCTGGTTTTACATGGTGCTGGGGATTGAACCCACGACCTCCTGCACGCTAGGCAAGCTCTGTTCCACCTGAGCCACATCCATCTGCTTTGAGTTCCCTGTAGAATACTTGTAAAACCTCGGATGGCATAAACACTCTCTGTAACTAGTACTTGTGCTGCGCTGTTAAGGAAGAATGGCAATAATATGAAGTCTGTACTTGTTCGGGACAGTCACAAGTTTCTCTCCAAATATTTTCAATCAGCAGCTAAGGACTCTGTGGAGAGGAACCCACCAGTTTAAAGGGCTAATTATATACCAAAATGTTTGCTGACTCTCAAGAGCCCACCATACAATCAGTACAATGTTCTGTACCTATGAAATGTGTTTATACTAAAAATAATGGAGAAAAAAGCACTTGAAAAATTTGGATCACTGTGTGCATGACAGAAGCAAACAGGAGGCTCCTGAAAATGCTACAGTTCACTTTAAAAAATAAAAATTAAAAAAAAAAAAAAAAACAACAACAACACTGTGTTGCCCTGGCTGGAACTTGCTATATAGACCAGGCTGGCCTTAAATTTACAGAGATCCTCCTGTCTCTGTCCTTGTCCTGACCCTGACCCTGACCCTGATCCAAGTGCTAGGGACAGTCAGCTTTCGTTATCAATTTGAAACAACCCAGAGTCACCTGAAGAGACTCTCAGCAAGCGACTGTCTACATTGGGTTGGCCTGTGAGCAAACTGTAAACAAATCTGTGGGAGACTGTCCTAATTAAGTCACTGATGTGGGAAGACCCAGCCTACTGTGAGGAACACCACCCCCTAGGCGGGAGTTCCTGGACTGCGTGTGAACAGAAAGATCAATGGAGCCGAACACACGCATTTGTTTCTCTCCGCTCTTGACCATGGATGTGATGTGACCAGCTGTTTGAACTTCCCATCTTGATTCCTCCCCAACCTGGTGCTCACACTGATCCCCAACCCCTAGCGGTGACCTCCTCTTTCCCCCTTAGGTTGATTTTTGTTAGAGCATTTTTCCCAATAACAGAAATGAAACCAGGACAGAAGGGGAGAGTCATTTGCTACACACCCTTGCATGCCAGACACTTGAAGAACACTCTGCTTTCATCCACCCCATTATCACAGCTGAGGACAAGAGCCTGACAGGGATTAGGTGACATGACCCGGTCAGAGACCAAGCAGGGCAGGCAATGTCAGGAAGGTACTTGAACCTGCACTTGGTAACCCTAGTCTCAAGATCTCCAAGGTGTGTGTGAAAGGTTTATGCCTTCCCTGAGTAAGCTAGGCACCTCCAACCCTGAGCCTCAGCTTCCTCTGATGTACATAAGTTTACATTCAAAAGACTTGTTTTTATTCATTCAGCCAAATCCCACCCACCTACCCCACCCTGCTTCAGTTCACACCTGAACGGAATGGCCCGTTATCAGGGGTGAGGTAGGGGTAAAGGGAGGGACAAAGCTTCAGAGCCCCTGAAGTCAGAGCCACAAGGACCATCAGTATCCCAGTAACAATAAAACCTTTGGGAACAGACAGGAAGGGGTAGCCTCCTCAAGAACTTATATGGGAAGGGCAGAGAAAGGTGACATCACCCCTCCCCCATATGCTCTCCTCTTTCTTCCAGAGAAGAAGCTCGCCACAACTGTCCAGATAGAGTTGAAGTTCCTGCACCTTTAAGCCCCGCACTTCAGAACTCACAACCTTAACAGCAGCCTCAATTCATCAGTGTATATATGCTGCCCAGGGATGACAAACCAAGAAAATGATAAACTCTGTGGGGACACTGGCTGAGTCCTCCTTACTAGCCCCACACCAAGTCTCCCCTCACTCACTGCCTTCACTCTGGGTCAAAGGTGACCCTGGATCGCCTCAGCCTGCCTAATTCCTATTCTCCTGCCAACACCCACACCAGGGGCCCCTCTGGAGTTTGGGCCGCCATGTCCAGTTAAGGAGTTAGACAATCCTATGTTAACTCCAGCTCTCCTCTCCTCTATTCCTAAGCAGCACACCAAAAACCTGGAAGGCCCTCTTACTCTTACTTTCAGGTCCCAAGAGCCCTGTCTCCTTTCTATACCCATGTGACAGTCTCTCAACTGACATCAGTCCCTAGCAGTCATGCTCCTCCCTGTCCCTCTCCTTCTCCTTCTCCCTCTCCCTCTCTTCCCTCTCCTCCCTCTCCCTTTCTCTCTTTCTCTCTCTCTCCATCTTTCACCTTGACTTCCATACCTTCCTCAACCACTTCCCTTTTACTCTATCAGCACTCAAACACCTTCTCCTCTATTAACAGCATGGCTAGGTCAGGAACTCCATGACATGACCCCTTACTTCTAGCTGGAAGCTAGGCAGCGATGCCAGGCTCTAAGGGCTCTAGGGTCCCTTCTTGTGATCTCTAGTACGGTTCCATTTGCAGGTTGTTTGTTTTTGAAAGCAGGGTCTCATAAGCGCACGCTGGCTTCAAACTTGCTATGCAGCCAGGGATGGTCGTCAGTATTTCTGATCCTTCTTTCTCAGCTTCTTGAATGTTGGAATTCCAGGTGAGCGCCCCTATGCGTGGTTTATGCAGTGCTGGTGGCCAAGCCCAAGCAAGCCTTCGCTTCACACATGGCAAGTTGGCGAGCCAGAGAGCGCTCAACCAACTGAGCTACCGCCCGTCCCTTCGCCATAGTTTCTATGGTCACACACTTCAGAATCTTGCCATCCTGAATTCTGAACAGGACCCTCTTTGGGAACCGGGAAGTGATTAAGCCCTGACCTTCATGGTCACTCTTTCTGTCTGTCATCTGGCCCTGCCTAATTATAGGAATTACTTTCAAACCTTTATTAGGAAAAGGGTACCCAGGGTGACAGCATCGAGGTGGGAGGAAGATGAGAGGCCAAAGGCCTTCAGGTAGCAGCTGGACCCTCAGAGAATGGCAGCCTAAGAGGCAGCCACAGGTCTGGAGAGTGGGGAAGGTAATTGACAGGGACCTCAGCACACACAGGACCTCTAAGACCACTGTGAGCAACTGATCTTGTGTGACCAGAGGGCATGCAAGTAGCTTAGGAGAAGCCGGTGGCCGGCCGGGTCACACACTTTAACCCTAGCACTTTCTCCACTCTGTCCAGCACCCACATGGAACTCGGTATGCTCTCAGTGACTGGGAACGAATGAGTGAAACACTTGAAACATCTCAGTGCTGCACAGCAGTCAACAAGATAACTAGGCAAACGTTTATCTCTAAAGCTGCACAATCACAGAAAAACCAAGTCTGTGAGGATGCAGGAAGCGTCACATTGATACACAGAGGTCCCCAGACACCTCCTGCCCTCCCCCAGGTCTGCAGCAGTATAAGGGCCCCTCTGAAACGCCCGCCTCCCTCCAGCTATCTTGTGAGCCTGTGGAGGCTTCTCTCTCTGCCTCTGCCCAACAGCAACCTTTCTTTCACAGCCTGCGCACTTCTGAGTAGGACCTTGAACTCAGAGTCCCTAGAAACCATACCAGAGGAGATGGAGGACTTGCGAGGAAAAGCTGGCTTTCTCCCTAATTTCCAGGAACCATACCTCAGTAAAGGGACCTTCTGAAAAAGTCTACTGCCCCCTTCATTCCTTCCTCCCCATTGCCTCTCCAAACTGCCTAGGTCTCCCCTGCCTCCCCTCCATGCCCCAGTTCCCAGGGTTTCCCAGCCCCCCTCAAGCCAGCCGTGCCCTTTCCTCCCTCCCTCCCCCCTCGTATCCCCAAGCCAGAATCGCACATCTGGTTCCAGTTGTGGTCAGTCCATTCAGGGGCAGGCCTGGAGGTTTCTCATAAAACTGAATAATAACCAGTGTTGGAGCCCTGTGGAGGAGGGGGAAGGGAGAGCAAGGGGCTAAGTGTGAGCGCAGGAGACAGGGTGACAGTGGCAGTAAGGAGACTGGACCCCAGAAGGGAGCTGGCAGTGCCTGGCACCTAGCAGGACCCATGGGTTGCTTGTCAGCTGGAGAAGGGCCATATAAAGATACAGCAGGGAAGCTGGGAGCTGGGAGAGGGGACAAAGAGTGGGTCACGGAGAGCCAAGGAGAAAAGGGACAAAGCAAGTGGAGCAACAGAAAAGCCATTGAGAAGGACAGGGAGAAATGAATGGTCTATGTCAGACCAGGTACTGAAACAAGCATTTCCATTGGAAGAAGAGGGGACAGCAGGACAGAACAGGACACTAAAGGCCCAAGAAGACAAGAAAGCACAGGGCAGAGATAGGACACAGATGGGTCAAGACAGCCCCAGATCCACACGGTGGGTCATCCCAGACTGTCTTCATATGGCTCTCCATTGCATTTTAACCAGCATCTAGCAACTGTCTACACGGAGCCTCTCCCAACCCCACATACACATCATGAATGCCCCTGGGAGCTCTGGGAAGTGGCAAGGATCCTGTCTGGTCGTAGACCTGAGCTCACAGCCCTTCTGTAGGATCAGTCAGCAGCTGAGCATAGCCCTGTCACCACAGAGCACAGCTGGGAACTCTGGAGGGTACCTGTCCTGTGACCCCACACACACCTTCAGGGTCAGATCAAATGCCCCTACAGGAAAGAGCACCTCCAAAATCTTCCCATGATGGGGAAGTCACCCATTCTAGAACCTGCACCCCACTCTCTCCTCCATCTCCAACTCTGAGAGAGAAAAGATGGACACTCAGGTCCCAGGGGGAAGGCACACTTGGGTATAGCTCTTCTTCCCTTAAGGGACAGGGGGCAAGGGACTACTCTGGGCTCTGACTTAGGAAAAGCTCAGCTGGCTGCAAGCCAGACCCCAGGATCACCCTCTGCATCAGTCACTGTCTGTGCATTTGAGCTGTGCCCCTCCCTCTGCAGCTAAGAATAACTCTGGACTGTCCTCCAGGAGGCTGTCATCAGTGTCTCCCCTGAGAGACCTCTTGCCAGGGCTCCCTCAGAGGTAACCCCTGAAGCCACATCTATACCACTGCCCCCCCAAAATCCCTTTCTTCTTCCCTTCCAGATGCTGAATTTTCACTGATGGGTTCCTTAGAGCCAGTACCCAGCTGTATTTGCATCTTATTTACATATATTTTCATCACTGACAGGAACCACAGCATTACACTTAGAGTGTGGGGGTGGGGTGCAGATGCTTCCCTAGTCTCTGGTGACAGACAGCATGGGTAGGAGGTGCGGTGGGAAGCAGCCTGTCTACTGTTCTTCCCAGTACACACATGGGTGTCCTTCCCTTAAGCCTGCCTCAGTTTTCTGCCAGCGGGGGGGGGGGGCGTGAAGTAGTTGGATCCATCAGCTTCAGGACCCAGAGTAAGTGAAGACTTGGTGCCTCCCAGCTACAGCCTCCTCACCCAGCCTCTCTGATGGCCACCAAGTTCCCCTGGGTGTTCTTGGGAGCACATTTCTAAGCAGATATTAGTCCTTGGCAGAAGGCAAAGCACATAAAACCCTGGGGTCCCTGGTGAAACTCAGCTTTAAAGCCGGGAGGTCCCCAGGGGCCTCCCTATCTCTAGGGCAGGATTCCTCATGGGCATCCCCTCCCCCTCCTTCCCTCCCTTTCCAGCAGTCTCTTGCCTGAATCTGAGTCCTTCAGGGAACCTAAGAGCCCCTCCCTCACACACCACACCACCCCTATCCCTGTAGTCTAAGAAATCCAGATCACATGGGTGCAGGTTCCCAGTGCCAGGAAGGTGTTGGTGGAATCACAGTGACATTCCTGGAGATGGGGAGCCTAGTGGATTCCTAGCCAGCAAAGGGGTGCTGATTAATAGATCAATGTCAACTTCCTGACTTGCCAAAGGGCTCTGTCCTCTGCCCTGGCTTGTTCAACATACTTATCAGTACTGAGGCTGAGGTGTGGGAGGGGCACACAAGCGGAGGGGCAAGAGAGGAGCGAAGACCCCAAACTGACTTAAACCTGTTTCAGAACTAGGAAGGGAACTTTTCTCTTGGGCTGCTGTCCTCAACAGTGGCCCCAAATTAATAATAAACGCTAATAACAATTCAATCCAAGAAAATTCAATAATTTAAGGTAAAGAGAAGTTCAGTGTTGTTGACAGTAGGATATGACTCTCCCCAAAAGGTACCAGGACTTTTGAGTGCATTCCTAGAAATACGGAGCCTAGACCCAGGGAGACGAAGGTTCCACATTATTCCACGTTAATCAGACACCAACAGAAATGTCAGGTTCTCCTTCATGCCTACACCAAAGCATATCCCGAGGACATCGATGACTCTAATAAATACCCACTGGATAGGAACACAGGACTGCTCCTATTTTAGATGACTAAGATGAAGATGCATCCTTACATATGTGAGGATGGCCTTGGGAAAGTGAGGCAAGTCTCCACCTCCCACCACCTCCCGTCTCTGCCCAATATCCATGAACCCATGGGAACCCAGACCCAGTCCCAGCCCCCACTGACTGTCCAAGAGGCAGAGAAAGCCAGAAGCAGCTACTACAAAGGGGACAGTCTTGTAACATGGCCAGGCCTATGGGCAGTGGCCTCTAGGGAGTATGCTGGCCACACCACAAGCTGACCTTTAGTCAGGTTGACTGCTGGGCAGAAGGGAGGTGAGGTGGTCCAGATGGTAGCTGGACACTTGGCTGGCACATGCTGTCCCAAGCAAGTCATCGCATTAACCAACTGGCCTCTCACCTTCAGGGTTTCCATTGGTCCCTCTCAGTAGCCCTGTGGGAATTAGCCTCGACTGGATACCTTCATCCAAAGTCTGAGGTTACCCTCTGGCACCAGCCCAAGCCCTTGGTGACTCTCCTTCCTCCTCCTCCTTCTCCTCCTTCTCCCTCTCCTCCTCCTCCTCCCCCTCTCCTCCTCCTCCTCTTCCTCCTCCTCCTTCTCCTCCCTCCTCTGCTCCCTCCTAGTTCTTCTCTGGTAGCTTACATGGCCTTCACCATTCTCACTACCATGCATTAATCTCTTCTCCTCATCCTACCCTTCCTGCCTCAACGTGACCCTCATCCTTCCAGGGTCCTACTCAAGACCTTGCTCCAAGATGGCTGTCCAAAGCTGCTGCAGGTTTTAGTAAGATCTTACTTTTAGGACTGGGGAAAAGTTGGAGATTTGCCTGCTGAGGACTTTGTTTGGGTCTACCCTACACAGAACAAGTAGTCACTTTCCTCCACCTTGAATTCAGATGCCAGCAAGAGATTCAAGGAAACCTAGCCCTGGCCTGGCACTGGAGGACAGAGCCCAGGCTTGGATACTGCATGAACTTCCTCTAAAGCCTAGCTACCTATTTAGAGGCTGTGTGACTCCAGGCAGGTTATTCAAGTGCTCTGAGCACTGAGTGCAGGGCCTGGGTCTCGCCTTTCACAGACTCCCTCACCCTGGGACCATGACTCCTCCATCTATCAGTCTATTAATCTATCTGTCTGTCTATCTATCTATCTATCTATCTATCTTTCTATCTATCTATTATCTGTCTATCTATCATCTGTCTATCTATCATTTATCTGTGTCTATTTTCTATCTATCTATCTGTCTGTCTGTCTAGCTAGCTAGCTATCCATCATCTATGTATCTATCATTTATCTATGTGTCTATTGTCTATCTATCTATCTATCTATTTATCTTTCTTTCCTTCTTTCTTTCTATCTATATATCTATCTCTTTGACCCTGCTAATGAATGCTCAAATGTACCAAGTGCTTTTCAGATGTCTGACTTCATGGCTACTCATTCATTCTAAGTCCCTCAATAGCTCTATGGGCCCTGGGCATGACAGTAACCAGCTATACAAGGGAGGCTGAGACAGGAGAATCACGAATCCGAGCCCAAACTAGGCTACATCATGAGACCCAACAACACTATCCAAGTAGCAGGGATCTCAGGGACTGACTGGCTGGTGCATATCCTGTCCACTGCAGGACTCTCCTCTGCTTGCCCACAGCACCCAAGCCCATGGCTCTCATGGGTGCAAACCATGGGATTCAGGGCCTCCTGAAGTCCTTGCTCTGCTCTATAGAACAAAATCCCAACAAAGCTTTACCAGAAACCACACCTAAGCATACACATGCACATTGTCTCCAAGGAGAGTTGCAGCACAGGCTGGGCATCCCCTCTCAGCTTTCTTAATCTCGGGATCTTCCCACCCCCAATGCTCTACTGTCCCCCTGGTTTGAAAGTGTGAAAGCACACTTGGTCTTAAAGGCAGGAGAACTGGGGAGACTAAAGGAGGCTAGCAGGTGGACGGGATAGTGAGCTCCTCCTCCCTGCAGGTGGAATATGGCTTAGAATATTGCTCGAGCCGGGCGGTGGTGGCGCACGCCTTTAATCCCAGCACTTGGGAGGCAGAGGCAGGAGGATTTCTGAGTTCGAGGCCAGCCTGGTCTACAAAGTGAGTTCCAGGACAGCCAGGGCTATACAGAGAAACCCTGTCTCGAAAAAAAAAAAAGAATATTGCTCGAACTATGGCTCTTTATGTCACCAATAAGGCCAAAGATGGGACAACAGGGTCCCCAAAGTTCATCAAACTCACCCCAAGGCCATCCAATTAGAATTCAGGCCAATTCTACCCCTATCAGAGGAAGTTGAAATTGAAGCCCAGAGAAGATGAGTGAGGAGTCCTAGTGGACCCAGGAAGGAACTCTCTGGAGCACTCTCCTGGCCTCTGCACTCCACCAGTCTAAAGATGAGGTGTTGGCTGCACCTGTAATGGATACAGGAGCCTCAAAACCATGAGGACAGTGCAGTTCATAGACCCAGGGTCGATAAAGAATTTGGAGGGTGGGGGGGGAGGCAGAATCAGCACATTCCTGTTTTCTGCAAGAGAACCAGAGTGCAGCTGGGCAGAAGTGAGGGGGCAGCAGCCGGAGCCCCTCCTCCGGGTGCTCCTCCCCAAGGATCCTGTGGGTGATTGCTTCTTGGAACACTGTGTTCAGGCTGGGAGTCTTGGCTGGAGTGGTGTCCCCTGGCATGTCTCCAGCTGCCTGTTTAATAATGCACAGCCAACCAGCCATTAACTGCACATTTCAAAAAAAAAAAAAGTCAGTGGTTGTTTTTGTTGTTGGTTTTTGTTTTTTGGGGTGTTTTGTTTTATTTCCACCCCCCTTCTGAATAGTTGGTAGTTATTTGAAAAACATGTTGTCAGGGAAGCTGACTTCCAGGGCCATTGTAGACCTCACCTGCCTCTGCTTCCCGGACACTGGCCCACTGTGCCTAGGCGCCAAGGTACAAGCTCCACCTCCTCGGTGCTGGTGACACCCTGGCATGCTCCCTGGAGACAGAACTGGGAAGTTCTGGCAGAACTGAGCCAGGACAGAGGAGCAGGACTCTGAGGGGGGCCCAGTGCTTCCGAGGAATTCCAGAACTGTCTGGTCAAGGTTGGGAGCAGAAGGTGGGAGTTGGCAGTCTACCAGGTGTGAAGAGTCAGATGACCAATTCTTGTTGCCTAGCCTGGGGGGAGCAGGGATAGTGGGGCCTCCTCCCTTGGTCCTTCTCCTGGGCACCAGCTCTGTTCTCTATTTGGGTTGTAACCCACAGTGGATCCAGGGCTAGAAGAAGGATAGTTAGAGCCAGAGCCAAAGCTTTAGGGGAAGCTGTGTGCTGCCCAAGAAGGTTCTAGGCTTGTTGCAACTTGGGAGAAGGCCTGCCAAGCTCTCCTTACTGCCCCAGGCTAGCAAGGTGCTGCCACCTTGTAACCTGAGCAGGGTGGTACAGTCTGATGCACAACTTCTAGGAGTAGAGCCAGGTTCTCGTAGCTATTCTCTGGTCCCGTGATAACCCTCAGTCACCATATCTCAGCCTTTCACCCCATCTTTGTTTCCTTGCTATAAGCAGGGTCCCTTACCCTGCCTCTGAGTCCAAGCCAGGAGGTGAAAGCCAGAAAGGAAAAGCCAGTGATAACGGGGTTGATGGGGTGGTGACAGAGATGGTAGTGGTGACAGAGGTGATGGTGGTGGAGGTGGTGGTGGAGGTGGTGGTGATGGAAGGAGTGATGAACATGATGGTGGAGATGTAGGTGGTGGTGGAGATGGAGGAGACATAGGTTGTAGTGGTGATAACAGAGGTGATGGAGATGATGCTGATGGAGGTGGTGGAGATGGAGGTGGTAGAGTTGGAGCTGGTGGAGATGGAGGTGGTGGAGATGGAGGTAATGCAGCTGGAAATGGAGATGGTAGTTACAGAGAGTGGTGATTGTGGTACTGTGGCATCATTCTAAAGTTGTGCATGTGTTCCACACACTGCTAGACTTTTCCCAGTCAGTCTAGCAAGTAGGAACCGTGACCATCGCCATCGCACAGATGAGGAAAGTGAACATGGGCAGGTGAACTCACTCATCAGTGTCATAAGCTGGTGAGTGAGAGAGACAGGCTTTAGAGCAGAGTGACACTGGGCTCTTCTGCTTTACCTCATTTTGTTTTGTTTTCACTGACTGTAGCCTAGATTAGCCCTGAACTCACTTATCTAGCTAAGGATGTTCTTGCACAGCTAATCCTGCCTCTTCTCACTTGGCCTCCGGGAGCCCCCAAGTGGAGGACACTCAGCCGCAGCCGCAGCCACAGCCATAGTCACACACCCTCTCTCTCTCTCTCTCTCTCTCTCTCTCTCTCTCTCACACACACACACACACACACACACTCATTGTGTCATTCATGAAAGCATAAGAACCCACATGCTACATACAGCCTGCACATAGAAACTCACATACACATATACCTGCACATGGAGGTGGGGTAAAACACGTTCACATACATGTACATAATCATGCATAAAGGTCCCAAAAGAGCCACAACAGTAGACACGCCCCCACAGGCCCATGTGTGTACAGACACACACAAAAACCTTGCACACATGAAGACCCAACCTCACACTCACACTCCACCCCTGCACACACTCACCGGCACACAAACATGCCTGAGAGTCTTATCCACGGTGGCTGGCCAGGCACAAGCACCCACAGGCTGTCTGGGCAGGCAGAGTTGGACAGGTGTCCAACATGCCCCCAGGGGGTTATTCCTAGGCGAGAAGGCTGCTGGCTAATAATACTACAGTGCATTCCTAGCCGAGATAAGCAGCCCCAAGCATCCCCGGCACGTCCCAGCCTCGATGTCTCACCCCTGTGGATTCCACCCACCCGCAGTGCTGTCCTGGGGCAGCACAGAAGCCGGCGCCGCCGGGACACAGACACTTGGCAGGGGCCTGCCACGAATCCTCTTGGCTTCTCCCTCACCAGGGTCTCTAGGGCTGCCCAGGACCAGTTCCTTTCAGAGACAGACGTACAGGAAAGGAGGGAAAAGCGAGCAAACCATATGTGCAGGCGAGGAGAGGGCTAAGGGAGCCATTCTGTACATCACAGACGACCGACACCCTGTTATACCACCTCCAGTGCCAGGGCAGGGCCTGGGCACAGGAGGAATACAGGGGCCACTCCCACATGGGGTTACAGTACTCATGCCATGGCCTCCTCACCGTAGCCTAAGGCCAGCATTGATATTCCTCAGGTGACAGTGAAGGAAGAGACCCAGACTTTCCCCAGACCTTCCAGCTCCTCAGCCTGGTCTCCTCCATGACCTCAAACTTCCCTTTCTCCTGGATACTCTTGATAGAGCGGGCGGGTGAGGGTCAATGCTCCTTCTGGTTAAATAAAAACTGTCTTTTATGGGGATTGGTGTTCAGCCATGCAGACCCTTGTGGACGATGACTAATCAAATATCAGTCATTGAAGACTTATTTGAGGGGATGTGATCTTGCAGCTGCCTCAGGGTAAAAGGGTATTCCCAAACTAGGGCACAGAAGAACATAACCCTCACCACCACCCCATCTCACCTTACAAGCCCCAGAATCACAAAGAGTCTGGAGGAAACAAAAACAGGGGCTCCTCCATCCACAGAACAAGAGAGAAAAGACCAAACAGAGAGCTGGGCCCTGGGGAATGAGACAGAGTTTAGGGGTGCCGTGAACCCCAAGGAACATGACGGGGATGGAATGATGGTAGCACAGAAGTCAATAAGAGGAAAAATGGCAAACATCTAAGGATGACAAAGGGACCAGCCAGACCTAAGGAGGAGAAGTGAGGAGAGGGGCTGGAGAGATGGCTCAGTGGTTAAGAGCACCGACTGCTCTTCCAGAAGTCCTGAGTTCAATTCCCACCAACCACATGGTGACTCACAACCATCTGTAATGGGATCTGATGCTCTCTTCTGGTGTGTCTGAGGAGAGCAATGATGTACTCATATATGTAAAATAATTAAATCTTGAGAGAGAGAGAGAGAGAGAGAGAGAGATGAGGATGGGCGTCTGTGCGTCCCTGTGACCCTCAAGCAGTCTCCCCTACTCCTACCCTATTCTGAGGCTAATCTTCTAAAATATGAGCAACACACACACACACACACACACACACACACACACACACACACACACACGGAGGAGGTAGGAGTGAGAGAAGCAGAAATACAGAGAGATATTCAAATATCAACCATCTCTCCTGGTAGCAGAGTTAGTGAGATCTAGAGACTTCTCAAATAAGGACAGCATGACCAGAGAAGAATGCCAGCTTCATCTAAATTACCCAAGATAGGACCTGAATACACTCATGTCCTCAGTTTCCCAAAACACAACCATTCTGGCTAGCAGTACTAAGAAGTGATGTGTCCTAAGCAAGGAAAGGTGAAGAAGGAAGCAGGCTGGGGGTCCCCTGGAGGGTGACATTCCCAGCTCCAAGGACGGTCCATTGCAGGTAAGGAGGATCAGACTGGGCTCCCTGGCGTGAGAGCAGCAACCAGACTGGGAGAGCAGGGCGGGGCTGGCAGTGATCCTGCAGAGGCAGGGGAGCAGGGCACCATGGAAACACAGCTCAGAGGTGGGCTTCTCACACCATCCCCCTCTTGGACAGTCCCATACCCTGCAAACCAGCTGGCTGTGCTTCTCAGAGCTGACTGACCCATAGCCAGCCCCTCCACCACTGCCCACTAGCCATGCTCTGAGCAATCCAACATCCTTACATGGACATCTCAAGGACTGATGCTCATTGGATGAGCACCCAAAGCAGCAAGAACTTCCCCTCCCTGCAGACTCTCCCCAAGGTGCTGCTCTACCCCCATCCTACTCCTCAAGACAAGCACAGCCAAGGCCAGATGTAGACTCCTGATTTGATTTCACCATTTGAGAGTCTGCAGGGAGAAGGGGCATGGAGGAAGTCTGGGAGGGCCGCTAGAATTGTCCTGTAGGAGAAAGTGATCGCACCTCGTCAATTGATTGGCAAGTCGTTAAAGGTGATAACGCAGGTTAGCCTTGCAGTAGACCTAGGCTCCAGAAAGCATCCTTTCCAAGTCATTTTGCCTGACCCAGAGCGACTGAGAGAGGCAAGACGCTTTTAAGATAATCAGTGAAAATTGAACACAGACCGGGTAGAAGCTGATCTCAAGAAAGTATTATTAACGATGTTAACTGGGCTAATGGTATTACCACAATGTTAAAATAAAAGGTCCTTATCTGTTAACAACACACACAGAATTATTAAAGATGATATCATGTCTGGGGCTTGCTTTAAAAACACACTCCAGCAAAAAGTAAACAAATAAATGTAGGGAGGAAAGGGTTGGGGAAGAGAAGAAACAAAAACAACCCAAGACCAATGGTTGCTGAGCAGAGAGACCAGGGGTCATTGTAAGAGTCTCACTCCATGTGTATACGGTTTAAATCTCCCACTTTAAAAAGGAGGGATTGGAGGCTGGGGTGCATATTGGTTGGAAGAGTGCTTGTCTAGCATGCGTGGAACTCTGGGTTCGATCCCCAGCCCGGTATAAACTGGTCATACTCCCAGCACCCTGGAAGTGGAGGCAGGAAGACCAAGGATGCAAACCACTTGAGATCCTGTTTCAAATCCAACAATAACAATGACAAAAGAATCTCTCTCTCTCTCTCTCTCTCTCTCTCTCTCTCTCTCTCTCTCTCTCTCTCTCTCTCTCTCACACACACACACACACACACACACACACACAATTGTTGAACAAGTCCACAAATCCTATCCCTCAGAATTAGTGAAAGTTAAAAAGCCTCTTACAACACACAGCACTGATTCCAGTGTGCAATAGCCAAGTTCGGTGGGGAAAGAGATGTGCCTGGCTAGAGCTGGGACACCCACACAAACTCTCTTGAGTTCCCCGTGTGGGACATCTGTGCACAGACCACCTCTACCTAAGCCCTCACCTGCACCCTAAACATGCAAGCATATGACTTCTCCAGGGCCATGAGCCACAGAGAGGAGACCAGTGGGTGGGCAGCCACGTGGAAAGTGAGGGATCGACTATAATCCCCACTGCCATTTCTCCAGAGCAGCTCTGCCCCAACTCTCCATCTCCAGTCCCCAAACCTCTCTCGAAGAAAGATGCCATTGTAACCATTTCACAGAGGGGAAGGTTTAGTGGAGGGAGGTCCTGGGGCCTAGGCAGCAGAGCTAGAATTGGAACTTGTCTCTCCAATGTCTAAGGAATCTTTTGGACAAGCCAGAGATTAGTGTAGCAAGAGCCAGATATCCAGAACAGGACTAGAGCAAGGATGGCTTCAGAAAGATGACAGAAAGGAAGTGACCCGTGGGAGGCAGAGAAAGACAGAAGGACTGGACTATACAGGCTGGGAGAATCTAGAAAGCTACCACCCACATGGGCAAAGTCATCAGAAAGGGGAAGATCAGGAAAAGAACTGGAAGTTAGGAAGGAAGCTTGTGCTTAGAGTCAGAAATGTGCACCAACTCAGCGTGAGAATTGGTCCCCAGATTCTCCCGGAAGTGAAAGACGTTAGTCAGATGTGCCCAGTTAGCCTGGAGAAGGAACCGGTGTCCTCTCTCTCATGGGGGAATGTTGATAAAGGGTATTTTTCTTGCACTCAAAGGCACCAGACACATCCTGGAAAAGGCCTCCTGACACTCACCTAGGCTCCTAACTTTATCCTTCCAGCTGGGGGGAGACCACAAGGACGTCCCATGGCTCTCAGCCCTGATAGAGCTCACCCATCTCTCCTGACATCAATGCCCAGGGGACACCAGGCTAAGCGAGTCCGGCTTCCCATCTTAACATCTTCTCTCGGGTCTGTGGTCCTTCGTGTGGGTTGACACAGACTGAAGTACAGGCATGCGACATTATCATCACCGAGGTCCTGTTACCACCCACTTCTTAGCTGTGATACTGGACAAGAAGCTTTACTTCTCAGACCCTCAGGTACCCTTTCTCCTCACTGGGTCTTTCCCACTCATGCTAAAACTGGAATAACATTTTTAAAAAATAGCAACTTTTCTCGTGGGAGTATTTCAAGAATTTGTTGACATGATCTATAGAAAGTGGTTAATGTAAAACTTGGTGCCTGGTTGCTTAATAAATAATAAGTATATCTATTATTACTACGATTAGAATTCAGATCTGGGCCATCACAGACCCACCCTTGTGCCCCTTAGCACTCAGGCCTCTGCAAAGACGGGCTGAGTGGATCCAGAAGGGTAGGCAGCAGCCTCAGACAGGACCAAGGAGGCAGCTTAGATGCTCTGAGGGTGGAGGGTGGCCCTGGCCTCCTCAGCTCCGGGAATGTGAGGTGGCTGGTTGGGGGGGGGGGGGACATGCCTGGACGCTGAGGTCAGGCAGTGTGCGTTTTTATCGTCATCCTCACGTGTGAGCCAGGGAGGATGGGGGAGGGGGACAAGAGAAGCAGCTGCAGGGAGCTCTGTGTATTACCACTCTGTCTAGCCCCCATCCAGCCCTGCACCCTACACCAAGGTCTGAGGGCCCCACCAGACCTCTTCAGGCTTCCCCGGTTGGGAGGTTGCAGCTTATACAGGGTCTAGCCAGAAGCAGGGCGCACGCCATTCACACACATATGTACACACAGAAACATGTCCATATACACACACACGCGCGCGCACGCACACACACACACATGAGCACATGAGCACATGAACACACCTGCATGCATGCGCCATGTGATATTCACCAGGCTCTTCACAGCAGCCCAGCATAACAGGCAAGATTCCCCCTTGTTCCTGCTTAACAGATAAGAAAACAAGAAGCTGGTGCGGTCGAGTCTGCTGCCCAGAGATGCTCACAGACAGCACTCCCACATCCCAGTCACCAACCCTGAGTCTGGGCTCACAGAAGAACACAGGAGTGAACATAACGGAGGCTTGTGGGCAGAGCAGGCCTCCCATGCTGTTCTACCCAAGGTCAACAGCAGCCGGCAAGGACTCCAGGGCTCTCCATTCAGCCCACCACTGCTCCTAAGACACACATATCACCAGTGCAGGATGGCCTAACTCTTCCATGGTCTCCAATCCCAACACTCTGGAGATCTCATTGAAGAGGAACCAGTAGCACCTCCAGTGCCTTGGGGTCCCCTCAGCCTTCTCCCATAGGAAGGTCTGCCTCAGAGCTAAGCCTCTTGTCCCCTCAGAGTGTCCTTGGTGAAGATCAAAAACACTACCAGGTTACTCTCAGTGATGAAAACCACCAGGTGACTCTCTGTGACCATTTCTGATGTCTACCCCTCTTCTATACCTCTAACCACTCAAAGCCTCAGTCTCCTCTTACGAGAAAGATCTCTGGCACACAGTGAGGCAGCAAGATGCTGTTACTATTTGATCTGTAATGTCCCCACAAGCTCATGTTTTGGCGCTTGTTCTCAGCTTGTGAGGTTGGGGCGGGGGGGGTGTCATACAGGTGAGATAGAGTAGGAGAGTGGACCACTAGGGGTGCGGCTTTTAAAGCTAAACCCCTGGTTTCTGCCTTGCTCTCTGCTTCTTTGTCTACTATAATGTGAACAGCTTCTGGTACACAACACTGCTGGCATAAACTAATTTGTTTTTAACCCTCTGAATTGAAACCATAATGAATTGAAACCCTCTGAAACTATGAACCAAAATGGAATTTTGTTCTTGCTTTGTGTTACTTCACTCAGGTGCTACGGTCACAGCAACATGAAAGAAGCCAATACAGAAATCAAAGTCCTACGGGTGAGGGGTGATTAGATATATTTAAAGTTCTTCCCTTACATAGCATCACTTTCTCCTAAGTTCCCAAGGTACCGTTCCAGCCTTTGGGAAAATCAGGCCCTGAAGAACTGCAGGGAGCTCTGCCCAGTCAGAAGGGCAGCTGGCTCTCCCACTAGTTCACACCCCAGAAGGTCCCTCTGATTCTCTAGGCCTTGTCCACCACCACCCCAGCATCGTCCTCAAGTTGCCCACACATACACACATTTACCTGCCACATGACCATAATTCCTGCCGGGGATCCTGTGGTTAACCACCTTGGTCTCTCTGCTGCTCTTTCCCAAGCTGATCAGACCAGAAAGAAGAACCGACAGACCACCTCATCCCTCCTGGGAAAGAAGGGCAGTATAGCTGTGTCCCCAGAAAGAATGACAGTTACTCCAACTTGGGGTTGTCCCTTCCCAAAGCTGGAAGGAGCCAAAGATCTACCCTGTAAGGGGCATTCTCACTCCCCTTCAAACATGGCCATGAAAATCCCTCTGTCTCCACACATGCCAGTAATCAGCAGGGTTTCTTACATTCTAGGGATGAAAGGAAGGACTGGCTATGCCCAGGTCCCATCTAGAAGCCTAAGTACACTGGACCTGAATTCCTTATTTCTTTCCTAATTTGGCCTGTACCCTGATCCCTTTCACTCTTGGTGACACAAAACAGCTCAGTTTCCTTAGAGCACGGTGAGTGTGTGAGAGGGTGAGTTCTACACCACCCTGGCAGGCTGTTACCAGGGAATAAACCGAACACAATCTGGGCAGTATTATGACGCCTCTTATAAATGTGAATGAAACCTACAGTCAGCCACCTTGTAAGATGGAAGAGATGCCTGTGTCTTTGCAATCACATGGCTGGCCCTCCTCTAGTCTGTTGAAGGATTCAGGAGCAAACACTGAGATGTTCCAGGAAATAAAAGGCTCTGCCTCCAGAACAGAGCGCAGCAGCCCCATGTGAGCTTGCAGCCCATTGGCTGGCCGTACATGTCCCACACTTGCCAGCCTGCAGCCCTGAGAAGCCAGTACCTCATAATAAGCTCCTCCACAGACAGGGCACATTCAGCTTCTTGGATGTCCTGACTGCATAAACAGCCAAGCACTGAGGATCATACCCTTCAGCAAGGCTCCCACACCACAGGGAAAGCACGCAACCCCAGATTACAGCCTACAGGGTGAAGGCCTTATGGACAAAAACAGGAGATCATGTGGAGAAACAGCCAGGAAATAAGTGGCAGTTGTGTACAATTAGCAGGTGTGGGCACGATGGAATAGACAATCAAACCAAACCGAGGCCATCTTGCAAGTAACTGGCCAGCCCTCCTTTGGCACAGCTGAGGCCATGAACGACAATAGTGTTGGAGGGGCTTTCCTAGGCTAGGGGATCAAGGGGACATTGAAGCCTGTGGCACTGTGGAGTCTCTGACAGATTCCAGGGCAGCCATGGGAAGGCCGGCTGAATCCTACTCAGTTCTGTCTAGTAGTATCTAGTATTCTCTGCTAGTATCAGAACAATGTAGCCTCTCTGTTTTAACAACTGTGGTGTGGTTAAGTATGACTTAACATGGCATCGTGAAAGCCATAGGGAAATTCTGAAACCCTTTCGCATTTTTTTTTAAATCTGAAATGCCCTGAAAAATTAAAGTTAAAAAAGTAGGTGGGGAGCGGGGCAAGCACAAGGCATGTACTGGCAATCTCAGTTCTGGGGAAGCAGAAACAGAAGCATCTCTAGGACAAGCTAGCCAGCCGTTCTAACCTTGTTGGTGAGGTCCAGGCTGGTGAGTGACCCTGTCTGAAGGATGGTGTTCCTGAGGATGTCACCTGAGGTTGTCCTGTGGCCACTACACACACACACACATACACACACACACACACACACACACTTTTCTAAAACATGGACCCAGACTAGAGTTACAATAACCAGAGGACAAGAAAGGATCAAGTCTTTACAGGGAAAGAACTCCATCCAAGAAGTACCCCCACAAAGCCCTAAGGCACCTCAAAGAAGAGGTCAGACATATACGCTGCCCATGGAGCATAGCACACACACCTGGCCTGAAGATCAAGTAACACAGGTATTCCTGAGCTGGGATCCTCAGACAGGCCAAATCAGCATCCTGTGAACAGCCACCACAGTTACAAGTCACTGGCTACATACAGTACACCACGCATTGCAGAACACACTCTGCACCTCGCTGTCTTCATCCACATCCGCTGTCTTTGCCAGCAGACAAGTTCATCAGTGAGAACCAAATCACTACAGAAACTGCCCAAGGCCTCTCCTTTGTCAGCAGAGGCAGGGAATAAACCAGCGTTGACTCTAACCCCCCAGATCGTCAAACAAGAGACCAATGGAGGTCCATCCAGCCTTCCTCTCAAAGACACAGCCACCGAGAGCTCACTACCTCCTAAGACCCAGTGCCATCATTCCTGGGAGGACAAGGAGCCTTAGGCAGAAAATGAGGACAGTCTGCAGCCTCTACCTCAGACTCTGCTTACAACTGAGTGATGTCAACAACCACCCGCATGACCTACTCTTCTAAGCATTTCTAGATGTATCAATTCATTTGAGGGAAGACAGATGGAGAATTCAAATCACAAAGAGGCTGCCAAATCCCAGATAGAAAAGCCAAGACTTGAGGTCAGATTAGAGTCTACAAAGGCCCCCCTCAATCCTAAATCCAAATCTGGGGACCTCATGTCAATCTCACTGGCCATGAAAACACAGTTAACTTCCCAGCCCACTTCTGCAGCAGCCCCAGTGGGCACATCCATCTCCATTACCCAGAAAACCTGGGGATTGGGTTCCGTGGATCCCATGGGCTCAAGGACACAAGATCTCTGTAACTGTGCCTGGTGGCGGAACCCAAGCCGTGTGAGTTTCCACGAACAGGAAGAGGCTTTTGGCTGCCCCTCCCATCATTCATGACCCAGGAGTGACCTGCCCCCCTGCTGTGCTCCACAGAACCTGGCTAGAACCCAGCCACCTCTGGGCACCCTCGCTTGGGTGCTCAGGGCCAGGGCCAGTGGGGACAGGCCAGGGTGTTAATCTGTGACTCGCTCGGTGCCCAAGGCATACACACCCCTCTCTTCCTAATGGCCCCCCACGAACATCCACCCACCTTCTCACTGCAGGGGATGCTAGCCAAGTCATACATCAGTCAGACACCAGCACCCCCTGAGAGTTCTCGGCAGGGTGGAAGAAAAAGGAAGACCAACCAGGAAGGAAGGCTGGCCAGTCAGCAGGTGGCTGCAGGTATGTAGGGTGTCATTGTGTAGAGCTACCTTCAATTGACACTGTGGATCTCCTGGGACTTTGAACCCTGATGTTATTACTGGGACACTTTGTACCTTATAATCCTAGAATGTAATGAGCAAGGGTCTCTATCATATACCAGGATTGTACCTGCAAGTTGTCTAATCCTTACACCAGCCTAGCGCGGTCAGCATGACAACAATATTGATGTCATACATTCCACTTGTATGCTGATAAGGACTGAAGCTGGAGCCTTGCATGTCTTAAGTAAGCACCCACTTTCACACTAAGATACACCCCACCTCTTCTCTTTCCTTTTTCTAAGTCTAATAAGGTGAGCCAAGGCTGGCTTGAACTTTCAGTATCCTGCCTTAGTTTCCTGACTAGCTGTGGTTATGTGATTACAGGCCTGAACTACCAGGCCTAGCTCTGTGAGTGTGTGTGTGTGTGTGTGTGTGTGTGCGCGCTTATGAGTGCTATTTGCATATGTACAAGTGTGTGCCTGTGCATGTGTGTGTTTGTGTGTTGTATGCACAAACACACGCATGCACATGTGGAAGTCAGAGGACAACTTGCAAGAGTCAGTTCTCTCCTTCTGCTACATGGTTTCTAAGCTTAATGGTGAGCTCCTTTATGTGATAAGCCATGTCACCACACTTCTGTGGCCATTTTTACACCAAGGAGAAACCAGATTTCAGAGAGTGAGTATGTGCCTATAGAACACAGCTCATGTAAATGAAAGAGTTCGGACCCATCAGTGTCTAAAGCCAGGAGCCCCAACCTCACCTACCACCTCTCTTGCTATTGTGTTTGGGGATGGGGGGAATAATAGGTCAGTGATTTAACACCAAATCTTGGCTTCTAGGTAAAGTCTGCATAGAGCCCCCTGGGACCCAGATTATGTCTCAGAGCATAGAGCACCAACTGCTTCTCTCAGCTCCAGTGGTGCCCCTGCAGGCAGGGCACTGTGAGTGCCTACTTACCATGCCCAGGGAATGGAAGCCCATCTAAAGCCTCCGGAGACTGGTGTGGAATAGGTGCCCTAAGTCCACGTCTGCCCTCTACCCCACCCCCTGCCACACACACACACCTCAACCTTCCCTACACCCCACTGTGGAGCTGTGATGACCTGTACTCCCCCAGAAAATATCCTATGGCTTGTGCCTCCCATGATCCTCCTCCTCCCTCTTCTTGCCTCCAGTCCTCCATCTCCCATCTCCCTCTGGTCTGTTTCCTCCCTCCCACCCTCTCTGACTTTTGAACTACCATGTGATGTTTACACAGCCCAGAGTCAGAAATGCCTCCCCACACTAAAAGAAATGAGTGCTTTGGGAAGGGTGGTCTTCAATGGCAACAAAAACAAAAGAAAACCCACGTACACATGGAGGCTGAACAATGCTCTACTCAATGATAACTTGGTCAAGGTGGAAATAAAGAAAGAAATCAAAGACTTTTTGAAAGTTAATGAAAATGAAGGCACAACATACCCTAATTTATGGGACACAATCAAAGCAGTGCTTAGAGGAAAATTCATAGCCCTGAGTGCCGCCAAAAAGAAACAGGAGACAGCATTCAAGGTGGAAATAAAGAAAGAAATCAAAGACTTTTTGAAAGTTAATGAAAATGAAGGCACAACATACCCTAATTTATGGGACACAATCAAAGCAGTGCTTAGAGGAAAATTCATAGCCCTGAGTGCCGCCAAAAAGAAACAGGAGACAGCATACACTAACAGCTTAATGGCACACCTGAAAGCCCTGGAACAAAAAGAAGCAAATACACCAAAGAGGAGTAGAAGGCAGGAAATCATCAAACTCAGGGCTGAAATCAATCAAGTAGAAACAAATAAAACCATACAAAGAATCAACAAAACGAGGAGTTGGTTCTTTGAGAAAATCAACAAGATAGATA
This sequence comes from Tokudaia tokunoshimensis, assembly GCA_036184795.1. Lineage (NCBI taxonomy): Eukaryota > Metazoa > Chordata > Mammalia > Rodentia > Muridae > Tokudaia > Tokudaia tokunoshimensis. The sequence goes on from BTHU01000016.1 coordinate 76,760,516, forward strand.
AGCCCTTAGCCAGACTAACCAGAGGGCACAGAGACAGAATCCAAATTAATAAAATCAGAAATGAAAAGGGAGCGATAACAACAGAAACTGAGGAAATTCAAAAAATCATCAGATCCTACTACAAAAACCTGTATTCAACACAACTAGAAAATCTTGAGGAAATGGACAATTTCCTTGACAGATATCAAATACCAAAATTAAATCAGGATCAAATAGACCATCTAAACCGTCCTATAACCCCTGAAGAAATAGAAGTTGTCATTGGAAGTCTTCCAACCAAAAAAAGCACAGGTCCAGATGGTTTTAGTGCAGAATTCTATCAGACCTTCAAAGAAGACTTAACACCAATACTCTTCAAACTGTTCCACAAAATAGAAACAGAAGGAACACTACCCAACTCGTTCTATGAAGCCACAATTACACTAATACCAAAAGCACACAAAGATCCGACAAAGAAAGAGAATCTCAGGCCAATCTCTCTTATGAATATCGATGCAAAAATACTCAATAAAATTCTTGCCAACCGAATCCAAGAACACATCAAAACGATCATTCACTACGATCAAGTAGGCTTCATCCCAGGGATGCAGGGATGGTTCAATATAAGGAAATCCATCAATGTAATCCACTATATAAACAAACTCAAAGAAAAAAACCACATGATCATCTCATTAGATGCTGAGAAAGCATTTGACAAAATTCAGCGTCCTTTCATGCTAAAGGTCTTGGAAAGATCAGGAATTCGAGGCCCATATCTAAACATAGTAAAAGCAATTTACAGCAAACCGGTAGCCAGCATCAATCTAAATGGAGAGAAACTTGAAGCAATTCCACTAAAATCAGGAACTAGACAAGGCTGCCCTCTCTCTCCATATCTTTTCAATATAGTACTTGAAGTTCTAGCTAGAGCAATTAGACAACAAAAAGAGGTCAAAGGGATACAAATTGGAAAGGAAGAAGTCAAACTATCACTATTTGCAGACGATATGATAGTATACTTAAGCGACCCAAAGAACTCCACCAGAGAACTCCTACAGCTGATAAACAACTTCAGCAAAGTGGCCGGATATAAAATCAACTCAAGCAAGTCAGTAGCCTTCCTATACTCAAAGGATAAGCAGGCTGAGAAAGAAATAAGAGAAATGATACCCTTCACGATAGCCACAAACCATATAAAGTATCTTGGCATGACTCTAACCAAAGAAGTGAAAGATCTGTATGACAAGAACTTCAAGTCTCTGAAAAAAGAAATTGAAGAAGACCTCAGAAGATGGAAAAATCTGCCATGCTCATGGATTGGCAGGATTAATATAGTAAAAATGAGCATCTTACCAAAAGTAATACACAGATTCAATGCAATCCCCATCAAAATCCCAACTCAATTCTTCATAGAGTTAGAAAGAGCAATTCAAAAATTCATCTGGAATAACAGAAAACCCAGAATAGCTAAAACTATTCTCAAGAGTAAAAGAACCTCTGGGGGAATCAGTATCCCGGACCTCAAGCTGTACTACAGAGCAATAGTGTTAAAAACTGCATGGTATTGGTACAGTGACAGGCATGTAGATCAATGGAACAGAATTGAAGACCCAGAAATGAATCCACACTCCTATGGTCACTTGATCTTTGACAAAGGAGCTAAAACCATCCAGTGGAAAAAAGATAGCCTTTTCAACAAATGGTGCTGGCTCAACTGGAGGTCAACATGCAGAAGAATGCAAATTGACCCATTCTTATCTCCTTGCACTAAGCTCAATTCTAAGTGGATCAAAGATCTCCACATAAAACCAGACACACTGAAACTAATAGAAGGGAAACTAGGGAAGAACCTTGAACATATGGGCACAGGGGAGAATTTCCTGAACAGACTACCAATAGCTTATGCTCTAAGATCAAGAATAGACAAATGGGACCTCATTAAATTGCAAAGTTTTTGCAAGGCAAAAGACACTGTCAAAAAGACAAAGCGGCAACCAACTAACTGGGAAATGATCTTTACCAACCCTACATCCGACAGAGGGCTAATATCCAATATATACAAAGAACTCAAGAAGTTAAACTCCAGAGAGGCAAGTAACCCTATTAAAAAATGGGGTACAGAGCTACACAAAGAGTTCTCACCTGAAGAATATCCTAATGGCTGAGAAGCACCTAAAGAGATGTTCATCATCCTTAGTCATTAGGGAAATGCAAATCAAAACAACCCTGAGATTCCATCTCACACCAGTCAGGATGGCTAAGATCAAAAACACAGGAGACAGCAGTTGTTGGCGAGGATGTGGAGAAAGAGGAACACTCCTCCACTGCTGGTGGAATTGCAAGCTGGTACAACCACTCTGGAAAGCAGTCTGGCGGTTCCTCAGAAAACTGGGCATGACACTCCCGGAGGATCCAGCTATACCACTCCTGGGCATATACCCAGAGGCTTTACCTGCATGCAATAAGGACACATGCTCCACTATGTTCATAGCAGCCTTATTTATAATAGCCAGAAGCTGGAAAGAACCCAGATGTACCTCAACAGAGGAATGGATTCAGAAGATGTGGTATATTTACACAATGGAATACTACTCTGCAATTAAAAACAATGAATTCACGAAATTCCCAGGCAAATGGTCAGAACTTGAAAATATCATCCTTAGTGAGGTAACCCAATCACAAAAGAACATACATGGTATGTAGTCACTGATAAGGGGATATTAATCCAGAATCTCGGAATACCCTAGACACAATTCGCATATCAATAGATTTCTAAGAAGATGGAAGGAGAGACCCAGGACGAGACCCAGGGTCCTGGAAAGACTGGATGTAGGGGAACACCAGGACAGAGAAACGAGAGGGGGTTGAATGGGGAAAAGAGGGAGGGAAGGGGGCTTATGGGACTGTCGGGGAGGTAGGAAATGGGAAAGGGGAATTGATTTGGAATGTAAATAAAAAAAAACTTAGAAAATAAAATTTAAAAAAAAAAGGAAATGTAACAATAACTTACATATTCAAATATACATCTGTTTTCCAGGAACAGACATAAAAATTTAAAGTTAAAAAAAAAAAAAGAAAAAGAAAAGTGAGAAGCCAGTTGGGGCTCAGTATAACTTTCTCCCCTAACCTTGTTCCTGTGGATGGGGAGGGCGTGTTACATGGAACACACCCCAAGCCTATGTTACCTCTACACGTGCACACACTAAACTCTGTCACCTCAGGAAGAACCTGAGGAAGTGGGCAGCTGTAGGAAAGAGAGAACAGCAACAGCTTCTCAAGACTTTTTCATATAACAGGGAGGCAAGCGCTTCTCAAGATTCGCCTCACTTGGACCCCTCCCACAGGCAAAGCGGTGCCTGGAGAACACTGGCCAGTGCTGCACAGCACTTCCTGCGAACCAGCAGAGGTGGGAACTCCCAGGGGCTACACTCTGGGTTGCTCAGCTGCTATCAGGAGATCCTGGATCAGAATCACTGAGGGTAGTAGACAGGACGTCGGACCCCTCCCCCAGACCAAGTGGTAGGCTAAACAAGGTGGAAGGAGGCTAGCCACAGGCTGCTGAGGCTTACTGGACAGGAGCACTGGACCATAACTTTTCCCTAGCCACAGATGGTACAGCCTGCACATACAACAGAGAGGCCCCTGTACAGTGAAAGCCACTGAGCTCTGGATCAGCACTGGATGCATTTTTTCCCTCCTGCCAGCTGTGGGACTGCTGCAGGGATACTGCAAGGATTTCTCCTCAATGCTCTCCTCTGAGAGCCTGGTCACACGCCTGCTTTATGTGTGGTGCTTCCAGAATGGTAAGTCACTGTGCAAGGATACTCGATAAATGGCATTACAATGGAAAATCCTGTAAAGGTAAGGGGGGGGTTCTTTTAAATGATGAAGGAAACTGATAAATCTGTAGCCAGCATGACCAGAGATGGGGGTAGGAAGAGGTAGGAGAAGGAGGGAAAAGAAAAGCAAGCAAGCAAACAAGCAAGCAAGCAAGAAAGAAAGAAAGAAAGAAAGAAAGAAAGAAAGAAAGACTACAAACATCAACAAACCTGAGTAACTACAATGGAATAGATACATTTCCTAGAAAGACACAAACTACTAAATTTGACCCAAAAAGAAATAGAAAAGTTGAACAGTCCCTTCAACATATCAATTGGATAAGCAATAAAACTTTACATGCAAAGAAAAATCCAGACTCAGATGGCATAACACATGAATTCTACCAAACATCTAAAGAATATTCAGTATCAATGGAGAAGCCAGGTACAGTGGCACACATCTGTAATCCCAGTTACTTGGAAGGCTGAGATGGTAGATGGCAGATGGGTGGATCGATAGGTGAAGTTCTCTTGAATTCTAGGATAGCCTGGGCAACATAGTGGGACCCTATTTTAAAAACATAACAAGGGGGCTGGAGAGATGGCTCAGTGGTTAAGAGCACTGACTACTCTTCCAGAGGTCCTGAGTTCAATTCCCAGCAACCACATGGTGGCTCACAACCATCTGTAATGGAGTCTGGTGCCCTCTTCTGGTGTGTCTGAAGAGAGCAATGGTGGTGTACTCATATGCATAAAATAAATAAATAAATCTTTAAAAAACAAACAAACATAACGATCAAAACTATAAAAAGCAGCTACCAAATGCAGAGAACATGTCTCACTTCATTCTGAGGCCAGTTTCACCTTGTTACTCAAACCAGACAGAGATATTGTAAGAAAATTAAACAAGAGCCCAATCTCTCATAAATATAGATGCAAAATCCTCATTCAAACACTGACAGATCTCATCCAATGACATATAAGAAGAGTTGTATACCACTGCCAAATGAGATTCATCTCAGGAAGACAAAGCTGTTCCAGTATTTGAAAATCAATACTTGAAATACTTATCAACAATAGGCTTTGAAAAGTAGAAGTTGTCTTCCTCAGTTGCTTCTTCAGCTTACATTCTTGAGACAGAGTCTCTTACTGAACCTAGAACTTGCTCGTTGGCTAAACTGGTTGGCCCAAGAGCTGTATGGATCCATGGGCCTCTACCTCCCTGGGCTGGGGTTAGAAACACATATGACCATGTTCAGCTTTTACTTGAGTAACAACAGTCTGAACTCAGGGCCCCATGTTTGTGTATAAAGCTTGTTGCCAGCTGAGCTATCTCTCCTGCCTCCTGGTTTGATTTTCTGAGAACTTATAATCCTCCTGACTCCACCTCCTGGGTGCCAGAAGGGCTCAAGAGGCTTGACAGGTATATGTGTAGCTTGATAGCTGACGAGTTCTGCTTGCCCACACACCCTCCATACTATCAGGTGTCCCTCTTCCCCAACCTTCTGCTCCCAATATCTACTGGGATAGTCCTTATCATTGGAATCCTGCCCATCTATAGAAAACAGATCATCCAATTTGTGTGCACACTCTTTGAATTTGGTTTCTCTCAGCCAGCACTAAGTCTCTGGGTCTCCTCTATGCCCCTGTGTGTGTTTGCTTTGAAACCATGGGCTGGAGAGATGGCTCAGTGGTTAAGAGCACTGGCTGTTCTTCCAGAAGTCCTGAGTTCAATTCCCAGCAACCACATAGTGGCTCACAACCATCTGTAACGGGATCTGAGGCCCTCTTCTAGTGTATCTGAAGACAGCATCAGTGTACTCGTAGACATAAAATAAATAAATAAATAAATAAATAATCTTTTTTGAAAAGAAAAGAAATAGAGTATCATGTAGCCTAGACTGGCCTCAAACTCACTATGTAAATGAAGATATGCTGAACGTTCTGCCTCCACCCCCACAGTGCTGAGATCACAAGTATGCACCACTATGAAGCACAGGGGCTAGAATCCAGGGCTTCCTGTGTTAGGCAAGCATTCTCCCAACCAAGCCACATCCTCAACCTAAGTCCATGACTTCTTAAGGCCTTTAAGAATTCCTTCTTAAGGAATTTGACTCCACAGTGCATCACCATTTCTTCACCCATTGTTTACTTTTACAAAATGAGTTTTTCCCAGTTTGGGTCTTTCATGACTTCAGTATCTGTTACACTCATCACCATGCAGAAATGCTTTTATTTCTCTCTGGCAAACACCTCAGAGCAAAACTGCTGAAAGGCCATGCTACACTTGGCTAGAAGCAGCCCTGCCACAGTTGGCTACTTTTTAAGAACCCCAGTGGCCATGCACACCATGCAGAGCACAGCCCAGGTATCTGTGTTAAAGTGCTCAGGTGACTCCAACATCCATACAAGATCTCAAGTCATGGCTGCTAACATTCATTAGGTGTCACAAGTAGGCAAACAGTCAAAGCCACACTACAGTGGCGTGTGCAATGACCTTGTTCTTCCCTGATGACAGAGAGAGAGGAGAGGAGATAGCACATGTATAAATGTCTCATTGTGACATCATCGTCTCAGCCAGCTGTGCTGGGCTCTCATATCCCCCCCCCTTACATGAGGTAAGAGATGCTAGGAAGAATAAACTAAAGTGAATTAATATTCCTAACTTCTTGGAATATTTGGAGCTTGGCACTCCGGGTAGGTTATCATCTCAGTATTTGTAAGACCCACCCCCACGATACAGGTACCGTAATAACCAACATGTTACAGATGAGGAAATGGGTTGAGAGACATTCAGAGACTTGTCAAAGGTCACACAGTGAGTATTACTGATATAGTCAGGATTGAAACACAATAGTCTGTCTCCAAGGCCAAAGAGCTTACACACTCCACCAGGCTCAGAGTCACTGGTTGATCCTGGGGCCACAAGCCCCCTCCTGCTAGGCTATTCTTGGTGGCTGGGGAATTGATTCCTCCAACTGGATGACAGGGAAGGTCGTGAGTATGTAAATGAAGGCAAAGGTGCGGCTGCAGTGGAAGTGGGTACCTTACAGGATTACCTTTTCCTTTGGAGCTTAAACATGAAACTGGAGCCCTTTGTATAATGGTGTCTCAGTTAGGGTTTTACTGCTGTGAACAGACACCATGACCAAGGCGACTCTTAAAAAGAACATTTAATTGGGTTTGGCTTACAGGTTCAGAGGTTCATCAAAGCAGGAGCACGGCAGTATCCAGGCAGGCATGGTGCAGGAGGAGCTGAGAGTTCTATGTCTTCATCTGAAGGCTGCTAGCAGAATACTGACTTCCAGGCAGCTAGGTGAGGGTCTTAAAGCCCACACCCACAATGACACACCTACTCCAACAAGGCCACACCTTCTAAGAGTGCCACTCCCTGAGCAGAGCATATAGAAACCATTATGACTGGGGAGGAGACCAAGTCACTGGTGTGGTCTTTTCCCCTCCTGGACATGGCCCAAATACAGGAGAAAGCTTCAGAGAAGCAAGCAGGTGAGAAATGTCAGCTGCCCATTGTTGGTGCACCCAGGCCCTTCTCCTTTCATGGGACTCCATCTGACCCACAGGGGACCAAGAGTATTCTTCTAGGAGAAGCCATGAGCTGATCTAGAGCCACAGGACAGCAAGGTTCTGCCTCTAAGTCCATCAGGGAACCTGGGTTCAATGTTCTGTAACTCCCTGCAATACCTTTGCAACTCTGTAACTCTAAAACGATACTTAAAATAACAGCACACAAATACAAGGGAGGTTGTAACAGGACGGGGAGGAGGCAAAGAGAACAGCAGAGAGGAAATCTACCACTGAGAAGATGCAGGGCTGGAGAGATGGCACAGTGGTTATAAACACTGGCTGAGTTTCTACAGGACCTGCGTTCAGGTCCCAAGGTGGCTCAAAACCAGCTTTGGCTCGAGTTCCAGGGCCTCCAACTCCCTCTTCTAGCCACCAGACAGCAGGCAGGCAAATAGTGGCCAGACATATGGGCAGGCAAAACACCATACATATAAAAATAAAATTTTTAAAAAAGTGGGAAGCAAATGCTAGCTGTTCATTTGAAATCCTCAACAGCAGAGAAAAATGGGATGCAGGTAATAACCCCAAGAGGCACAAGGGTGAGGGGCTGTGGGGGCATCTACAGGAACTGGAAAAGGAGTTTGCAGGGACCATACTGAGAGTCCAGTCCCTTCTCTCCCAAATCCTTGTTTCTCTTGCTTGCCTTCATTCTTTGGCCCCTCTCGCCTGGTCAACCCTGGTACAAGCCCACTGTACAGAAATACTAGAGCCCCACCGGCCACCCTTGCTAGGTTTCAATGGTGGATATGTAGAATAGGGTTACTCTGAGCCCCACCCACCGGCCAGGCTGTGAAAACGAAGGGGAGTATGTTGCATGTTGAGAAGTCCTATGCAGGTGCTGGTGAGGGAACATGCTAATGTGCTCTGCCACTCGGGCAGCCTCCCTGAATCCCTTAGCCTGGCCCTTTTCTCTGCACAGCTGAGGCCTGTTTCTGATATAGTCTGAATCTCAGTATCCTCCATGAGCCTTTGTTCCCAGGTACACGCCTGCCATCTTAGCTAAGACAGGGGGATGGCAAGTTTAAGGCTAGCCTGGGCTACTGCAGAGTTCAAGGTGTGCCTTAACAGCCCTATCTCAAAGAAAAGTAGCAAGAGACTAGGGATGTGGCTCAATGGTTGTGGGCTTGCTTGGCGTGTTTGAGGCCGAGTTCAGACTCTAATACGGACAGTAGTGGTGGTGACGATGTTGGCTACCATTCTATGCTTTCAGCTGGCCAGCAAGCCCTTCTCCAATGCCAGACCCTCTGAAACACTGTGAAACACAAATGGCTTTTTCCCCCTTTGATCTTCTACATTTAGGGAGGTTTGCTACATTATATTACTGTATAACCCATGTCCCGGCCTCATCCAAACATGGGTTCATACTACAGGAACATTCTAGAAGGCATGAATTAAGAACCAGCAAGAAAACTCCCCAATGGTGAGAAAAGAGAAAAATGGGAAAAGACACAAAACAAAGGAAAATCCCCACAGTGCTTTCAAGGAACCTTCTCCCACACTTCCTCTACTCAGTAAATGAAGCCACATGTCCCCAGTCACTCTGGCCAAAGACCTATGAGTCAGCCATTCCCTCTCACACCCAGCTTCCCACCCACTAGCGAGGCTCTGGACCTTGAAAGGCACCCCAGTCGGCCCCTTGATCTCCACCACCCCATGATTCTGAATGCCACACTAGTGGCCAGGACACTGGATAGTCTTCGGTGGTTGCTACTAGCAGCTTCTGGGCCTGTCCTTGCCTCTCACAGTGGTAGCCCAGTCCAGTTTCAAGTGTTCTAAACTCTCCAGCCCCGCGCTTGGCCTTCCTGCAAGTTCACCTCACCCCAGGGCCTTTGCATTTGCTCTTGTCTTCCTTCAGTACCAGGGACATCTTCTGGGTCCCATATGACATAACTCCTCTAAGAACTCATGCTGGGCTAATCCTGCCTGATCCTCTTCTCTGCTGCCTCAGAGCAGTGTCCTGCGCATGGAGAGGGCTGGCCAGCTGCCTGGTGAATCCTCTAGAAGCAGGGGACTGAGGAGATGCCCACGAAGCTGATCTAGCTACAAACCCACAGTGCAGAACTCAGCTTCCCAGCGAGAGGAAGCGGCAGGGCTGCCGTGAGAGCTGTGGTTTGGGGAGAGTCTTGCCAGCTGGGTGGAGCACATGCCACCAGGAGGTTCCACTTCCTATAGAGGAAAATCCTATGAAAAGCTCCATCTGTGTGGAGGTGCCATGCCCAGCCCTTCCCTTTTCTACTTGGTCTCCTTGGTTGGGCAATGCCGGACCACTACAGCCTGGGGTACCTGCACCCTCCGCACAGGTGAGAACCATCAGGCAGGCGGCCACCCCTAAAACTCATCTTTGGCATCTGTCTGAAATAAGGGGCCTCTGTCTGTCACATCTTTCTGAGCTGTCAAACCCCCAACTAACTTTTCACTGATAGTAAATCCATCACCCAAGCCTCTTCATGTGTCTCCTGCGTGGGTACGAAAGAGATGGGTACTAAAAGAGAAACGCAGGTCAGGAGGGAGAAACTCGGGTCCAGTGGACAGGGAAGGACAACCAACGGGTCGCACCAGGCTATGACAGAGGAACTACGCCCACACTTTTTGGAGACTCAGTTTCTCCAACTGTAAAGCAACATGATCTTCTGGCCTGCGGGATTACAAGATTAAAATATGACGGCACACATACTGGATGAACTTTCTGAAGCTTAGACCTTCTGCAGAGCACAATGTTCAGTTCTGCTGAGAAACACCAATTCAGGAAGGTGGGGGAGGAGACAAGAAGAGCAATCCATTTGGAAGGTTCTGGGGTTAAAGATAGAGAATTCCATCCCAGATGAACTGAATGAAGAGGAAAATGGGGGAGGGGGGACACATACCACCCCAAAAATAAAGCGGAACCAGACAGATAGCCTGTATTCCTATGGCAAGACACAGGGTCTTTGCAACCAGGAGTTTACAGTCAGGGAAATGCTCACAACATATTCCCCATCTCACAGGAGGGGCTGAGCCCTCCCAGACCTGACATTCCATCAAAGGCCCCTTCTCCTCTCAACCAGGCCCTGCTTGCTCCTTGGCACCAGGTTTTTGTTTGGTTTGGTTTGGTTTTTTGTTTATTTGTTTGAGCACTTCTAATAGCACTTAGCCGAGTCCTCACAGTCTTAAATTCGCTTAACACTCACAATGCTTTGGGAGCTGGGCTTCTTATCCCCATATCCTTAGGATAAAGCAGCCTCGGTTAGAGCTTTGACGCGCCTAACATCACTCAACTAACAAAAAAATAAAGCTCTGCCTAACTTCCCTGCTCAAGGCTCCAAGGCCTTCTCACCTGGGCTCCTGCCAGAGGTCGAGTTTATACAGCAAGGGCAGGTGAAAGGCAGGGAGGGGGTGGGGCGGCCTCCACCAGTGAGCAGACACTGGGAAAGAGCAAGGAGAGGTTTCGAACCGCCCACGATGGAACTGAGCCACCTGCCAGCAGTTTCCTTCCTGACCCATCACACACACCTCCCTACACTCCATTACTCCCCAAAGCGGACCCACCAGTCCCTCTGCCCAGGCCAAAAAGACGTTTGATCACGGCCCAGCAATCGATCCTGTCTTCTTGCCTCAGTTTCCCTCTCCTGCACGACCCGCCAGGAAACACTGGAGAAACTAAGCACCCAAATGGAGAGCTGGCCCATGAAGAATGGGTAGCATCGTGTCAGAGGACTCCACGGTCCCGCCCCTCCCGCCCCCCCCCCCCCCCGCGCGCTCTCTGTCAAGCAGCGGACCAGGCTACCCCAGGCTGGTCGAGTGGAGCCATGCAGCATGCAGACAGTGCATGGCGAGACCAGGACCCCCAGCGCCTCCCAGGCCTTGGCCTTCACCTTGACCCTCGCTCCGCGCTTTGCATAAACAAAGAGCAGCTATGCCGCTCGCCCTAGCCCGCCCCTACCCCGGACATCTGCCCCTTACCTTGGCCTGGCATTTCCGATGACAGGAGAAGCTGCAGACTGTGGGAGCGAGACAGAAAGAAAGTTTTTAGCCGCGAGGTATGAAATGGAAACTCAGGCGCAATCTCCTCCCACCCCAGCCCTCCACGCCCGCCAGGGGGAGGGGGGAACAAGGAGAAGGGAGGGGGGACTGTGGGGAGAAAGAACGGGGAGCCCGGGTGCGTACCCCGAGGGCGTCCGCTGGAGCCCGGCCAGGCTGAGGTGGTGGGGACCCAGGCCCAGTGCCAGAGGCACAGAGGAGCGTGGGGCCTCTCCCCTCACACCCAACAGCAGGCGGGCCTGTCACACGTGCACTCCCCTAGGCCAGAGGCCCGGGCACACCCGCGGGCACACACAGAATTTGGGACCTCCCCCCTCCACCCCCCATTCACACACACACACACACACCATGCTGGGAACTTCACACACTCATGTTGCAGAGACCCTGGGATCCGTGGCACAGGACACGTGTGCACACACACACACACAGTTCCTTCCTGCATGTTAATACATACATACACACACACACACACACACACACACACACACACACACACACACACACATACACACTCTGAGAACTTGCTCTCCCTCCCACCACAGAAGCTGGAATCAAATTTCCTATCAGGTTCCAGAAGCCAGGAATGTCCCCTGTTCTGCTGCCCCACCCCCCACCCCCCCCACCCCCAGGGCACTTGGCACTTGAAGGAGGTTCCAGGAGCCCTTCCCAGGGGTGGCTGAGGCCCTCTGACCCGGGCTCTGGGTTGATTTGGGTCTCCTGGTCTTTAGGTTGGCTGGGACAGGAGAGCCTGGTCAGTGGTTACAGAAACAGGGCAGCAGGCAAGCCTAAATCAAGTCTCAGCGCTCCTATTCTGTCTGTCCTACCTCACCCCTACCAGCCTCAGCCACCAGCTCTTAGCAGTCGGGCCTGGGGGTAGAGGTTCAGAGGCCCCTCCACACTCATAGAAGTTCTGGAGCACCCCATATCCAGCCAGGCGAGCAAGGTAGAGCCTGGATGTCACCTTGGTCACTGGCACCCTGTCCTGGCCCAGCTCAGGCCTGTGACTCAACACAGGCCGAGCAAGGCTGTGCCAACCCTGGCAGCCCACAAAGCAGCTCAGGGCCATCACCTGCAGGCACATATGCCCTACCATGCCGTCCACATCCTGCTAACCTTTGCCTTTTCTAGAGTCCCCGAGCTCGGGTCCCTACCCTAGTTGGCAGCCCCCTCCCTTCCAGAAGGTATTGCCTCACACCCACGCCCTCCCCAATTCACCCTCATGCTTTCCTTGGGACAGGGATCTTCGGGCTGAGAAAACCCGAGCTAAATTGGCTTGAGCCTGGGACACACACCCCCCTCCTACCCTCACCCAACTCCTGCTGCTGGCCACAGACACACTCACCACCACCACTGGTCCCACCCCACCATTCCTGTACCTGGTACACAGTAAGAGTTTTATAAGTGTCCACCAACCCGCGCCCCAACTAGGCAACACAGCGGAGCTGACTCTGTGTGTGGGTAAGCTAGCCAAGGGCATGACAACAGGAGAACTGACCCTGCCTCCTGCCAATGGCAGCCCTGAGCGGGCTAGGGCTAGGCTGAGCAGTGCTGGAGAGCTTGTCCTAGTGGTGCAGATAAGGAAGGGCCAGCAGGGTGACCAGTTCAGCTACCACCCGGGGGGCCCAGATGCAGGGCTTTGAGTTGGCCCACCCCAAAATCTACATCGATTATGAACTGTTGGAGCAGGTGAAAGGACCTGTCCTGCTAATCCAAAGTGGCAGGATCTCCATGACACAGGGTAACAACAGGACAACCAGGAGGGGTCCTGAATAGGATCCAATATTGGTAGTGTTGCAGAAGCCAGAGATCTTGAATCAGATCAATGACTCATTGCAATGAACATTTGCAAGTGAAGGTGTGTGGACAGAGGGGTGTACTGTGGGACATGCTGTGACACACTGCGGCTTACAGGATGAGATATTTTCTATGCTTTGTCTGGTTTGGCTTGGTTTTTTATATATTTTTTTTTCTTTTGAGGGAGAGGTCCCCCTTCTTACGAAGGGAGGGGGAGACACGCAGGACTGGAGTGCATGGTCTGAAACTCACAAAGAATCAACAAAAAGTTGAAAAAAATAAGTGTCTACTGAACTAGACCTACTGAAAATCTCCGCATGGCTCTGTGTGCCCCCACCCCACCATCATTTAATCCTCTCCCACACAGTCTTTCCCTACACTGAGCCCCTCCCTCACCTCACATTCAACCAACAGCTACGAGACCTGTCAACCCCAAATCTGGGCACTAGCGACTAGGACTCTGTCTTCTTCCAGTGTCCACATTTCTGACATTCTCAGGATGCAGCAAGCTCTCTCCTCCCTCGAGGCCTTCATACATGCTATTTTGGCAGCCTGGAACTCTCTCCCTCCTTTCCAGTCTTTAGTGGGTCTCATCCCCCTCAGCTGGTGGAATCCACGCAAGGCTGTCTCCTCATAAAGGACTTTCCAGACTGCGCATGTCACAGTGGGCTTCCTGCAGTCCTTCCGGTAGCCCCGGCATCTCCTCGTCTGACCGTCCACAATCTGAAGTCACTCTAGGTAGTTCCCAGCTGAGCTATCTGCCTGTACCAAACGCTTGAGCTCATAAGTCATCCAAGGCCCAGGCAGCCCCTCCTGTGATTCAGAACGAGGCACGTATGTGACAGATGAGTACCCTTTTTCCAGGCAGGTCTCCGCATGGTGACTTGATGACCACAGCCTGGGAGGGTTCCAGCAGCATTCAACTGTGGTGGGAACCCTTAGCAGAATCTTACTCTAGGACCATTGGAGTCTCTCAATGATCAGACACTCAGCAAGTGTCTCAAATGGAGATGTGCCGTCAATTAATTGCAAGACAGCAGCCCAGAGCTCCCTGCATGAAATATGGTAAGCTCCCTGCATATGACTATCCCTATGCCACCTCAGAGGCAGAAGCTCAGCACACAGGGCCAAGTCCCCAAGCATGGTACTCCACCTCAGAGCACCTGTCCCCAGTCCCACTGAGTACTTGTCCTCCAGAAGAACCGCCTTCACATTCATGGCCACCTGTCTTCTCCAGGACAGTGGTCCTGCTGTCTAAATTGACTATCTCCTGGTGTCATTCAAAGTTTGGCCAGACTTTGCTGCTGGTTTCTCCAAGACCAACAATGAAACATTCAGGATTATACAGAAAGGAAGTACGGCAACCAACTCTAAGGGGGATTCACACCCCCTGCTAAGCCACCCCACACGCACACCCCACCACACATACACACACTACACTGATAGGGCTGGTTTTCATAACCTTTTTATTATTAATTATTTATTTTATGTGTATCGATATCTCATCCAAATGTATTTTGTGTGTCATGTGTGTCCATGGTTGCCTTTCCAGGCAAGAAAAGGGAGCCGGAGCCCTTGGAACTGGAGTTAGAAATGGTTGGGAGGTTGTAGGTGCCAAGAACCGAGCCTAGGTCCTCTGGGAAAGAACCAGGGCTCTTAACTGCTGAGCCATTTCTCCAGCCTGGTTTGAATAATCTTGACGATTCACCATCGCTGCCGCCATCACCACCACCCCACCACCACCATCAGGCCCAGCCGCTCCTCAAACTTATATTTTAAAGCCTTAGTCATCAGCACATGGTGTTATAGGGAAAGGCTGAAGCCATAAGAGTTGGGCCTTGAGCTGGTTAATTTTCATCGACAACTTGATTTGATTGGGAAGCGCCAGAGGTCACGCAAGCACACCTCTGGGTCTGTCTATTCTTCCAGAGAGGAAGGGGGAATGTGGGTACCCCAGCCCGTGGGGAAGAAATGGAATAAAGGGAGAAGAGAGAAAAAGCAGACACCGTAGGCGGGTGTCCCTCCCCCACACACACACACACACACTACCTGGCTAGCGTAGAATAGAGCTGCTCTGCCCAGCCTTGCCTCCCCACCCCCACCCCATGCCAGCACAGTGGACTAACACCTTTGCAACCATGAGCAAAATGAGTGTTTCCTCCTGCTGCCTCCTGCTCCGGTGCTCTGGCACAGGAGTAAAAGCTCAAGAAACCGTGCCTAGGGTGGAATTCGGCTCCTGAGTGTGATACAGTGCTCCTTCCCGACTCTCTCTCTGCTTCATGGCTACAGCACAGGCAAGGACACGCAGGTAACACCACATTCCTATTTACAGCCAACCCCTCTCCATAACCTGGTCTAGCCTCTACCCCAGTCAGTACTCCCAAAGGATCAGTTCCTGCCTTACCAACCTCCCATATGGACCTTTGAGTCTGCAAGGAACAAGTCTGGAATGATGAGCTCATATATCTGCTTCAAGGCCCAGTTCAAAATGCTCCCCTGGATAATTATCCCCTGGATAATTACTCATTCATAGATGGTTCCCCTTTCCTGTACAGAGTCACTACACACACACACACACACACACCTGCTTCCCTACAGTAGAAGAAGGTTCTGCTCAATTGCAGCTTTCTGTCGTACACCACCACTAATATAGACAGGTCAGTAAACATGTGCAAACTTTCAGTTAGGATTGTCCCCAGCTAAAGCCCCTGAAATAGTGCTGGCATTTGGGGGGGGGGCGCACATTGTAGGCACAGTAGGTAGGGTGTACTGTGCTTTTTCTTATTTGTAAATGCTTGTGATATCATTTAGTTAAGAATTTAGATAGAGTAAGAACATAACAACAATATAACATAGCAATACACAGTCACAAAAACCATCTCAAACTCAGGAATTGTTTCTGGAACTTTCTTTCATATTTTTGAACCAAAGCTGGCCTCAGGGAATGGAAACACTGGAAAGCAATGCAGAGGATACATAAATCTCCTGGGTGTTCAGATTACTGTAGTCCACGAGGTCTTCATCACTTGGCCCTAGTTATTACAAGGACACCTGGGTTCCTGTCCTAACCATTTTCATTTTGCTGTGTGACCACTGAGCAAGTCACTACCCTCTCTAGTCTCAGACTCTTGCCCTTACAGGCAGCTTGCAAGATCCGTAGGCCTGCACTCTCACAATTAGACGGCTCAAATTTTTTTTGTTGTTTTGTTTTGTTTTTGTTTTCAAGATGGGGTTTTATTGCACAGCCATGGCTGTCCTGGAACTCGTTCTATAGATCAGGCTGGCCTCAAACTCTGCCTCTCCAGTGCTGAGATTAAAGGCATGAATATGCCACCATTGCCCTTGAGGGCTCAATGTTTACAATATTTCCCTAGAATGCCCTAAGCACTGCAGCTGTCACCTGAGCTGTCCAGGGGACATTGTCCCCACCCCCACCCCCATGAACAGGGCGTCCCACTCATCCACCTGCCTTACTCCTGGCCTTAGGAGGCCAGATGGGTCCCAGCCCTGTCCTGACTCTGACGGTCTGTTTCACCCATGCTGGTCTGTCCCAGCACTGTGGTCTGAATGTGTCCCTGCTGGATTCCTGTGCTGGAACCCAAGTCTATGGTGACAGTGCTAAGGGCCCCGTGCCTTCCACCCTCCCGCCATATAGTACCGCCCCCTATTGACCCCCCTGGGGCATGCAGAAACTGGGAGCCCTAGTGGAAGCAAAGTAAACCCTTCCCTGGATATTAGGACTAGAGCCTTCATCTTGGACCTGTGGCCTAGAAGTTTAGCAATGAGTGTCTGTTGTTTGCAAATGATAGTCTGAGTAATTCAGTACAGTAGCACAGACAGTCAAATACCCAACATCAGTTACTACCAGCCCTCTCGATCCAAGAAGGGGACCTCTCATTCCAGCCCTAGAAAAGTGGCCTGGGCATTGGTAGTAACACAGCCTCCTGGGATACAATTCTCTAATCTCCTTTGAGGCACTGTGATGTAGAGAAGACAGGGCAGAGAAAAACCTGCCATCTCCAGTCTCCAGATTCCCTCAGACTCCCGAGAAAGGTAGCACCTGGTCCAGGGTGGCCTCCCAGGTTCTTGGAAGGCACCAAAGCCATAGATCTTACCCACAATGCCTTCCTGTGCCAGATCCCTGACATGAGACACTGGAGACTGCCCATTGGTCTAAAGCTCCAGGAAGCCCTGCCCTACCTAGCCTGGCCAGCACGGTCCTGTAGTAAGAGCTTTGATCACTTCATGGTGGGGAGCTGTACCCCAACCCCTCCTGTGGCTTGCTCTGTTGCAGCTGGGCTGTAGGGCTCTGGGCTGGGGTGGCTTCCTGCCTTGGGAACACAGGAAACCACATTGTTGGGATCTAAATGGCCTTTTCCTCTAGAACTTGGGTCGGAAAATGCACACACAGCGCAGTGTGCACCTGACCGGGCCATAACCACCCCAGGCCTTGGCTCTTCCCCAGGCACTGGGTCACCCATCTGTTCACTGAGCCCTGCTCGTGGCTCGGGCCTGGAGGTATGCAAAGACCACAATGCACAGATGTTTGGTCAAACACTATTCTAAGTGTTTCTGTAAGGTATTTTTTGAAATAAGATTGACATTTAAATTAGTAATGGGCTCTGTAGTGATTTGAATACATTTGCCCCGTCCCCATAGACGCATGTGTTTGAGTGCTTGGCCAACAAGGAGTGGGACTTTTAGGAGGTGTGGCCTTGTTGGAGGAAGCACATCACTATGGGGGTGGACTTTGAAATCTTCTATATATGCCCAAGCTCCACCCAGTGGAATTCAGTCTCCTCTGGCTGCCTTTGGATCAAGATGTAGAACTCTCAGCTTCTTCTCCAGCACCATGTCTGCCTACATGCTGCCATACTCCCACCATGATTATAATTGACTGAACCCCAATTAAATGTTTGCCTTTATAAAAGTTGCCTTGGTCATAGTGTCTCTTCAGAGCAATGAAACCCTAACTAAAACAGCCTTTAAGCAGAGCATCTTACCCTCCGAGGTGTGGATGAGCCTTGTCTGATCAGTTGAACACTGAAGAGGAAATGGCTGGGCTCCCCTAGCTAGAGAACATGGCCAGCACTCTGTGCTTGAACTTGACCTGCAAGACTTGTCCCCAAGTCTCCAGCCTAATGGCCTTCAGCAAAACTTGCCAAACCCCCATCACCACATGATCCCGTTCCTAAACATTAATTGCTGTGTACCCATCTACTTATTTACCTATTCACCTATTTATGCATCCTTTCATCTATCCATCCACCCATCCTTACATTTAATACATACCTACAATTCTCCCTTCCATCCATCAATTCATCCATCATTCCATCCATCCATCTATCTATCCATCCATCCATCATTCCATCCATCCATCCATCCATCCATCCATCCATCCATCCATCCATCCTTCTGTCCACCCAGAGATCTAGCCTTCCTTCCACCTCTAGTCTGTCTTTTGTGTTTCAGGATTTCACTGAGGGTTCTGTGATTCCCTCCTGCCTACTTCAGCTGCAGGAATGACAAGTGCAGGGTGGAGAGGGGGACATGGGTGGAGCTGCCAGACTAGGCAATGAGAAAGCAAGTGACAGCCCACCCCTTCAGAACCAGGGCTTCCTCCTGGCAGCAGAAAGGCCCTGTGGAGGTAGGGTCCCAGATGACAACAGTCCATACCCCAGCCACCCAAGGCCTCCAGCGACTGATCCAGACTCACACTGTGTTGAGGCCAAGACTCAAAGACTGAGAGGACCAGGAAAACACAGGTTACACTCTAATAACAAAGAGTTCACCATGTGTGGGGAGTCTCGCAAGCCTGGAGTTGACAGAGTCACAGTCATGTCAAGGGCACCAAAGCCTCAGACTCACAGGAAACTGACAAGGTCCCTCCCTCCCCCACTGGGGTGGGGCTCAGAGGAACTGCAAAGCTTTCCTCTGGTCTGGGTGAGAATGTTGACAGTGTGCAGAAAATATCCACAGTAGCTTTCTCTCCCAACCCCCAAGATGTTTACAGCCTGAAGAGTGCCCCGCTACAGAGACAGTTCCTACAGAGACCAGCTAAACTTGCCTCCTTGTTCAGATGTAAACCCTAATCCCACTCACCATTCAAGTGTCTAAGAAACACACTAAACTACTGGGCTATGGCAGTTTCTCTATCAGAGAACCTAGTCTATCTGGTCCAAACAACTCTGACTCTCTATGTATATGTTCCTGTCTCTTCTTCATTCTCTTGCTGGCCCACAGTCAAGTCAAGTCCCAGAAGCCATACAAGGACTTGGTAACTATGGCCCCTCTGCTAGGAAACAGGTTGTACATCCATATCTGGGTGGATCAATGGATGGGTGGATGGATGGATGGATGGATGGGTGGATGGATGGGTGGATGAATGGATGGACCAACAGGATAAAGTGAATAAGTCTATGAGCAAAATGAATAGAGGTTGGATTCATGAGTGGAAAAATATGGAATAGATGAATGAATATAGGATGGATGGATGGATGGATAGACAGCCTGGGTGGATGGATGGACAGACAATAGAGGAGATGGACAGATGGAGAAGATGGGTGACAGATGGATGGAGAGCAGTGTGGACAGGCAAATAAGATGGTCTCCTTGCTTCATGCCATCACAATCTCTCAGTTCCCCAGCAGACTTGGTCCACTTCCCCTCCTCCCACCGCTGGCCCAGCCCAGGCAAACTTAGCCCTCCTGCTGAGATTCCCACATGGCCCAGCCCAAGACATCCTTCCACCTCCTGGCTGGGCTGCTCCCTAGGTCTTCAGAGGCCCCGTCTTGACACCTAGCGGAGTGTCTGACCTGGAGTCCAGACTTTCCTCAGTCTCGAGGTTCAGGGTGAAACTGGGGGCACCCATGTACATGGGAGTCAGATGCCCTGCCAGCCAGGACGCTTGGAAAGAGACTAGCCAGAGATATGCCCATCCTCCAAACCCTAGGATTCCCTCTCTCCCTGTTCCTCCTTCCGCCTCTCAGGTGAGCAGAAGACTCCAGGAGGAAGAAAATGGAGAGCAAGGAGAGACAAAAATGAATTTATGTGACCTGCCTGACGGTACAGGACAGGATGGAGGCTGTTATATAATCAAAATGCAAAGTCTAAAACCCTCTCCCCTAGATCCCTTGTGGAGTCCCTGCCGGATCTCTTGGGAGAAAGGCGACTCCATGTGGCTAATTTGGGTATTGCAAGCACTTTTGTTGCCTAGATTAAGGCTAGGTAATGCAATGCCTTTGACCATTCAGGCCTTCCCTGGATACAGACAGACACACTCACACACACACACACACACACCTCATAGCTCTCTAGTCAAACAGTCCTACCTCCATACTCAACTGCTTTCCCTTGACCCCTCCAGAGTTCAGATCCTGAAAGCCCAACTCTGGCCCTAAAGGCCAACAAGAGACACAATCACCACCAACCTGTTTTCTCATCTATAAAGCAGGTATAAGACCAGCATCTTGCAGATGCTATAAATACTTGGAGCTTGGTCCTCTGTAAGTGCCTTAGCAATTGCTCTGAACTCTAGTGTCCCCTGCCTGGCCCCTCTGGGCTTTAACATGTTGGGGGAAGCGCAGGCTGATAGGTTGAGCAGGAACGAGCTCAGTCCCTTAGCATGGAGCAGGACAGGACAAGGGCTGAGTCCCACAGGCCTGGAGCTAAGCACTGTGTCTCAAAGGTAGTGAGGACTCCAAAGGTTTTAACCAGAGTGTTGGTATAATTAGATGCACACTCTTCAGACCCAGGGAAGCTACTGGAGACGGGGTTGGAGAGGCAGCTGACCAGGCAGGAGTCATAGTATGAAGTTCAGAGATTCAGCCTCACAGAGACCCTGGTGGTGGACAGGATATAGGGCTGAGAGAACCTCATCTGTGCAGGTAACCAGGTTTGGGGGAGAGGGAAGCAGAGTTAGTCACAGGTGCTGACTGCCCTTTAGGATCCGTGACAAAACAGTCCTCTCTGGGACACAGAGACCCTTCATAAAGCACATGGTAACAGTGAGTGGGAAAGCCCACTGTGATTTGGGGCTGTTTAAAGTCAAGTCAAACCACCAGAAGGGGAGAACGGTGGCTTGGCTTCTTTGCACTGGTGGGGGGAGGAGCACACGCCAGTCATGTGTCTTCCATGCATCAACCATGCACTTTCCATACTCCGACTAGACTACACATTTCCCATGCACTAGCCACATGACTTCCACACAGCAAACATGTCCCTTCTGGTACCTTCCACACTGCCATTTTGTATCTTGGTTGGTTGGTTGGTTTTTCAAGACAGGATTTCTCTGACTGTCTGGGAACTCACTCTCTAGACTGGGCTCTCCTTGAACTCAGGGAACTCAGGAATCTGCCCACCTCTGTCTCCTGAGTGCTGGAATTAAGGGTGTGTGCACCACCGCCCAGTGCTATCATATTGTTCAAACATATGATCTCTGTGGCATCTGCGTGACTTTCATCACCTGCCACCAACCCTTTACAAGACTCTGCCACCTCCACCATTGTCATCCACACACCACCACACCCTACACATAGACCTTCCTATGCTACCTGGGTACCACCCATGTTAGAGCTAGACCTTCACACAGTCTCTGCCATGAATCACCATGCCATCCACCACCTGCCACATCAACACACACTCCATGTGCTTGTCACCTAGGTAGGTGTTCAGTGTCCTCCAACAAATAAGAGATGGGCACACATGCTCAGTAGAGACCCCACACACCCTAGACCAGAGCAGTCCAACAACAACAAAAACAACAACAGCATGCCCTGTGTCCCATCACCCACGCACCTTTGCAAATACAGCCTTCCCGAGTGATGGCCTGCCGGCAGATGCCACAGGGCTTCACCTTCTTGAAGGCCTTCACCTTGAAGTGGTGGGTCTTGGGGGCCTCCAGGTCTTCTGGCTGTAGGAAGAAAGGCCTAGAGGTCAATCAGGTGAACACTGGGGTCCTGAAAAAGAGGCAAGGGCAAAAGAGAAAAACTGGAAGGACAAAGGAAAAACCAAGGCAAGTACCCCAGTAGGAAGGAAGTGCCTAAGGACCAAGAATAGCGTAGGGCTGATGGGACACTCATCCCAGGCTTCTGACTAAGAGTATCAGTGCCTGCAGACTCTAGCAGCCAGGGACCACCCTCCACGGCTTCCATTCACGTTTCTCTTCATACTCACTTTGGTACTTTAAAATACAGTTAAGTGACCACGTTTAAACGTGCATCTTCATTGGGCAGGGCTAACGCTGAGTGGCCTGGCGCTTGCCTATCTAGTGTGAGGTCCTGGATCTGCTTCCCAGCCATTACAGAACACACATTCTAAAAGAATATTATATTTATTGCTACAACACACCAGGTACACCTCATGCAACTCTGTTCCAAAGGCTACTGCATGACTCCTCCTAGTTAAAACCTCCCACATGCCAACCCCAAACACTCAACACCGTCCACATACTAACCACACAGCCCATGTGTACCTTCTACATGCCAACCATACACAGGCCTGGACTGCTAGGACTTCCCTTACCAGCAAATTGCTTCATTGGATCGTACACTCCATACAGATGGAATTAGTAGTATGTAACCTAGTGTGCAGGGTCGCTTGTGAAACATTTCCATGTTCTGATGTAATGCAGCCATTCTAGGCGTGTGTAGTAAGTGTATTTATCTGTTCCACTGTGGATGGTCCCTAATCTCTCTAGACCACATCCCAGCATGCCATTTCCCCAGCTTCAGCCTTACCATTCACCCTCATCCAGGGGGCCCTTCTGCCTTTATTTTTATTTGCTATTCTTTATATTGTGGAAATATTCTGGGGGGTCAAACTCAGAACCTTGAGTGTGCTAACTGTATGCTCTGCTGCCCACTCTTGTGAAAATATAGTGTGGTAAATTTCCTGTTTGTTTGATTTCTTTGAGCCAAGATCTCACCATGTGGCCCTGGAACACATGATTCTTCTGCTTCAAGCCAACCCCCCTGCTCCCCAGATACTGGGATCACAACATGTGCCATGACTCATGAACAAATTCCTATTTGAGGCTACACCACCAATTGTGTGAGAAAAGCAACAGGTTGGAATGTTCTTCTATCTGACCTGCCAGGTGTGCCTATGCCACCAGGTCACACACACACACACACACACACACACACACACACACACACACACACATTTTCCCCCCAGACAGCACTACAAACACATACTCACCAAGCTCTGACAGTCAGTCCTTTGTAACCACACAAGAGAACACTCTAGACCAATGGTTCTCAACCTGGGAGTTGACAACCTTTTCACAGGCGTCACCTAAGACTATCAGAAAATACAGATATTTACATTATAATCCATAACGGTACCAAATTACAGTTATGGAGTAGCAACAAAAAATAATTTTATGGTTGGGAGTCACCAAGACATGTGGAACTGTATTAAAGGGCTGCAGCATTAGGAAGGTTGAGAACCACTGCTCTAAACCAAAAGGCCTGCCCAGGCACAGCCCACTCGCTGTACAGCTCATCCCACATGTAGACTACAGAGTCTCCCACTCTGGGGACTCCTCAAGGAAGCACTCCCTGCCCTGACACTCCCCCTCTATCTACATTGGTCCCTCCTCTACAGGAACTCTCCAGGGAACAGGCTCAGACGGTGCCCATTCTGGGCACACACTGAGGCCAGGCCATGGACATTGCAGTGTGCGGAGGGATCCTGCTCGTTAAAATCTCATCACACACCTTGTCCCTGAGCCTCCCAGCTCTGAGTCGGGGCCAGAGGAAGAAGAGTGGCCCACACACTAAGCAAACACGGGCTCCTGTCTGACAACACTGAGGAGGTTCGGGTGCTACCAAAACACAGAGAAATGCGGGCAATAAGAGGCCGGGTCAGGGGCAGCAAGCCAAAGACGGGAAGAAATAGACAGAGGGAGGAGGAGGAAGCCGTCTGAGAATGAGACAAGCCGCAGAGTGCTCCATCTGGAGCAGACCAAGATAAGGGCAGAGAAGAAAGGCACAAGCCACAAGTACAGAGAGAGCAAGCATGAATAGAGGCGTACAGCTAAGAGGGACCAGGAAACGAAGAGGGACAGACAGAAGGACCCAGGAGCTCCCAAAGCCCACACCAGGGAAGAGCTGAGGCTCAGGACACACTGATAGCCATGGCTTCAAAGAGCTCATTGTGAGGCAAATAACAAACGAAGAAATCAAAAAGTGGATAAGAACAGAATAGAGTCTCAAAGCTCCTCCCCACATTATACATATAAATCACAAAGGAAGCACACCTGTAATCCCAACAGCCTGAGTTCAGCCGGAGACAGACCTGAAGCTGTCCCGAAAGTAAAGTGGGAGATAGGTTTCCCTGACAGATGCCAATCAAGGGATCAAAGTAAGTTACTGTCACCCAGGACGAGATGAATGGAAGTCGTACCCATGGGATGGCTGACCGAGTACAGGAGTGTCATTCTTTGACAGTCCTGCCAAAAGCCACAACCTGAATCCAATCAAGAGGAAACATCAGGCTGACTCAAGCTGAGGCACAGTCTACAAATGAAATGGCCCGGAGCCTTCACAAGTGACAAGGTTACGAAAGTCAAGGGAAGACAGAGATTCCCAGACAGGAGGCGACTCCAGACGCAGCAGCTAAAAAGCAGTGGCTGATTCTGAACTAGATGTTTGTGGTGACCTTAAGGACGTCTCAGGGACACCCAGTGAGACACCATAGTGTCTGCGAATTAGATGATAGTGGCATCTTCATGCCTCCAACCTCTGATGTTAAGACCTCTGTGTCCCCTGAAAAGGAGTCCTTTTGAGATGAGGGAGGTATTCAAAGTGGAGTGGGCGTCAGCAACTCGCTCCCCCAAAGTTCAGGAGGGAAAGATCTTTGCGCTGTGTTTGCAACCCTTCTGAAGCTTAAGATTGTTTTGAAATCAAGGGTAGACAGGCAGACTAGGTGAAAGGCAAGAGGAAACAGACAAGTCCAGGGCAGAGGTAAAGCAAACCAAGAAGAGGGTAGAGACGCCAGCAGCGCCTCCTGGTGGTCATAGTGAGCAGCAGCACTCTCTAAGCTGGTGCTGAATACTCCCAGCTCCAGTCAGGGGTCTGCTGTTCCAGGAAGTTACTGCCTGGGCTCAGTGAGGGTAGGGCCTCCATCCCCTTCCGTTCTGCTGTCTCTTCTCCCACTTTCTCACCTCAGAATTTGGTTGTCAGACTTCCTGGTGGGGTGGGAGGTGGAACAGAGAGGGAACTTACAGTCCAGTTGGAGAGCTATGTGAGGGAGGCAGGCAGGAAGTCCCAAGCCTCTTTCTTCCTCCCCTCTTAAAGAAACAGAATTTGACATTCTAGCTAACCTTCCAAAACTCCCCTCTCTATACCCCCAAGTTCAGCCCTTCCCCCAAAGCCCTTTCCCCAGAGCACAGCAAGAGTCCTTACAGCCTAGTGGGCAAGAATGGGGCGAGTGAAGTCTTCCAGGCTGTTAAGAAACTATCCAGGCTCATGCCTGGGATTGTGATACTGTCCATTTGTCCTGGAAAACCTGAGTTTATAAACTTGCCCACAGTGGACCTGGGAGGCCAATGGGGAGTTCCAAGACTCTGACCTCCTTGGATCCTCTAAGCGGTTCTGGGTGACTTTCCCCTCTTCTTGCTCTGATAGAACACTAGGCCTGGAATACACTGGGCAGTATAGCCCTGAGTGCATTGACAACCTTCTCTGGGCTGAATCCTCGATACAATGGGAAGCTTAGAGCTGAGGAGGGAGGGGTGTGCTGACAGCTGCGGGGAGTAGAGAATATGAGGACACATCAGGCCCCTCAGGACAGACTACAAAAATCTGTGGAAAGAAAAGTCGACTCCATCATCCCCAGTGAGAAGCAGGATCTCAGCTTCCCACACTAGGAAGTAGGGTATCCAGTGATGCTGTAGAAAGGGTCAATACGGGGATTCTAATGACACAAGATGGTGGAGGAGACGGTTTAGGGTGGGTTAGCCACCTCCTCTGAGACCCAAAGATGTCTCAACCCTACAGACCAGAGTCAGAGCTTGCACCAGAGCAGGCTGGCGTTTGAGTCTGGCTCACCCTGCCCTCCTTGCCCATCTGGGATGCTCCTCAGGTACCGGCAGAGGATGAGAGAGTGCCCCATAAAGCCCACAAACCCATAAAACGTGCAGCGCCATCCAAGGACGACAGCTTGTTAGGACAATGATTGCTGTTTTCCTGACAGGCGGCAGACAGCCACATGGGGCACTGCCAGGCCCTGCCCTCCCTGGATTAACAGGCAGGCCCAGAGGCGGGAGACACAACCACAATGAAGGGAGGGGTGTCCTGGTGGCTCTAGCATTGTCCCACCTCCCTATAAGTCAGAGTGAGAGCAAGCAGAAGGGAAGGGATCCAGCTGGAAGCCATTCTCCCCCTGCCCTTAAGCCCCAGCAGCAGAGGGTTTTCAAAGCCTAAGGCCTTGGCCCATCTCAGTCCTTCTCTCTCTCCATTCAGCCAGCCAGAGGGTGTGGTACAGCTGGCTGGACCATCAGGGGCTCTGGCCAGGCCTTGGTCCTGATTGGGAAGAGCTGCTTGCAGGCAACTCCCTGCCTCAAGGGGCAGAGAGGCAAAGAGCTGTGTGCTAAAGGGGTCCACCCAGTGTGAAAAAAATCCCCCAGTTCTGCCCTCCTCTGGGGCTAAACAGTTCTGGGTGGCTAGAAAAGGACAGAAGTCTTCTAGCCAGAGAGCTGGGCAGCCTGGGAGATGATGGGATGGCCAAAAGCTGAGATAGGCATTACCCTCTCCCTGGGTCCTGGCTACCCAAGGTTCCCTCGCCCTCAGTCGGGGAGTCTTAGTGCCTGTTTTCAGGCTTCTTCCTTTAAACCTCACCTTCACATACAACACAGAGTTGCCTCCCTCTTGGACCCCCAATTAAGGGCCTGCCCATGTTCTTGGTCACCCTGGTGGAAAACTCTGAGTCACTCTCAGCCCCTCCCTGCCCTCCCCCTCCCTCCCAGCAGCTAGTTGCCAGATCCTGTAACTTTTGCCTCCTAATTCTCTCCGCAGACAGTCTCTCTCCCACTTTTCAATTCTGTTCCCTCTGACCCTTCCCAGCCTCGTCACTTCTGCCTAGGGTGGTTGTCATAGCTCCCAGAACCTCCCAATACCATCAGGAAAACAACTTCAATACTGCGGGGGGCCATGACACCCCAAAATGTTTCCCCAAGATGTCCAAGGAGCATCCGGCACTCACGGGCAGGAGACATCCTCTAAACCAATCCACTCTTCTTTCCCACTGTCCACTCCTAAATGTCTATCCCAAACCCACACAGGCTGTGACACCATCCAAGGCCCACCCACTGCAGGCCCGAGCTATCCTTCCATGTCTCAATGGCCTTTTAAAAACCTAGCAGTACTGGGGCTGGAGAGATGGCTCAGAGGTTAAAAGCACTACCTGATCTTCCAGAGGACCCGGGTTCAATTCTCAGCACCCCACATGGGATCTGACACCCTCACACAGACACACAGACAGGCCAAAAACCAATGCACATAGAACAAAAATAAATTGATTATCTTTAAAAAAAAAAAACGTAGCAGTACTGAGGACTGAATCCGGAATGTCACACGCTCCCACATTCTAGGCGAGCATTCTACCACTAAGGGACATCCCCAACCCCCCCCCCCCTTGGTATTCATTTTAAAGACAAGTTCAGCTTCCTCACACAAATGCAGAACTAAAAGCCCTGGTCCCAGGTTCTGGTTCAACCCCCAGGCTTGATTCCTCCGTGTGTGCCATCCTGACCACAGTTCTATCCAGTATCTTCCTGGCAACAATACTGCCATTTGGCTGGCCTGGCTAGCCTGATCCTCTCACCACACGTGGACTGCACAAACTCTCCAGGAACCACCTCCCCTCCAGTGCAGCCTTCTAGACCTCCTGCCTGATAGCTTTAAGTTTGCCAGTTAGAACTCCCGAGGGGAACCTGTTTAGACCTGGCCCAGGGCCTGCCTCTCACCCACTCACTGCACCTCCTCCATCTCTATCTCCTCACCCTCAACACCTCTGTTTCCATCTCCATCCTCTCTCCTCCTCCGCCTCCTCCTCCCCTTCCTCCTCCTCCTCCACCACCACCACCATCTCTCCTCTCTTCTTCCCCACCCCCCTCCCAACCCTGACCCCTCTTTCTCTCCCTTCCTTCCTCCCTCCCCGACTCTTTTCCAAGTTTGTCCCTGGTATTGCTGCATTAAAACCTTCTTCTTCCCCGAGTGAAGTCAGCTTCAGAACCAGAAGACCGCAGAGACAATCTGAGGTCCACAAGCAGGGCCAGGTACCACAGGGAGAGGCTGGTACAGCTCCTTCCTTGAACCCACGCAGTGACAGTGACTTCGATGAGGCTGAGGAACTGCCCGGGTCATGTAGATGAGCAAAGATGCTACAAAAACTCTGGTCTGTCAAAGGCAATGCCCCAAGTCCCTAAGCCCTGCCGTTAATGTGATCTCTGATTGGAGTGTCCCAAGAGGCCCTCAGTGATGATCCCAGGAAGGAGGCCTGGCATTCTAGCACACTGGCGTGCCCAGCTCAAGGGTAATCTCCTAGCTCCTTGTCTTAACCACCAACAACCTATTTTTTTTAACCTCCTATACTTGTGTTCTGAGAGGTCTCTTCTCCTGTGAATCTACTTTAAACATTTTTCTGCTTGGGGCTTGGGCGATGGTTCAGTGGTTAAGAACACTTGCAGAGGACCTGACCTCATGGTGGCTGACAACCATCTGTAACTCCAGTTCTTCTGACTTCCATGGGCATGTGGCACACATGCATACACTCAAGCAAGACATTTATATACATAAAATAAATATTTTTTTTAAAAAAGAAACTATATCTCTCCTGAACCATACGCTGACACACACCTGTAATTACAGTACTCAGAAGACAGAGGCAGAAAGGGATGACAAGTGTGAGGACAACCTAGACTATGCAGCATGCCCAAGACCAGCCTGAGCTACACAGCAAGACCTTGTCTCTAAAAAACAACCACTGGGCTGGAGACTTATCTTAATTGGTAGAGAGTGTTCTCAGAATGCCAAATCCCTAGGTTTATCACCAGCACCTTATAAAACCAGACATGGTCATGACTACCTCTAACCCCAGCACTGCAGAAGTGGAAACAATCAGTATAATTCAAGATCACTCTTTATACATAGTAAGTTCAAGCCTGGCCAGAACTACACAGAACATCTTTTAAAATATGTTTGTTTGTATGTATGTATGTATGTCCTGAGAGATCTTTCCTAACCATACCCCTCCCAAAGTCCAGGTTAGCCCTGATTTTTTGCAACACTCATACAAGTTATCAGTTGGCTACAAGTGGTTGAAGCATATCGGCCTCCCAGTGGATGGACAGGGCATAGAAGGAGCTTAAGTGGACAAGTAGTTAACTGGTTTCTCACTGTGTGATCTCCCAAGCCATCCCTAACCTTCAAGGGTACTGGACAAGATCTCCTTCTACCCAGAGATTCAATGGCCACCCCAACCCATTCCCTTGTCTCAGGAACACTGAGCCCATTGACAAGGTGACCTTAAATAGCCTTCTTCCCTTCCATGATCTCCCATTCTACTGACGAAAGATGGACTGCCCATCCTACCTCCCAGAACCAGTGAGGTTCAGAGGAAATTGTGCAAGTTGAAGAAATGCATAGTTGGATACTGCAGAGAGAGAAAGCCACTGGATCACGGAGGAACACTGCTTACTAGCTTGCTTTCCATAGCTTGTTCAACTTACATTTAAATACAACCCACCCCCACCTGCCCAGGGGTGGCTCCACCTAGAGTGGGCTGAGCCCTCCCACATCAATCATGAGTCTAGAAAATGCCCCCACAGACTTGCCTACAGGTCATTCTGACAGAGGCAACTCCTCAACTGAGGATCCCTCTTCCTAGATGCCAAGTTGACGAAGAACCCTGACCATCACAGTGACAGAAGTGAGATTTGCACCCAGACAAGTCACGCTCTGTCCTCTGTAGAGGAAGACCTGCACAGTGGGGGTCTATTTACCATTATATGACCCCGTTTTCATTGACCTGAATGCCTTGCCATGAAGAACTTCCAGAAGGAGAGCCCTGGCTGGGTAGGCAAGAGATCAGATTCTATCCATCCTGCCTCTCCTGCTTGGTATTAGGAGAGCCATCCTTTCCTGAGCTCTAGTGTGTGAGAGGCATTTGCCTAAACATATATGGATTCCCAGTGAATATTTAATAACTAGGCATATGGCTTAGCAACAGAATGTTCATTTAGCATACGTGGGGGCCTGGACTCCATCTCTAACAGTGGGAGGGGGAAAGCCTATTAGCCTTAAAGGTAGATAGGAAACCCCATGACACAGAGATGTGAAGAGTTTAGCCATTGTCACACAGCTCAGGAGAGCGAGGACTGGGTTAAACCCAGGCATATGGCACTTCCTGTCAATCCCATGAAAGAGTCAATGTACTATTTCCCTCTGACCTGTATGCCTCATGAGTCACTTTAAGGATCTTTGCAACAGTAGAGTTTGGTTGCTGGTACTGGTTAGGGCCTTGTAGCCTGACCCTACCCCTGCCATCAGGCAAAAAGTAGAGGGAAAAGGTTCAGAGCAGGAAGTCAGTGGAGGAGATGCATTGCCAGAACCATTCAAGGAACACAGGAACTCATAAGGAAGCTTCTGACTGAAATATTCACTTAGCCCTTGAAAGGAACCAGGCTGGGCTAGAGAGATGATGGCTCAGCGGTTAAGAGCACCGACTGCTCTTCCAGAGGTCCTGAGTTCAATTCCTGGCAACCACATGGTGGCTCACAGCCATCTGTAATGGGATCTGATGCCCTCTTCTGGTGTGTCTGAAAAGAGCAACGGTGTACTCACATACATAAAATAAATAAATCTTAAAAGAAAGAAAGAGAGAGAGAGAGAGAGAGAGAGAGAGAGAGAGAAAAGAAAGAAAGAAAGAAAGAAAGAAAGAAACTCAGCTTAGAAACTGGAACCTGTCACAGTCTGCAGCTGGTCTTGGAGAACACTATCCAAGATTCTGTGAGGTCCAGAAAACTCAAGGGACCAGTCCTTAGCATCTGGGCTCGCTCAGAGCAGGGTTAGGACTGACCCTGGTTCCAGTCCCTGGTTCAGGCCAAATGAGCCATTCTCCAGCCTGAGAGCCAGTGTCCTCTAGAAGGAAGGGCTGCAGTCTGCCGCCATCCCCCCACCAACACACTCAATTAATAGATGTGTAATTATTTTCTAAATAAACTCCACTTAACTGTGTAATAGCAACTGGAAGCACTTGATGGGGAAAACCAACTTATGCATAATGCACTGCTATGCTCCTCAGCTAATAAAGCAAGGTTGGTTACTAGGGCTCGTGAAGACTCTGGGCCACAGATGTGAGACTTCATAGATGCAACATCTGCTTATCTCCCCAAAGAGAACATGTGAATCCACATGCCCTGGGCACAAGGTCACTTCCTCCAGACCCTGCCTTGGTGGATCTCAGTGAAGCTGCACAGCTAACCAGTTCTTGGCTCCAGGAGAGCTAGACAGAGTCTCTATGTCAGGAGAGACACTTGAATCCTGACCCGCCATGTCCTTCCAGGGAGATCCAGCCCCACCACATCAGGGTCCATGGAGTCCCCTAAGCCATAGAGGATGTACAGAGGAAGAGAGAGGCTAACATTTTCTCAGTATCTGCAGGGTGCCTGAGTCCCCAGTCTCTCGATTGCACTGTATGGGTATTTACAGACAGGGAAATTGAATCTCAGAAGCTATCTTAACTAATACTGCCCATTGGGTAAATGATGGAGCCAGAATTTGAACCCAGAACTGCCTCGTATCAAAGTCCACATACCTGCCATCCTGCCAGCCACCTCTCAGTGCAAACTGACTCCCAAGAAGGTTTCTGCAGCCTCTGTCCAAACCCTTCTTCTGATGGATGCCACCAAATCATCTCCTCTCCTACCAACAAACCCCAACCTGGTCAATGCCCACCCCGGAGGAAGGACTGCTACAGCTGCCTCAGACAGGGCATGGCATTCCAGGATGCTCCTTTGCCTGCATGTGCCCTCGCCCTGCAGAAAGACACAAGGGTCAGTGGTAGGGACAGGGGCTGGGACATTATAAGGGGGTAGGAAAGAATAGAGGAGGAGATGAAGGCTCTGCTGGTCTTACAAAACCTTAAGGAAGGCCATCCACACATGCCTTGATCACTAACCCCTGTTCCCAGGGAGGGCATCCATACTCAAGGATTTTTCACTATGTGCCAGGCACTGCCCAGGGTGTTAAGATGCTCTCTTCTGACAGGCCCTCTGGAAATTCTGTTTTCCATTCATGGGAAAATTGAGGACCACTGGGCTGAGGTCCTGCTCTTAAAACCTCTCAGCAGAAGTACCAACTGAGCCCTCTTGATGTCATCCCTGAGAGTCTAACTATGCCTCTCCTGCAGCATACCCTACTTACCACATCCTCAGCCCAGACATGAACTGGTACAACACCCCCATCTTACTGGCAGTAGCAGCCCAGGAAACTACTAGAACATCCCTTGTACAGGACACCCCACAGTCCTCAATCTACAGGCAGACATTTCATGGCACCCAACCCATGAGCCACCCAGACCGTCCTTCACAATAAGCCCATAGGTGCTCGGTCCCTCCTATAACTTCCCTCAGCCTCATCATGCACTCAGCTTGACAGGCCTCCTGAGAACTCGCTGCCGACAATAGAGAGAGGGCAAGCAAGCCACATCTGGACGCTGAGTCTAAAGCCCCTTCCCCCAGCCAGCCATGGCTCTCAGAAACCTCAGCCAAGGATGACTTCCTCGCCCTCCTGACCCCTGTGCATCCCTCCCACAGCCCTGCAAAGTCCCTCTGAGGAAGGGGATCTCCTCTCGCCTTGCTCCCAGGCAGCATCAAGTTGTTTCCCATCCCCCTTCCTGGGAGTCTCTAACCACCACTTCTCCTAGCCTCCCACGTGGGCTCCAGACCTGTCTGCAGACCCCTAGCCCTGCACACACCGTCGCAAAGGAGAGACGGGCAAGACAGAGAACTCTTGGTAAGAATGGGAGACTTTGAAGAAAGGGTCTAGAAGAGACAAACGGGACAGAGACAGAATTCCCATCACCGCGGCTTTTCTGGGTTTAAGATTCCAGATGACTTCTCTGGGTCCTCAGTCCCCCACCTCCCACCCCTGGCCAGGGCACTGACCCTTCCTCTTCAGGATCAGGCACAGAGCCACTAAAGGGAGTGACAATTTCCACCCCACTATTAAGAGAAACAAAACAAAGTTTCTGACTCTGCTCACAACGCCTGCATCAGTGGCCGGCTGAGGGAAGACGGGAGACTAAGGGACCCACAGAGGCAGAGCTCAGGGCCCCACAGCTCCAGTCTATTCTAGTGTGCATATCCCCTTCATCCGACCCCCCAGTCCCCCACCAACTAAGGCTCTTAGCTGAAGAACAGCGGTGCGACCTCAGAGGTAAAGCAACAAGAACCTACCCAGAGCATGCAGGACAGACAAATCCACGTCATCTTCCCAGGGTCCCGTTCCTGTGCTGCGGGGCACGTGGGGGCCTGCCAAGGGCCCCCCCTGAGCTTGCAGCGTCCACCAAGCAGGCAGAAGTGAGAGCAGAGTCCTAAGAGGCTGGTTCAGCCAGCATCTGGGCCTCCACCCCCCTCCTCCGCCCCCCTCTTTGCCACTCCTCCCCTTGTCCCAGCCTTCTCTCTCTCTCTCTCTCTCCTCTCCTCCCAGACTTCAGGGCTGGCTGGGGGGTAAGAAGCTTAGCCTAGCAGGGGGTGTGAAAGGGACAGGGCCAAGGAGAGTCTGCCCAAGGCAGGGCTCTATGAAGCCACATCCTTCTCAAGCATAGCATCTCTAGAAGCCATGGAAGTCCCTCCTGCCTCTTCCTGATCTGGGGTCTTGAAGCCTGAGATCTGCTCCAAGTTGTAGACCAATACTGAGACCCCACGCCAGAAACTTCCAGAACATCAGTGGACACACAGACAGATTCTAATGGCAGAGTCTGCTCACCCCAGGGCTCCTAGGCTTCTCCCCAATATCCCTGGCCTTGGAACACACACTCATTTACACATAGGCAGCTAAGACAGACCCTGATGCCAAGGGCAAGCTCCCCAGAACAGGACAGGCCTTGACACAGGAGAAGCTGGTGATAGGGAGGCAGGGCCCTGCCCCCAGGCTGTGGATTTCATCCCAGTTTTTTTTTTCTTTCTGATTTCTTCCTCCCCTTTCTTTCTTTCCTCCAACATCTGTCCCAGCCCTTCCTGTCCTGTGAAAGGGAGCCTGCTGCAGGCTCCTGCGAGAGTCTGTTTTTCTTGACTGTACCCTGGGCCAACATTTGGTTTGCATTTTCCCACTTCCTTCTCTTTCTCCTCCTCCCCCTCCTCCTCCTTCTCCTCCCCCTCCTCTTCTTCTCTCCACTCCTGAGCCCAACTCTTTCCTTCCCACCCCTCCCCATGAAATATCTTTACCATAGTGCTCCACACCCTGCCCTCCCTGCTCCCCCACCTCTGCCCAGGGGGACAAAAAGGCTGGGAAGAAGACAGTGTTCATGTCCAAATACATTCCCAGGAAGCCCTGCAGGGAGACCAACAGAATCTGTCCCAGGCCCCACTGTCTGTATCCACCCCCCCAAAAAATAATAAACCATTTCTCTCCTGAGCTCTGGCCTGACTGGACCAAGTGAGGGCTGGGTGGAGGCTGTGTATAACAACTCTCTGGAGCTATCCACGGAGGGACAGGGGCTCAGCCAACGCCCTCTGTGGATGTACAAACATCAGGAAGCAGTCCAACTTACAAACACACACAGGCCAAGGACAGGGCCCCGCCCCGAGTAGGCACTTGGAGACCATTTGCCTGAACTGAGTCACCCAGCAAGAAAGTCCTCTGGCCTGGGCTCCCAGGCACACGTACATGGGCATACCCATGTCACGTGGACAAAGGGTTCCACGTTCCCTTCCTCTCTTTGACCTGTCCAGGATCATGCTTTGACACTGTATCAATGTCACATATAACACAATCCCTGCCGGAGTCATGGGGATCTGTCCAAGCCAGGTCTGCAGGTTCCCACCCCAGCCAAGTTATGACCCCAGAAACCGAGGAAGGAGAGGACCACACTCCCTGTTCACCCGAGAAAAGCTTACCCCATCAGATACTCAGGCTTCACACCATTTAAGGACTAACTACCATGCCAGGCCTTCAGAGGACTCTGAAATGGGGTCTCTAATTCCTGTCCTTCCCAGAGTAAATGCCTGAGGGAATGAGTTACGGTGGAGAGCCTGAGTCCCCTTTGCATCCTTCTCTAGGCCCTTCTGCAGAGCTGCGGGGCTGAGAAAGGGGGCTTGCATCCCTAGCTTCTCAATGGCCGCAGCATCCCCAAGTCCAGGTTCCCCACCCCCAAACCTGACTGCTATAGCCCAGCTGGCAGTGCTCAGAAAGGGCCCAGTGTTTTTCGTGTAGCCATAAGGGCCCACAGACAGTCACCCTTACAAACCTCCTCCCCTCCTCTCCTGGTTGGAGCATTACAGTAGAGTTCCCTGAGAGCCCTGAGCCCTTGCTCTGCCCAGACCCCATCACCACTCCTCCTGGGTCCTCTTCTCTCTGAAGATACTCAGAGGCTCTCCTGCCTGTTCCCACAGCCCTTATATGCTGTCACAGAAGACATACCCCCAACTCCCAAGCTGCTCTCTGGGGAGTTCTGGAAAATCAGATCAGAAAACAGGCCAAAGACACCATAACAATGACACAACTTGTTTGACCTCCACAAACCTTGAGGGGGCTCTCCAGTCTCCTTACCTTGGATCAAAACCACCAAGGGGTCCTCTTAGAGGAACCAACGCCCCCTCTCCTTCTTTGCCAAGTTCTTGGCGGCCTCTCCTGAACTTTAACCCTTCCTTGTAAAGAAATACTTTCTACTACTTAATGATTATCTCCCTGTTGACTGTTAAATGCCAGCCAGCCTTGTTGACTTCAACTCTTCAGAGCTGCCTGTGCCCTCCCAGAGCTGAACATGGGTGAACCTCCTATTTGTATCCCTTGAGCCAAGTATACAGAAAATGCTGAGGTGACTCAGCAAGTCCCAGGAGTTGTCCTCTGACCCCCACACATACGCAGTGGCACACACACAGACACACATGATAGATAGATAGATAGATAGATAGATAGATAGATAGATAGATAGATAGATAGAGAGAGAGAGATAGAGAGATAGAAGTAGATAGATAGAGATAGATAGATAGATAGATAGATAGATAGATAGATAGATAGATATAGGTAGATAGATAGAGATAGATAGATATAGATAGGTAGATAGAGATAGATAGATAGATAGATAGATAGATAGATAGGTGTAATTTGGGGGGGGGTTGAGACAGGGTCTCACTATTGAAGTCCTGAGTGGTTTAGAACCCACTATATAGAAAAAGTTCTCAAACTCATAGAGATCCACCTGCCTCTGCCTCCGGAGCACTGGGATTAAAGGTATGTGTCATCATGTGGGGTTAAATGTAGTTTACAAAAATAAAATAAAAAAATAAAAGAGTCTAGCGTGATGCTGTAAGCCTTTAATCTCAGCACCAAGGAGGCAAGGTGAGGTGGATCTCTGTAAGTTCATAGCCAGCCTGATCTACACAGTGAGATAATGGGTTATAGAAGAACAGCCAGATCAAGGGGGTGGGGGGAGGTGGGAGTGGGTCAGGTGGAAGGGCATATACTTGGAGGCAGGGGATGGGAGGAGGGGTTGAGGGTTTTGGGGGGAGGGAGGGAACCAGGAAAGGTTTTAGCATTTGAAATGTAAATGAACATTATATTCAAGAAGAAGAAGAAGAAGAAGAAGAGGACAAGAGGAGGAGGAGGAGCCAGGGCTACATAGATAAACCCTGACTAGAAAAAAAGGGGGGGAGGTAAGTCAACCAATTAGCCAAGAGGCCCTAACATATTTTCCTCCTATTAGCATCTCCTGAACTCTTTATTCTCTCCCCTTCAAACAGATGTGAGCAGCCCCACCTGCTACCTTTGCCCAAGCTTGCAATGCCTGCCCATCATCAGAAGCCCTTCCCGCCAGCTGTGACTTCTGATCTGAACTCCAGCAGGAAGTCCTGCTGGAGGTTTTGCTCATCTTGGGAGCCCCAAATGGTGCCAGGAACCTAATGTGTTACATGCAGCAGACACCGGGTACACACTGGTGAGCTGGCTGGGTTCCCCACAGGTGACGCCAGGAGCCTAAGGGCCCAGCCACCACCCTATGCCACCCTGCCTCCGAAACAGTTTGCAGCATTAGCGGGTTTCATTTCATATAGCAGACCTCCTGGCCCCTCCCTCTAGACCCCCTGAGGTGCAGCCAGCTGAAGAAACAGACTTGGCTGGCTGTGGGCTCTGGGCCAGTGGTGGCTTCCAGACACCCAGGGAGGGTCCATGGGCCAGGGAATGAGCTAATGGTCTTGGCTGTCCTCCTCAGGCTGAGGGTCCTCAGCACCCTTCCCAGCTCTGCTCCCTGCCTTGCTAAAGCGCCCTAGAGCAAGGTCCACCAAATCCATTCTTCCCCCCACCCACCCAAGCAGGTCCCTCAAAAATCTCTGCTAGTGTCTCACCCAGCTTTCATTTTGGCATTGAGCCACCCCTCGTCCCCACCTGCCACAGAATCTGAAGGTCAGGGAGTGTTAGAGTTTTCCTAAACTCAGCTGGTCACAGCAAGAAACTCCCGGGGCCTGAGGGTGGGGAGGTGGCTATGGTACTTGAAGACAGGCATCCGCTCCCGCCCTCCTCAGTTCTTTTGAGGGACCTCACTATCAAAGCCCCAAATCTATATTTTTATGTAAAAACTGATTACACAAAATAGGAAAAATGCACATTTTAAAGTGTTAGCTATGTTTGTTTGTTTTTTTAACTTGGAAAGGCCAATTACCTATCTGTCAGAATGATCTGGCCTCTGGGACACTTCTCACCTCACCTCAGGTCCTTCGTGAGCAGATAACTAACTGCTGTGGTCAGGAGCAGCATGTGATCTCCCAGGAGTTGCATTAGGAGCATAGTTCACGGTCTTCTGATTCCAAGACCCCAGATTTCCCAGGTCCTCTTAAGTTTCTCCTAAGCGCCTTGCTCAGCAGACAGACACCACATGGCCAAAGGTCACCCTGGGCTCTTCCCTTGCATTCTCTTTACCCTGAGGCTGGACTCCCAAAGCTTCTCTAAGATAGAAGAGAGTGTAGAGGGCTGGAACACCCAGCTATAGATCACACACCTCCTGCCCTCCAAACTCTTCCACTTGCCCCTTACCCAGAAAAGACTGACACTGACTAACCAGCCATCCTACCAACCCTCATCTTAAAAGTGCAAGAAGTGGAGAAGTTGAGCAACTTGCTGGAGTCACACAGCTAGGATGTGAGTCAGTGGAGCCCCGGGCACCTGATTCCCCTTCTCCTGGGGACAGAGATTTGTTTTGTGACAGCAGTCACGCTCTGCTCCCGTGTGATGGTGACTGTTAACTGTCCTCTTCACTTCTCATTCAAGAGCTGACACAACTCCAGGAAGGAGGTCAGCTGCCCAGGTTCAGTAGGGAGCAAGGACACACACCGAAGGAAGAGCTAAGGTAAGTGCTCCTGTGTATGTGGGTCAAGATGAGAACCACTGGCTTTCCCCTGGCAGATGGGAGTTGGACCCTGCTGCTTCTAGATCCATCCTTTCTAAGGAGCCACACCACCTTTCCCATTCACAGGCATTCTCTGAGGTCTTTGGGGTCCCACTAGCTCCTGTGCCACTGCGTTGGATGTCTGTGATGCAAACATACAGGCAAGGATTCACTGTGTTCTCCAATCCCACCAGCAAGCTCTGGCATGAGATACCACCAGCCCAGAACGTTTCATCCCGATGTCCTCTGAGGCCCCTCCAAGACAACCCCAGGCCCTGCCCCCAAGTCCAACACCCCTCTAAGACTAAGGTTGCTCCCCTACACTCCAGAAATCTGAGTGCTCTATGGGAGTAAAGTAGAGTCTCAAGCAGACCCCATCCCAGCCTTCATTCTCAACACAGGAAGGACCACAGACATCCTGCACTCCCCTTCCCCCACCTCCAGTCCACCAGCGCCCTGGAAGGGGACAGTGTCTGGGTTCAATCCTGATAATGTTTAATAAGCTCCTTCCCGGCTCCATGATTTTGATCTCCTTCCCAGCTCTAATTTCCTGACTGACTTGAGCCCTCAAAGGCTGCAAGAGGCAGCTACAGATGCTTATTGCCCTTGCTGCAAGCCCCTGGCTCAGCCCTGGCCCTGGGGAGGTGGAGTGGAGCCTCTCCTACCCTGCAGATGAAAGAGGATGCTGGACGGCTGGATCCACTGACCTGGTCCCGGCTGGCCATGTCTCTGTGCAGACTGCTCCCAAAGTCAGTGTCTGCAACATCTGGACTCAGAGCCTAAGGGATGGTGGGGTGGCTCCAACTCTGCACTCCCCAGAGACAGCGCCTGCCTCCCAGCCAATCCCCAGGGACAATGCATTTTGCTGGAAAATTTCTAAAGCATATCTTGGGTGACTGGGGCAGAAGCCTGCTGGCACCTTTCCTCACTGCGGAATGGCAGAGAGGGAAACTGAGGTACAGAGGCAGCACCTGTAATAAGGAGCTAGAGATTCCTGAGGAGTAGGAATGAAGGAAGAGGGACGACTGACATCCTTCCACACCTGAAGGATGGAAGAAGGGCAAGAAAGAAGTCAGAACAAAAACACCCTTAATTTTTATTGAGTCCCCTCCAATAGAGGGAGCACATTGTTAAATACCCTATGTATGATATGGATTTTTTTTTTTTATAATTTCCATTCTATACATAGGAAAACAAGTACAGACAACTGTCACTGCCCAGATTCTCAGCTCATAGGTGAGACTGTCAGAATTCAAAGTCAGGCAGGCTGGCTCCATCACTGATTCTCTTAACCACCACAGTGTGCCCACCATTCTGGAGTTGAACTAGCTCCACAAAGGATCAAGACCCCACAGCCCTCTGTTTCTCAGCAGAAACTCCCGAGGCAATAACAGCCACACTGTTGCGGTCCCTCTGCCCCTCCAGTCAAGATTCCTGGCCATATTCCAGTCCCTTATTCTAGCTGTGTCCCACATAACTACTTTGAAGACACTGCCAGGGTTTATCTAGAGAAATCCTAGGGAGAAGAATGCTCAGACAGACCCCCATTCTCAGTGCAGCAAGTGCTACCTCACCACGGCCCCCAAAATCCACCTGCTGATCCTCCCCTGGGAGAAATTCTCTTCTCATGCTGTTCTGAGGCCCCTCTGCCTTTCTGAATAGGCAAGGTCCTTTCCGAAGTCACCTAATAGCTACTCCTTTTTCATCTCATCTTCCTGCATTAACTCCAGGGCCTCTGAGATTGGGAGGAGGGGGGAGTTTCCAGGAAAAGGCTTCTCTTCCTATAGATTTTTTTTTAAAGCAACTCCAAAAATGTCCCCCACCCCGTCCCCTAATTTCTAGGCTTTCCACCAGACTTCTGATGCTAAGCGTTTGCACTGAAGAATGACAGCTACTCCCCCTCCTGGATCGCCTAGCAAGGGCTAGGGACTCCCCCAGGATTCCCTACGGTCGTGAGAGCCAAGCTGACAAGGCCACAATGGTGAGTCCCTGAAAGTGAGAGGTGATCCATCAAATTTACCGGGGAAAGGAGGAGTCAGCTGGAGGGCTGGAAGGGACCAGGTGACGCGTTACCTGGCTGCGAAGGCAGAGGCGTAGGGGCAGGAGGCAAGAGAAGAGGTACTTGCCCCAGCGGATCACGCAGGAAAAGCACCAGCCCAGCCGAGTCATGTTGCCCGGGAAAGTGGGGGTCCAGGGCACACGGGTGGCGAGAAGAGGACCGAGTCGCCTGTTGGGGTTCCTAGGGGCAGAAAATCAGCGCCCTGCTCCTGGCATCTCCCGGGGCTTCGGTCCCTGAGGAGCAGCTGGGGTATCCTGCCCCCTCTAGCGGGAGGAGCGGGACAGCGGACCCTCGGCGCGGCGCCAGCCTGACTCCATCTCCTCCGAGCCCCTTCGGGCAGCTGCAGGGCGCTTCCACCCTGGGGGCCTTCCTCGGCCGCTCCCTCTCTCCTCCCTCTGCGGCGACGTGCCAGCCTCCAGTCTCTGCCGCCGGCTTCCCGGGCGCTAGAGCCCGGTAACTTCTGAGGTGGTGGGGACCCGGCAGAGGCGGTGCCAGGCGCAGGGCGGCCGCCTGCGGGAAGGAACGACAGCAGCATTGTGTTCGCGCTGCAGTGAGTGTGAGTGTGTGTGCGCGCACGTGGATTCCCTCCAGGCCTCCCTCCGATCCCCAGATTGCTCCCCAGAGCATAATGTGATTAACTTAAACGGAGGCCACCGGCTTCCACCGCCCAACAGAAACCTGCAGGCGCAGGGCGAGCTCAAGGGGACCCAGATAAACTTCGGCATCCTCTGACCCTGGCCACACCCCTACTCATCCTCGGGGATCTTTTTCCAACCCACTCTAGAAGTGAGGGAGCCCAGAGCACAAAGCACCCCCAACAGGTTGGAAGGACCACGCCTCTCTCCTGCTAGGGTGTAGGGTGCTCTTCTTCGCATTTTCTCTCTGCCCTGCCGGGTGTCACTTCCGGGCCTCTGAGAGAGTTTGGGGGTAGTAGATAGGGTGGCTTTCGGGAATAGGGTTTGGGAGTCATCACACTAGGACCCTGGAACTAGAAAAAGGAAAAGAAAAGAGAACAGACGCAGGGTTCTGGAGAAACCGGCAGACAAAGGCAAAGAGAGGACCCACAAGCCGAGTGGGGGAGTGGCCGCAGCCCCCGCTGAATTTCGCCTGAGTCTGTGGCTGCTGAGAAGCTAAGAGGGCAACGGGCCAGGAGCTGAGCTGAGGCTGCTTCCTCAGCAACTGGACACTGCTCCACCCCCACCCCCGGCCCCCCACCCCTGGCAGACCCTGGCCCCTCTCTCACTGCCGTAACCCCCAACCCCCACCCATCTCAAGACCAGATTTCTAGATGCTGTTCTGCGGTCCCCTAACTTCCAAGGTCTTTCTCAACTTGCAGCTAAGGACCTGAGAGTCTTACCAGCTGCTCCCCCCCCACACACACACACACACTTCCCGCCGCCCCCAGACTCTCCTGCTATGCAGAGGCTTTCTTGGGTCCACCCCTGCACCAGCCCCCACAACCTCCCCCCAGCACTTTCCCTACCCCACACCAGACAACACACGGGGTCGGGCCGGATGGGAAGAATGGCAAAAGGCCAGTCAGAAAGAAGAGATAGCTTCTGGTGTGCGGAGACAGACAGACATAAGGACAGCCAAGCAAGGGGCCCCCATGGTGAAACTTCAAGATGAAGACTGGAGCCGCGGGGAGAGGTGGTCTGACTGCATCCATGAGAACCCATTCCTGGGGAGTGGGCCTTTGTCTACGCCTACTAACCCAGTGAAGTCCCTGGCACTGCTCAGTCCTATTCCAAGCCTGAGGCAAGCTTCACCCTCCATAGCCTCCCCACCTTGGGGCCACAGGAAAGAGAATGAGCCTGGAGGAAATGGAGTTTAATCCATAGCATGTGGGGTGATGCTTAATTGAATGGAATCACTAGGTGAGTTTTTAAAGATCGGAGGAAGCTCCTCAGATAGAATTGGCTGACATGAGGTTCTGCCTAACCAGAGGGAGGAAAGCAGGGTAGCTTTTTCTTCAAAGGATTCTCAGTCGACTGGGTGCTTTTGGGTATGATAGATACTCCACAGAACTGGACGGAAGAAGGGCTGGTGGTCAGGGAGGGAAGGAAGTAATGGCGAGGCCCAACCTTCTGCAGCCTGGAACCCTGCTAGACAGGGCTCCTAGGAAAAGCTCTCCACAGCTAGCCTCTGCTCAGCAGGAGGAACCTTTGGCTAAGGACTCTCCTCAGGGAAAGGGAGGACACCCCTTTGTGACACCCAGGACACAAAGCCAGGCCTGGAGAGTCCTCACAAATGTACCACACCATGCTTATCTCAATTCATCAAAGTCCTAATTCTACCAGAACCCCTGCAGAATCTCACCATCCTCTCAAAGCCATTCATTCCACAACTTCCTGCAAGATTCTAGCAAGAACACTTTTTACTTTCTCTTCCTTCAAAACTCCCACAGAGGAAGAGTCGGGGTAAGCTTCCAATTCCCAAAACCTCTTATTTTAGGTTGTTTGAGACAGGACCTCGGCTGACCTGGAACTCTATACAGACCAGGCTGGCCTCGAACTCATACAGATCTGCCTGTCTCTGCTTCCTAAATGCTAACCTTACAGGCTTAACCCCGGCATGCCCCTCTTCTCCTTCCAGCCTTGATCCTCCTGCTTCCTCAGGTCCCTGGGGGCACCAGCCACTCCATCCGGTTCACAGTGGCTTCTTGGGCTATGCCCCTCCCTGCCAGCTCTGCTTCCAGGCCTCTAAGCCTCAAAATGTATACAGTTTTTCACTCATGGGTCAGATGCAGACACTGGAACGATGGATTGGGACGAGAAATGTGGAACAATAGAAGATAGAGGGCTTCCCTAGCAGACACTACATAAAGACTTCTCTACTGCCTCCACGTGGGGCCAACAGTGAACCTCTGTTTCTCATCTCTGTCTCTCCAGTGACACTTTTGATACATTTGTTTTGTAGTTTGTTTGTTTGGGAAGCATGCACATGTCATGGCTTACAGGTGGAGGTTAAAGTTCAACTCGTGGTAGTCAGTCCTCTTCTACCAAGTGGGTCCTGTTGGTTGAATTCACATTGTCAGGCTTGGTAGCCAGCACTTACATCCATTGGGTCATTTCCCAGATCCCCCAATGACATCTTTAAAGAGTTGGTCACCATCCAGTGAGTTACTGACTGCTCCTGGTCTCCCAGTCCATAAGGCAGGACCTTCCCAGGCTTCCACAGGCCCAGGGGCCTGACTTCCAGCCCTGACAGCCCCTGCTCGTCTTCTCCACTCCTCCCACCCTGCTAGACCCCAGGTGGGCAAGGGACAGAAGGCAGTGCTGTGGGCCCATCAGGGCTTGAAAGAATAGCAATTTCTTCAGCTGGTGTGATCAATCAGTAGTATAAGCTCTTCTACCATGATGGGCTGTGTCCCCCTCAAACTTTCAGCCAAAATAAATATACCCTCTCATGAGTAGATTTTGTCAGGTACTTTTAAATATATTCTCTCTCTCTCTCTCTCTCTCTCTCTCTCTCTCTCTCTCTCTCTCTCTCTCGGTTTTTCCAGACAGGGTTTCTCTGTGTAGCCCTGGCTGTCCTGGAACTCACTCTGTAGCCAGGCCAGCCTCAAACTCAGAAATCCGCCTGCCTCTGCCTCTCAAGTGCTGGGACTAAAGGCGTGCGCCACCACTGCCCGGCTTCTCTTTTTTTCTTTTTTCTTTGAGTGAGTGGGTGTGTGTGTGTTTGTGTGTGTGAGAGAGAGACAGAGACAGAGAGACAGAGACAGAGAGAGAGGTGTATACAGGTAGCCACAGAGTCCAGAAGATGACATCAGATCCTGTGGATCACAGGTAGGTGAGAACTGATCTGAAAGCAGATCCCAATCCCAGGTAGGATAGAGTGAAGGCCATCTGTGATCTCCCCACCCCCACACATCCACATATTCTTAAGTCAGGGCCAGGGAGGTCCCCTTTTCCCACAACTAGTCAAGGCAAGGAGGAAAGTGTTCCCAGAGGGGTCAGTACAGGTGTCAGGAAACAAGAGAGCAGGTCACAGCCCAGCTGTGCCCTGGGACAGCCGTGGGAGGAGGGTCTACCTGGCAGCCCAACACA
Source organism: Tokudaia tokunoshimensis (assembly GCA_036184795.1). NCBI lineage: Eukaryota > Metazoa > Chordata > Mammalia > Rodentia > Muridae > Tokudaia > Tokudaia tokunoshimensis. The sequence goes on from BTHU01000016.1 coordinate 76,805,425, forward strand.
GAGTCTCCTCTGTGTTGGGCCCTACAGGCCGCAGTGCCCCAGGTTGGTTTTGTCTTCCAGGACAAAGGCAACTCCTGTTAGAGGAGAATCCCGGAGCATTTGATCTCAGGCTCTGGCTCTCTCTTTCACACCTAGAGAGAGGTGTGCAGGCATGGCTCCCTGGGGACCCCCCAACCCTTCCCCAGGAAGGGCTTGGATCCAGTAATCCCCCTCCTTTCCCTACTCACCACCTGCTCACAAGAGCTCATGTCCCTACCCTCTCTTGTGACGCCCCAGGGGCCCCAGGAGGTTTGCAGTCAAATGCCCCCACCCTCAGGTTGGGCTCCTGGTCCTTTGGCGTCCCCAAGGTCTCCTCAACTGTACTCACAAGATCAACAACCCAACCAGGCCCAAGGCATAGAACTCACACCCAACCCCAGGCCACTCTGCCTACGACAGAGCAGGTTCCTACAGAGTAGACTCGCATGGGCTCCAGTGGCAACAGCTCCAGGCAGCCTCCTCTGGCCAGCCAATGGGAGTCTTATCGCCTCCAGCTCTTCTGTGGGCACTGATAGCTCATGCCCTCTCAGTAATTGGGGCCATTCCTTGTTGCCAACTTCTTCAGTCTCCCTTTCTTCTCCACAAGGCCAGCTCTAGAGGCCACTGTCCCTCACTCTCAGGTACACCCTAGTACCTAGCATGGGATCTGACATGTGGGGCGCAGGGAGAAGAGAGGGAGGGAATGAAGGGTGAGACATCCCTTCCAGTTTCTAGATCCAGGCCAGTGGTCACTTTGAGAGTTCCGCTGTCACTGCAGCTAGGCTAATAAGATCTTTATGTCCCCACTCCACCCACCCTGACAAGAGACACCATGATCCTTCTTCTGAACCAGCCCTCAGGTATCCACTCAAACTTAGAAATGCCCCAACCCTTCCCTGCCCCTGCTTGTCACAGGACTCTGAGGCCCTGAATGTGACAGTGATATGTTGTATGTGGCCAGCGAGTGTCAGTGTCAGAGCTGACCCATTGCTTTTCCATAACATACCATGGTAGGCAGAAGGAAAGAGGGTAACATTTGTCCTCCTAGGGGTGTTCCTTCACCACTGCTAGCCCAGGTCTCTGATCTACAGCCTGGAAGTTCCTCCTGATAGCTAACCTCCAGTCCCCACTCTCAAATTCCAATGCATTTCCTTGAGTCTGCCTTCCTAGGGAAGAATAGCTTGGTCACTCTCTTCTACACAATAAATGCCTCCAGACTGGCAGCATGTTATTCAAGCCCCCTCCTCTCCCCACCCCCACCTCTCTCTGTTCTCTGGGCTGAGAATCCTGGTCCTCTGGGCCCCTTTCCAAATGATTTCCATCACCACTCAGCGGCCTAGGACATGATTAACGGTGGATGGGGGGAGGAGGAGGAGTGGGGACAGGCCAAGCAGGCTATTGATCCACTAGGGACCCCCAGGGTGGGGAAGGAAGGGCAAGGGCCCTGAGGTCATCCCGGTCATCCCTTCTCCCTAGAGTGTTCTTTGCAGGGCCCAGAATGGAGACTGCAGGCCTGGGAGCTGGGCTGCTGGGTGGAAGCCCAGGCCCCACAATAAAATTACAGCAGGGAAGGTCTAATTGATTCTGATGGATCTGAGAAAGGCGGGGGATGAACGGAGAGCATGAAGGAGGGCAAGGAAGGAGGGAGGTGGAATCAGGAGAGCCGGTCAGGGAAACCCCTTTTTGCATCAGCACTAGCTAATGCAATCATGGAGCGCCCTGCCCCCACCTCCACAGCCCCTCCCCTCCTGGGAAGCCAGCCACTGCCTGCCTCACCCCCACTCCACAGAGAGGCACAGGGGCTGAAAGCTGACCTAAAGCCTCAAGACTAGGGACTCAGATGAGAAAGAAAGGCTGAGACAGACATGCCCCTGAGGGAAAGATGGGGTGCAGTCTGAAGGACAGACAGATCAGATTCTGCCCACCTCTCCTTCACCACATCTCTTTACAGGACCCCTTTCTCAGTCCACTTCCAGAGCTGTGTTTCTGTAGTGTGGCAAATGGGAACCTCCTTCCTCAGCCTCGGCCTCAGCCTGAAGCCTACAGATGCGTGGGACAGACCCCTTTAGGACAGAGGACAGAAGGAAGGAAAGGACCTCCAAGAGAAAACTCAAACTCCAAGCTGACTGAGGGAGGAGTTGAAAGAACCCCCACAATCTAGAGCAGGTAGAGGACCTGCAAAGGGGGTGGGGTGAGCAGGGAGACCTGGGGAGGGGGCCCAAGCTGAGGGGCTGAAAGAAGGAAGGTGATGGGCTCCTCCCTTCTAGAAAGAGCAAGGGAGAAAAGGAAGGAGCACAGGAAGAGGGGGATGGCACAGGCCAGCCACCCAAGGACACTGAACTGAGAAGCAAGCCAGACCTGGCCTCGTCCACTGACTGCAGAAGTAGCCAGTCCCGACAAGCTTGCCTTCCCAGGCTCTGTGAACATGAAAGGAGCTGCTGCAGCAGCGGGTCCAAGCTCAGGTCTCCACATTGCTCTAGCCACCGTAGTCAGGAGCCAAATCCCCAGGGTGGAGAACCTTAGAAGGACCTAGACAGGCTCTTAGATGGTGTGATGGAGTCAAAAGTCCACCTAGACATGAGCCCTTCCTCACTCTACAGATGCAAGGGATATGACACCCCAATACTGTGATTGGTTCTAAACAGCTATACCTTCGAGCCAAAGCTAGTCATTCTCTTACAGACTTACGTCTCCCCCTCCCCCACCCAGTTTGAGTGGTACAATTTGGATTCCTCCTCACCCTGACCCTAAAATTCCCAATCCTACTCCATGATCCCCTGAGTCCAGTTTCTAACGCATTTAGTTCTTGCTCTGTGTAGCTTCAGCGTAGAACATGCCCGGCTAGGCTCAAATAGGCCAGAGAAAAGGTCCTATCTTGCCCTGTGAATGGACCGATCTGGGCTCCAACCCCTCTGGGAGACTCAACATTCTCATCCGTGAAATGGGTATCACCTCTTATCTCCCAAAAAGAAGGACCCAAATACAAAAAGACAGGCATCCAAATCTTGGCCCTGGAACCCATGGGGCACATGACCTTGAGGATACTGTGTCATCCTGAGCCACCATTAACATTTTCTATAGGATGGAGACAAGAAGCTGACCTCCCCGGGAGGGAGGGAGGATAAAGGAGTGAATTAAATGTAAAAATGCGTATACCCACTTGACATACCAAGGCACCCATAGGTGCCGGGACAAGTATCTTAAAACGTGGCATCAGTTGGAGAAGATGCCCTGGTCCTTTTCTCGATAGCCCTTCCTACTCTGCCAGCTGCTCACTGACCACACACCATCAACCAGCCAGGGCTTTGCACCAGAGCACAGTGTCTGGAACACGCAGTTCATAGCCCAAGCCAGGCATGAACGCTGCAGGAGGGGAGCCAGGTGTCCCAAGAGGACACCAAAATAGTGCTGGCCAGGTATGGGAAGTGGGCCAAAGCAGAGGTAAGATGCTGCCTGAAGAGGCTTGGGTCCAAGAAGAGAGGGGGCTAGAGGCTGCCTCTCACTTAGGGAACACAGAAGTGGAAGCCCAGGAATGAATCTCTGCGAGCTTACCCCCACCATCATCAAAGGTGAATGGAAGGAAATGGGCCAGCGCTAAAGCAGAAAGTACTTAAAGTTGGACAGCAGGAAGCACCTCCAATGAGACTACACTGCTGGAGAGCCTTCTCGATTTGCCCTCCCATTCTCTCTTTTAAAGACCTCCGAAACTGAGACTTCTGTTTTCAGCACAAAAGCCTCATAAATTCCTCTTCACCTTTCCAGGAAGCCCCGCACCCAGCGTCCCCACTCTCATTCAGCTCCACACCCAAAGAATCACCTTGCCAAAACCCAGAACTCATACCAACCATCCACAGGTCTACTCAGCCCCCTGAGTAATAAGGTCGTGTTCTGAGCGACAGTTGTTCCCTTCTGACTCTTCCCTAGCTGGGCTGCACCTGGGCCCTCCCACCTGGCTCCTTGTCTTGACTTCCGTCTGTCTGTCTGTCCATCTGTCAGTCCGCAGGCTTTCTGCCTGTGGGAGGTAGAGTAACTGCGTACAGGCTGAGTGAGTGATCCGGAAAGCAAGGAGGAGCTGTAGCCACCAGGGGGACCATGGAGGAACCCACCTGTTGTTTCCATGCTTGAAGGAGGGCTGGGGATAAGGAGAAAGAGGACAGAGGGTCTGTCCCTCATGGGTCTTGGATTAGAAGAGCCACGCCCAGCCTGCCAGGCAGGGCAGGGTCACCTAGCCATGGAAAATGGAGGCTACAGGACCTGTCTCGCCATGTTGGACGCCAAATGACAGGAATGACATACTCTAGCCTTCATCTTCCCCTACAACTCTACTCCTGCAATAGGCTTGCCCCGCTGGTCCCCAGGGGAAGACCCAGCCCCCTGAGGAGGGTGGCTCCTGGTGAGGAAAACAAGGGCCTCTAAAGGGGAAGCATGCTAATCCATGGTCACATTTGTGCAGTCAGTCTGTCTGTCTGTCTCACGGCTCTTCTCAGACAGGAAGGATTTCCTGTCCACTCTGTCCGTAGCTCCAGCAGAGGGTAGGTAACACATCTCCCAGTGTGTGCAGTATTGTTCCACAGCCTAATTACCACCCATGGATGAATGATAGTTAGGGACACATGGACAAAGCCAGAGAAGTGACATTCCAGCCTGCCTCACTCAGTCCCAAACCAGATTCCCTCCAGCAGACTCATCCTCTGAACAGCAGGTTCATAGGTGAATGAGTCTGCCCTGAGCGTCTTCAACGCCAGCCAGGAAGCAGTCATGTCACCACCCTTCCAAGGCCCCAGGCCTCCTTGATTCTGATAGGAAAGGGCTAAGAGCCAATTGACCTCTCCTCAGACCCCACTCCTGCCTCCTGACCCACCCCCTGGGTCACTTATTAAATACTATCACTATATTTTATATATTACATATATTTATATATTAGTCAAATAAATCATTATTACCCCTGACAATGGTGTCAAACTTGGGGGAGCTGGAGAGAGATAAGTGAGTGGAAGCCGTAAGCCCACGCAGGCTGAGGAGCAGCCAATAATCGGCTGGCCTCCCCCTATGGCCCCCATAAGACTTAGGACTGATGGGCACAGACATCTTGGCGACAGAGATGAATGTGGACCTGGCACAGGAAGGCCAGTAAAACACTGAAGAAGCCATCAGTGTCCAGATCTCCCTTCAACAGCAGAGAGAGGAAGCTATTGTCCAAAGAAGGGGGAGGCAGTGCCGGGCCCGGGGACATGGGGCAGGCACTGAAAAGCAAATGTGTGTTCACTGTTCTGGGTGTCAACAAAGTGGGGTCTTCTCTGGGGATCCAATAAGCAATGCAGACACCCGACGGCACTGCTTGGAGTCCGCCCGTGGAAACAGCCCAGCCTGGCAGTGGGATGCAATCGATCCTCCCTTTGTGCTCATAACTTAAATGCTGAACAGAAAACTGGGCTCCAAGAACTTGAGAGGAGCTTTCAGGATGAGTCATAAAGAAGCAGAACTACCTGGGGGAAGCAGAGTAAGGAGAAGAAAGGCTACAAGGTGGCCATAATACCCTCAGGAACAGGAAAGAAGAAATCGCATTCATGGAACAAGAACAGGATGCTATTAAACAAGAAGAGCCTTTGGGGAACCTGAAGGTGTTGGGAATGTCAAGGCCCTGAAGTCCTCGCAGAGCCACAGCTGAGTCAGTGTCCCAACTTCCTTTATTCCCTGGGCCACTCCAGAAAACGCAGGGCTCTCCTCTCTTAGACTCAGGTCCCAGAGCTCATAGGCAAGAGCTTAGCCACATTTGAGACCAGCAAGGAAATGGAGAGCTGGTTACAAGAAGGATGTACACAGGCCAGAAAGAAAGAGGTGAGGTACTCTCTCACCTCTGAGTTGAAGACTGACGAACCTGACAGCCTGGGGAGCCTATAGAGGGTCCTGCTGAGCCCTGTCACAGACCCTCTAGAAGTTGCCTAGTTTTCCCCCCAGAAACAGGAAACCTCCATTGTCCAGGTGGGGAATTGGCTGCTCTCAGAGGTTGGGCTGCTACTCAGCAACTCATGCAGGCAAAACAGGCTCCGCACTCCACTGCGGCCCAGGCCACTGCCCGTGTCCTGGGATGCTGTACTGTGCCTGCAGTGTCCTGGGCTACACTTGGGTTCAAGCCACCAATACTTACCAGCTAGCACTCCCGCATTGGTCTTGCCCTTGGCTTGCCTCTCTCTGCCCATATGTCATTTACCAGCACCAGCAGTTTCCTCCCAAGAGTTGCTTGGGCCCATGGCCCTCCAGACTCCCTATTGCAGCAGGGTGGTAGGGAGGCCCCAGGGCCCCCCAAGAGCATGTGTTCCCAAGGAGGCTGTGGGGAACCTGTGGGCTGGCTCCTGCCTTTGCCCTAGTCACCAAGCATATATCTATTTTTATCCAGAACCCAGCAGGCATCCAGCCAGGGTTACTGTGGCGTGGGGTCATCAGACTAGCCAGGGCAAAGGGGATGACAGTGGCCTAGGGGACTCTGTAGGTTGGGGGAGGGCAGAGAAAAAAGTTCTCTATGTTAGGGAAGGAAGAAGGAAAGGGGCTTCCTTCAAACTGGCATTAAGAATGAAGATAGAACCTGCCTGGTTTCTCCAAGACAGATATTGAGAGTAATCTGGGGGCTCACCAGTGCAGAGAGAAACGAGACCTGAACAGACAGGAGACAGTGACCAAATCAGAGAGAGAAGGTGAGAAGGAATCGTATCCACTCAGGGACAGCAGTGTCAATGACTTGGCCTCCTGCCCTACCTGCCCCAGAGCCCTGAAGTCCCCGCTCCCCAAAGGAACCCAACCTCTTTCCTCCCACCAGGACCACTCAGCCTTGGTCCAGGGCCCCAAGAATCCCTAAACCCTTTCAACACCCATCTCTGCTCACTGACTACATAGGAAATAAGCCAAGCTGATGGGGTGGTGGAGGGGGGCCTCCTGGGAAGAGAGGGGACAATGGAGAAGGGGAAAGGGTGTCCCTTTGTCCCTCTGCAGGCTTGGGAGCTCAGATCCACACAAAGACCTTTACAAAGGGCCTTTGGCTCTCAGAGGGGGAAATAAATAGAGAAGGAAGGGAGGGAACAAGAGAGACCCCAGAGCTGGAAATGTCCCTCTGTGGGTATGGGAAGCAAGATGGAGGGTGTTCTCACAGTCCTGTAGTCAGCTACAGAGCTCAAGGGGAGGGAGAAGAGGGAGGGATCTAGGAGTAGGGTTCATGCTCCCATGGGGAGTCATGGAGAAAACTGGGGTCCAGAGACCCTACCCACCTCACTGGAGAGATCACTGCGCAAAGCACGCACAGCTCTAACCCCACACTATCTCCGAAGAAGGGGATGTCCACAGAAACTTTCTTATGTCCCTTCCTCGTGCAGCTTTTTATCTGGCTGGAGCAGAGGCAGGGGCTAGAAGACTGAAGACCAGACTGGGGATGGGAGAGTCCCAGGGAGAAGGACTGCTGCCTAATCAGGCAAAACCCTGCCCTCATACAACCGAAGGACTCCCTCCCCACTGAAAGGCCCAGGCAGAAAGACTGCTCAGTTTAGCACAGTGGCTAAGGTGAGCCCAACAGTGATGACTGTGTCCAACGCTTTGCAGGGTGACAGAAATGGCTGTCTGTGTGCCTAAGAGGTGCCGCTGTTGATAAGACGAGGTCAGAGAACAAGCTTCCCCAACTGGTTGTCTCTATGTGAATCCCAGGGATTGAACTCAGGTTGTCTGTGGCAAGTGCCTTTACCTAATGGCTGGTGTGTGTGTGTGTGTGTATGTGTGTGTGTGTGTGTGTTTTCCAAGACAGAATTTTTCTGTGTAGCCCTGGCCGTCCTGGAACTAGCTCTGTAGACAAGGCTGGCCTCGTACTCACAGATGCACCTGTCTCTGCCTCCCAAGAGCTGGGATTAGAGGTGTGCAATACCAAAAAGACTGTTTTTAAAGATATCTGTTGTCATCATTGCTGACTTGTAGTCTTGCCTACAGAGTCAGAGACCTCAAGCATATGGTTGTCCACATAACTAGACCAGAGGGGCTTAATGCAGATACATAGAGGGATGGACCAGGTGAACCAGAGGGCATTCAGGTGGGAGCCAGAGTCTGGCTGAGCACCTGCAACATGCTGGAAACACTGTTTCTCTCAGTTCCCCAGATCCATCACTTAATCCCTCAAACTCCTGTTCTCGCTCTAATTTCCTAGACACAGGAGCAGAGACTCCCAGCTCTACCATTTCCCACCTGCTGCCAGATCAGCCTGGGCCCTGGGCACATGGTATTTCATAACTAGTCTTCCCTCATTTCGTCACCAGGCTCCATCTAATGCCTGACCCTGCGCTTTCCCCCCCCCCACCCCACGCACCCCCCTCCACACACCTCCCAGAGGAGCTTCCAGGCCAGTCTGCTCCTCCTACACCATCCTCAGCTGACCTCTGCACTGCAGCCTGCAGACTACAGAAAGTGACAAGAGAAAGAAGATGCCATTCAGGACAGAGTGAGGACGACAGGCACAGACAGACAGTGCCACCCCACCCCCACCCCCACCCCGTCTCAGAGCTTGGTGAACCTAGCTAGCTCTTCCCAGAAGCCTGCTGTGGTGGGCTCTATTCCCCCTATTTCCCAACTGAAGTCACTGGCACTTAAAGACATGGAGTCATCCTGCCTAGAGTACCTCATTAGGAAGTGGTCAGAAATGTCTCCGCCAGCTAGCCTCATCCTCTGGTACCTATTCCCAGAGCCGTATTGCTTTCTTTCTCAGCCTCTGGAAGTAGCCTGCAGTCACTCCAGCAGGAAGGAATTTTGTAGGAAACAAGAGAACTATAGAGAAACCTCCCCCCTGCTGTGGCTCCATTAAAAGGCAAAGGAATATAGGAACCCTGCTTAGCATAGTGAGTGGCTGGGGGTCAGGAGGCCGTCTGGGTGCCTCACGAAGCTCAATGCAGTCTGCCAACCGCTGCTGTGGGAGCTGGGGGGGGGGGGGCAGCAGAGGAGGGGGGCAGTCTGGCCTGGCTGGGTCTGAGCCGAACGCCCACAGATGGCCTCAGCTCGGTGCCCAGAAACACTTGCTTTTGCTCCAACTTCATTCGACTAAGGTCTTTATAGCTTGGCAACTGCTAGGCGCCCCTGCCCCATGCGCCAGTCGGCTCAGAGAACCGTCAAGGTCACGTCCAAAGGCCCACTATCTACCCCCCACCACCCAGCATGAGCTTTAGGGTGGGTAAGGGCTGTCCATTTCTGAATGCCATACCCTGGGACTGTCCCTGCCCCGGTACAGTGTGCCTCAGTTTCCCCCTCAGCACTGACACACTCAAGCCAAAAGGCAGAATGGGGAGTGCAGAGAAAGTGTCAGAGGCCCGAGGGAATTGACCCTCTACTCTAAGTAGCTAAGTAAAAGGAGGTAGGGGATATTCATGCAAAAGCCAGAACCTGGCAGTGGAGAATTACATCTGCTACCCTACTCCCAGAACACGGCCATCTCTTCTAGAGGCTTGGGTCATCCCCCATTGCTCCTTAGGCCACTGCAAAACTAACTCTCTCTCTCTCTCTCTCTCTCTCTCTCTCTCTCTCTCTCTCTCACACACACACACACACACACACACACACACACACACACACACACACAGCAGACCCAAAGCTCCACTCCTCTCCCTGTCCTACAAAGGCCGCTAGGTTCTGATTCCCTCCAAAATCCACCACACTGTTTGTAAAGACTGGGCACCCCACAGTTGGTGGGGAGAGGCTCATGCTAAAGCCTTTCTGGCCAGCTGGGCTCCGCAGGCTCCACAGGCCTTCCCGACTCTCCTCTGAACGAAGAGGCCTGACCCATGCCCACCTCCACCCACTCTCTCAGGTCAGCCTCCTCCCCAGCAGTCAGACCTCTGACAGGCTCCTCAGGCTTCAGACCCTCACACTTCTGCTGCACTTTATTTCCTGGCGAATCAGACACAGATTATATAGCAATGATGAGGACGATGATGATGACCACAACTTTATCACATGTTGTCAATGTGCCATACACTGTACTAAAGGTTGTTAGGGCAGTGGAGGAAACTGAGGCACAAAGTGCTTTATAAGGTTTATAATATACTTATCCACACACGTTCCTAAAACTGCTAAAAAAAAAAAAAAGAAAGAAAGAAAGAAAAGAAAAGAAAAAGAAAGAAAGAAAAAAGAAAAAGTCTACGCTGAACTTAGTCATGCCCAAGCTGCAACCCCACACAGTCTCCTCTATAGCACAGAAGCTACCTGCCCCTGCAAGATAGATACACAGCAAGGAACAGAGCTGAAGTACAGAAGCTGACCAGAGAAAATAGGGAAAGGAAGACTTCCAGTTGAAGAGCAGAGCAGGGTGCTGGGCCAGAGGCAGCAAGAGATGGGAGATCCGGCCAGAGGGCCCTTTTCTAATCACTTACTCTGTACCTCTGGCCATAATCCACCAGCTCCCCCACTCCCAACCTGCCAGGAATATGTCAGGGTCACAGGCAGCAGGACAATCCGTACCCAGCCCAGGACCTCTACACTCAGACTTCCACAGGACCCAGGTCCTGACACCTCATACCTACTTGTCACTTCCCCTCCTGCATCTCTGCAAGGGCAAGACGCACATGCCTGGCCAAGGTCTCAGGGTCCCAACAAAGCCAGGCCTGTCCTCTGGGAGTGACACCTGGGCTGGGCAGCAGGTAAACAGAGCCAAAAGGACAGGCAAAGAGCCAGACAGACTAGGTGAGTTCTTGGCTCAATAACCTGCCCTGCTCAGTCCAAGTCCTTGGAGTTGGGGTGTGGGTGTCGTAATAGAGGTGAAGTCAGAGACAAGGACTCATAGTCAGCTTCCGGGAAGTTCACTAAGGGAGGAGGAACTGCTGGCTGCCACAGTGTCCCACCCCTAAACTCACACAACGGGCAAACTCCTATGTGGCCCTGTCGCATGAAAAAGACTGGCCACAAGTTTCAAACACCCCATGCCCTGCCCTCTATGAGACCTATACCCTGTGCCAGGAACAGATTAAAGTGCAGAGCCCCCACTTCCAAGGCCTCTTCACAGCTCACAGGCATCTTACAGAGCCTTTATCTCTGCATTCAAGCCCTGCCCTATGCAGGCCATCTCCTCACCTTCTAACCCTTCCTCTTCCCCTCTCTCCCTGAGCTCTGAGTCCTACTGAAATACCCATGCCTCCCCTCTGAGTCAGTGAACGGACCTTATTCGAAATGTAGCCTTCTCTGTGAGGACTTCCCAGACAGTCTCAGGCAGGACAGATCTGGACCCAGATGACAGCACATCTGGTTGAAAGGTGAGCTTCAATGACACTACCCCATGAATGGACTAATGCTGTTACCCCTGGCGTTGGCTGCTCTCTCGGGAGTGAGTCTTCTAGGAAAGGAGAGTTCCAGCAAAGGAAAGGGTTTACTAAGTGAAGAGACAAATCCCAATAGATCTAATGAAAGTCCTGAAACTTGGGGGTTGGAGAGATGGTTCACTGATCTTCTGAAGGTCCCGAGTTCAATTCCCAGCACCCACACAACAGCTCCTAACTGTCTAATGCTGTCTTCCGGAGTGCAGATGTACACACAGACAACGTATCCATATATATAAAGTGTATACAAAAACACATCTTTAAAAAAGAAAGCCCTGCAAGTCTACAACTATAGAGCAAAAAGTAGGAAAACACTTCAAGATACGGGTGCAGGCAAGAACATTATGAGCAGGGCTCCAATCATGTCACATAGTTCTAACAACAGACAAATCCGAATTAGAAACTCTCTGCACAGTAAAGAAAATAACCAGAACATTCGGCCTTCAGAATGGGAGAAAACCCTAGCAGGCCACACATCAGACAGAAGAAGAATATCCAGAATATTAGTGACTCAGTTGGGTCCCTGGAACCCACATAAAATGCCATAGAATGGCAACCCAACTATAATTCCAGCCTCAAAAGGCCGAGACAGGATCAATGTGCTGAAACAGTAATCCAGGGCGATTAATGACATCAACCTTGGGCACACACTCACTTCCACACACACACACTCACAAGCCTACACACACACAAGCATGAACAGGCACATATAAAACATACATACAAAAAAAAGCTTGGAAAATTTTGTATAATAAAAAAGTAAAGATTGAAAATTATTAAGGAAGCCATCTGATGTTGATCTCTGGCCTCTACATATGCAAGCACACCCTCACGCATGCGTGGGTACACAGCTACACCAATACATACATGTACCACACACAATAAAGAAATGATCCAATAACCCAATTAACGAATAGGCTAATGAAATAAGCAGACAGTTCTCAAAAGATGGAACACAAACACTTGGAAAAATGTCCAAACTCACTAGCCATCAGAGAAATGTAAATTAAAACTACCTCAAGGGAACCAGGAGTGGTAACACACTCACTTGGGAGGCAGAGACAGGCCACTTTCTGAGTTCGAAGCCCGCCTAGTCTGCATCAAGTTCCAGGCTAGCCAAGGCTACACAGATAAACCCTATCACAACAACATACTGCATTAGGAGTTGGAGTGATGGATCCCTGGTTAAAAGCACCAGCTGCTCTTTCAGAAAAGAAAAAAGCTTAGCTCCCAGCACCCACAGGGTGCCTCACAACCACCTGGTAACTCTAGATCCAGAGAATCCTCTGCCCTCTCTGCCCTCCGCGGGCTCCTCACACATGTGATGCAGGCATGTCAAAACACCTGTACACATAAACTAAAAATAAGCAAATACATTTAGAAAAAGAAAACTGCATTGGACTTTTATCTCATTCCAGTCAGAATGACAGTCATCAAAACAACACATTAGGATGCAGACAAAAGGCAACTTCTATACACCCTTATGGAGCTCAGAATGGCGGTTTCTCAAAACACTAACAACAGAGCTTCCATCTGACTCAGCTACAATTGAGATCAGCTACTCCTGAGATCCTGGACCTCAAGGATCCGCATTCACACATCACAGAGGCACACAGGCATTACCGTTGACTCCAGCTAAATTACATAGGACCTGGATCTGTTTCCAAGCACCCACACGGTGACTTGAAGTCATCTAGAACTCCAGTTCCAAGGGATCCAGTGCCCTCTTCTAGCCCCTGTGGGCACCAGAGACATAACTGGTGTGTTATGGTGCAGATATGCAGGAAAATGCCCATATATATATTTAAAAAAAACCAACCTAGATGTCATTGATAGAGGAATGGATAAAGAAAATGTAGTTCCTGGCTGGGGATGGAATACAATAGGGCTTACCTGGCATACATAGAATCCTGGGTATCATCCCTAACACCACATAAAACTATGCCTGGTGGTATAAATGCCAGAAATACCCACACTTTGAAGTTTAAAATCACTCTCAGCTCTATAGTGAGTTCAAAGCCAATCTGAGCTATATGAGACCCTGTCTTTAAAAAAAAAAAGTGAAAAGAAAATTAGAGACTGGCAGTTCGGTTCCTATCGCCCACATGGTGTCTCACAACCATCTGTAACTCCAGTTCTGGAAGATCTAACATCCCCTTTTGAGCTCCACGGGCACCAAGCACACATATGTTTCACCTACAAATATGGACACTAAACATTCAACACATGTAAAATAAAATCATCTTTTAAAATGATAATGTAGTTTGTAGGCTGGCAAGATGGTTCGACAAGTAAAAGTCTGCAGACTTAATCATCTGAGCTGGGTATCTGGATCTGCACAAGAGTGAAAGGCAAGAACTGACTGCAAGAAGCTGTCCTCGGATTACCATTGTAGATGTACACACACAATAATAATAAATAAAACTCTCTCTGTGTCTCTCCTTTCTCTCTCTGTCTCTCTCTCTCTGTCTCTCCTTTCTCTGTCTGTCTCTCTGTCTCTCCTTTCTCTCTCTCTCTCTCTCTCTCTCTCTCTGTCTCTCTCTCTCTCTGTGTCTCTCTCTCTGTCTCTCTCTCTCTCTCTCTCTCTCTCTCTCTCCTCTCTCTCTCTCCCCCCCCTCTTTCTCTCCTTTCTCTCTCTGTCTCTCTTTCTCTTTCTGTGTGTGTGTGTGTGTGTGCATGGTAGGGAGTGACCACACATGTGGAGGCCAGAAGTCAATGTCAGTGTCTCACACGCCTGTGGCATGTGTGCACATATGTGTGCAGGTATACTCAGAAAGGTCAGAGAAGGATACTCGGTGTCTTGCCCTGCCTTTCTCCATCTTGTTTCTTTGACATAAGATTTCTCGCTGAACCTGGGCTAAGCTAGTGGCCAGCAAGCCTCTTCAATCCTCTTGTCTCTGCTCCTTGTGACATTGGTGTTATTATAATGTGCATGTGGCTTTGCCCCAGTTTTTATACAAATGCTGGGATCTGAACTCAGATCCTCATGTGTAGGTAGTGAGTACTCTTACTCACTGAGCCATCTCACCAGCCCCCACCTTATTTTTTGAGACAGGGTCTCTCACTAATGGTGGAACTCGTCCATTCAGCAGGACTAGTCAGCCAATAAGGATCCATGATCCTCCTGACTCAGTCTCCCCAGAACTATGATTACAGGTATACCCACCATGCCTGGCTTTTTACCTGGGTCCTAGTGATTTAAATTCAGATTGTTATGCTTACCAGGTAAGCACTTTATCAACTGAGTTGTCTCCTAAAAACACCATTCTAAATGTCCCCAGACCCTGATATTAGGATGAATTATGGTAATTAAAAATTTAACAATCAGTTGGACATGGTATACATGCGTTTAAGCCCAGCACCCAGGAAGTAGGGGGTAGGCAGATTTCTGTGAGTTCAAGGTCTTCCTGGTCTACATAACAAGTTCCAAGCTAGCCAGAGCTATATCATATGACCTTGTCTCAAAAAAACAAAAACAAATTTTAAAATAAAAAAAGGAAGAAAAGATATCCATTTCAGATGCTCTGTTCCTCTAGCAGAAACTAAGACTCTCAGTAAAGCAATGTGAATGCACACAGTGCTTCAAGAGGGCAGATGGGAGAAAGAGGAGAACGAGGATAAAGAGTGGACAGACGAGGAAGGGCGAAAGAAGGAAGAGACGTGGGAAGGATAGAGGCTTAAAAGGTGAGCAGACACAAGAGAATCAAAGCTCTCTTTGGGTGCCAAACCAACATGACACCCATACAATAGCCCACAGAGCAAGGGATGATGGGATGGTCACTTCTGAAGACTCTGAGATCATGTCCGTGGCACCTCCTCCGGGCCATTCCCAACCCTTCTGGATTCAGCTATGGCCAAGATGAGGAGGGTACCATGGGAGATGGACACGCAGAAGTTTCTGAAAAGGAGGCTGGCAGAAATGCCTAGAGCAGCTGTGCACAGGCAAAGGTTTACACTGAAGCCAGGAGACACCTGCTCTCGTCTCCCGTGACTGCCACCCACTGCCAGCTCCAGCTAGTTGCCAAATCACATCTCTTGTCTCACTGACATCTACCCTGGTGAAGACCTATCGGCTGACTTCATCCAACCCTGCCTGTGCTTCTGCTGACCTTCAATCCCACCTAACATTGACTCCATTGGTCAAACCCAGGCTTCTGGCGTCACACATGCACCCTCCTCCAGGCACCCAAAGGAGCTCGAGCCAGGAGGAACCCAAGTATGAGCAGGAGATCAAAGAACCCTACTGGGTAGGTAGCAAGCCAGCCCTTCCCAATCCTGTCCACATGGGTGTGGATTTCCATTTGGTCCTCTCTCCTTCCACAGGATTCTCTGCTTTAACCCATCTCACCACACATCACTACATCCACTGAACATCTGTGTGCTCTAAAAACTTTTGTTAAGTTCCTGGGACCCTGAGTTCCTGAAACTTAGCCTTGACATGAGACCCTTGCTTATAGACTTACTAGGGAAACAGCCTTTTGAATATACATTCCCAAAGTGGCCCACTAACTCTCCTCCTGTTCCTGGAAAGAAAAGAACATGGAATTGGGGCTGAGGAGATGGCTCCATTGATAAAGTGCCTGCCATACACGTACGAGGACCTGAGTTCAGACCCTCAGAAAACCACATTAAAACTCTGGCAGGGATGGCCTGTTTCCTTAAGCCCAAGTACTTGGGAAGGAGTGGGTCGAGATGGGAGGACCCTGGAGCTCATTGGCCAGCCAGAGTAATCAGATCAATGAGCTCTGGATTCAGTGAGAAAGATCCTGTTTCAGAAAATAAGGTGACTAATCAAGGAAAACAACCTGATGCCAACGTCTGGCCTCCACATTCAAGCATGTGCTCCAACTTGTGTGTGTGTGTGTGTGTGTGTGCGTGCGCGTGTGACACACACATACACACACACACACACACACACACACAGATAACACAGAAGTGGGGCTTATCTATTTTAAGTGGGATAGGCCTCTGGACACTGGGGTTGTTCAGACTGGTCAGAAGCATCAGGTCTTGGGATTCTGGAAACAGTCAATTGGAAATCAGAGCCAGATTATTAAAAAGGGGAGGACCCTGGGTACCAGGCATCTCTTTAGTAGATGGAAACCTCTACTCTCCTCTGTTTCCCTGAGGGCTGCCTTAGCTTGCCTGCCCTTGGCACCACGCTCTGCCAGGGGACATTGGCAAGTTCATACAGCATGCAAGGAGGCAATAGCTGGCTTCTTGCCCATCTGGAAAGAAAGAAGGAATGAGGCCCTCCCCTCAGCCTCATAACATACCCTCCTGTTCCTGCCAGGGACTGGGCCTGCCCCCAGACAGAACATAAAACCTAGGAGGAGGAGGAGGAGGAGGCAGTCACCTGAGTGCCACCTACCCCACTGTGGTGTCATTCTCTAGCTCCCTTTCTTCCTCTCCCTCCCAAGTCCCTCACTGAGGCCACAGAGAAGTGCATAGGACTGGCATGGGGCATCTCACAAGGGCAGAACACTTGGTGCCAGGGCGTTCTTCTCTCTCCTCAGGATACTACCAATGCTGCTGTCAAAACACCCAGCGTGCTTCATTTATAAAAAGAGCCTCCTGATCCTTGCTGAGTCTTCTTACAACCATCACCATGGAAGCATACATCTACACAGCAGACATTCGAACATACGATCACCAAAAGTTACATGTGAACATAGTCACATGGAAGTCAGTCACAAGAGCGCCCGATGCTTGACAGTAGAGAAGAGATCAGTCTTCACATAGCAGAATACCACCCAGCCAGGAGAAGGAGCCATCTATAACCATGTACAAGAATAAGGATAAAATTCATAGCCATAGTGTAGGTCATAACAGGCACAAAAATCCACACTTTGGTCCCACTCATAAGAAATCCTACATCAGGTCAGAGTGTTCTGTCAGAAGGCGAGATCACCGGTGAACATCCCCTTGAGGGGGAATCAATGAGTGGTCGGAGGGAGAAGGGAGAGCCTCAGAGGGCTAGACTGGAAAACTCCATTTCTCTTGCTCTCCTTCCCCCAACTGATGATCAATCCCAGGGTCTTCTATATCTAGGCAAGTCCTCTATGACCAAGATATATGCCCCCTCTTTTCTGAGAGAGAGCTTCACTATATAGTCCAATCTGTCCCTTCACTCATAATCCTCCTGCCTCAGCCCTCTGAACATTTGAGATCATAAGCATATCAAAGGCTCTGTTCCTTAATGCTACGTGTGTAACACATAAGCGTCAGTCACTAGGGTGCCTGTACATGCTTCTTCGAACGCTCAGAGTCACAGCATGTGTTAGGCCTCATAAGCCACTGTGTTTGTAAGAGAGGAGTCACTCTCCTACCTCACCCTATCTCCAGTCTATGAGCAGAAATGCTCCTATCCAGCCTCAGACTCACTGTCTTCTCCATCATCATCTCCTTCCCAGGAGGCCTCATCGTCTGCCCAGGCTCCTGCCTTGGCCTCTACCCCTCTCATACAACAACCATAGCCCAGAAAAGGAGCTCATGGGGAGCCAGAGAAACTACAGAAAGTCTCTAAACTTCTGTAGGAAGTCCCCAATACCCTCCATCCCAGGACCTTTGGTACTCATTCAGCTAGACCTTTTCTCTCCCCTACCTCTGCTCCAGGCCCCTATGGAAGTACCACTTCCTTCCTCTGCCAGTCACTCTACAGTCATCACATGAGGGACTGACCTGCCCCACCCCCACCCCTCATCCCCCACTAAGCACTGTTACCAAAGAAGGAGCATTTGTTCAAGTCCTCCTTTGCAGTCCTCTCCATCTCTCCCACTCAATGGACAGTCCCCTGGGGCAAGAGCAAGTGCTGTCTGACTTCTGCCTTGTCACCCAGCTCCTCACCTGATGTCACTTGCTCAAAACTAAGAGCCAATATGGAGCAAAGGAACAACCAGGCTCCCATGTTGCAGGCAGACTCTGGAGAAGGCAAAAGTTGCATTTGGGGAACAGAAGACCCATCCTTCTGGGGCCAGGACACTGGAATCCGCTAGTCGTTCTGGAATTCACTCAAAGTGTGGCATCAGACGAGTCACTTCCCTTCTCTGAGCCTTGGGGTGCTTATTTGTGAAACACAAGGCAGGGGAGCAGAGCCAGGTTGAGTTCGGGAGAGGTGCATGACAATGTTTGTGTGTGAGTAGCCACGTGGGCGTGTGCACACTCCTCCCTACAAGAGCACCCGTGGCTTTCAGCACATTCTCACTGGGAGAATTCATGGGTTCAGCGCCATGAACTTCAACTCTGGAGCTCTAGAATTCTAGCAAACTAGAAGAAGACAAGGAGGTGACCTGACGCATGTGAGCGAGAACTGGATTAGATGCAGGACTTCTGTCTGTGCTGTCGGATGTGACAATAGGGGTAACTGTGGGTCTGCTAAACTTCGGGGACTCCAGTATGAGAGAAGCAGAGGCCAGAGAAGCAGCCCCAAAGGGTAGCTTTAGGAAGGGAGAGGAGGAGGAGGAAGAGGAGTCATTCTTCTGCTCCCGCCACCATCAGACAAGCACCCACTTGTCTTGGATAAGGCACAGAGTGAGGAGGCAAGGCTGGCACCTAGAGATGCCCGCCAGGCCCTTTGGCGCCCAGGTCAGAGGAGTTTGGCGGGAACACACAGGAGGGATGCCAATCCCCACCCTCCTTCCTCTCCAGGCCCCCACAGGAGCCTCAGGAGGGCTCAGCGTGCACAAACTGTGAGGGCCAAAGAAGCCAGCTGAGGGGAATGACATGGCTCAGCTGGTAAAGGCACCTGCTGTGGAGCTTCAGGCTCCGGGACCTGCATGGTAGAAGGAGAGAAGTGACTCCCACAGGCCATCCTCTAACTTCTACACATGTACCATGGCGTGTGCACACAACACACACACACACACACACACACACACACACAAATAAAAAGCTTTTTTTAAAAAAAATTAATGATTAAAAACAAAACTAACTGAGAGGTGTAGGGTCCAAACTTCAGATAGTGCTAAGCACACCCTCCAAACGGGGAGGAGGGGCAGGTCTCAGATTCAGGCCTGCCCCTGTAGTGATGGCTGTGGAGACAGAGTGGGTAGGGGTGGGAAGTGAGGGCATCTCAGCACAGTGAGGAAGGTAAAATAGGAGACTAGGGTACCACAGTGGGCAAAAGGGGCATCCTGAGCAGGAAAACAGCAAGGCTGGAAAGGGAGTCAGGGACCTGAGCCCAGCCGGCCTCAGGGCAAGAAGTTGGCCATGGGATGGGCCAGGCAGGAATGGCGGCTGGCACGTGTCTGTGGCAGTAGGAGGGTCCTGGCTGCCAGCCCAGATGCCTGGTAGCTTCTGAGCTGGGTTCCTGGGAGGGTGAGAGCCCAAGAGATGTTTATCCAGAACAAGAACGTGAGTATCACGCCTCCTCCGACCAGGGCTCCGGTGGTAGGCAGAGGCTGCTCTTTCCTGGGCTGCATAGTCTCCTGAGAGTTGCCTGTGAATGGGGTCCTGGGTAAGCAAGAGGGCTGCTGGCTTAGCAGCCCCGCTTGAGAGCCAGGACCTGGGCACACGGCTGAGATGGAGTCTTATCCGTGCAGATAAGGGAGGGAATGAGTCACAGCAGGCTCTCCCAAGAGGCCCCTGGAAAACCAGCTCATCCAAATGCAGACAGACACTTGTCCCTGAATACAAACATCCCTGTCCCTGTCGCTGTCACACAGGGTACATACAGATCCCTCCCCCTCCCCCTCGCCTGACTCACCCACTTCCAGTGCCCCTGGTTCCTTTCTCAGGTCGCAGCCCCAATTATTCATCCCTGCCCACCCTCACATGACCAATGGGCATCCCTCGCCATGTCAAGGCTGGCTGCCGAGAGAGCAGGAGGGAGTAAGAGTCCTGAGCCCATAGAGAAACCAAAGAAGGGTTGGAGCCATGTCTGAAGAGCAGCCGACTAAAACAGGGAAGTGACTGGTCAGCCTGGAGAGGTCTGCCAAGCAGGAGGTAGGAGCATCACGGTACAGTGGAGTCTGAGATGTCTCCCAGGGTTCTCTACTCAAATCCCCAACCCCCAGTGAGCAGCTCAGACTCACCCTCTAAGGGATAACCTAGGATTTGGGATAGGGAGGGCCATTGTCTCCTCATCAACCCTGGACATCTTGCAAGGTAGAGGAGTGAGAGGCTCTGAGCAGGGCCGGGGGTTGGGCGGGATATCCTAACGACTCTGGAGGGACTGACCCGAAGTCTAAGAGCCCTATTATGCCACCCCAGTTCTGTGCCCATCACCAGTAATTGGGATACCCAATTCTCACTTCCAGGCTCCCCGAGTCCTCCCTGAGACTCCATGAGAATCCAGCCAGGACACCAGCCACTCTGGGGCACAGATGACAATTCCATCCCCAGATTCACTGCCTACTACCTTGCAGGATAGGGCATTAAATTTATAAGTTCCCAACCTGTGTCTGTGCCTACGGCATATAACCACAAATATGCTATCATCTGTGCCCTAGAGGGACAGCTAGTCAAGTGGTGAAGAGGGGCATCTTGGGCACTCAACACATTCACTAAAAGATGTACACGTTGCCATATTGGCCCACCTCTGTCCATACAGAGATACTGGAATGAGGTTGCAGGATGCACTTGCAGTCAACACCAACTCTGCTAGCCTCCAGTGGAGAAAGAACTGAAGGACTCCAGTCTCACCCAGAACAAAGTCGGCACACAATCCCATGAGACTGCTCCCCCTGCCCCAATGGACAGGGAGACTAGGGTTCTGCAGGGGCCAGACTAGAGCTGGCCAGTCCCTGCTGATACAAAACACCTTTTTTTTTTCTCCAGGAAAATGCAGAGCCTATGAAAAGCCTAGGGTGTCCAGTCAGTCTTCTTCCCTGGTCATCGCTGCTTTTGCTCCTGGTTACTTTTCAGCATCCAGGTTCCAAGACTCACCCAGAAAAGAATAGGAGGAGAGGGACTCTAGTGGACCCACCCACCTCCTCAGACCCTGCTGTAGGCCCTGCTCGCTTTGACAGCCCCTCCCTCCTGGTAGAAAACACCAAGACAGCCACCCACCACTCTGCCTCCGACCCCAAGCTAAGAGGATATTAACCTTTCTCTCCTTGGCCCAGCACCCTTGGATGCTTCCAAATTCTCACTAATTGCCTGTTGCCTCCCTCTCTCTGCCACTTACTCTTTTCTCTCTTTTTTTGCTTGTTTTGGCTTTTTTGTCTTATTGGTTTTGGTGTTTGGGAGGAGTTTGAGTTTGGGGTTTTGGTTGATTTTAGTTTGTTTGAGAAACGATCTCACTATGCTGACCTTGTTTTATAATCCCTCTACTTCAATTTCGGTAGCGGTGGATCACAGACCTGCCACCAACGTCTCACAGGTATTTGCCCTTCAAGGGCACCAGAAGCCCAGGTGTGACCTCCATGGAACTGGCTGCAGGGCCCTCCCACTCTCCTACCTACACCTTCCCGGACTCCTTACTGTCCCAGGAGGGGCCGGGCTCTGCCGCGCCCGCTGCCCGCACCCGGCCCGCAGCTCCCTACCTGAAGCAGCAGCCGCCTCCTTTGGACGGGCGCCACCGCACCCCCGGGCTCACAGCGCTCGGGCCGCGCGGGACCCGGCGGAGTCCCGGGGGACTGCGGGCCGCAAGAGGGCAGAGGCTCGAGCGCCTCGCAGCACACCAGGCTCACGGTGCAGCCCATCCGGCCCGGCACCCGGCGGGCCCGGGGCGGGGACGCGGACTACCCGCGAGCTGGCCCGCCCCCAGCCCCAGCGACCTCTCGGCCCCAGGCGTCTGCGACGTGGGGAAGAAGGGCGACGCCCCCAGCCCGCCCCGTCGGAGTCCGCCTCCGCCTCCGCCACCGCTCCGCCAGGCAGTGGGAGTGCGGGGCCCGGCGAGGGGCGGCGACACGGACGCTGGAGGCAGACGGTGGGGAGGGGACCCGAGGGCGCGGGAACGCGGGAGGGGCGGCGGCGGGGTCCCCAGGACAGGCTGAGTTGGGAAGGCGAGAAAGAAAGCGACGCCGTGACTAGTGAGCGACTGAGAGACTGACACCAGAGAAGGGATCTGAAGGGACAGAGGCGATGGCACGGAGGACGAGGGGGTCGCGGGGGCGGGGGGGGGGGTAGATCGGGCTCTGCACCGGGAAGAAGGGCGGGACATGGAGCAGAGAACAGCAGGTTTGGGGATCGCTCTGTGCCCTGCTTATAGGTAGTTCCTCGAGTTCGTAAAAGTAGTTCTAGAAGTCGCTACCCCTTGCTTTCCAGTCACTAGGACCACCCCCAGGCCAGCTTGGCCTAGAAAAAGGATGACCCCAGCACCAGGAAGCTGAGCGAGGTCAGCGAGAAAGGCCACCCTACACGGAGCAGCCCACCTAGCGTTTCCATCCCTGGGAAGTGGGTACCAGGGCTGGAAGGAAGGTACCCCAACATTGACCGGGATCCCTCAGCTGGCTGGGGTAAGAGGAGGGAGAAAGATGGTGGGGACCTTTCTCCCCACCTTTCTCCCCACCTGTGTCACTTCCAGTCCAGTGACAGAGGAGACAACTCGAGGAAAAAAAAAAAGCCCACCAGCGCTTCAGTCCGACCCCTTTCCGCCATCTACTGGCAACAAGACAGAAAGACAGGAACAGGTGCCCGGGAAAGAAGTCCCTACTGGTGAAGTGTTCGGCCACCAACTGGAGCCACCCACTCTGCCTCAGTGCCTGATCTTTCTCTACTACTTCTCCCTGGCCAGGATTGGTCCAGCCCCCCTCCAGGCTGGGTCTGAGTCACTCCCCAGGCGGGAGAGCTGGGAAAGACTGTGCAGAGCCTACAGTCACAAGGGACATTCAGAATCCTCCTGTCCACACCCCAACCAGACAGGCCTTTCAAAACCAGGTGAGCGCGGGAGTCCCTGGGTTTGGGGATCGGGTGGAGGAACCCTGAGGAAAGGTCTGTAGAGAAATCCTGTCTAATCTTTGGTCTACAGATGAAGAAAGTGGAGCCTAAGAAAGGGTGACCCGTCCAGGATGGGACCTTTGTCTTCTCACTCCTAGTCCTGGGCTCAGTACACAGCTGTCCTAGCCTCTCTTTTCTTTTCCCTTTCCTTCCCCTATGATCCACTGCCATAGGACAGCTACCCCACCCACAAACTCCATCACTTCTGCCTGGGAGGCTGGACACCTGGCCTGGCTTTTAGGATCTCAGTCTAAGCTCATTATCCCTCAAGGGCAACAGTATTCCTCTCTGGGTCCCAGGACCCTTGGGAGACAGAAGTAGAGTCCTACAAGAGAGGATGGTGGGGTTCAAACCAGGCACCCTACTCCCCACACCCAACACTAGTTCAATCCCAACGCTGCACCCTCTGTCTACTTCTGCGTGCTTTCCCGGGGAACATACATTTTCCACTCAGCTGGGGCCCTGGAAAGGATGAATGTGGGTCCCAAGGCAGTGATACTCTGCTGAGGTTCAGGGGCTAGCCAAGGGGAAAGGAGGTGACAGTTCCCCAGCTGGGTGTCCCCATGGCACAGGCATTCTGTTTGACTCATAAGGAGATCTGAGCTCAGCTTACAGCTTTGTGATACTGGACTGAGATTTACCCTCTTTGTGCCAGGTTACCTTATGTAATGATACGCTCTTAGGAGGCTACTAAGGGGACTGAATGAGACAAAGATTTCAGCAATGACCAGAGTGACCAACACCAGCGATGGGTCAATAAGTGGAGGCCACATTCACATCTTTATACTTCAGTCTTCAAGACATAACTGGCAGCCAGGTGGTGGTGGAGCATGTCTTTAATGCCAGCACTCCATAGGCAGAGGCCAGCCTGGTCTACCGAACAAGTTCTAGGACAGCCAGGGCTACACAGAGAAATCCTGTCTCAGAGTGGGGAGGGAGACAGACAGACAGATAGACAGACACAGAGAGACAGTCAGAAAGACAGAGAGACAGAGACAGACACAGAGGGACACATAGAGAAACAGGTAGTAAGAAACGGTGAAAGACAGAAGGAGAGAAGAGGGAGAGACAGAGAAAGAGAGAAAGAAAGAAAGAGAGAGAGAGAGAAAGAAAGGAAGGAAGGAAAACTAACCAGGATTCCTTGCAGTATACTCAGTAAACTATAAAAAAGAAGAGAAAAGAAAAGAAAAGAAGGAAGGAAGAATTGTGCTTCATTCTGCCAGTTAACTCATTCTCTGACCCTGGTATGCTCTCATTCTTATCAAGTCTAGACTGTCATCCCATCTGTATGTAAGGAAAGCAGGCAGCTGAACCCAGAGAACCACAGGGAATCCTGTCACTTT
Organism: Tokudaia tokunoshimensis; assembly: GCA_036184795.1. NCBI lineage: Eukaryota > Metazoa > Chordata > Mammalia > Rodentia > Muridae > Tokudaia > Tokudaia tokunoshimensis. The sequence continues at coordinate 76,829,993 of BTHU01000016.1, forward strand.
CGAGTCTCCATGGCAGACAAGGGGAGCATCCTCAAGATCGGCAGGAACCTAAAAAGTGAGTGTGCCCTGTGAGATTCTTCTGGGGCTGAGCTGCAGGAGACAGGAAGGGTCTGGAGAGCATCTCCCTTATAGGCCTGGCTCCCTGATGTCTCCTCTCCACCATCCTCCTCACAGATGCTGTCTCTGCCATCCTCCAGGGATACGGGGACGGGCAGGGGCCAGTGACAGACACCAGCGCTGAGCTGCACAGACTCTGTGGCTGCCTGGAGCTGCTACTGCAGGTGGGACCCTCCACCTTCCCTCTGCGCCCCTGCTGACTCCTTAGCTTTCAATACTCTGGAAAGCTTTCCCAGATGCATTCTCAAGCCACCGTCTCCCTTAGTTATCAGGCACTGTCTGCTTTCTCAGTGAGCAAGTCTCTCATGACATAAACTTTCTCCCAGAAGCTAGGACTGATCCTCATTCTTTCCTCTTTTATCTCCTGAGGTACTTGATATATAAACATAAATATACCTCCTCTTCCTCCTCTGACTTCTTGACAGTAAGTGGCACTTCTTACCACACTGTCTCCACCTCCCATAGCACACCAGGATTGCACTTATCTTGGGGGCCTTTAGCTTTACATTGCCTCCATCTGGAATGCTATTTCCTAGATATGCACATGACATCAGTGCACATGGTCCTCAAGTCTGGAGGGTTCCTCGGGCTAAACTTTCAGACATTCTCTTCTTCCCTCCCTCCCTCTCTCCCTCCCTCCCTCTCTTCGCTTCTCTTCTCTTTTTTTCTTTTTTTCTCCACAGCCACCATCAGTATCTAACATGCTGTATGCTTTGAGTATTTATCTTCTTTATCCTCTGACTTCCCTATCAAGACGTAAGCTGTCTGAGGTTGGTTCGTGTAGGCCTTGTTCATTGTTCACAGGCCTTACTTAGATCAGGGCCTGCACATACTAAAGTGCTCAGTGTTTATGAATGAATGAGTGTGAATTCAGGCTCAGAGAGATCAAGTATCTTGTCCCTATCACACAGCCAGGAAGGGCAGAGGAAGATCCCCCAACCACAAGGCCTTTCTACAGAATCCCTTTCTTCTCCCATGTGCCTTCCCAGCATGCCAGGGTGCCAGGTAGGTTCCAGAAGGAGCCACTGACATCCGTTCCTTTCTCTCATCTTGGTCCTAGTTTGACCAGAAAGAACAGAGGAGCTTCCTGGGGGCTCGGAAGGATTACTGGGACTTCCTGTTCACTGCCCTTCGACGGCAGCGGGGATACACAGAACAGATGAGCTTCATATGCTCACAGGACAAGGTAATGGTAGCAGGGGATGGGAAAGTGGGTGGACTTTGTCCAGGCCTTCCCTAGGTCCCTTGTCACTCAGACCTGCTCCACTAACAGGAGGCTTTTCCCCTGAGAGGTGAGGACCCCTCATTAGCCCTGGCTTCCCCTCCTGCCTCACATTTCTCCTCCAACTTTGGCCCACTCTTGTTCCCTCCATACTCTCTCTCATTTGGCCTAGCTCCCCGCCCTGATTTCACCCTCTCTTTGGCCTTCCTCACATCCTGCAGCTGAAGACCTCGCTAGGAAAAGGCCGTGCCTTTATCCGACTCTGCCTTGCCCATGGCCAGCTGGCTGAGTCGATGCAGCTGTGCCTCCTGGACCCACAACTCACCAGGTGGGTTTGCCAGGCCGTCATCCCTTATACGGTACTTGAACCCACTACCCTCCTGTACTGCTAAATGGGTGACTGAGCGTTAGGGATAAGGGAGTGAGTGCCATCGAGAAGAAAGGGCCTAAGGGTCCTGCATGATGTTTGGTGTACTTGGGCCTCTGCCTTCCAAGGCTGAGCTCAGCCACAACCTACCTAGGAAGGTCCCCTGTGATACACTGATTCTCAGAGGTCAAAGGTAGCAATGGCCAGATGTCTTGGTCCCTCTTCACACAGGGAATGGTACGGCCCTCGGAGCCCTCTGTTGTGCCCTGAACTCCAGGAAGACATCTTGGACTCTCTCTATGCCCTCAATGGAGTCGCCTTTAGCCTGGACCTGCAGCGGCCAGACCTGGATGAAGCCTGGCCCATGTTCTCGGAGTGAGCAGGCTCTCAGCCACCAGTCCAAGCCAGTCTTCCCTCCCACTTTTAAGTTACTTTTGTGAGGTTATACTGTGATTACATTATTTCCTCCTTCTTTTTTCTACCTCCAAACCCTCCCATATACTCTTCCTTGATCTCCTTCCAATTTATGAGCTCTTTTTTTCATTAATTGTTGTGAGATACACACACACACACACACACACACACACAACCCACTCAGTCTGTATAATGTTACTTGTCTGTATGTTTTCATGGCTGACCATTTGGTATTAGAGCACTCTTCCCTGGGGAAGACTGTTGTTTCTCCTGCTCTCAGCATTCCTTAGTTCCCTACAGTTCTTTTTGCAGGGTTGGGACCTGATGGGCTTCCCCCCCTCCACTCCATTCGTGTTAGCATGTCTATCATTGCAGTCCTTGTTGGGCTCATGTTTAGGCAGTTATGTCAGTGAGACTTTATAGGTGTAGATTCTGACATTTCTAGAAGACACAGTCTCACGGCCAACTCTCTGATCTCTGACCCATTTTTCAACCCCCTCCTCTGCAGTGATCCCTGAGACTCACACGTAGTCTTACATTGTATATGCACCACTTGGGACAGGGCTCCACAACTGCATTTTGATTGGTTGTGGTTTTCTATAATGGTCTCCATCTGTAGCAAAGAGAATGTTCCTTAGTAAGGGGTGAAGACTAAACTGATCTGTGGCTATACGGACAAATGTTTAGGATGTAGTTAGGGATTATGCTGGTTTAGCAAAGTAGTGGTTATAGGTTCTTCTCTAAAATCCATGACTTCCCTAGGTTTCCAGTACCAGACATGATTTCCCTCTTGTTGAGCATGTCTTATCCAATTAGAGAGCTGTTGATTACCGCCGGGGTATATGTATCACTATATCACTATACACTGGTAGAGTCATCATGACATGTTAGCTCTTATGGTTCATGGGTGTCATAACTGGGTAGAAATGCTGGTTGCTTCCGCGCCTTGGAAGTCTGCCTCTCCCCCTTTCTTGATCCCCACTCTCCAGCCTTCTCTTTCCTCAGTATCTTCTCAAGCTAGGCCACACTGCTAAACACTAATTGGTCAGAGTAGAGAGTGAGAAGGATGGATAGGTGGTAGGAAGCTGGGATGCCACGGATATAGAGATGAAGCGTGAGATGGCTGACTAGATAGTGAACGGGAACCACTCAAGGGGAAGGTGAAAAACAGGAAGTGTATTAGTACGAATGGGTGGTTCAGCTATTAGTGAATGGCTGGGGCAGCCTCCACTAGAAGACCAGGGCAACTAAAACCTCAGATGTCCTGCCTCTTGGTTTCAGATCCTGTTGTTCCAGTCCCAGCCGGACCCGGGAAAGAAGACCCAGAAAACCCAAAGGTTTTCCAGAGGAGGTATCTCTGTTCTCCCTAACCTGATTCGCTCCTTGACCATCTATTGGAACTCCCAAGTTGAGCAGGGCCTCCTGTGGGTGTGCAGAGAGCTAACCAGGACAGAGGCGGAAGTAATGTGCAAGCAGCAGATGGGAGGGGGTGAGCAGTCTTGTTCCTGGGGAGGAGCAATAAGGAGGACAGGAGAGCACTGGCGCCATCTGTAGGAGCCAGTGGGGCTCTCAGGAGGCGAGGGCAATAGAGATGGTTGGAGGCTTGCAGGAAACACACCAGGGAGCATGTATCTACTGAAACCCTGAACTAGGTATTCAAATTGGCCTATGTCAGTTAAAGGAGTGACTAAAGAGTTTGATTTCCCAATTAATTCACAGCCTAACTCTGACCCTTTCTAAACACAACTGAAAGCCCTTGGGTAAATTCCTGCCCTACTTCACAGGGGAGTTGTGTAGATGGCTTGAGACAACCTGCATGCCGCTAAGCACAAGGCTCCTGGCTCCTGCGCCATTCAGATGTAGTTGTCGTCATTCCACGAGCTACCAGACACCAGATATGGCACCATTAAGGACTCAGTCCCAGACCTTGAAAGAGTTCAAGGCCTGTTCATGGAGACAGATCAGGAACACATTGCAATCTACGCTAAGTGTGCAGTTAGCCACCCACATCTGTGGGTTCTGCATCCGTAGACTCAACCAACCACACATACAAAATATTTAGAAAAGAAATTATTGCATTGGTTCTGAACATTGTGCATTCTTTTACCCTCAGTGTTCCCCAAACAAGGCAGTATAATAACTACTTGCAAAGTATTGACACTGTGTGGAATATTCAAGCCATCTAAAAAGGACTTAAGCATACAGAAGGATGTGCATTGGTTATGTGCAAATCCTACACCATGCTATAGAAGAGTCTCAAGTACCCAAGCTTTTGAGCACACTCTTGAGGTCCTGGAGCCAACAACTCTCCTAGTATCAAAGGAGGCCATAGACATGGCCAAGGGAAAAGAGGAGCACAGAGAAGACTTCCCTGCCCCTGCTGTGTTAAGGATCAAATTCAGGGCCACACACACTAGACAAGTGCTCTACTACTGAACATTAGTCTGTTTAAGATTTCATCACCATTTTACAAACCGAGAATTCTTGTTCCCTTTTTATAGATGAGAATTCAGAAAGATAAAATCAAATACAGGAGAAAAGGTGAAAGGAGAAGGTGGAGGAATTCAGGGGGGGACAAGATCAACCCAGGTGGAAGAGGGAGTGGCCAGTGGCTGGAGGCATGCAGAGGAGCTGAGCTACCCACTGTTCTCAGCTCAGATTTGTGGGTCCTGTGGAGTGCTGGCTGGGATTATCTCTGCTCTGACACCTTTCCCAGTAGGAGGCGTGCGAATCCAGTAAGAAGCAAACATGCTGTCCCAAGGCTTTATCCTCTCCTATGTCCCAGATCAATGACCACATGCTGAAATGGAACTTCTCTACAGGTGAGATGCTCCAGGGGAGAACAGCTGCAAGAGCCAGACACTGGAGGAACCAGCTGTCTGCAAGATGCAACCGGAGAAGACCGCCCACCTGACCTCCGTACCCCCTTGCAGCATAGCCATCTCCCCACCTTTCTGGAAAAAAAGAGGGAGGATTCCAGAAGCCTCATTTGCCCTCAGAGCATTCGGGAAACAGAAAGGGAAGGATTTCAGCTAGACCAGGAAGGAGCCCCAAAGACCAGGAAACTCCTGGAAAACTCAACAGCCAGCATCCAGCAACAGAGGGGCAGGACTAAGGATGTTCAAATGCAGCTGACAGGAAGGAAAGATGAAAGAAAGGGAAGTCTGCCAGGGACAGAAGGTCAGAGAACAACAGAAGGGATCCAGAAAAGGGTAGCAGATTGGGACCACGACCAGGGGCTGCTGGCCCCCAGCCTTCAGGTAAGTGAGGAAGATGCAGGGTTAGGGAACAGGCATGGGTGGGATCAGCCTGGTGTTCTCGGGCAATCCTGGATCCTGGGATCAAAGAAAGGTTCCACCACGGATAAGCCACAAGAGTGGACAGGAGAGGCCAGTGTAACCACGCAGAAGGATCGATCAGAAGTCCCCTTGCAGCAGGAGGTGATCAAGGTACCTGTCTATTGTCTCCTCTCTAGCCTGATCTGCAGTTAGGGATCTACAGAGGTAGTCTGTGGCCATTCCAGCCCACAGATCAGTTGTGTGTTTGTGAAAAGACCTTCTGCAACTCAGGCTGACCTTGAATTTGCTATGTAGCCAGGCTCTGCCTAATCCTCCTGCCTCTGACCCCTTAATCCTGAGATTGTTGGTATATGCCCTCACACAGAGCTTCGCAAACCAATTTTGGCTTGCCCTCTCAGAGCTTCTATCTGGGGATGCTCTTTGAAAGTCACACAGTCTTCAGCTCACAGAATACCCCTTCCGCCTACTTCATTCATCAGCACCTCCTGCCCAGCCATGCCAACATTTGAGTTAGGGACCACATCCCAGCAAGTCTTTTGGGAAGTCACAGAGTTCAGGTTCCCTTCCCATGGCAGAGGTCTCCCAGTGTCCAAGCTCGGCTAGTTTTGACACACTTTTCCCAGAAGTCCCCCAAAGATGGCTCCTAAGATGTCCCCCAGCTTCCTTTCTAGCCAGAATCTTCCAGGTCCATGAACTTGACAATTTCTAGAAGAGAAGAAATGGTAACCCCGGGCTCACTCAGCTCCCAGAAGGCTGACTGTAGGCTTATAAGAAAGTTCATCGGATGAGTCCAGGGCTGGGGTTTCTGCCTTCCTCTTTCAGCTCTTCCTTCCCCATTTTCTCCTCAGAACCCTGGGTATGGGCTCCAGCTGTCAGAGGAACAGGCCCAGTACCAGGAGCAGCTGTGGGCACAGGAAGGAGAACTTCGGGCGCTCCAGGAACAGCTCAGCAGGTAATCTTGGCAATACCAGCCAGAGCCCAGGCTCCAGGACCCCTGAGTTCTCAGTGGGCCCAGCTTATGCTGGACACAACTCCAGGACACTGAGGCCAGTGCCATCCTAGGATCTTTCCTGATCCTGTGAGGCTCACAGTTCCCCTCCTCCCCAGCCCCCACCCCAGGACCCCAGGAGATACCCCTGCTCCTTGTCCCTGCTTGACCTTGACCCCCGCTCCCCCTTCGGGGTACACTGCTGCCCTTTTAATCTACTCTGACTCCATGCTTCCAAATCTATCTCCCTCTTGCAGTGTTTAAAGATAGGATTCCACTCTGTAGCCTAGGTTGTCCTGGAACTTATGACAATTCTCCTGACTCAGCCTCCTGGGTGCGGGGATTACAGTCGTAAACCACTCTGCTTGGCATTGTTCCTTGTTTTTTATTCCTTGTTATAGAACCTTTTCAATCTTTTTGGGGCACCCCTGATAACCATAACAGTGCCTGTTATTCACTCAAAACTTACTTAGTCCTGAGCACTACACACAGTTTACCCAATGTCAGCCTGTTAGCAGAGAGGACCTGAGAGCCAAGCCCTGCATCAGACTCTGCAACTGTGGGCTCTCTCGTTCTTTCGGGTCATTTATCATTTCGTTATCTTATGGAGCTCGAACTGATCTTCAATCTACAATGCTTCATCTCCTTCTCCCAGTGCTGAGACTGCAGGCCTGTCCCACCAAACCTGGCTTCCTCAGTCAACTTTGTTTTGGTATGTAGCTCAAGCTATCGGAAACCTGCTGTGTAACTGAGGACACCCTTGAGTGCCTGATCCTCCTGGCATGTACCTCTGTGCCCAGTTTATATGGCACTAGGGATCAAACCAAGGTGTTGTGCCTGCTAGGCAAGCACTCTACCTCCAAAGCTACACTGCCAGCCCAGGTTTTTGGTTTTTTTTTTTGTTTGTTTTTGTTTTTTAACACAGTCTATTCTATCATCAAGAGTTCTAGGGACCCAAGTAAAACCAAAACCCCTGGCTACTCAAGTGCATTGCATAAAGATAGTGCAGGGTCTTCACAGGACCATGGGACACCCTCCCCGGTCCTATATGAACCTCCCTAACTTGATCTAAATGCTGTGAAAACAGTTATACCACTACATAGTAATAAGGAACTATGAGAATAAAAAACACATTTGGACGTGTTCAAAAGTACAGTATAGGCTGCTTGTTTGTTTTTGTTTCCCAAATACTTTTTGGTTTACAGTTGGTTAAAACCAGAGACACAGATACAGAGAGTTGACCATATTCCATTCTCCCTGCCTCTTTCTACCAAATAGTTCTAAATAGCTTCTTTGCCTTGACTTCAAGGCCCCAAAGGCATTATCTGTCACAAACTCTGAGTCCGCCTTTGGTCTTCACAGGCCCAGGGTCTGCATGCTGCTTCTGTCTCTAAAGGGCACCATGACATCTTCTCCAAGGCAGGCCAGGAAACAGTCTCAGGCTGAGTGTCTGTGATTCATACTGAATCACTGGGAAGTTCTCCATCTGTCTTTCTGAACAGCTGGGCCCGATCCGGGAACCTAGACTCCAACCCAAGGCTGCTTGAACTCTACCCAGTGCTCACCACCCAAACTGCTGCTGTGACCAGCAAATACTCCCATGACTCAGACCCTCACTGAAAATGGGGTCCTTAGCCATGCAACAGCCTCTGTGGCTTCAAATAAAGCTGGTGACTAAGAGGCACCAGAGAGATGTCTTAGTATCTGGGGGCACTGCCTCACAGACTCCTGTCACCCTGCTGCCTGTCATTCAGTCATTCCTAAACACTTAGGGTACCCTGTTCTAAATCCAAAATACTCTTGTAGGAAAAACATAAAATCCCTGTCTTTGTGTTGCCCTCAGCATGGGGCAGACAGTAAGCAGGATCTGCAAGTGTACTACACAGCAGTGGGGTGGGCTTATAATCACTACTTCTATCTATCTATCTATCTATCTATCTATCTATCTATCTATCTATCTATCTATCTATCTATCTATCTATCTATCTTTCTATCTATCATGTATCTATCATCTGTCTATCTATCCATCCATCCATCATTTATCTTTGTATCATCTGTCTATCTATCATCTACCTATCTGTCTATCTACCTATCTATCCATCTATCTATCATCTATCTATCAATCTATCATCTATCTACCATCTATCTGACTGTCTACCTACATATCTATCTATCTATCTATCTATCGTCTAATTATCATCTATCTACTTACCTATCTATCTATCTATCGTCTAATTATCATCTATCTATCTATCTACTTACCTATCTATCATCTATCTATCTATCATCTAATTATCATCTATCTGTCTATCTACTTGCCTATCTATCATCTATCTGTCTATCTACCTATCTATCCATCTGTCTATCTATCTGCCATCTATCATCCATCTATCTATCTATCCATCCATCCATCATCTATCTGTCTATCTAGCTATCTATTCATCTGTCTATCTTCTGTCTGTCTATCTATCTATCTTTCTATCATCTGTCTATCTATCTATCTATCATCTACCTATCTGTCTATCTACCTATCTATCCATTATCTATCATCTATCAATCTATCATCTATCTACCATCTATCTGTCTGTCTACCTACCTATTTATCTATCTATCAATCTATTTATCATCTAACTATCATCTAACTATCTACTTACCTATCTATCATCTATCTATCTACCTATATATCCATCTGTCTATCTATCTACCATTTATCATCTATCTATCCATCCATCCATCTATCTATCATCTATCTATCTACCTATCTATCCATCTGTCTATCTACCATCTATCATCTATCTATCTATCTATCTATCATCTGTCTATGCATATGTGTGGAAGATGAGTTTACATGAGCTTGAGTGTGGGTATGCATGCACCATGGCATACACATGGAATCAGACAACAACCAGTAAGATACATCAGTTCTCTCCTTCACCATGTGGGTCCCAGCACCCTAACTCAGGGTATCAGTCTTGGGAGCAAGTGCCTTTACCTGCAAACCATCTCTCCAGCCCCTGGAGTACAGTTCTAGGGAGAAAAAATAGGGAAGGAGAGTGAGAATCGACCATTGTGGTGTTTTAAAGAGGGTAGCATGGCCACTGTAGGCCTCTCAGAAGCTATGGTGTTTACATAAAGACCTGAAGGAAGTAAGGAGTCAGCCTGTTGGACACCAGCTAAAAAGATGCTCCAGGTAGAGGGGCAGAAATGGAACAAAGGTCCAGAGATGGGAAACTGCACAGCAGGTTCAAGGAGAATCATGGGAGCCATGCTGAGCCTAGTCAAGTGTGGGAGGGAAGGGCTCATGGACAATGGATGCAGCTTAGAGAGAGCTTTGGAAGTCATCAAAATAAACTTGGCTTTGAATCAAAGAAGGGAGCCATCATAGAGTCCAAGCAGAGGAAGGGCATGATCGTGTGTGTGTGTGTGTGTGTGTGTGTGTGTGTGTGTGTCTGTGTGTGTTTAATTCAGAAGTTTTTAGTATATTGACAGAGATGTGCAACCACCAGCACAGTCAATTTTTGAGCATTGGTGTCAATCCCTAAAGAACTCATGTGCCCATTAGCAGTCATTCTTCAATTTGCTTTCAATTCTTAGACTTGACTAGTCCAGGCTGAACCTATTTTAAAGGGCCCATGGAACAAAACTTGGGACCCACTTGGGCCAAAATGACCTCCATCATGTTCCTGTAACCTGCTATTCCAGTCCCCCTCCAGGCCTTCCACCCAGCTCTTTCCTCTGTGCATTAATCCTTCCCTTAGAGTCTACGCAAACGTCAGCAGCTGCCAGGAGGGTTTCTTTCCAGTGCATCTCGGTAGATAGAGTCTTAGTTAGGGTTTCCATTGCTATGATAAAACATGACCCCAAGAAACTTGAGGAGGAAAGGGTTTATTTCATCTTACAGTTCCACAGAACAGGAAAACTAAGGGAAGGTAGAGCAGGAACCAGAGGCAGGAACTGATGCAGAGGCCTTGGAGGGAGGGAGTCCTGCTTACCGACTTGCTCACTCATGTTTGCTAAGCTGCTTGCTTCCTTTTCTTTCCTTTGTTCTTTATTTCTTCTTCTTCTTCTTCTTCTTCTTTTCTTTCTTTCTTTTTTTTTTTTTGACAATGTTTCTCTGAGTATTGTAGCATGGCTATCCCAGAACTCGTTCTGTAGACCAAGCTGGCCTCAAACTAAGAGATATGCCTGCCTCTGCCCCAAGTGCTAGAATTAAAGGTGTGAGCAACCACCACTGAGCCCAGCTCACTTTCTATACCATCCAGGAGCCCAGAGATGGCACCACCCACAGTGATCTGGGCCCTGACACATCTATTATCAATCAAAAAAGATCTCTTCCCATATGACCCTAGCTCAGTGTCAAGTTGACATAAAACTAGCCATAGGGGGGTGGGGAGGTAGGGGGACTGATCAGAGGTATTTGGCCTGGGCTGGTGACAGAGACGATGTAGCTGTTGATTTGTGGGTAAATTTTGAAGCGAGACTTCCTGAGAGACTGACTGTGGGGCTGAGAGAAAGAGTCAGGAACAACTATCCTCAGGGGTGGGAAGGTTAGAGTGGACAGGCTTGTGTAGAAAGCACAGGGGCAGAGTTTTGAACCTGTGAAGTCTGCGACACCTGTCAGAGTTCTAAGTCAGGCCTTTGTGCAAGAATTCAGGTGTGATGTGCTGGAGAGGAGGTGGCCTGGAACTTAGTGGAGACTCCTGTCAGACTACAGATGGGGTAGCAACTTCCCAATCTAGAAAACAACCACTACCCAGACCCAGGAGCCAAGCACTGAGCCCACCACTTGGCAAAGGGACCATGGGCATCCAGCCAGGGACAGGAGTTCACCACCAGCCAGTTCAAATTCCACGGGCACATTCTCTCTACCAGCCATGTTTGCTGTACCTATGTGACCTCGAGTGGGTAGGGGACTGATGTACAGAGAACAAAACCCAGCAAGCCTATTCTACAGACAGGAGACACCTGACAGGAAGCCACTTGCTCTCACCTGCTGTCCACTCAGCACTGGTGACCAGGGTTCCAAGTGGCTGAAAGTGTAGAGAAGACAAGAGAATCCCAGCCCATGTCCAGACTTCGGCCTCTCTCACATGCCAGGTGACCCTAGGCAAGAGTCATACCCTCTTGGAGACTCTTCTTTTCTGTCTTGTAAAACAAGGCTTATACTGCCCATCTGATGACCCTGTGAAACTGAAATGAAGCAAGACCGAGTAGCCTCAGCCCAATGCCTAGCATATACTCAAGACATCCTCGCTCCTCCCACATCCACTCCCGACATCCCTGTTTGAAATATTTCAGAGGCTTCTTCTGCCTCCCCCCGCCCTCACTGCATCTTGCCTTTCTTGCCCTCTTCCTGGGATCCCAGCCTCAGTAGCCTCCTTTCAGTCACTCAGGCAGGCTGACCACTCCAGCTTGCAGACTTGCATGTCTGATGTCAATGCCATGTTGTCTCAGTTGAGTCTCCATCACTTCCTCTAGTCTCCGTCTCAGCCTCTGGTTGGCTCTGCAACAAAACTTGGCTTAATTACCTTAAGTCCCACAGGAGCCTTGGGTGCAGCCACCAGCATACAGTAGGGACCTGACAGGTTTCCCTCCCACCCAAGCAATGCACACACCCCATAGTGATTCTGTAAGTACCGAGAGGATCACCTAGCAAGAGAACTAAATGTTGACTAGCGCCCTCTACAGGAAAGATGAAGATTAGCAACTAAGAAAAGTCCAGAGAAGACCTGGAGCTTTTCATGGGTCTTTTGGAAGTTCCATTCTTGGTGAGATTTGAAGGTGCACCTAGCTTTGGAGCCTGCTAAACGGGTAGACTTTAAAATCAATAGTTCAATAGCTGGGGTGTAGCTCGATTGATCAAGTGCCTGCCTGGCATGAGCAAGGCCCTGGATTTGATTCCTTGACTCACCAGCATCTCCCCACCCTTGCTGGTGGTATACATTCCCAACCAAACCATGGAGTGAGAAGCTTGGACCATTTTATTTTCAATTTAGTAAACTTCTTGGAACCTTCTAGAAAACCACTAACAACAACAAGAAAAGGCAAAAATAGAACTGAGGCAGTTCCAAACCCAAAACAGAGAGAGAAATTTAGGAAAGCCATATTTTTCCTATTGCTTTTTAAAATACAACGTAATATACCTCCTAAAAATACTTTAAAGTAAGGCATAACCACCTCAAGACCTCCACTACTCCCTCCACATCCAGTTGTTCCCAGCTGGTTGTGGTGTTCCCAGCCCAGATTCCTGGGCACTCACACTCCTTCCAAGATAGGCCTCCGATAATTGAACCTTCCCAAAGAGTTAGGTTTTAAAGTGGAAATGTTAAAAAGAAGGGAGGAAAAGATGGAAGAAGAGGGGAGGAAGAGGAGGAGGGAGGGCAGGAAAGAGGACAGGAAATGTTCAGTAGTGCCCAGTTTAGGGATATTCAAGGTTAGGCCCTGCTTGTATTTCTCTATGATTGCTGAATCTATCTATAGATGCTCAGTTTGTACACATAGTGTGTGTGTGTGTGTGTGTGTGTGTGTGTGTGTGTGTGAGTAGTGGTAGGTGTTTGTAGTATGTACAATATGTGGTGTATATGGTGTGTTACGTGCCTCTGTATGTGTGTGGTGTGTAGATCCTGTACCTATATGTAGACTCCAGCTTCTCCAGGGATTCCCATGACAGGTTCTGAGCCTTCCCCCTCAAAACTGAGTCTCCCCTTGTCTCCAGGTGTCAGGAAGAAAGAGCCCTGTTGCAAGCGATGCTGGAGCAGAAGAAGCAGGAGGCTGAGAGGAATGACGCCATATATCAGAAGGAGCTTGAAGCGCAGAGGGACCTGGTCCAGGCCATGAAAAGGAGGGTGTTGGAACTGATTCAGTAAGAATGGGGCTGGGAGTGGACACTGGGGTGGAAAGGAAGGATGGACCGTAAGGAGGGTGGAGGCTGTTTGAAGACTACTCCACTCTAGGGTTCTAGACCTTTCCATATGTGAACTTGCTTCCTTCTGTTAGTGACCTCATGCTGTCACTAATTAAATGTCCCATGTTAGAGAGGGGGAAACTGAGGGTCGGCAGTACTGACTTGGCCACTAAAGACAGACAGGATATAAACCAGAGTCCTCTGGCAATAATGTATGCTCTCACTTCAAGAACTGCTCTCTGTCTCCCATTGTGTCTAGAAGAGATTCTCCCATCTCTTCTACTCACCAGTTGAGAAGGGATTGAAAGAAGGAAGGGGAAACACGGACTACCAAGAAGTAACCACATGCCTACACCTCCCTGCCCACTGCACTTCCACCTTTGGGCCTCTGGGTCCAGCCAGGGGCAGCTATTCTAGGTACCAGAGGCTGAGCTCACCAGGGTGGACTCCAAACCTCTGAGCTCACTGAGTCAGGGGAGACATGTAGAGCATGTCAGTCATCTAGAGAGGTAGCACACATGTGTACCTTCACAGACATGGACACGCACATGCATGTGCATTCCTTTCATGCAGCTCTGGAGACCGTACACCACTGCTCTCGGGTTCCATGAAAATCAGCAGGTTGCTGGAGTCGTCCAGCAACTAAATTCTTTTGCATAAAATCCACACATTAAAAGCGACAGGGGAGCAAGGTCAGCTTGGAGAACATTAACAAATAATTTAAGGAGGGTGGACAAAGACACTTGCAGCCCAAGCCCCTGCAGAGCCCACGATGGAAGGAGAGAACCAGCTCCTGACAACTGTCCTCTGACACACGAGTGCGCCCTAGCCAGTCACCCTAGCCTAGCACTGGGGAGGTAGAGGCAGAAGGATCATGTATTCTAGAACTGCTTGGACTCTGTTGTGAGACCCTGTCTCAGAAAAGAAAAAAAACCAATATATTTGTTAATTTGTTTAATTCACCAAAGGAATTAGAAAATAAAGATAAAGCAGGCTCTCCGAAAACAGAATAAAAGCAGGTGTAGGGCTGGAGAGATGTCTCAGTGGTTAAGAGCACTGACTGCTCTTCCAGAGGTCCTGAGTTCAATTCCCAGCAACCACATGGTGGCTCACAACCATCTGTAATGGGATCTGATGCCCTCTTCTAGTAAGTCTGAAGGCCGCTACAGTGTACTCATATACATTAAATTTTTTTTTAAAAAAAGCAGGCATAAATAACAAGAGATGGAGACATAGAAATCAATGTGGGGGACTGGGAAGATGGCTCAGTGGGTAAAGTACTTGCCATGTAGACCTGAGGGTCAGAGCTAAGATCATTTACGTTAAAGTCCAGGGACAGTTGAGCAGCAGTAGCACACACCTTTAATTCCAGCACTTGGGAGGCAGAGGCAGGTGGACATCCAAGAGTTCAGGCCAGTCTGATCTACAGAGCAGGTTTCAGGACAGTCAGGGGTACACAGAGAGACCCTATCTTGAAAAGCAATACAAACAAACAAAAATAAACAAACAGGCCTGTTCTGGAGAGGTAGACACGATAAGATCCCTGGAGCTTGCTGGCCTGCTAATCTAGCCAAATGGATGAGCTTTAGATTTAGTGAAAGATGCTGCCTCAAAAAACAATGGACAGCCGGGCGGTGGTGGCGCACGCCTTTAATCCCAGCACTTGGGAGGCAGAGGCAGGAGGATTTCTGAGTTCGAGGCCAGCCTGGTCTACAAAGTGAGTTCCAGGACAGCCAGGGCTACACAGAGAAACCCTGTCTCAAAAAACCAAAAAAAAAAAAAAAAAAACAATGGACAAAGTAATTGAGGGAGATGCCCAATATCGACCTCTGACCTCCACATTCATGCATATGAACACACACACACATCAGCCTAAGAATCTTATCACCCTCTCCAACTGGCAGAGGTTTCCAAAATGAAGAAACTAAAATCAAGTAGGTTATCAAATAAAGTATGGCAAAGATTAAAAAATGCATTTCAGGCTTGGATGGACAGCAATCTTTAGATCTCACCGAATGCTCAGCACAATAAACAAAAGAGGGAACTTGCTATTCATACCTAGGATATGTATGGCATTGTAAAATTTCAGAAAAGCAAAAAGAAAGAGCGTACTTTGCAATTACCTAGAGGACAACACAAACCACGTAAGAAAGATAAGAGAATTCAACGAGTGTCGGTATCTGAGTTGTACTAATTCTCAAGTTCTCAGAAAAGCCGTCTCTTGAACTAGAATCTCATGCCCAGATAAATCATAAATTAAGTGGTGAAGGTGAGGGAGAAAGGCATTAATCAGACAGGTCTCAGAAAATCCAACTCCTACACAGCGTTTCTTAAGAAGTCAGTTGAGGATGTGCTCCTCAACTAGAAGGAAGTGAGCCAAGAACGGAGAAGACATGATGCAAGGAGCGGCAGTTCCACCTAGGAGGAAGAGAAGGGCATCCCTAAGAGAGCACATGGGTGGACGAGTCAGGAGAACACTTGCTGTGATGAAGGATGTGGGGGAAGTCAGGCACAATGGTCCATGCCTGCAGTCCCAGTACAGGTAAGGCTGAGGCAGGAAAATCACATTTCAAGACCAGCTTGGGCTATTAGAAAGAACCAGTCAGCCGGGCGATGGTGGCGCACGCCTTTAATCCCAGCACTTGGGAGGCAGAGGCAGGAGGATTTCTGAGTTCGAGGCCAGCCTGGTCTACAGAGTGAGTTCCAGGCCAGCCAAGGCTACACAGAGAAACCCTGTCTCGAAAAACCAAAAAAAAAAAAAAAAAAAAAAAAAAGAAAGAACCAGTCAACAGCAGTGGTAGTGGTAGTGGTAGTGGTAGTAGTGATAATGATAATGAAAGGAAAAATAGTATGTTAAAGGCAGATAATACAATGAGTCAAGAAAGACTAAGGACTGGAGAGATGGCTCAGTGGTTAAGAGTACTGGCTGCTCTTCGAGAGGACCCAGGATCAATTCCCAGCACCCACGTGGCAGCTAACAATCATCTGTAACTCCTGTCCCAGAAGATTAACCACCTTCTTCTGGCCTCCTTGGGCCCTGCATGCATGTGTGCGTAGACATGCATGCATGCGTGCGTAGACATGCATGCATGCGTGTGTGCAAAACATCTATATACATAAAATAATGATAAAAAATGAAATTAAGAGAAAGACCATTAGAAACTTTCAGAAAGGCCAGGAGTGTGGCTCACACCCAGAACTCTAGTACTCAGGAGACTGAAGCAGGAGGATGACCACTAGTTGAAGAGTAGACTGAGCTACGGTCTGAGATCCCGCCTCCATGCCTTTCAAGAGAGAACAATAGAGCTGGCAAGATGACTCAGTAGGAAAAGGTACTTGCCACCATGCCTGGCAAGTTCAGTTCCTGGGATCTACATGACAGAAGTAGAGAACCAAGTCCAGAGAGTCTTATGATCTCTATGAACACTAAATAGCACATAGCACAATAAGTAAGTCAACATAAGCTTAAAAGCACAACTCAGTTATCTGGGAAACATGTATATATTATCGAATGGCATAAATGCTATTCATTTGTCTTCTTAATTCTGTCTGGTTTTTGTGATGCTGGGGATTGAACCCAGTACTGACTGGTGCTAGGTAAGCCCTACCCTACCGAGCTACAGTCTCAACCTCTTGCCTTCTTCAGTGCTAGAATATTGTCTAATAATAACTCATCAAAAAAAATAATTGGAAGCCAGACAGTTGTTCTAGTCTTCAGAAGGCAGAGGCAGAAAGATCTCTGAGTTCGAGGCCAGCCTGGTCTACAGAGAAGAGTTCCAGGACAGTCAGGGCTACATAGAGAAGCCCTGTCTTGAAAAACCTAAAACAAACAAAAGACAACTGGAATTCTAAAACAGAATGTGGAAGAGCCTGGGCAAGTGGTCAGTTGGTAATGCACTTGCCACAGAAGCATGAGGACCTCAGTTGAATCCCTCCCCCTCAATGATAAAGCCAGGCATAAGAGTGTGCGCCTGTAACCCCAGCACCAGGGAAGATATACATGGGGATCCCAGAGCTCATCATGGGCTAGCCATTCTAGTCCGATCAGTGAGCTTACTCTCAAAAGATGAGGGTGACTTCTGACCTTCACACACATGTGTGTGCACATACACAGACCTATATACACATCTGCCACACATGAAGACACCTACATGCACACACAGAAACAGGACGAGAATGTAATATTAAATATAGAAAATATTCAACTAGCATGTTCTGTGATGGGCCCATCTCACATTTGCACTACGTGATACGGTGGTTATTAATCACGTGAAGAAGTCGCAAAGTTGAGATATTGAGCTGGTGCAGCTGAGGAACTGAAGTTTTCTTTTTATTTGATTTCTATGAGAGCAAAACTCATGGCTAGTGGCTCCCGCACTGGTTGCTTTAGCAGAAAACAAGTTGGGGGAATGGAGACTTGCAGAATGGAAGTCACATGGTATTGCTCATGGTTAGCAGGAGAGCTATATAATTATAATCTGTGAATAAACACGAGTGACTGACAGCGGAACCCAAACTAGGGATCTGAGCACATTGGGAGGAAGGAGAAGTTGGTAGAGGATGGTATCAAGTAAGATGACTCCTCCACTATCAAGGGAAGTTTCTCTGTAGAGAATGTTCTCTATCGAAGGAAGTATGTGAGCCTTTTCCTTAATATGGAAGGAATACCAAGAGGAAATGGTTGCGGAGGAGTGTTTACCTTGGTAAATACTAAGGAGAAATGGTTTACCACTGAAAAAGGAAGTAATTGGGGAGTAACTATGCTTTTTATATACATACAGTATATACAGTTCTTCTGTCCAGTTTGATTTTTACTTAAACACCTTTTATTTCTTATTGTGTGTTTGTATGTACATGGATGGTGGGAGGCACATGTGTCAGAAGACGACTTTGTGAAGTCTATCCTCTCCTCGCCTTTGTGAGAATCCCTTTACCCACTGAGCCATCTCACAATCCCCTGTTTGGTTTTTTTTTAAAGGCTTATTTATGTATATGTGTATTGTCTGAATGTATGCATTCAGACCATAGTGTACATGTGAGTGTGTGCACACACACACACTTACACCACTGAAGAGGACTAGGGCAATAGGTAGGTTAGTAAGATGTTTGACATACGAACATGAGGACTAGACAATCCCCAAACTCATACAGTCAATCCCAGTGCTAAGGAAGCAAAGACAGACAGATCCATAGGACCCACTGGCTAGCCAGCCCCTCCTACTTGGCAAGCATCAGGCCAGTGTGAGGCCTACCTCCTCTAGCACCACCTTCCTTTCTCTCTCTTCTCTATGTGTAGCCAGACTTCTGGATCCTTTGTAGGCTCTTTTTTCTTCCACCCTTTCAACCCTCTAACACTAGATAGGAGAGGAAAAAGGATAGAGGGGAAAGGGGGTCTTGTCATTATTAGACTACTTCCTGCTGATTAGGGGCATGGTTCCTTGGGGGCAAGTTTGATCTTTGCTGTCAGGATACCTAATTTCTTCTTCTTGTTTCAAAATCGTGCCCCTGGCAGAGCACAAGGCAAATCATAGTCAGCTGCTGAGAACAATCTGAAGCAGGCCCATGTCCCACACCTGGGGTTAAAACAAAACCTATTCTTATGATATTTCTGTGTTTTTAAAGAAACCAAAATTCTCACTATATCTATGTCTCCCCGCCCCACCCGATCCATCAGTGAGAAGGACATCCAATGGCAGAGACTCCAGCAGCTGTCTACTGTGGCCCCTGGACACTGCATGGGCTGCAACAAAGTCTTCAGACGTCTGTCTCGGCGGTATCCTTGCAGGTAATGGAAAGGCAGAGTCTGGGACAATTTAGAGGCCCATTTACTCAGGAAAAGAAAGACCAGGGGAACTGCCTGTTTCTGTTTGATCCATTTGGTTTTTAAGGACTTTCTCTTTGGCATCTATTTCAGCATGTATGTGTATACATGTTTGTGTGTGTGTGTGTGTGTGTGTGTGTGTGTGTGTGTGTGTGTGTGTGTGTATGCATGTGAAAGTCAGAGAAAAACTTGTAGAAGCTGGTTCTCTCCTACCTTGTGGGTTTCAGGGATCAAACTCAGGTCACCCAGTTTGGTGGCAAGTGCCTTTACCCACCCACCCCCACCCCCACCCCCGATCCATCTCACCAACTGCAGTTTAGCTGGTAATTTTGAGACCATAAACCCCAGGCTGACATTAAACTCATTATGAGACCCAGGTAGAACTCAACTGTATGATCCTCCAGTTTCAATCACTCCTGCACAGTGACACTATAAATGTTCATCACCATGCTAGGGTGTAGGAAATGGGTATTTGCAAAGAGCCACTTGAGCCTGACCCTACATGTCACACCATCTGACTACTGCTGCTAAGTAAAATCCTGAAATAGAACAGTGGGGGCAGGACCACAAAGGAAGGAAGATAGATCTTGGAAGACAAGGCCAGTAACCTCCCAGCGTGCACTGCTGGGTTTCTGTCTTGGGTGAGGGTTCCTGCACCTCTATACAAAAAGAATACTCTCTTCCCTTCCATTGATTTCATGGGGAGGACGAACAGGAGGAGGAAAGAGAAGCTGCCACCTGAATTAGAGGTTCTGGAATGAGGTATCAAGACAGGCTGTAGGAAAAGGGAAGCATCCTGAACTAGTCCAAAGATGCCCTGCTGGACCAGGAGGACAGGCAGCTCCTCCCCTAGAAGCCAGTCCAGGCTTCCCTGTTTCCATTTCCAGGCTCTGTGGAGGCCTGGTTTGCCACGCATGCTCCGTAGACTACAAGAAGAGGGAACGTTGTTGCCCAGCCTGTGCCCAGCAGGAAGAAATCCAGGTCACCTGACCAAGATAGCACAAGAAACCTAAGACCAGCCACCCACCAGTTCACTCTCTCCATTTCTCTTCACAACTCTGATGTCTGACTACTCTTTTCTTCTGGGAGCTGGTGAGCTGGGGCCCCAGCACTGCTGTGGAGGGTCAGAAGGAACAGCCGGCAGTCCACAGATAGACCTAGTGTTGCCTTTCCCATGGACGGGGCTGGGTAGAGCATGCCCACAGCTCTAGAAGCATTGTGTCTGAAGAGGAAGACAAGCTATAACCTCTTTGTAAAGTCCCTTGAAATACAGTGAATCGTGACCATGAGTAAAAGCAGCCCAGCGCCCAGCTGTTTCCTAGCCACATTCCCCCTCCCCCATCACCACAAGAAGTAAAGCCCAAATACACTGGGCTCCTCAGGAGCCTCCCCTCTGAGCTCCTTTAGGAATCATTGTCTTGTCTCATGTTTCACAGATGTCCTGAGGTGCTGTTGACATTTAATAAACATTGTGTAAGTATGATGAGTTTTTACTTTAATACACATCTGTAAAGCCATCTCCAGACACAGGCATCAGATCCAAGGTTTCCACACGGTCCTCCAGCTCCTGCCTCCATGCTGAGGCAACCACTGACCTTGCCTCACGTTACCTGGAAGCCCAGTCGCTTCCTTGAAATCTGTAGTAGAAATGGAATTGTACAGTTCACTCTATTATTGCTACCTCAACACTGCATAGTTGGTTTGAGGTTTGTTTAGGTATTGTGTACACCTCTGATTCTTTCCTACATTGTGTGTGTGTGTGTGTGTGTGTGTGACATGCATCCACTCAACATTCATGATTCATGTGGAGGCTAGAGGACAACTTGTTGGAGCCAGCTCTTTCCTCTTTCCTTCCACCATGTCATCTGCAAGGAATTGGCTTTAATAATCCATACAGGTATCAAAATCCCTGCAGGTACCAAACTCCCAGTATATATATATATATATATATATATATATATATATATATATATATATGTATACATATATGTATGTATACATATACATATATGTATGTATACATATACATATATGTATGTATACATATACATATATGTATGTATATACACACACACACACACACACATATATATATCTCCAATGCACAGTTTCACACATGCTTTAAACCAATTCCAGATTACTGAACATGCCAAATATGTTATAAATTCTATGTAAACAGTGTTCTGTAGAACGATTACAAGAAAAAGTCTGAACATGTCCAGTGTAGATATAATTTTTCAAATGTATTTTCAACCTGCAGCTAGTTGAATCTGGGAATACAGAAATCATGAAGGCAGATCCCACAGATACAAGGGGCCAACAGTATTTTTCCCAAGAGGCTTGTGTTCTACTGTCCCATATGTCCCATAACTCAACATATGAGAGTCCCAGCTACTCTCCCAGACATCTGGCTTTGCTGTGCAGAAGAGGCATGGGGCACAGTGCTCTCTGTCCTTTTCCTTTCCGTTGTTATGATGACTTGGGTACACTGTGAGTACCTGGAACTCAGTCCCAGTGACTCAGCATTGGAGCTCGCTTAGTCAGACTCTGATAAAAACAGGAGATGAGTTGATCTTGAGTAAGATCATTTCCCCTGCCGTCTCCGAGAAGGCTTATGCAAACCGTGATGTTCATTTACTAGGCACTAACTGCAGCGCTTCTGAGAAACCTGTTATAAAAGAAATGTTGGCTCACTCTATAACAAGGCAATTAACTGCCCTACCCAGCCTCTAGAGAACACTACAAACCCTAGACAGGCATCCACACTGTCCCGGTCCACACTGCAGGAGCCTCTGCAATGCCTAGGCAATGTTGTGGCTCCAAGCAGAGCCTGGAGACAGCCCTTAAGGGTCTTGGCTACCTAGCGTTGCCTTCTATTGCTTGCATGGAGTAAGAATTTAACAACAGGAGTTTCTGCCCTGGAGCACTGGGAAGAACTTGCCCTCAGCAAATGCAGTCACAAGGTGATGGACAAAGGAGGCCCCCTCAAACAACTGGGGGACTAGAATCATCCTCAAAGAGTGTACTCCTTCCTGGGGATTGGCCTGACCTATGTGATTTTACCAGAGCAGAGTTTAGCTGAAGAGAAACTAGAACATTTTCCTAGACTTTGGGAATCCTTTAAAGAAAAGTTCCACAGTGGTCACCATAGGCTACCCCAGAGCTTCTCCCTGCAAGGGTAGCAGGCTTCCACCAGTGACTTTAAGGATCACACCCAGTCACAACAGCCCCTACAGGGGCACATGGGAGATGCCTCCAGTGAATGTCCCCAAGCCTCACTCTGAAGAGTCTGGAGCCCTGCTTGAGCACACAGGGTCTGAGCTAATGAGGTCAGTTCATCATTGTCACAACTTCATTTGTGCTACCAGGCTGGAGAGGCCCTGAGAGGTTTGCAACACGTCACATAGTTCTTCAAGCTGTGGGACATTCTCAAGTCCATCAGCCTTCCCCCGCCCCCCCTCCGCCCCCATCAAACGTTACCAATTTAGCAGTGTTCACCAAAAATGCAGGAATTGCTTGTGACACTTATCACACTGTGATTCATTTGGGAAGACAGAGACAGACTCACAGCTGGTATCCCTGCTTTCAAGATGCAAAGGGACAAACAGCCAGATGATTGATCACAAAACCTGGACTGAACATAGAAGCAAAAAGGAGAATCCAATCAGAGGACTGGAAGAGTATCCCAAGGAAAGGGAGTACACAGAAATCTCCCCCCTTCTCCTACCCCCACCCCCAAAATAGAATAACCCCTAGGGATCTACATGGCATTCTCAGAGGTTGAAGAGTTCAAGGTATGGGCAGAAGTAAGAGAGGTCAGTCACAAGGATATCTGTGACCACATCAGGACTGACTTCACTAAGGTCCTTAAAGGTTTTAAAGAGGAATATGGAGTAAGCATATTTACAATTTAGGAAGATCTTCCTCTCTGCCAAATATATGATAGGTTAAAGGGAAACACTTGAGGCAGCCATCGTGGAGGGTGCAAGAAAATGGAGGAGGAAGAGGTGGAGGATGGAGAGGAGGAGGAGGAAGAAGAGAGGAGGAGGATCATTCTAAATGCTTCATAGAGACTTGTTTGTCCCTGTAACAACTATGGGCAGTAGCTGTTCTCATTTTTTGTCCTTTATATGAATGGTGAAACTAAGACCCAGTGAGAGCAGATTGCTTGCTGTAGGTTTATAGCCCATAAGTGAATTCTAACTCAGTCATCCTGGCTTAGGAACCCAGAAGAATTGTGTAAGTACTGTTTAGGAGAGAGAGATTGAAGTGTTGCCTAACACTGTCTGGGAAGGTGGTATAGAGAAGATAAGCAAGAGGGAAGGTGAGGAAGAATGGGGGTGGGGGAGAGAAGGTAATGCAAGTCTCCAGCAGAGGCAGGGGAGGAAACAACAGAACTGTCATGAGGGACAACACCAGCATCAGGAGTGAGCATGGCGAAGCTTGAGCAAAGGTTCTCACCGCGTGGGTCGCGACCCCTTTGGAAATCAAATGAATATCAGACACAAAATTACAGTTATGAGGCGGCAAGAAAAATGACTTTGTGGTTCGGTATGAGGAACTGTAGTAAAGGGTCGCAGCATTAGGGAAGTAGAGAACCCCTGATCTAGACTGTTGTACATATTGAGTTTGCAGCATCTGGGGAGCTTAAGGGAGACTGCAGGTAATCAGTACATATGATGTTGGGGCTTAGGAAGGAAGTTGGGACAACAGGTGCTAAAGACAGAGGGCTGGAGAGATGGCTCAGCGGTTAAGAGCACTGACTGCTCTTCCAGAGGTCCTGAGTTCAATTCCCAGCAACCACATGGTGGCTCACAACCATCTGTAATGGGGATCTGATGCCCTTTTCTGGTGTGTTTGAAGATAGCAACACGTGTACTCACAAAAAATAAATAGATAAGTATTTTTTAAAAAAAAGACGCTGACCAGTGATCCTAGCTGGCTAAAGCCATGGAGGCCATCAGACTCACCATGAAAAGCTAATAGACTGAGAAGACCAAGGTAAAACCTCAAGGCAAATGAGAAAGTAGGGGTAAATGCGAAGAGAACAAGTGAGCAGGACTCAGTGATGGAGACATGAAAGAACAGTCACTTTCACCATGAAGTTCAAAAACATCCAGTAGACTCGGTGGTGCAGCTCAGCGGTAGAGTACCTGAAGTATGCGAGGCTCTGACATCTGTCCCCAGCATCAAAATAAACAGGACGGCTGAGACACTCAGCCAGTAGAAGCACTCACAGCCAAGCCTGACATCCTAGCTTCGATCCCCAGATCACACCTAGTAGAAGAAGAAAATCCACTCCCGCAATGCGTCCTCTGACTCCCATACATGTGCTGTGGGACACGCATGTGCCTCTCACACAAAACAAGTAAGTGTAAAACGATTTAAGTAAATAAAGCAAAAGCACAGCAAGCTGAGAGGAAATACGTTAGCACGACGGATAGGCCCTCACAATATACTCCCAAGTTATGTAGTGTCCACAAAAAGCAATGACAAAGAACCCTAATCCAAGGCAAGGGGAAAATAGATAAGAATGAGTAATTCACTGAGGAAACTACAAGTAGAGCATAGAGTTTTAGGGAAAGAGACTCAGCCCTGCCCGCCTGCAGGCAAACAGGTAGATGAGCAAAAGCAGTCGAGCAGGCTGGTCGATAGCCGGGAACCTAGCCACTGAGTTGAAGACCCAGGGAGAGTCCAGAGGTCTCTGTTTATCAGCACTTGGAGCGTACGAGTGTCAGATGACTGGCTGATGGAGTACACTTGGAGTGTACGAGTGTCAGATGACTGGCTGATGGAGTACACTTGGAGTGTACGAGTGCCAGATGACTGGCTGATGGAGTACACTTGATGTGTATGAGTGTCAGATGACTGGCTGATGGAGTACACTTGATGTGTACGAGTGTCAGATGACTGACTGATGGAGTACACTTGATGTGTACGAGTGTCAGATGACTGGCTGATGGAGTACACTTGGAGTGTATGAGTGTCAGATGACTGGCTGATGGAGTACACTTGATGTGTACGAGTGTCAGATGACTGACTGGCTGATGGAGTTACAGCATGGCAGGATCAGGGTCTACCACTTTACGAGGTCCAGGCAAGGGAGCGCCACCCTTCCCTCGGTCTGGCATGTCAGACACGTCCTTGGGTCTGGCTTCTTTGATTTGATTTTAATGTTTATTTTTTTAAGATTTATTTATTTATTATATGTACGTACACCGTAGCTGTCTTTAGACACTGCAGAAGAGGACATCAGATCTCATTACGGATGGTTGTGAGCCACCATGTGGGTGCTGGGATTTGAACTCAGGACCTTCGGAAGAGCAGTCAGTGCTCTTAACCGCTGAGCCATCTCTTCAGCCCCTGATTTGATTTTAATATGCCCAAGTGTCTCTACACTCTCAATTCATCCCCCCCAAGAAATGTATAGGATAACACTATTTTTATCCCCAGGAATGTCATTCATTCATCAATCTATGCTATATGGGTGGTGCCAGGCAGATGGTGGTACTTGAGAGTCCATGTGGGGGGTATAATCAAAATAGGGTCTAAAAGTGCTTCTTAGAGCAAAAGATGTCTCGGGGCAAAGCACAGCCTGAAGACCTACTGGTTTTTGTACAACATGGAGTACCTTAGAGTAGGGCATAGCCTGATCTCAACAATGTGGATGGTGGTTATCACAGGGAAAGATTTGAGTGAAGAGAACACACATAGGTTCTACGTATGTGCTTTTGTCTTCCTTGTCTCATCTCCAATCTGCTTGTATTTAGATATTAGTTTGCTAATATGAAAACAATCCAACTGAAGAACAAAGGTTGCCAGGGTTACCCCCACTCCCCAGTCCTGGCATCTCTGGTCACCATCGCATAGTAGGAAAGGAGCCCCTTTGTAGCATGTTGTGGAGCAGCAAATGAGAGGCAGGCAAGGAAGAACATAGCAACTGCAGAACAGAGGCAAAGGGTTCTGAGACAGAGGGAGAAGGGCTAAGTTCAGGCTGACTGTGAAGAGCCAATTGTGGCAGAAGGCAGATCCTCACCCGGGAGAGAAGGCAGGGGCCCCCAGCCAGGGTGGGGGCTCACAAGAAACGGAAGCACACCAGCTCTCTTGCTGACCCTGAGAGGAAGAAAGGAAGTGCAAATGCAAGTTCAGCCAAGTCCACCAGCAGGGTCTGTGGTAGCCATGTCTTCCTTGTTAAACGGGAGGCACTGGCTGGGAAGGAAGCTGACCTCTACCTTCAGATTGGCAGGCTCCTCTAGAAGCCATCAGAAGGCATTAAAATCCCAAGAGCTCACCTCAGAATCACCAGGCAAACCTGAGTCTGGAGTCAGAGTCCCAGAACAGACTAGCTGCTTCTCTGTAGGACACCTCCCTTGGGGGTGGGACATTTGGTCCCAACAACCTCCAGGACTTCCCCATCAGTAGCCCAGGTCAGTAGTTTCCACATCACAGCTGTCTCTCTTTCTTCCAGTTCAACCAGCCCTGACGGCTCCCAAGCCTTGAGTCACAGAGAGCTGGGAGCCACTTCACTCACCACAGCATCGTAGAGCTCCTGCAGGTAGGAGAACTGATGGATCACTGACTGGGGAATATATTTCTGGGAACTCTGCCTTTCCTGGAGCCCTGGGAAGCGGCGTGCCACATTGTAGAAACTCAGAGATGAGGTCTGCATCTTCAGGTAGCTGGCGCTAGCTATGGCAAAACACTTTTTACAATAAGTGTGCCCCATATCCGCACGGGCTAATATGGAAGTCACTGGTTACCTATGGTTGCTGAGCCCTTGAAATGTAGCAGCAACTGCCACTTAAGTAAATTTATGTTTGTGTGTGTGTGTGTGTGTGTGTGTGTGTGTGTGTGTGTGTGTGTACCATGGAATACTCCTGGAGGTCAGAAGATAGCTTTGTGGAGTCAGTTCTTCACATGAGATCTGGGGATCCAACCCAGGTCACCCAATGTAAGTGCTTTTTTGCCAACAGAACCATCTCCCCAGCTTCCAATGAAGTGAATTCTATTCTATCTCAGCTGCTTTTCATTTAGAGAGCTAAATAAATGGGCTATAGCTACAATTCCAGGCAGGAAAGACCTGAAGCAAACCAGTGTGTTCTAGGAGAGCAGCATAAACCCAGAGAGAGATAGTGCTTTTACCCTGATCCCGGAGGGACCGAGATTAGAACTCTTTTTTTAAAAAACAAAACTAGGTGGCATAGGCTACATAGTAAGACAAAACAAAATTAAAAAAACAACAACAGATACAAGAAAAAAAAAACCCAGAAGTGAGCGATTAAGAAATGCCCAATCTGGGTTCATTTCCCACACCAGTGGTATTTGATTTGTCTGGGACAAAGCACTTACCTATGGAGCTAGGAAACCTGGAGACCGGGACCCTGCTCCTTGTTGCAATTGATGAATGAAAATGTAAGAGCAGACTTTAATATCTATTTAAAAATGTTTATGGTCCAGTTCAGCTGTGTCACTCAAGGTAAGTTGCCTAACCTCCAGGGACTCGGCTTCCTCAGTCAGAACATGCCGACTTCATTGGTGTGGGGGTTGAAAGACAAAATAGACAGTAAAATCCCCTTTTCCCGAGAGGCGGCAAGCCAGTCAGCCATCCAGATTACAACCAGCTGACAACTAATATGACAGTCATTAACCAGGTCAGAGGATGTGAAGGTGCCCACAGGAGTTGGCCCTGAAGACTAGGTAAGCTTGCTTCTCTCCCTGACTCATCCTCTGACTGAGGATGTGATGGGAGAGGCCAGTCATCTGTAGTAGATACACTATCTCAATTCTAAGAATCATGGTATAAGCTACTGCTATGGCGTGTGTGTGCATATATGCGTGTGTGTGTGTGTGTGTGTGTATGTCACACATATCTACCACTCAAACCGTAGGTAATGATCCTTTCCCTACCAGGTTTTAGCATCCACTGGCCCAGACCAGATAAACACTAAAGAGTAATTGCTGAAACTGAACTCAAAGATCCTTCCCCTAGGGTAGACCACTTCAGTGATTGTGACCCACAGTGTGTGTTCTCTAGACTCTGCAATACAATTGTCCCCTGGGCATTTCGGGAAGGAAGCAGATAATGGGTCTTCATGACTCTACCTTTAGTAATCCTGTCATTTGTAAATCACTAGCAAAGGTGACAAGATACATTCCTGGTGTCACGTTTTCAAAATGTGTCAATACCGGGTCCGGATTTTCACTTTTACCAAAAGGCCGTTTTTGCCGGAGAGGGGGTTGGCTCCCCGGGTGAGACAGCAACGCCCTGGAACTGAAATCCTCAACTTGCTGCCAAGTCTTATGAGTCAAAAAAGCACAGCAACACCCCAAACTGGACACATGGTTGGCACAGGAGGCTGGGAGAAAAGCCAAAGATGAGGGAGGAAGGGTTGGAGCCCTGTGTCAGGGTGAAGCTGTTCAGAGGTACATAGCAAGGCATGAGAAAGAGTCTGGGCGCTTGTGAAGAGTTTAGGGCAGAGGGAAAATGAGCAGCTTCCAGTCCAGGGAGGAGAGTGGCTGGAAGCGCCAGGACCTCAGAGCTCAACTCTGCTGCCTGTTGAACCAGCTGAGGGGCCTCGCTTGAACCAGAAAGAGCAATGGTTCAGCTCCAGGGCAAGATAGAACCACCTGGGCTGGCTGGAACGGGGAGAATCGAACCCCCAGCTGCAGGAGCCAGAGGCTTGGAAATTATAGAAGAGACAGCTGTGGTCCTGAGCGAACCCCCTTCCTCTGTCTGGGCCTGCTTCCTCCCCGCTGAGACCTGGAAAGACAGGCTAGAAAGACTCATCGGGTCACTTCTCGATATGAACTCTCTAAATCCACAAGATGACTCCATCCGTGGGCGCTGGGTTGAGAATTCATACTTAAAACATCAAACTCATCTCACGCCCTCAGGAGCTCCTCCCTGCTTGAGCAATTCTAATCCATCCTTCACTTCCTCTAGAGAGTTTCACTGCTCTTCATGGGTCACAGCTGCCTACCTTAGGTGCCCCACAGGTGAAAAGCCAGCAGCCAGCATCCTGGCGAGTCTGGAACACGCCCTATCACCACCTGGAATTTCTCTCTGTCACTCAACACCCAGCCTGACCATGAGTGTGCCCCTCCTCCCTGGCTTGACCCCCCCCCCCAAACATTATGCCTCCTTAGCACAGAGGAAGAACTTCTGGTCCCCTTTCTGGCCCCCTGCAAAAACTACTTAGAACTACTTGCAATCCAGCCCCTACCATTGGCCTGCAATCTTCCCAAGCCTGCCTTCCCTTCTTGCCTGGGCTACAGTTGGGTCTGGAAATAGATATACCAGGCACTGAGGACTCTCACACCTATGCGGCACTTATGGGTTGTATTCCTAAAGAGGACAAGAATTGGGGTCCGAGTACAATGACTTGGTTGTCTGTTGTTGAAATGTTTCCCAGCCATGGAGCTTCTGGACTAATGCAAATTCCAAAGAACTGGTACTTCCATTCAATCCAGGAACTCCTACAGCATCACAGAGGACATGACGGGGCCCTCAGTTGAAAATGTTTCCTTTGTCATTCCAGCAGTAGCTACTTCATTACTTTGCAGCCTACGAGACAGCAAAAGATGGTGGTGCCCAAGCTTCCATGCAATGAGAGGGGGCTGTGCTCACATTGACTGAAAGATAATTCAGGTTCTTAGATCTATGGGTTTGTGGCTCTGTGGAAGAGCATGCACTTAGTGTGTGCAGGGTCAATCTTCGGGAAGAATGATAAAGCAAAATGCTTAGGAGTGAACATACCTAATATAACAGATACAATCTTCTGATGATAAACTATAGGCAGTGCGTGGCGTGGACAAACTAATGACTGAAATCCAGCTGCACCACGACAAACCTATGGTCACAGGCTGTTTACTGGGCCTCTCTGGGTCTCATTGTCCCACCAGCAAACACGAGCTAATTATAGCACTTGTGATGGCTGAGGGAAATCTTGCACAAGGCAGATCTCAACTGTCATCTTCCATCCCTTTCCTCTGTGCCTTCAGCCATGAATGCATCCCTCTCAGAGATTAGTACGTTAATTTTTTTTTTTTTTTGGTTTTTCGAGACAGGGTTTCTCTGTGTAGCCCTGGCTGTCCTGGAACTCACTTTGTAGACCAGGCTGGAGATTAGTACGTTAAAACGCAGACATCAGCCCTTGTCCCCTCCTCGCCTGTGGCTGTGCATTGCTAGCCCCCGCTGGCCCTCTCCTCTGAGAGTCCGCCTTCCATCCTGGCCTGCCCCTGCTGTCTAGGCAGCCCTCGCAGCCCTGCATTTTACCTGGATTCCAAAATCTAGCTACCTACCAAATTCAAGTGGGCAAGTTTGAGGAGCAAGCTTTTACCCAACAGGCCATGTTCCCAACCTCGTGTTGTGATGATTGTTTTGTTGATGATGATGATGGTGGTGATGGTGATGGTGAAGTTTTGGATGGGGTCTCAGAATAGACTTGAACTGCTTTGTAGCCAAAGATGACTTTAAAGTCCTGATCTTCCTTCCTCCACCCCCAGTATGCTGAGTGCTGGGATTGCCGGCAGATGCCGTCATACCTCATTTATTCAGTTCTGGGAGCCCTACCTAGGGCTTTGAGAATCTCAGGTGAGCATTCTAGCGCCTGAGCTCCACCTCCGCCCATTTGTGTCATTTTCTTTTCATTTATTTTTAACTTTTTATATATATGGGTGTTTCACCTGCAAGTATGTATATTTATCATGTACATGCCTGGTACCTGAGGAGGACAGAAGATCCCTTAGAACTGGGGTTACTGGGAGTTGTTGTATGTGCTAAAAAACCAAGCCCGAGTACATTACAAGAGTAGTCAGTGCTCTTAACCACTAAGCCATCTCTCCAGCCCCATTTTTTGTTATTATTTTATTGCTTTAATATTTGTATTTGCTTTGTAAGATTGTACACCTTTTTAATGTTTTACTAGCACATTTTAGTTATGCATATGAGTTTAATTATAACATTTTCATATATATGTATATGTACATATTTATGTATGTGTATGTGGATATAATATATAAAATATAAAATATATACACATATATAAATCATATATATATATATATATATATATGGTTTTTTGGAACAGGGTCTTAGTTGGCCTCAAACATGCTGTGTAGCCAAGGATGTACAAATTTTATATATATATATATGTGTGTGTGTGTGTGTGTGTGTATATATGTGTATGTATCATATATACAAATTATATATATGTATATAATATATTCAAACTATATATATATATATATTCATATATTTGTATATATATATCATATATATGAATTCAAATTATATATATATATATATGTATATATAATTTGTACATCCTTGGCTACACAGCATATTCGAGGTCAACCAAGACCCTGTTTCAAAACACAATCTTGAAGAGAACTGTAGTTTTTATCCCCCACAAATGTCTCACTTATTATATATTACTATTTGGTCTCAAATGCTTACTGCTATCATTTACAAACTTGAAGGAAGTATTGTCTTTCTTGCAATATGCAAGCCAATGGAAAAATCCTCACACCCCAGTTTCTTTGAGGGGGGACAGACAAGAATCGGGGTGGCTTTGCCATGCAGTAACCTTCATCTCTTCTCTATTGACAGGATTAAGTTTACCTCCAAAATGGGAGAAATCAGGGTGGATAATTTCAACCTTGAAGATTACTTCAGTGGAGATGTTGGAATGTACAATTATAGCTCTGGCATGCCCTCTATTCTGCCAGATGCTGCTCCATGCCACCAAGAGAACCTAGGTATCAACAGATACACTGTGGTTACAATATATGTCCTGGTGACTCTGCTGAGCCTTGTGGGAAACTCCTTGGTGATGCTGGTCATCTTATACAACCGGAGCACCTGCTCAGTCACCGATGTCTACCTGCTGAACCTAGCCATTGCTGACCTGTTCTTTGCCCTGACCTTACCTGTCTGGGCTGCATCTAAAATAAAGGGATGGATTTTTGGCACAGTCCTGTGCAAGATAACCTCATACCTGAAGGAGGTTACCTTCTACAGCAGTGTTCTGCTGCTAGCCTGCATCAGCATGGACCGCTACCTGGCCATCGTCCATGCCACAAGTACACTGATCCAGAAGAGACACTTGGTCAAGTTTGTGTGCGTAATCATGTGGTTACTATCACTAATTCTGGCCCTACCCATCTCAATTCTACGGAACACCGTTAAGGCAAACCCTTCTACCCTAGTCTGCTATGAGGATGTAGGTAACAATACGTCCAAGTTGAGGGTGGTACTGCGCATCCTGCCTCAGACCTTTGGCTTCCTCCTGCCCCTGCTCATCATGCTGTTCTGCTATGGGTTCACACTGCGCACGCTCTTTAAGGCTCACATGGGGCAGAAGCACCGGGCCATGCGGGTCATCTTTGCTGTCGTCCTCGTCTTCCTGCTCTGCTGGCTGCCCTACAACCTGGTCCTGTTCACAGACACCCTCATGAGAACCAAGCAGATCAAGGAGACCTGTGAGCGGCGCAATGACATCAATAGGGCCTTGGATGCTACTGAGATTCTCGGCTTCCTCCACAGCTGCCTTAACCCCATCATCTATGCCTTTATTGGCCAGAAATTTCGCCATGGACTTCTCAAGATCATGGCTACTTATGGCCTTGTCAGCAAGGAGTTCTTAGCCAAGGAGGGCAGCAGGCCTTCTTTCATTGGCTCGTCTTCAGCGAACACCTCCACTACCCTCTAAGACTGTTCACCTAAACTGTGGCCCCGCAGGGTTCCTTCTTGTCCTTCAGCATGGCTCATTACCAGAGACTGTGGTGTCTGAATTGATGCAGCCCCTCCTCTACAGTTACAGGGAGACAGAGGCCACATTCTTACCAGAGCCCCCATCGCAGAGTTTAGAAGCCCTATGCTGGATGTTCACTCCCGTCCATCTTGGTATGCGTACTGATAGAGTTGGTCCATCCTAACACTAGACCCCAAACACTCTTTTCTAAGAAGCACACATTAAAATTACAGTGAGATACTGTCTCCTACCCATCAGAACAGTTAGCAGTAAAAGGAAGAGGTGGAGGAGAGAAAATAGCAAGTGTCATTGAGCCGGGCAGTGGTGGCGCATGCCTTTAATCCCAGCACTTGGGAGGCAGAGGCAGGTGGATTTCTGAGTTTGTGGCCAGCCTGGTCTACAGAGTGAGTTCCAGGACAGCCAAGGCTATACAGAGAAACTCTGTCTGGAAAAAAAAAATAAAACCCCTTTAAAAAAAAAAGAAAAGAAAAAGTGTCATCAAGGAAGTAGAAAAGGGAAACTTTCAACCTTACTGGTAGACACGTACCATAGAACCCCATGCGCAGTGGGACATAGCATAGCAGTTTTCCATAAACCATTAAATACAGAATTGCCATGTAATCCAGCAAGTCCATCTCTAAGTCGAGTGCCCAAAAGTACTGAAAGCCAGGGCTCAGAAACTTAACGCCAATGCTGGAAACAGCATTATTCATAAGTCAAAACAACTAAAACAACAGCCAACAGATGAATGGGTAAGTTAAACAAGGTATCTATACACAACTGAAGAGCATCCCACAACAAGAAGTGCCAAGAACAATCCAATAGTGATGACTTGAGGCTGGATGACGGAAACGCCCTGAAGGTAGCAGTGTGAAAGTACTCTAGCCATTGTATTAAAGGTGTTAAAATGACAGCTAGGGATTGCTTGCTGGGAGAGTGCTTATTTAACATTTCTGAGAACTCAGGCTGGAACCCTAGCACCTCAACAAACAAAGAAACCAAAAAAAAAAAAAAAGCTAAAAATGGTCATTTTTGTTATGTGTGTTTTACCTCAGTTTACCAAAAATATAGAAATCTAAGTCTAAAAAAACATGTTCTTTAACCACTGAACCAATGCAGAGCTATCTACCTTATAATTTCTTGTAAAGTATGACCATTAAATGTCCTTTTAAAAAATACATAGACCACTTGTAGTTGGGTATTTATTTCAGTACTTCCAAGGAGACGCTGGGCAATGGTAAACAGAAGTCTTGGGTAAGAGTTCGTTGTTGTTGTAATTGGCTGGTTTTTTGTTGTTTGTTTTTTTTAACAATCTTCCTCACCACCCGTGTGTGTTTGTGTGTTAGCACATGTACATAGGTCAGAGGACAACCCACTGGCAAGGGTCCTTACTTGCTGAACCATTCACTGTCCCCCAGAGTGAGGAGATGAGGACAGAGCCCTGCTTGTCCCTGCCTGTCCCTGCACGTCTGTCCCTTCATGCCCAGCCCAAGCCCCCTTCAACTGAACATAGATCATTTGCAAGAACCGTGTGCTGGATGCCTCTGGTGTTCCCACGTCCTTGGTTGGAACAGCACTCAAAAGCATCAGGAACAGGCTTAGAAGGCACAGAGGGTCAGAAGTTCAGCTACTCAGCTCCTTGGAGAATCCTGGCGGCCGCGAGGCTCCAGCAGCAGATCCCAAGGAGAGTTGTTCTCCCCCCCTTCTCCCCTTTCCAACACCTACCCTCATTCACGGTGTGGCAAGCAGGTACTAGTTCCAAGTGGGGAGGTGATTTGTAACCTGTCAGAGGAGACAAGGGGTTTGAGTCATTCTTGCCGGGAGGGGTGGGTTTGAGTATGGGTTGGGTTCAGTTTTAAGTCTTCTGTATGCCAGGTTGACCTGAAACTTGCTACATAACTGGGGATGAACTTGATCAAAAGATCCTCCTGCCTCCGCTCCCAAGTGCTGGGATTACAGATGTGCACCACCGTGTCCAGTTTATATGGCACTGGGGTTGAACACAGGACTCTATGCATGCTAGACAAACACTCTACCAGCTGAGCTATATCGCTAGCTTCTGAATTATCTTTTCAATATTCATTGACTGGCAGATTTTCCAGGGGGATTGGGACACAGCAATGCCCTAAACAAACATGTCTCTGGAGGGTCTTTGTCGAGAGGGACCCTGGCTCTGAGCAGACTGCTATGGCCATAGGCTCTTGCTTTAAGAGGAACTGAACCCTATTGTTCCACAAGTTTGAGCAGGAGGGCAGAATGAGGCTTCAGAGTAGAAAGCTTTTTCACTCACAATTTATGAAACTATTCAGCCAAAAGGATTAACTCAGTATACAATCCCTGTTTCAGGCACATTCAATGCCCTGTTCTGAGCTCAGACTCAGGATCAAGTGTGACTCAACTGTACCTCTGATTCAGCAGGACGGAAATGCTGAAGAACACGTAGAGTTGCCAGAGGGAACTGTTGGCTGTTCTCCCTGAGCACGGCACCTGGCCAGATTGCTCCTCAAGATGACTGTCAGAGGGAGGAGGCCAAGTTAAGATTCACCTTTGTTCCAGGTCTCTGCTCTCTGCTCTCTACTCCTCAAACGAGGCCCGGGAGTGCCACCGTCTGCAGAAAATAAGGAAGATACAAGAGCCTGGAGCCAAAGCAGTTGAGATTCAGTTGTACTGAAGTGAACACGGTTGATTGCCCCCCCCACACACACACTTGCTCTCTCTCTGATGTGAACAGTCTTGGCACAAGTCCCTCACCAGTCAGAGCATCACCAGGAAAGGGCAAATGCAGAGCTTCCTTTGAGCTGTTGATTCTTCTCTTCCTTGCTACATTCTAGACCTGAGTCCCACTGTCTAAGGCCCCAGATCTGCTTAGATCTGTCTGCTTTGAACCTGTTTTTCTTGCTTCTTAAGTTGCACTCCTTACAATAACACCTTCTGTCCTGGTCCTGAGTGATCTCCCTCTGAGTTGATGATTCCTCTCCATGCACATTCCCAGTCTCTGCAGGATGGGCTCCCTTCATTGAGCAAAATCAAGAGACTTCCAGTCTATTTGAGGGGGCATTTAAAAGTATCCCCCCCAGGGGCTGGAGAGATGGCTCAGCGGGTAAGAGCACTGACTGCTCTTCTGAAGGTCCTGAGTTCAAATCCCAGCAACCACATGGTGGCTCACAACCATCTGTAATGAGATCTGATATCCTCTTCTGGGGTTTCTGAAGACAGCTACAGTGTACTTTCATATAATAAATAAATAAATCTTAAAAAAAAAGTATCCCCCCAGGAGCTATGGATGTAGTTCCATGGCAGAGTGCTTGCCTGGCATGCATGAAGCCCTGGGTTCAATCCCCAGCACAGCATAAACCAGGCATGATGACACACACCCATCATTCTAGCTGCTAGGAAGTAAAAGGGAAGAGGACGGAGGTTCGAAGTCATCCTCAGCAACACAGCAAATTCAAGAGCAGTCTGACCTACATGAGACCCTGTGGCAAATAAATAAATAAATAAATGCCCAAAAATGTTCCCTAGAGTTGGAGATATAGCTCAGTAGTAAGGGATATAGGTTACCTAGCTTGCTAGAGGCTCTGGGTTTGATCGCCAGTCAACAGCAGTAACAACAACAACAATAATAATGATAATAGTAATAATGGCCACTTTCCCCTAAAAGAAGTTATCCTTGTTTATGTGCCACACTCACATACATGGCACACAGACTCCTGTGGAGAACCGCACCACCTTCAGGGTCAATGAGGTCAGCAGGTTCCCAACCATAGGTGCTGAGGAAACTGAAACCAAGCTGGGTGAAGTAACTGAGTGCTGCCTCATGGCTAGATGGTTCACAGCTCAAATAAATACTCAGCTCAACTTTGCTTTTGTGACCACGAGGTCACATACTTTCTATCACTCAGCATACCCTCCCCTAGACTGACCTAGAACTCAATATGCAGGTCAAAATGGCCTGAAGCTCCTGAGTATTAGGGCTATAGGTATAAACAATACAAGGGAATCGTTGTCTCATTTCAGGCCCCTGAAATATAGTGAGAAATTGTATGGGTAACTTCCCCAGGGTGCTCACACATTCTGGTAGGATCAGTCCATTGTGCCTGTGCCTAGACACATGAATTCATTAAAATAGCATTGCTGAGTGTTAGTGGCGATAACAGAGATGAGAGCCAACTGAGGAGTGGGGACACAGCTGTGGGACCAGCTTGGACAGATCACCTGCTCTGTACTGGTAGATGGTCAAAGAAGCCTTCAGAGCCCAAGAGAAAACTTAAAGACAAAGCAGATCCCTCAGTTGAAGACCCCTGCTATGTGAGTCAGGGTTCAACCCAAGACACAGAGCCAAAAGGAAAGATCTGAGGTGTGACTTCATATCATGGTGGGAGCTGTGAAGTAGTCTGTGCCAGGCTCTTGGCATTGCTTCTGGAACAGACGTGAAATAGGGCATGCACATACATGCACACACACACACACACACACACACACACACACACACACACACACACTGGAGTCTATCAGGACACATTGACATCTACGTTGGTGCAAGCTTACATGAGTGACCGACTGCAGATGCTGGTGACCTGCATCATGAAGAAAATCTTTTCCACACTGAAAGGCTGTGGATTCAGCTGCTGTTCCACACCAACACAACAGCCAGGAGATGAAGACCGTGCCTCAGGCTTGGGCTGACCTTCCAAAGCATTAACAGGCATACTTGCCAATGCCCCCCTTCCAGCTTCCAGATCTCACACAAAGGTCCCTGCTGGCCTGTGCTCTTCTGAAGTCTGAAAGGAAGAAAATTTGGGAAACAGTTCCATCTGAGTTAAGTTGACTCAACATAAACTCTCCAAACAAATGCAACAGAAATGCTAAGCAAAGGAATGGTGGCCACAAACATTAAGAAGCCTACACTTAAGAGGAAGGGCAGGGTGCTCCAAGCACGCAGGGTTTTTGAGACACTGGTAAAGTCTTATTTCTTAACCTTCATGATGGGTGCCAAGGAATCCTTATATTCTTTAAGCTATAAGGTTTCTGTAGCCACTAGTGCATGAGTTATTAGTATGAAAATATTTTGCCAGGCAGTTGGTGGTGCATGCCTTTAATCCCAGCCCTTGGGAGGCAGAGGCAGGCGAATTTCTGAGTTCATGGCCAGCCTGGTCTAGAGAGTGAGTTCCAGGACAGCCAGTGATAGAACAAAGAAACCCTGTTTCAAAAAAAGAAAAAAGAAAGGAAGGGAGGGAGGGAGAGAGAGAGAGAGAGAGAGAGAGAGTGTTTCATCCACTAAAACCAGTGGAGTCAGAAAGGAGAAAGAGATAAGAAGGGCAGCTTGGGCCATTTTGAGGAGTCACTGCAAGGAGTCAAATCCAAGCTTTACAGCCTACAGTTTGAGGTCAAACTTGCCTGATTAGAATATCCTATCTCCCCATTGTTGGTAGGACAGTGAACCAGGTATCTTCAGAGAAAGCAATTAGAGAATGCCTTTTTTATAATGTGTTTGTTTTGTTTTTGAGACAGGGTCTCATTATGTAACCCAGGCCAGTCTTGAACTCACAGTCTTCTACCTCAGCCTCTCGAGTGCTGAGATAGCCAGTCTGCACTTCCATTCCTGGCTGATGAATTCTCTCTCAGTGTGCACTCTTTCATCCAGGAATTGCACTTCTAGGACCCTGTCCTATAGTCATGCTCACATAGCTCATATGGAAAGGATAGACTGCAGCACTATGTGTAAAAGCCAAAGCTTGAAGACAACCAAAATATCCATCCCTGGAGACACGGTTAGAAAAACAATAAAAGTCTGCCCACACTTGAATGTGCTGGTTTAGGAACAAGATTGGAAACAGTATGGTGGTTCATACTTACAGTCCTAACACTCAAGAGTTTCAGGCCATTTTGACCTACATCGTGAATTCTAGGTCAGTCTGGAAGAGGGTATGTTAAGTGAAAGGCTCTCAAACAGAAAATAACATACTATGAGATAATTTGTGAAGCAAATGTCCA
The DNA here is from genome assembly GCA_036184795.1 of Tokudaia tokunoshimensis. Taxonomy (NCBI): domain Eukaryota; kingdom Metazoa; phylum Chordata; class Mammalia; order Rodentia; family Muridae; genus Tokudaia; species Tokudaia tokunoshimensis. The sequence goes on from BTHU01000016.1 coordinate 76,868,873, forward strand.
GAAAAGGCAAATTTATGGATCAGAGAAAGTAGATAGGTGGCTTTTTGTGACTGAGGGTAAGACATGGGAACCAGACTGACTGCAAACACGAATGAGGAGTCCCTTTTCTTTTTTTTTCGTGGTGCTGAGAATCAAACCTATTTTGGTTACTTTCCTGATGCTAACATGCCCTGACAAAAGCAACTCGAAGAGAAAAAGGTTATTTTAGCTTACAGTTTGGTGGCACGGTCCATCAATGTGGGAAAGGCATGGGTGTAGGAACTTGAAGGAGTTAGTCACATCGCATCCCCAGTTAGGAAGCAAAGAGCAGTGAATGCGCCTGCTCAGCTGGCTTTCTCCTCCATGTGAGGTCCACATTCCAAGCCCAGAGAATGGCGCCACCAACTTTTATGATGAGTTTTGCCATCTCAATTAACCTAGCCACCATAATCTTTATAGGCATGCCCAGAGGCTTGTCTCCTACTGGTTCTTGGTCTATCAAGTTGATGATATTAACCATCACAGGTCCTCGGTAGGTAAAGGCATCAAACCTGATGACCTGAGATTGATTCCCCAGAACCTGCATGGTGGAAGGAGAGAACTTATTGCTGCAAGTTGTCCTCTGACCTCCACAAGTACAACTTGACCTGGACAAACACCTACTGAGTTATTGAGTGTGCATCATGTTGTTGAGCACACATATATGCACACACACATAGATACACACACAAAATAAATAAATAAATAAATAAAATAAGTGAGTAAAAATTTAATGAAGAGAGTCCTGAAGCTCTAGGATCTAGACTCAAGTTTAAAACTCACTGATCAAAAGCAATGGAAAAAGAACTATTGTTGCTAAAAGCCTCCCTGAGGGAGACATAAGCAATTTCTACACCTTCTTCTAGGATCTCAGTGACAAACAGAAGTAGAGTCCACCAAAGCTCACTCTAGGGGTTCATTACTTACAGAGCAATGGGTGAAGGGTTGTGGGCAGGAACATAGGTGACCTGAAGGCAGTCACACTGGAGGGCCTACAACCAGTACTGGTGAAGGTTCCCTGGACTGTGTAGATGGAGTGTCCTGTCTTAGTCCTTCCCTGCCTGTATCTTCTAGCCCCTCTCTGAGGCTCTGTTCAGTTAGGGCAGAATTGCATACAACTGATTGGGAGGTGTGCCTGGATACTTAAGTAAGGGTCCCATGAGTATCCTTCTGTGAAGGAAGGTCAGTAGTCAACAAACACAGATGATCTGATGATGATGTTGAAAGGTTAGATTGAAGGATATGCTATGCAACAGCAACTACCTAAATGGGAAGTGAGAAACATTATCTTAAAATGTATGTGGGGGTGACACTGTCACTTTCAAGAATGTGTCCTATAACCTCCCTCATTGCATTCCTCCAGTCTCCAACACTCCCAAGCTCTAGCCAAAGGAAGATGGCCTTGCATCGGGAGCTTCCCTGACCACTCCGGCTGCCCAAGGGGGAGCAGCTGTGGAAGGGGACAGTGGGAAGGAGAAGTAATCATGGCCTCAACTCAAGGCCCTTCCCCCAGCAACTCAGCAAAAGACACCTTTCCAGAGAAAAATGAGGCCGGATACAGTACTGATTTCTCAACAGGGCCTTGCAAAGTGTGATGTTAAACATGTTCCTCTGGTCATCAACAGCAGGGCCAGCTTCCCCTCCATGCTGGCTCTGGGCCAAGCTGACCCAGTGGCAGGCTGAAGCCTTGTTCCTACCAGGTGGCTTGTCCTAGGTTTGGTCTACTTTCTGCTCTATCCTTCCGCCACTCCATCTCGCAATTCTACTAATTATTTTCTTAAGATCCATCCTCCTCCCAAAGTGTAGGCCACCCCAAGGTAACCCCAACAGGGTTTCAGGAGAATGTGAGGATCTAGATAAGGTCTAGAGAAATGCAAATGACCAATAAACATATAAAAAGTTGGCCTGCCACACTAGTAATTTCAGAGATAGGAATAAAATAAAATAATTGTATTTTTCAAAGGGAGAGATAGGGCATAGTGGCATATAACTTTAATCATAGCACTCTGAGGGCAGAGGCAGAAGTATCTCCATGAGTTTGAGTTCAGTTTGGGCTACATAGCCTATGAGTAGTCTTTATGAGTAGTCTATATGAGTGGTCCAGCCTGATCTACATAGCCAGTTCTAGGTCAGTCAGGACTACATACTGAGAGCCTGTCTCAAAAAAAAAAAAATCTAAAAGAGTAACTTAAATTAAAGGGAAGATGGGGTTAAATGCAGTGTCAGATGCCAGTAATGGAAGTTCCAGTGAGGTGGGAGCAGGGAGAAGCAGAACTCAAGGTCACTCTTGGCTCCATGGTGAACTCAAGCCTAGCCTAGGCTAATGAGACTCTGGCTCATAAAAACAAACAGCGATAAAAACACTTAACAAAACATAAAGAGGTTGGTGAGAAATAGCTTTGCGTTATGTTTGGCTGGCCTCCTCCACTGTTCCAAAAGGACTTGGAGAACCTCGTGGACATGCTCCTGCATCCAATGGTTCTTGAAAGACTTGGCTGGCAGAACACAAAATGTGCCCAGTCCTCCTCATTCAACATGCATACCCACACCAAAGTTGCAGTGGACCCCGGCCAGGAATGGATCTTGAGAGCCAACTCAGACCAGCCTCGGAAACTGACAGTCTCAAAAGGATCTCAGAATGGAGACCACGGCTCCACTCCTGCTCTGCTCCCTGATCTCTTTCTTGATCTTCAACTTAAAATCAGACCAGGATGGTGTTGGGGAAACAAACAAATCCAAGGGGCGCTAAAGAAAACAGCATGGCCAGTTAAAATTAGCTAAGACCTCAGAGCAATGAGGGAGCTCAGCAGGTAAAAGTGTTGGCCACGAAAGCCTAGTGGCCTGAGTTTGACTCTGGGTCTCCCAATCTCTGTCTGTCTCTCCCCCTCCCTCCCATCCCCTCTCCTCCCTCCCTCTTCCTTCCCTCCCAGCCTCCCTTGATTCTTTCTTCTCTTGCCCAACACAGAGGCTCCTGTCTCCAGTCCCAACACCACTACATCCCTATAGTGAAGTGGGAAGCAGACAAGACAGAAGCTTGAATACTGATCACAGGAGCAGACACAAGTGAGGCCTTACCTCATAATCAAGGCAGAAGGTAAGGGCTGGAGAGATGGCTCAGTGGTTAAGAGAACTGACTGCTCTGCCAGAGGTCCTGAGTTTGATTCCCAGCACCCACATGTGGCTCACAATCATCTGTAATGGGATTAGATGCCCTCTTCTGGTGTGTGTGAAGACAGCTACAGTGTACTCATATAAATAAAAATTAATACATAAGTATTTCTTAAGTGGAAGGAGAGAACTGACTCCTAAAAATTGACCTCTGACCTCCAAATAACCAGACTTAAATTTGCTGCCCTGCAAATCCAGATCCAGAGTCCAACATCAACCAACAAGACTTGACACTATTTATATATCTAGAACCAAACCAAAGAAGGCATATGTCGCCACCAAGCCTGACAACTGAGTTTAATCTCTGGGTTCCAAAAGGTGGAAAGAGAGAACCAGAGCCTGAAAGTTTTCATATGACTTCCACATGCACACATGTACACACTAAATACATGTAATAAAAGTTTTAAAATCCAAACCACGTAAACTTTGTGCTACATCCAGAGAATGACATTTCATGATGCTGTGTAAACCTACTTAATCAAACAACACTGCAGTTGTTGGAAAGGAGATCTAACAATGTAGCCAAGGTATTCATTCATTCATTCATTCATTCATTTTTTAAAATATAACAAAATGAAATATAATGAGATAAAACAAAAACTATCACATCAAAGTTGGACAAGACAAATCAACAGAAGGAAAAGAGCCCAAGGGAAGGCACAAGAGTCAGAAACCCACTTGTTCACACTCCTAGAAACCCCATAAAAACACTAAAGTGGAAGACATGATATCAGCCCAGAGGCCCTAGTGCAGACCTGTGCAGGTCCTGTACTTGCTACCTCAGTCCCTGGGAGTCCATCTGAGCTCTGTTTGTGTTGACTAGAGCTCCCTGTTTCCTTGGTGTCCTCCATCCCCTCTGTCTCTTACACTCTGCCTTCCCTTCCACGGGGTTCCCTGAGCTCTGAGGGGAGGGATTTCATGGACACATCCCATTTAGTCTGAGTGTTGCAAGGTTTCTCACTCTCTGCATAATGTCTGGCTATGGGTATCTGTACTGTCCCCATCTGTTGCAGGAGGAAGCTTCTCTGATGATGGCTGAACAAGGCACTGATCTATGAGTATGACAGAATGTTGTTAGAAGTCATTTTAATCACTACATTTTTTTCTTCTTTTTTAAAAACCAGCGTTATTTGGTTTTATGCCAGGTCCCTTGGCTACCTAGTCTCAGGTTCTTGGTCACCCAAGCAGTGTCAGGTACAGGTTCCATCTCATGAAGTGGGCTTTAAGTCAAACTAGTTATTGGTTGGTTGCTCCCACAAACTTTGAGCCATCACTGCCCTAGCATATCTTGCCGGCAGGACACCATGGTAGATAAAGGATTTGTGGCTGGCTTGTGCTTATGTTCTCTTTCGAGAGCCTGCAGAGTACATTCCTGTAGCAGAGATCCTGGAATGTAGAGGTGAAGGCTTTATGTCAACAGCAGCTTGACCCCTCCATCTTCAGTGAGTTGTATAGGTGTCATCTTCAGCCATGGACCTTGTTGTCAGTTTGTAGAGAGCAACCTGTAGTTTTGTCAACAGCCTGGGTTGTTTGGGAATTCCCATGGGGTCCCTCTGGTCAACAAGTCAATTAGATGTAACCATCCCATTACTGGGAGCTTCATTTGGTGACAAGAGATGGTCCCCATTATTTGGCAGTTTCAGTTAGATTGTCTTTATATATGTATATATTTTAGGAAGTTTTTACTGTATTAGATTTCCATACGACCCCTCAAATACCCCTTAATTTTAGTTGTCTCTATCTGTATTTTCTCACACCCTTCCCTCACTTCTCCTTTTCCTCTTGATCCTCCCATTACAGTCCCTCCCATCCATTCACAACTGTCTTTTCTATTTCCCTTTCCTAAAGATAACTATCTGTTCTTTCTAAACTCTTAGTCAATGCCTACCCTCTGTGGTTCTATATATTGTGGCTTGGCTATCAATGACTTCACAGCTTGTATCCACTAATAAGTGAATAGATACCATATATATCTTTCGGGGTCTGGGTTACCTCACTCAGGATGATTTTTTTTCCTAGTTCCATGTATTTTCTTACAAATTTCATGATTTCATTTTCTAACGGCTGAGTAATACTCCATTGTGTAAATGTACCACATTTTCTCCATTCATTCTTCTGATGAGAGATATCTAGGTTGTTTCCAATTTCTGGGTATTCCAAATACAGCAGCAATGAACATGGTTGAGCAAGTATTTTGTGGTAGAGCAGAGAATCCTTTGAGTGTATGCCCCAAAATGGTATAGCTAGATCTTGAGGTAGATCAGTTTCCATTTCCTTGAGGAACTGGCACACTGATTTCCATAGTAGCTGTACAAGTTTGCACTCCCAGCAGCAATGGAGGAGTGTTCCTGTTACTCCACATCCTCACCAGCATGGGCTGTCACTTGTTTTGTTGATCTTAGTCATTCTGACAGGAGTAAGATGAAATCTCATAGTCTTTTTGATTTTCATTTCCCTAATGTCTAATCAAGTTGAACATTTCTTTGTTTCTCAGCCATTTGAGTTTCTTCTGTCAAGAATTCTCTGTTTAGATCTGTATCCTATTTTTAATTAGGTTATTTGTTTTCTTGATACCTATTTTCTTGAGTTCTTTATATATTTTGGATATTAGCCCTCTATCAGATATGTAGCTGATAAAACTCTCTTCTCATTCTGTAGGCTGACACTTTGTCCAAATAACAGTGTTCTTTGCCATGCAAAAGCTCATTTTCATGAGATCTCATTTATTAATTGTTGATCTTACTTCCTGCTCTGACAGTGTTCCCTCTGCCCATGAACTATCCTTCAATTTCTCTCCTTTCAAGTTCAGTGTATCTGGGTTTATACTTAGGTCTTTGGTCCATTTGGAGTTTAGTTTTGTGAAGGGTGTTAAGTATGGATCTAGTTAGATTCTTCTACATGCTGCCATCCAGTTTGACCAGCACCATTTGTTGAAGATAGCGCATTTCTGGATTATTAATCAAAAATCAGGTGTCCATAAGTGTACGGATTTATATCTGGGTCTTCGATTTGATTCCACTGATCAACAGGCCTGTTTTTGTGTCAATACCATGTGGTTTTTATTACTATAACTCTGTAATACAACTTGAAATTGGGAATGGTAATACCTCTAGCAGTTCTTTTATTGTTCAGGATTGTTTTAGCTATCCTGGGCTTTTCGTGTTTCCATATAAAACTGAAAATTGTCCTTTCATGGTCTATAAAGATTTGTGTTGGAATTTTTTATGGGGATTGCGCTGAATCTGTAGATTGCTTTCGGTAAAATGGCCAGTTCTACCAATCCATGAGCATGGGCAATCCTCTGATACCTTCTTCAGTTTCTTTCGTCAATAACTTGACGTTTTTATTATTCAGGCCTTTCACTTACTTGGTTGGAGTTACCCTAAGGTACTTTCTATTATGTGAGGCTGTTGTGAAAGGTGCTGTTTCCCTCATTTCTTTCTCAGTCCATTTGTTATTTATATATAGGAAGGCTACTGGGTTTTGTGAGGTTTTTTTTGTTTGTTTTTTTTTTTTTTTTTGGTTTTTTTCGAGACAGGGTTTCTCTGTGTAGCCCTGGCTGTCCTGGAACTCACTTTGTAGACCAGGCTGGCCTCGAACTCAGAAATCCTCCTGCCTCTGCCTCCCAAGTGCTGGGATTAAAGGCGTGCGCCACCACCGCCCGGCGTGTGAGTTAATTTTTATCCAGCTACTTGCTGCAAGTGTTTATCAGCCATAGGAGTTTCCTGACAGATTTTTTTCAGGTCACTTATGTATATTATCATATGTAGTGAGAATTTTGCTTCCTTTAAAAACATAGAAATGTTATGGGAATGTGTTTTTGTTTTAATCCCAGGTGTTTTTGTTTAATCCAGGGATATGGAGCTGCTTCAGATTGTCCACAGTGGCAGACTATGACTTACCTCATGCTCTGGGAGAGGGGTGCATTTGCCACCTGCACATAGTTTTTGGTAAGTGTATGACTTTTGGAATTCTGGGGACTCTTGAGAGTAATATAAATGCAAGAACCCTGAGAGGTGTGGGGCAGCAGTGGTTGCTGCTGTTGCTGGTTGCTGCGTGCTGCGTGTGCTATGTGCTGCATGCTGCATGCTGCGTGCTGATTGCCCCCAAGGAAATTGCCCTAAGGAACTTGATGCCCTTAATCAGCAGAAAGTAACCTAATGATATCGACGCCCCCTCCCCTTTCCCCTCTGGTCTTCTTTCTCTTCTACCTAGTGTAGGAAGGTTGGAAGGGATATAAGAGTAGAGAAGGGTCATAGAAATAGGAACCCATAAAGTAGCCAAAAGTCTGGCTACAATCATATAATCTTCAAATAAAGATATTTTGACTCTTCCTTTCCAATTTGTATTTTTTTCATCTCCTTCAGTTGTCTTATTACTCTAGCTAAGACTTTGGAATGGACAACCTTGTCTTGTTCCTGATTTTTTTTTTAATTTTATTTTATTTTATTTTTTTAATTTACATTCCAAATCACTTCCCCTTTCCCGTTTCCTCCCTCCCTGAAAGTCCCATAAGCCCCCTTCCCTCCCTCTTTTCTCCGTTCAACCCCCTCTCATTACTCTGTCCTGGCGTTCCCCTACATCCAGTCTTTCCAGGACCAGGGGTCTCTCCTTCCATCTTTTTAGAAATCTATTGATATGCTGATTGTGTCTAGGGTATTCTGAGATTCTGGGTCAATATCCCCTTATCAGTGACTTCATACCATGTGTGATCTTTTGTGATTGGGTTACCTCACTAAGGATGATATTTTCAAGTTCTGACCATTTGCCTAGGAATTTCGTGAATTCATTGTTTTTAATTGCAGAGTAGTATTCCATTGTGTAAATATACCACATCTTCTGAATCCATTCCTCCGTTGAGGACCTCAAGCTGTACTACAGAGCAATAGTGTTAAAAACTGCGTGGTATTGGTACAGTAACAGACATGTAGATCAATGGAACAGAATTGAAGACCCAGAAATGAATCCACACTCCTATGGTCACTTGATCTTTGACAAAGGAGCTAAAACCATCCAGTGGAAAAAAGATAGCCTTTTCAACAAATGGTGCTGGCTCAGCTGGAGGTCAACATGCAGAAGAATGCAAATTGACCCATCCTTATCTCCTTGCACTAAGCTCAATTCTAAGTGGATCAAAGATCTCCACATAAAACCAGACACACTGAAACTAATAGAAGGGAAACTAGGGAAGAACCTTGAACATATGGGCACAGGGGAGAATTTCCTGAACAGAACTCCAATAGCTTATACTCTTGTTCCTGATTTTACTGGAATTGCTTTGAGTTTCTCTCCATGTAAGTAGTTGTTGGCTATGGACTTGCTATAAACTGCCTTTATTTTGTTGAGATACATCACCTGTGTCTCTAATCTCTCTAGGACTTTTATCATGAAAGGGTGTTGGATTTTGTCAAAGGTCCTTTCTGCATCTAATGAGATGATCATATGATTTGGTTTCATCTTTCAGCTTGTTTATATGGTAGATTACATTTATCAATTTATATATGCTGCCTACTTTATCATGGGAAATGATCTTTTTAATTTGTTCTTGAATTTGGTTTATAAGTATTTTGTTGAGTATTTTTGCTGTATGTTCATAAGGGAAATTGGTCTGTAATTCTCTTTCTATGTTGGATCTTTATGTAGGTTTGGGTATCAGGGTAACTGTGGCCTTATAAAATGAATTGGGCAATGTCCCTTCTGTTTTTATTTTGTGCAATAACTTGACATTATTTTGGCATTAACTCTTCTTTGAAAGTCTGGTAGAAATATGCCCCAAAATCATCAGGCGCTGGACTCTTTTGACTAGAAAATTTTTAATGACTGCTTCTCTTTCACTATGGGTTATAGGTCTGCTTAAATTGCTTATCTGCTGAATGGTGATAGAACTTTGGTAAGTGTTACGTATCAAGAAAATTATCCATTTATTTTATATTTTCCAATTTGGTGGGGTATAACTTTTTTTAAGTATGTCCTTATGATTCTCTGGATTTCCTCAGTGTCTATATGTCTTCCCTTTTCATCTCTAACTTTGTTAATTTGGATACTCTTTCCATCTTTTAGTTAATTTGGATTAGGGGATTGTTAGTCTTATTGATTTTCTCAAAGAGTCAACTCTTTGCTTCATTGATTCCTTGTAAATTTTTTTGTTTCTGTTTGATTGATTTCAGCACTGGGTTTGATTATTTCTCAGAGTCTACTCCTTCTGGATGTGATTTATTCTTTTGTACTGTAGTTTTCAGGAGTACTCTTAAGCTGCTACTATGAGATCTCTGCAATTTTCTTTATCTGGGCACTTAGTGCTATGAGCTTGCTTCTTAGAAAAGCCTCCATTGTCCCACATAAGTTTGAGTATGTTGTGTATTCATTTTTGAGTGGGGGAGGAGGCAGGGTTGGGTTTTTCTAATTCATTGGAATTCACTCTGTAGACCAGGCTGACCTAGAACTCACAGAGATCCACCTGCCTTTGCCTCAAGAGTACTGGGATTAAAGGTGTGTGCCATCACACATGAAATGACTTCTGATAAAAGCCAATAGCCAGCCGGGCGGTGGTGGCGCACGCCTTTAATCCCAGCACTTGGGAGGCAGAGGCAGGAGGATTTCTGAGTTCGTAGGCCAGCCTGGTCTACAAAGTGAGTTCCAGGACAGCCAGGGCTACACAGAGAAACCCTGTCTCGAAAAACCAAAAAAAAAAAGCCAATAGCCATCCATCCCCAACCCCCATATCATTGATAAGGACACTGAACTCAAAAAAAAATTCTTTTATCTAATAGTGGTCCATACATTTTTCAATGTCATATTTATCCAGCATATTACATACTCGTACACACACTAAAGATTTTTCTATTAACTGTATTGGCAATGAAGAATTTAATGTTCTCAGCCTCTCTCCTTTCAACCACATCCAACCAAACAAATAAAACACCATATTCTCCCAGGACGCAGATACCATACTTTTTGATTCAATGTCTTTGTTATAATGACCATGTAAACAATTATTCACAGTTGGATACAGTGTTTACATTCCTGTGCTTGGGCCCATCCACCACCCCACCCAGAGTTAAGATTTCCCACACACTCATCACTGCTTTAGCCTTGACTCTTGCTCTCATTAGTTGCTTTCATTAGAGAATGTGTTACTTTCTTGGAAACCTCTCTCTCCTGAGGGCCACCATGGTCTTGTTTCAGCCTGGACAGGTCACTCTTAAGAAGACTGTTCTTGTTCCATGAATTGCTTTGATTACACTTTCAGATAAATTCTAAATTTGTTTGTCAGTTTGAACAGAATTTCCACTTGGGATTTTCACTTTGTGTTGCATCCACTGCTCAATTTGGAAAAGAGAAACATCTCTCAAGATGTCTCCTGGTCTGTGACCATACTGTTCTCCATTTGTATGAGTCTTCTTTGATTCTTTACAAAGAGTGCTTCACTATTTGGGATACCCAGTTCTCACAGATATGTTGTCAAACTTATTCCTAAGTATCCCTGAAGTTTTGAGGGTGCTACTACAAAGAAATTTTGAAAAAGTTCTAATTTCCAGATTGTTATTATTGGTATATAGAAAAATAATTAACTTTGTAGTGTGAGGCCATGTAATTCATTTATTTGTTTCAGTAGAGTTTTTTTAAATATCATTCTGAAGTTCATATGCAAAGGATCCTATAATCTGAGAAGAAAGACAGAATTAGTCCTTGAATTTCTTCATGCATCCATTTCTTACTCCACTGAGGAGAAGAGAGCTGAGCATAACGCTGAAAAGATGAGATCAGACATCCTGCCTTATTGACAGCTGCCCCACCCCCAAAGTCTAGCTACGTAATGCAGGCTGGCCTCCAGCTCTCCATCCTCCTGCCTCAGCCTCCCAAGTGCTGGAATCACAGGCATGTGTCACCATGCCCAGCTCTGCATGGGTCTTGATCTTAATCTTTACTAAATAAGATGCTAACGATGGAATTTTTTTTTCCAGAACAGCTCTTTTTGAGGGGATCGAAGAAGTTCATTTCTAGTCCTAGCTTGCTGGAAATGTTAAATTTTCAAATCACAAGTGGGTGTTCATTCTCCCTTTCTCTGAAAGGACCTGCTCTCTGGGCGCAGAGAGCCTAGTTCCTGCTGCTCATAAGCAGTTCTCCCACTTCTAATGTTCTGACTAAAGGTACCAATGAACTTCCCCCTATCTCCCTGAGCAATGTGGCCAGGAATAAATCTCAGCTGATTTTAAGAGCATTAAGACAAATGACTATGTGTACACAGGCAATGACTTTTGAAAACTTTCATTTCCAAAACTGACTTTACTCTACATTGACACTGGATTGGGGTTTGTCTGGGTACTAAGTTCTCCTTAGAATTTGTTTTCTTAGAATCCTGCAGAGTAAGTTGTCCTGATTTCTTTCACTGTCTGCTGTTACAGCCCAGGCTTTTGACCCTTTTCTAATATACGATTCTTGGTGTGAGACTACATTTTCTGTTAAGGTATTTTGGAGTGTTCTCTTGATCTTTAACTCTGGAATACACAATTACGTTCTTTGTTGAGAAACTGGGGTGCTAGGCACCAGCAAATATTCTAATCTAGAAGTCTGGGTTCTACAAAAAGATATCTAGCACTCAGGAGGCAAAAAGCAGAAGTGCTAATTCCAAGCCATCAGGACCCTATCTAAAAAATAAGTAAATACAAATTAAAAGACGTTTGGAACTGGAGACAGCCCCACGATGCTTCCTGCAGCTCAGGGGAATCTGGGATTGTTTGCTTCTCAGTAGGAAAGAATTTCAGGATGAGTCAGTCTAAAGCAGAGCTGGAGTTTTTAAAGCAGAGATTTTTTTTTTTTTTTTTAAAAACAAAGATTCAAACACAGGGTGGAAATGGAGGTGAAAGTTTTAGGGAAAGGAGAATCCATAGCACAGAGTTTGTGAAAAAGAACTGTTCTCAAATGTCTTTATAGTAGCTACACGTACAAGTTTGCAGCTTCTGTGGCTCCATCTCAACGATTGCTAAAACTTATACAAGATCCTAGGGTTGTTCTGGGGTGTACTGGACAGACTTAGAGATGATCATCAAATAGTAGTATTGGCTGTGAGGATTGCACAAGGGAGTTGAGGTGAACTCTTACTGTAAATGAAGTAGTCTCGTTGTGAGGTTCCCAGAAAATTCAGGTTTATATCTGACAAAGGAGTTAGGGCAAACTTATTTATATTTTTTAATGTAGCATCATTTAGCATTTCAGTTTAGAGTATGGATATTTATATGTAGTCTGTGGTGAGTATGTGTATTATACAAATGCATGCCATGTATATGAGTGTATTACCTGTATACACATGCTCTATGTGCTCATGTATGTATGCTAAACATCTGTGCTTGTGTTCTTCAGTCTGTGTGTTGTATATATGCATATGTTGTGTGTGCACAGGCATGAATGTTGTTTGTAGTATGTGTTGAGAGAAGCCCCTGAAGAAATCTAGTCACTTCCGACGTGGGAAAGAGTCCTGTTGCCCAACTGAAACCTAACAGACCACATCCGTACCTCTCCCTCAGTTCCCATTCTGTAAACAAGACTATCTTCCTGAAAGAGCTGGCTTTGCTCCAGCTCTGAAGGTGTTGTGGGTGTGGGGAGAGGAAGCATGACCTCAGGCACACCCCATACTGTCACTGGCATTGAATATCCCTCTTATCTGGAACCCAGATAGTGCTGTACTTGATAGTACATATTCCCTCAACATATTCCCACATGTCAATAAGCAAGACTTAGGCTTTGTGTGGTATACACCCCGGTGATCCCAGCACCTTGGAGGTAGGGACAGGAAGATCAGGATTTCTATGTCATCCTGTGCCAAACAAATTCAAAACTGGCTTGAGCTACCTGAGACCCTGCACCAAACAAAAAAGCAACAGGAGCAAGACCATGAGGCCTCAACCCTACACAAAGAATTACAGGCAGCCAAGGAATGCTGAGAGCAAGGAAAACAATCTTCCCCAGGGAAAGAGCACACCAATTGCTTTCCAATGCCATATGGTCAGCCCGGAAAACATACATACAAGTAATATTATACAGGCTAAGTAGCCTATATTTACGTTTTAGGAATATATATGTATATGTACATATACATACATGCTATATGTAACAACAATTAATACAAAGAGAGGCCATGAATTTAAAAGATACCAAGGAGAATTATATAGAAGGGTTGAGGATAAAGAGAGAAGGGGGAATTTGAATACTGGCTTACAAAGGACCTGGGTTCAATTCCTAGCACCTGCAAGGTACCTTACAACCACCTATAACTCTGGTTTCATGGAAACTAAACATCTTCTCCAGGCAGTGGTGGTGCAGGCCTGAAATCCCAGCACTCAGGAGGCAGAGGCAGGTGTATCTCTGTGAGTTCAGGCCAGCATGGACTACATAGTGAGTTTCAGGACAGCCGGGGCTATCATATTACACAGAGGAACTCTGTCTCAGGAAAACTAAAAGCTGGAAAGAGAGAGCAAGATTAACAAGAGACAGTTGGCTGCATGTTTATATAACAAAGGCCTGCGTGCACCCGCTGCTGTGTGTGGTCCTCACAAAGGCAGCCGTGCCCTGTGGACATGAAATTTAGGAGGACAAAGGAATCTGACCAACAGAGGACACATGAGGAACCATGAAAATCCCTGCAGGGTGACTCGAACAGAGGCATCTGTTTCTGACTCCTTCTGCACCACCTGTACCTGGAGGTTTGGGGAAACACATCTAACTCAATAAAAGAGAATAAACAGACTTAGTTAGCTGCTGCCTAACTATTCTTAAACCTTTGGAAGTCGGTTTTCTCCTCCGTGAACTGGGTCTGATCAGATGGGCTCTCCTCCAGTTCTGGGGAGATGCCTGCTCTAAAGCTGAGACTGCACAGACGAACCAATAGGACCGCAGCGCCATGTGCACTTGAGAACAAACATCTGTCTTTGCTCAGACCCTGGTAGTCAGTGGCCAGGTGCTCCAGGGACAGCGGTTCTTAGTTTGTGGTTTCCAGTCAAATCTGACATGAGTTTTTCCCATCCCCAACCCTTTTCTCTCTCCCTCCCTCCTCCATTCCTGTCTGATCTCCATTCGTCAGAAGTTTCTTCCTTTAGGATGGAGAGGCCCCTGGGGAAAGGGCAAGTGTGCCCCTGGATTAGGAAAACATTTATCTTTGAGTCATTAAGCACGGAAAGAAGTAATTTTTGATAAGGTCTCACTCTTTAGCCCAAGCCACTCTTTATGTAACCTAAGCTGTCCTCAAGTTCATAACCATTTTCCTGCCTCAAGGTGGGAAAATTGGGATTTTCAAATGGGAGCCCCTCTACCACACCCATAGGAGGATGGGCTTTTGAAATTTTTCTCTTGCATAAAAGATCCTCTTTTTCTGAATGTTGGTACTCTCTCTGGACTCCACCCCCACAGTTACCTGGCACCAGCCAGACAGGCCTGGACCACTATAAGAGGAGCTTCTTGCCCCTCCTCACTCTCTTGTCCCCTTGCTCTCTTGTTCTCTCTTGCCCTCTAGGGCTCTTCCCTTCCCTTCCCACTTCTCTCCACATGGTCATGGCCAGCCTCTACTTCTCTACTCTCTCCTTCTCTCTGCCTTTCTCTGCCTCTACTACCCTCTTAACTCCCTTCCCCATGACCTAAATAAACTCTATTCTATACTATACCGTCATGTGTGTGATCCCTCAGGGGAAAAGGGATGCCTTGGCCTGGGCCCATCAAGGCACCCCCTTCCCCCACACCTCGCCACACACCCCCACAGACTATATCTTAATAGCTCTTTCTCTTCTTATGATCTCAACACTGAAATTTCAAGGTCAAAGCCAAACTTGGAAACCATGGTTGGGCATAGCAGCTTAGTGTCTCCGTAGTGATGTGTTGGAGCTCACTCACTCCGACTGTAAAGGGCCTTAGGGACAGCCCTTTAGACTCTACTCTGACCTGTAGTCCTTGTACGTTCTTATGAAGAACATTTCTATGCGGACACATGCCTGTCACATGCAATGACCAAATCAGAGCTCTCTGTGGCCTGGGGGGGGGGGTTAGCTCTGTGGCAGAACACTTGTCTAGCATGTAAATTTTCAATAGCAACACCACCCAGAAGAAAATCAGGGTGATTGGTTCATCCTGGAAGATGAGAGAAAGGAAGAAGAGAAGCAGATGGGTTTGCTGTGGGTTCTGGGCAAAGAGGGGGAGGAGTCGTTGAATGGGAACCAAAGTTAAGCTAAATCTGCTTCATGAAATTGTGACATTGCTCCCCTAGTTCCATTTCACATTTTATAATTTTAAAAAAGCCTTTCTCAATCCCTGTATATGCAAGGTGTTTCTTTTTATATTAACCAACCGATAATAATCATTGTTGGAGGTAACAACTTTACTTACCACCAACCCAGGCACTGTGAAAAACACTTTTTATCTCATTTATTGTTCCTGTCCTGAAGTGGAGGTCTCAGAGGCTTTGCCGGAGGTCCTGTCTTCCTCTGTTCCCACTGCGTCCTTCGATTGAGTTATTCAGTTTCTCCAAAGCTGTCTCCTTAAAACTTGGTAACATGAAAAGCATCTCTCAAGACTGGGAGCACTACCTGCACCTGCAGAGGACCCAGCTTCTGTTGTCAGTGCCCACTTGGCAGCCAATGATGTGATGTCTGGACCCAACGTCCTCTCTTGTCCCCTCAGACAGTACATGGTACATCCATGCAGGCAAAACACGTATACACATGATAGACAGGCAGGCAGGCAGGCAGGCAGGCAGGCAGGCAGGCAGGCAGGCAGGCAGGCAGGCAGGCAGGCAGACAGACAGACAGACAGACAGACAGACAGACAGACAGACAGATAAAAAGACTTAAGACGAGTAGGTTAGATGGTTCAGTGGGTAAAGCTTTTTTTTTTTAATCACCAAAGTTGATAACACATGAGTTCTATGTTGTGGGGCCTACATGGTAGGAGACAACTCCTGAAATCTGTCCTCTGGCCTCCACATAGGTGCCATATTATACACACACACACACACACACACACACACACCATACTCAGAGAACTTGCTACCACTAGATACTGGAATCAAATTTCCTATCAGGTTCTGGAATCCAGGAGTGTCCCCTGTTCTGCTGCCACACTCCCCAGGGTACTTGACACTTGTAGGAGGTTCCAGGAGCCAGAAAGTATGAAATGGAAACTCAGACGCAATCTCCTCCCACCTGGGTCCCTCCACACCCCACAAAGGGAGGGTGCATAAGGAGAGAGAGGAAGAAGCACTGTGGAGAGGAAGAACAGAGTTTTGGGGGGTAGCAGAGTATACCCCAAGGGCATCTGCTGAAGCCAGTGCCTTAGTGACCTAACAAGTCAGACTTGGCCACTTGTCCAAATAAACCAATTAAAAGAGCCATACTAGGTGCTGGGGAGATGGCTCAGAGGTTGAGGGTATTGACTGCTCTTTCAGAGGATCCCACCATCTTGCAACTCTCTGTAACCACAAGATCTGAGACTTCCACACAGACATGCATGCAAGCGAAATACAATGCACATAAGATAGAAATTTTTTAAGAGCCATATTAATAGCACAAAGGATATGCATTCAGTGTGGCTACACTAGAAAGAGAGAAAAAGAGACACAATGACAGCCACGCCCCATCCATCATGGTTCTGAAATAAGATTTCAGTAGAAGAGATATTCATAACTTAGCCAACGTTTGGGCCTGCCTACCGTGGTCTCAGTCCAGTCTCTACTACAAGGTGAACTGATAAATTTAAATCTTTGATAGACACAAGTTTCTTCTCTTTTGGATTCCAAGATGTCAGACTTTTTCTCTTCCCAGCATAGATTCCCAAAGAAACTCCAATCTCTTGAGAGCCCTTACTTGAATAGTCTGTAAGGGGACATCCACTAATGTCTCTGGAATATCCTGATTTCTGCCAAGCAGACCAATTATAAGACCACTAAAGCAGCTACCTATGCCTCACACACACTCATAGTTCTTTTTCATTTTTATCTATTTGTTTATTTTTGAGACAGGGTCTCCCTATGTAGCCGTCACTGTCCTGGAACTCACTGTGTAGGACTGGAGTTTCATAAGAAGACAATACTTTGTAGCCTGGTTTTTTTCACTCTCTCTCTCTCTCTTTTGTTTTAATCTTTTTACTAATGAATACATATGTGTGGTTGTTTATGTAAATGTATGTCAGATGTGCTCAAGTGCCCAAGGAAGCCAGAAGAGGGCACTAGATACCATGGAGCTGAAGTTACAGGAGGATGTCAGACAGGCATGGCCATCTGCCATGGATGTTAGGAAGCAAACTTGTGTCCTCTGCAAGAACAGCAAGTGCTCTTAACCTCTGAGCCATTTCTCCCATCCCTGTTTGCTTGTTTAGTTGATTGGTTGGTTGGTTTTGCTTTTTTCAGTACAGTCTATTTTATTGTAATGTCCTGAAACTCCTTAGAAATTTTGCTATATCAAAATTGTCTTTAAAAAGAGAGAAAGATCTATAGTCCACACAGCTCAAATTCATAACCACATTGGTTATACTCTAAGAACATTCTCAGTCATAATATTTTAAATAGTTAAGACTACAATATACACTAAATATTACTAAGTGAATCAGTACTTGTCTCGGTCTAATTTTTGTCCAAAAGAATAATTTATGTCTTTTTTTCAGTGCTGATGGAACTCAAGGCTTCACTCATATTAGATAAACTTTCCATGGCTATCTTACAGCTCCAGTACCCCCCCCACACACACACACACACAAAGGCATTCTAAGGTCATTTCTGATGTGTACAAGCTCTTGATATATCTCTTTGTTTTGTTTTTCATTTCTGATACAGAGTTTCTCTGTGTAACTGACCCGGAACTCACTCTGTAGACTAGACAGGCCTCGGATTCAGAGATCCACCTGCCTCTGCCTCCCCGGGACTGGGATTAAAGTTGTGTGCCACCACTGCCAGTCTTGATATATCCTCATTTATTACCTTTGGCTGGCAGTGGTGTGAAGGGTAGGTTTCTCAAGCAGCCCAGGCTGCTCTTAAACTTACTCTGTGGTGATCTTGAGCCTCTGCCTCCACCTCCCAGTGCTGAGACTACAAGTGTGTACTATCATTCATCATTATGTTTTGGGTTTGTTTGTTTGTTTGTTTGAAGCAAGGCCTTATGTGGCACAAGCTGGCCCTTAGTTTGGAATCCCCTTGCTTTGGCCTCCTAAGTGCTTGGATGGCAGTGTCTGCCTTCCTCTCACTTTTAGTACCTATCCTGAAGAAGAATGACTATTCCAAGAGGATGAGACATTTACTACTGACACCCTGGGACACCAATTCTCTATTTTAACCTTGTTTCAATAACAGTAGTCCTTAAACTGGCCATGATGGAGTGTGCCTGTTTTCCCACTGCTCGTGAGGTGGAAGCAAAAGGACCAGAAGCTTAAGATCATTCTTAGCCGCATAGAGAGTTTGAGGCCATCCTGGGCTGCATGCTATCTGTTTTGAAATAACAAAAGAAAACAAAATTAAGCAAAGTAATCTATAAAGTGTTCCTTGCATGGACGCTCCCTGCAGGAGCATATGTTAGATGCGTTAAATGACATGTGGCCTATCCAGCTATCAGAACACTCCCTTGCCACAAAGGAGGCTGTAGACCAATGCTTATTAAGATGAAGACTTCAAGCTGGGTGGTCATGGCACACACCTTTAGTCCCAGCACTCAAGAGGCAGAGGCAGGCAGATCTGTGAGTTCAAGACCAGCCTACAGAGTGAGTTCCAGGACAGCCAGAACTACACCGAAAAACCCTGTCTACAAAAAAGAAAGAAAGAGCCGGGCGGTGGTGGCACACACCTTTAATCCCAGCACTTGGGAGGCAGAGGCAGGAGGATTTCTGAGTTCAAGGCCAGCCTGGTCTACAAAGTGAGTTCCAGGACAGCCAGGGCTACACAGAGAAACCCTGTCTCGAAAAAACAACAACAAAAAAAAAAAAACAGAAAAAAAGGAAGAAAGAAAGAAAGAAAAGAAAAGAAAAGAAAAAGAAAGAGTGAAGACTTCGTAAAGAGCAGACATGTAATCCTGAATGCCAGGACTACAGACATGTGACACCATGTGTTGTTTATGTGGTACTGGGCATGAAACTGAAGGCTTTGTTCATGTTAAACACATACTCTACCCACTGAGCTACAATCTGGATTGTTTCATCAGAATACATAGAAGTGGAATCCGGGTGAAAGGGTATAACATTTAGGTTGAGACTGTGTCATGCCTAAGCTTGGTTGTCAACTTGACTATGTCTGGAGTAAAATCCAAGCAGCCAAGCACCTCTATGAGGAATTCTTTTGATTGATTCATTTGAGATAGGAAGACCCACCCTAAATCTGGGTCACATTTTCTGGTGGCAGCCTATGTAAAAGCACATGGAAGAAGACACATGGAAGTTCATCTACCCTGTTGCAGAGGCATCCCTTTGCTGGTGTTAGTACCTACTTCTTCGGGATTCCAATGTAGACTGAAGAGCAGCAGCTCTCTAGGACCTCCCTAGGACTCCAGCACCAGATTGGGACTGTGAAGACATCCAGTCTCTTGGCCTTTCTGTCAGGAGATACTCTATAAGCTACTCTAATAAATCTAAACTATAACTATATAAGAATATGTGTGTGTGCATGTCTGGGAATCATTCAAGCATTGCATTCAAACCATTCAAACACCAATCTCAGTCAAGTAGAGATGTTTAGTGAATGCCACACCCCAAGACTGATCAATCGGGGCCACGTTCCAGACTCAGGAACTGAACTGTGAACATTGAGTTAAGTTCCTATAGGGTTTTTAAGCCTAAAATCCACAGACATCTGTACCAACTTATTCCACCAGTCAGGATTTATGAGTATGTGATTTCCTTAGGAACATGCCTTTGTTGTACACTTATCCTGCTCCCATTGGTTGGGGTATTCAACTGTGGCAGGGGACTTGCCTTGTCTAACACTCATGTCTTAACTTGTCTACCAGGATGGGACTTGTCTAACATTCATGTCTTAATTTGCCAACCAGATGTCAGTTACCCATGTACTTGTCTCTTCCTGCCAAGTGGGATGTCAGTTCCCAGAAAGGTCTTGGGAACTTAAACTTTACTCAATCCCTACTCAAAATGGAAGTCTTATTCCAAATAGTTTCTTATATTGGTGAAGGTGTCTCTCTTATATTGGGGTTCATCCCAGGGGCAGCTTACAAAAGCAAATACCAAAGACTCTTATACACAGGTGTAGGAAGTGCTGCTCGGTGGTTGGTTCAGGTTCAGGCTTATTGTAGATAACTATACAAAGTGATGATAGGTTTCCAAGGGCACAGAGCATAACAGAATATGTAATCAACTTGGGCATGAGAAAATTTTCTAGTAACAGCTGAAATAACTTATGAGAAAGTTTCCTTATTAACAGCACAAAGTGGCAGGCTAGCCAAGTAACAGTTACCTAGGCCTTAACATTCCATCTAGGCCTTAATATTTTACCTAGGTGTAAATAGATATAGATATAGATATAGATATAGATATAGATATAGATATAGATGTAGATGTAGATGTAGATGTAGATGTAGATATGTGATAGATAGATAGATAGACAGACAGACAGACAGACAGATAGACAGATAGATAGATAGATGGTGTATTCAAAATACCTTGTATGTGTGAAGCATATTACTAAACTCATTATTTGCCAGGTGCTTGCTCTTCTCTATTTTCCTGACTCTCTTGCTGGGGATACAGAAGTGATCCCAACAGGTACGGGCCTGTTCTTTCTGAGGTATACACGGTGCTGACAGCAAGAACCAAGCATAACTGTAGTGTCAGGTCATGAGGAGTGCTATGCAGCTGAGGACGAACTTGGACTCCTCATGCTCCTGCCTTCACCTCCCAGGTGCTGGGCCTACAGAGGCTTCTCACTCTGCCTGGTTTATACAGTGCTGAGAACTGAACCCGAGGCTTCATGCCTCCTAGGCTACCACCTGACCAATTGAGCCACGTCCCAGCCCCCTTTCGACCTCTTTTGAAAGCCCCTCTTCCTCTTTCAGTCCCTTGGATATTAGCATTCTCCACATTGCTCTCTCTTTTATCTGTCTGTTGTTTTCCACACACTCTGGTAGCTTTTTCGTGATCTACCAGTATTCCAGTAATGAGCCCAAGCTTGTCAAATCTTTCCCAGGCTTTCAGAGCTAGGTATTTCCCCCTAGGTAATTGGGCATACCTGCCTGCTCTCCACAAATCGAAAGGCAGCCTCTTCCTGCAAACATGTCCTCTTTATTTTTCTTTTCCTTTCTCTTTCTTTTTTGTTTAATAGACTTATTTATTTATTATGTATACAGTGCTCTGCCTGCATGCCAGAGAGGGCATCAGATCTTATTATAGATGGTTAGGAGCCACCATGTGGTTGCTGGGAATTGAACTCCAGACCTTCCTGAAGAGCATCCTGTGCTCTTAACCTCTAAGACATCTCTCCAGTCCCTGTTCTTTCTTTCTTTCTTTCTTTCTTTCTTTCCCTTTTTGAGACAAGTTTTCTCTGTGTCCTAGAACTCACTCTGTAGACCATGTTGGCCTCAAACTCAGAGTTATGCCTGCCCTCCTGAGTGCTGGGATTAAAGGTGTGTGTCATCATCATTCACTCTTTTTTTCTTTACCTTTCTTCCTTCCTTCTTTTCTTCCTTTCTTTCTTTTTGAAACAGGGTGTCTTAGGGTTTCATTGCTGTGAAGAGACACCATAACCAAGGCAACGCTTATAAAGGACAGCATTTAACTGGGGCTGGCTTACAGTTTTAGAGGTTCGTTATCACCATGGTGGGAAGCATGGCAGCATCCAGAAAGACGTGGTACTGGAGAAGGAGCTGAGAGTTCTACATTTTGATCTGAAGGCAGCCAGGAGATACTGTCTTCAGCAGGTAGCCAGGAGGAGGTTCTCTTCTGCACTGGGCAGAACTTGAGCATAGGACCTCAAAGCACACCCCCACAGTGATACGCTCCCTCCAACAAGGCCATACCTACTCCAACAGGCCAAATCTCCTAATAGTGTCACTTCCTATGGACCAAGTATATTCAAACCACTACACAGGGTCAGTCTACATAGTCCTGGTTGGCCTCAAACTCACAGAGATCCTCCTGCCTCTGCCTCTGCCTCTGCCACTGCCTCTGCCTCTGCCTCTGCCTCTCTGCCTCTCTGCCTCTGCCTCCTGAGTGCTAGGATTAAATTTGTACACCACTCATTCAGCAATAACATGTCCCCTTCTAATCAGTAACCCAGGCTATAGATTGAAGACTCCTTTCTGACTCCCCTTCCCCACTCACTGCTCCATTTCCTATTCAACTGATAGCTAAGTTCTATTGGCCTCCTCTTGAAGATCTCCTTGTAAGAAGCACAAGGTTTCTCTATCTTGTCTTAGCTAAAGCCATCTTTGATTTAAACTGAAACGAACCCTTCCTTTTTGTCCCCTGCCCTGAAAAGTCCGGTAGGAAAGCACCGAACCCTGTTCTAGAACCTCTGGCTGAAATACCCCAGCTAACTGCATGTTCTTGGCTCTCATTAGCCTGCTATCTTGCTTCCCCCTGTAACCAGGATGTAGTTTTCTGTGTAGTCTTTAAAAACTGTAATATGCATTCAGGGCTGCTCTGTGAGAAGTGTTTCTCTCCATGAAGTCACAAGCCAGCTTAATACAGACTCTCAATTCGAACTTTGGTCGTGCTGAGAAGTGTTTGGGTCTCTGCCTCAAACACTCCTGAGTTCTCCCTCTCCTTCTACCACACTGTTACTAGTTTGTCCATGCCCTCCCCATTTCTGCTGCAACCTTCTAACAGGATCCGAAGACATGTCTCTAAGTTCCCTAACCATCAGCTCCAGGGAGCCAGCTGACTCCCTGGCCTTAGCCTAAATATGCCTTAGGCTCAGCCCGGGCTGGACACAGGCTACGGTGTAAAGTTTATCAAAGCACTCAGTGCCCTTCAAGGTTTGGCCTGCTGGTTGAGGCTGTGTCCTATTTCTCTCACCTTTACTTTTGTCCTGAAGAATTTCTTAGATGTCCCCTAATCCAGCCCCAGCAGTCCCACACAGTAAATCTTCAGTGTAGTTCCTAATCTGAGAAAGCACTCTTGACATGTCAGCTGGAATTTTTTCTAGAAGCAATAGAGTTCTAGTCTGTAAGGAAACCAAACTAGAACAAACATCCTCTCTCCCTCAACTCAGATCTATCTCAAAGGCTTGAGCCCCAACCCGTCCTCTGCTAACCCACCTGGGCAACCTCCAGTGAGCCAAGCCAAGGAGCCTCTGTCCTGCCTCTGAAAGTGTATCTGAGGTATTCCAAAGAGGATGATGACCCTACATGTGATGGTTTGTATATGCTTGGCCCAGGGAATGACACTATTAGAAGGTGTGGACTTGTTGGAGTGGGTGTGTCACGGAGGGTGTGGGCTTTAAGATCCTCATCCTAGCTCCCTGGAAGTCAGTATTCTGCTAGCAGATTTCACATGAAGATGTAGAACTCTCAGGCCCTCCTGCACCGTGCCTGCCTGGATGCTGCCCTGCTCCCACCTTGATGTAAGCCAGCCCCAATTAAATGTTGTCCTTAATAAGAGTTGCCTTGATCATAATGTCTGTTCACAGCAGTAAAATTCTAACTAAGACACTACCCATGAGGTCTTTTACTTACAGTCATCTCTGGACTCATTCTATCTCTAATGTTCTCATCCCATCCACATGCCTCTCTCTCTAGTCTCAACCTGGTCCAAGCCCACACTGGGCTCTCTCCACCTCCCTCACCAGGTCCCTCACCTTACTCTCCCACACCGAGTCTCCTCTATTACTGACACTTACCCTTCCCTGACCTTGCCTTATGCCAAGCTCTCACCCCAGCCCTGCACCCACCCCCAGACTTATTCCAACCTTGGTCCCTGATCCCAGGCACAGCCTCGAATGCAGTCCCATCTGGAAGCTCAATCTCATCATCCTTGTCTCTTCCCACCCTGACACGGGCCAGTACCTTCTTTTGCTTTACACTAGTAGGAGGTTCTGTTTCTACCATTGGCAATCAAGGAGTCCAGGTTTCTTCAGCATTCCCTGCAACGCTTCCACACAGCTAAAAAATGGAATAAAGCTGACCACAGAGGAACACAAGGAGTGGAGCGTGGTGACCAGGAAGGGTGAACGGAAGGCAGAAACTGGCACCTTTTAATGACATCTGTTCATTCTGGAAATATTTCCTGAGCACTTCATGGTCTCCAGGAATCACGTCCAACACCAGCATGGAAAGCAGAATAGACAGGTTTCTGCCTTTGTTCAGAGAAAACAGATGAATAACTACAAATCCTTTTGAAAAAAAATTTTTTTTTTTTTTGGTTTTTCGAGACAGGGTTTCTCTGTGTAGCCCTGGCTGTCCTGGAACTCACTTTGTAGACCAGGCTGGCCTCGAACTCAGAAATCCTCCTGCCTCTGCCTCCCAAGTGCTGGGATTAAAGGCGTGCGCCACCACCGCCCGGCGAAAAAAATATTTTTAGATTTGTAAATTTTATGTGTATTGATGCTTTGCCTGCACATATGCCTACATATCACATGCATGTCTAGTGGCTGCAGAAATCAGAAGAGGGCATTGGATCCCCTGCAACCTAAGTTACAGATTGTTGTGATCTACCATGTGGGTGCTGGAAATCAAACCTGGGTCCTCTGAAAGAGCAGCAAGTTATCTTAACCACCGAGCATTCTCTCCAGCCCCAAACGTAATTTCCTAAAGTCATTTGGCAGAGGGGTGGGGAGGTTAGGAAGTAACTTAATACAAGGTAAAGGAGACAAGCCAGGTCCCCCCAGGAGACAATGGTTGTACATTGAGATAAGGCTGAACTCACATATGTTCACATATGAGGAACAAAGGGAACCTCCCGACCGTGAGAGATGACCGTGAGCATGGGGATGAGATCCTGCTGAGGCCATGCCTGCAGAGATTGTTCCAGTAAAGCCGCTAGCCCACACCCAGTTATGAGAAGGGGGGTACCCCCATTCAACCGCAGGAACACCAGCTACTCCACACACACCTGTTATTCTGGCACACCCATAGACAAACATGGGACAGAAATTTTATTGGAAGCATCTGCCTGCCCGGATGATTGACTGTATATTCAGGTTTATAAAGTTGCTGTTACTCCGTGTCAAACTGGAAATGCCACGAGGGCAAAGGTTACAGCTGCTGGCCTCACTCCATCCTTGGCTCAGCTGGCACCCAACACACACACATCACCCTCGGTGACACTGGTCATGGGGTAAAGGGGATTCTCATGCTCTAGGCCTGGCATGACACCTAAAGGGAAGAAACTCTTCAGCTCCATCACAAGGCTGCCTGGTGGCTTGGTGCTTCAGCATCATCTGACCGATGTCCTCAGCAGGCATTGCAACATTCCTCAATGTGGGAAAACAGTCTCATGAACTGAGATCACAGGACGGAAAGCTACTAGACAGCCTAGTGGAGTGTGCTGAGCAGTCCAGGTGGTGTTCCAAAGAGAGAGCCCAGCCCATGCCGGATAATGTTAGATGCAAGTCCCAGTTCTTTGTTCTAACGGTGGGTCATGCTACAGGTGTGACCATGATAATTACCCAGATCACAAGTCAAAGATGTATATGTTCAATAGAAATGGTGAAGTATTCTTCATGGAAGTATGAAGGCAGTTCTTGGAGGGCTATCAGCACTTTCTCAGAAAGCAGAAAGACAGTAGTTACTAACATCTTCTGATCTTGTCTCCTCCCTCCCCAAAGCAGATAGTATCTTCCCATAGCCCTAATACACACACACACACACACACACCACACATATACCATATACACACACCACACACACACACTACATACAGACACAGACATATACCACACATATATACACACATACCACACACACACAGATACAGCACACATACCATACACCCATACTCACACTATATATAGACTCACACACACCACACACATCATACACACACCATATGCACACCACACGCACATACATATACACACACAACACACACATAAACCATACATACATACATACATACACACATATACACACACAGCACACACACATACACCATACATACATACACACATACACACATATACAGTACACATATATACATACACACACATAGCACACATACATACACACAACACACACACACTAATACAGCCCATTGACACAATAGTTATCCTTCCCTTTGAGGGCAAGCAATGACTCTCTGGTAATTCTTGGAGGTTTAATAGATAGTGGTGAGAGACGTGTGAAAGGCAATGCGATGGTGTGTCAAAACCTCCTTGCGAACCAGGCCACGATTAGCAAGGATCTTGAGGAATTCATGGCGAAACTTTTGGCCAACAAAGGCATAGATGACAGGGTTAAGACAACTGTGAGAAAAGCCCAGGGTCTCAGTAATATACAGGGCCTGGTCAATGCCATTGCGGCGCTCGCAGGTATCTTCAATCAAGCGGGCTCCTAAGAGAGTGTCTGAGAGCAGAACCAGATTGTAGGGCAGACAACAGAGCAAGAAGACCAACACAACAGCAAAGATCACCCACATGGCCCGGTGCTTCTGCCCCATGTGAGACTTAAAGAGCGTGCGCAGTGTGAGCCCGTAGCAGACCAGCATGATGAGCAGGGGCAGGAGGAAGCCAAATATGTGGGACAGACCGCGCAACGTTATCCGAAAATCTGTTGTGGCTTCACCCAGGACATCATAGCAGACTGTTCCAGAAAGGTATGGTTTATATGCCTGGCGGAAGATGGCAAAAGGCAAAGACAGAATCAAAGATAGACCCCAGATGCCCACGCATACGAATTTAACCAAGTAGCGCTTTCGGGCCAGTGTGCGTGTGGCATGGACAATGGCCAAGTATCGGTCCACACTGATGCAGGCCAGCAGCAGGATACCACTAAAGAAGTTGACTTCCTTCACGAGTGAGACCGTCTTGCACAGGGGTGTGCCAAAAATCCAGCCCTTCAGTTTGGAGACAGCCAAGAAGGGCAGGGTCAATGAAAAGAGTAGGTCGGCGATGGCTAGGTTCAGCACGTAGACATCGGTGACGGATCGGGTCCTTTGCCTGTATAAGATAACCAGCATCACCAGCGAGTTTCCCAGCAAGCTCAGAAGGGACACCAGTGCATAAAAGACAACTAAAGCCGGCCTGTTGGTTATCGGGACTCTCTTGCAGGGGCTGAAATAATCTCCAGTGGGCAGCATTCCAGTGATATTTCCAAATTCTTTCTCAAAGTCACCCTCAGGATTAGTCCAGATGACATATTCAGCCTCGGCCATTGTTTGATCTAGGTGAAAGGTTAGAAGGAGAGAAATAGGATTTAGTAACCAAATTCAAGTGTCGTGAATGTTGTGGGATAGTATTGGCTTCTTTCTCTCTATTGCCTTGACAACCATAGTTCACCCCCTTTGCCTTCAACTTGAACTTCGGTTAAAAGTTAGCTTCCTAATGCTGTCAAAGTCCTTGGACACTCAACTGGGTCTGAGTATAAAATAAAACCCATGGAACACACCTTTGCCTTCAGTTGGCTCTACAATTCTCAACTCTGTGTCTGTCTCTACCTTGTCTCCTCTTAACCATCTTTGTCCTCAGCCACGCCCCTGGATTCAGATACAGTCACCGGGTTGTTATAGACTCCGGGAAGAACCAGCACAAATACAACTGAAGGAGGTGGGGTGTATCTGGGTGTCCCCCTCCTCCTTATATCTAATATGTGCCCCCTCAGTATTGTTTGCCATCTTTGTAAAGACTTAGTATTTTCCATTGCTTTTACTTATGCCTATGTGCATATGTACTTGTCTGTATGTCTATATGTAGAGGTCAAAAGAAGGCATCCGATCCCTTGGAACTGGAGCCACCAGGAGTAGCGAGTTGCCCAAAGTGGGTGCTAGGAATCAAACCCTCTAGAGCAATCCATGCTCCTAACTACTGAGCTATCTCCCCGGCCCCTTGTTTGCTTTTCTTAAAATCTACCTGGAGAAAGAGTTGACAATTTCAGATTACATGAAGCTGTACTCTGTGCCTTGACTGATGACGAGATTGTGTCCAGCTTTCACAGTTGTAAATGTTATGTCAAAAATACACACAAAGTCCGGGCAGTGGTGGCGCACGCCTTTAATCCCAGCACTTAGGAGGCAAAGGCAGGCGGATTTCTGAGTTCGAGGCCAGCCTGGTCTACAGAGTGAGTTCCAGGACAGCCAGGGCTACGTAGAGAAACCCTGTCTCAAAAAACTGAAAAAACAAAACAAAACAAAAAGTACACACAAGGAGCCAAAAAGATGATCCGGTGAGTAAAGGTGCTGCCACGCCTAAAAACTCCAGTTTGGTCCCCAGAACCCACAAGGTAGAAGAAAGAACTATCTCATGTAGGCTCCACACCTAAGCTCACACACACATTAAGTATGAAATAGAAAAATTTTAAATACATGTTAAGGGTTGGTGAGAAACCTTGGCAGATAAAAAGAGTTTGCCACACAAGCCTGACACCTTGAGTTTGCTCCCAGAATCCATGATGGAAGAAGGAAACCAACTCCTTAAAATCGTCCTCTGGCCTCTATATATAGTCCTGCATAAACACACACACACACACACACACACACATACACATGCGCACCTCTACCCAACACCAGGACTCTCCGATCTGGAAGTATTTAAAAGTAACCAGGTTTAAAATGAGCATACTGTTACCTAATGCCCACTCTCAATGGCGATCTTACCTGGGGGCTTTAATCCCTACAGATTTCCATTTATCTACTGCAAATTGTGGGAAGACAGAGAGCTCTCTCAGGCCTCCAAGCCTTGGATTCTATGGCAAGTGCATCCACACCCCCACCCCTCGGAATGCTCTCTCAGTGCCAGAGTTTGCATCTTCACAGAAGATGAAGGCTTAGAGGGAAGCAATCAACACTGGACCAGGAAAATGTTCACCTCAGTCATATAACAGGAGAGCGATAAAAAGCAATGGATGAGGGGGGTGTGTGACCGCAAGCACCTAGGACGTCAGAGTTGAGTTACCTACTCACGGTGAGGAGACAAGAAACCATTTATCAGAAATCCCTGAGCTCCACAAAAAAACAGTGTATTTTCTAAAATAAAGTTGAGCCAAGCCTTCCTCCCGCCACAAGGGTGCTGACACACAGCTGACACGGGCTTCCTACCTGAGGCACCAGCTAGGTATGCTCCTTGTGTGCGGAAGGAGCCTGCAGCTCAGAGATCAGAATGATTGAATAGCTGAAGGAACTGGATGAATAAAGAAAAAGAGGGAGAAACCACACCTCCCCCTTAGAGCCCCACCCATGTCTGCATTTTGGTGCAGATTAAGTCATGGGACCCAGCAGCATCAGAGGTTCCCGTGAGTTCCACAGGCATAGCAGGGTGAAGCTGCAGTTAAGGGCGTTCTCTCTAAATTCTTCTCTTCCGTAGATGATCACTTCCACCATCTTCATTCAGTTCCTTGGATTTATCCGCACATTCCATGCCCAAGTTTCCTAATAGATTACCTTGAAAAGTTTCTAACTTCCCAAGCAGATTAAGAAAGGGGACGGTATTGACTTTCTAGAACGGAAGCTTCAGAAGTTCATGGTGGGAAAGATTTAGGGAGTCTAGAAGGAGAACTTAGGGGAAAGCTGGTGGGAGAGAGTGAGAAGTCTACACTCAAGCTGTGTTTGTACAGCATGCAGACATTTATGTTGGTGCTGGAATAGAACCAAGGACCCAGTGCATGCTGGGACAAGTATCCTACTGCTGAGCTACATCGGCAATCCCAATGCTTGCTTTTTTGTTTTGTTTTGTTTTGAGACAGAGTCTCTCTCATAGCCCATGCTGGCCTTAAATCCATAAACCTTCATCTATCTCCCAAATAGTGGCATTACAAGTATACATCACTATGCCCAGCTATAAGCACACCATTTTCACTTATATTATAGGCATCTTTAGGGTCATGTGGTAGAGATTTGGAAGAAAAAAAACCTCTCCATTACACTCCCTTTTACACACCGTTTCCAATTATTGCTTGGTTAGAGTAAAGCTGAAGTTTGGGGCAAGGCCATTCCTTCCCTAGAGTCTATCAGCAGACCATCAAGGCTAGGAAAACCAGCAAAGGACCAGCTGGGGGTGATGTCATTGCTGCTCCCCATTTGGTACTGAAAGACAGCTTCTGTGGGAAGCTGCCTGAGAAGTCCCTGAGCAGCTCACTGCTGACCCCTGACTTCATTCCTGGGGCTCAGTGAACTGAGTAGTTTGAACTATCAACTTAACACAACCTAGAGTCATCTGAGAAGGGAATCCCAATTGAGGGATTTCCCAGATCAGACTGGCCTGTGGACATACCTGTGGAAGATTGTCTTGATCTCTAATTGATGTAGGAGGGCCCCGCCCACTGTGGGAGGCACCATCCCCAAGCATGTGGCCCTGGTCTGCATAAGAATACTAGGTAGGGAAGGAAAAAATGACTGATTGGTTAAGAACACAGGCTGTGGGCTGGAGAGATGGCTCAGCAGTTAAGAGCACTGACTGCTCTTCCAGAGGTATTGAGTTCAATTCCCAACAACCACATGGCAGCTCACAGCCATCTGTAATGGGATCCGATGCCCTCTTCTGGTGTGTCTGAAGACAGCTGCAGTGTACTCATAAACATTAAATAAACAAACAAATAAAAGAACATGGCCTGCTCTTCTGAGGAGCTCAAGGTTGATCCCCAGCACCCATATGGTAGCTCCAAAAGGTCTGTGGCTTCAGTCTCAGGGGAATCTGATGCCCTCTCCTCTTCTGGCCTCTGAGGGCACTACTTGCACATGGTGCTCAGATATACGTGCAGGCACAACACCCACGTACACAAAATTGCCTATTCTGTGTGTGTCAAGATGAACTTTCCTGCAAGTAATTTACAAAGAACTGCATTTAAAATGTAATATTTTCATGCTTAGTTCCTTTTATAATTTTATGCTTATAATTCCCACAGCAAATTAGTTGTGCTCTATTATCTTGTGTACGTTTCAATACCATAATCTTTCTTTTCCAAATAAAAATGAAACCTTCAGGTTCCACAGACTAAAAAGGCTTTAATGAACGCTAACTAAGCATGACCCTTTGAGTGAGCCAACAAACAGTGTTCCTTTGTAGTTTCTGCTTCAAACTCCTGCTGGAGATCCAGCCCTGAATTCCCTCAGTGTCGGACTGTGACCTGTATGGCAAAATAAATCCTTTCCTCCCTGAAGTTGCTTTTAGTCACAATCTTTTCTCAGAGAAACAGACATGAAGCGGAAACTCTCCTAAACCTGTTTCTTTTTTTTTTTTTTTTTTTTTTTTTTTTTTTTGGTTTTTCGAGACAGGGTTTCTCTGTGTAGCCCTGGCTATCCTGGAACTCACTCTGTAGACCAGGCTGGCCTCGAACTCAGAAATCCGCCTGCCTCTGCCTCCCAAGCGCTGGGATTAAAGGCGTGCGCCACCACCGCCCGGCGCCGCACCACTCTAAAAGGACCGGCCACATGCTCACACCTCAGATATGTCTGAGAGCTTGCCTTCCATGTAGCTAGACTGGCCTTCCTGTCTGCCATTGCTCCTGCCCAGGAAGTGGATCTGGGCTGTCAGTGCCAATCTTTGAAAGTTTAAATACTACCCCTCCCATAAATGCCAGCATTTCATACTACCGTTGCCTGCCATTGTGGCACTGGCAAATGCAGTGGCCTCCAGGATTCTCTTTGCATTTATAAATACTGGCAAGGGAGCTGGGGCCCTACCTGGTTTGGTACAGTGTTGCCAAACTTTTAGGAAGGCCTGGGCTCAATATCTAACATTGCATAAAACTTGGCCCAGTGGCGGTGTGGGGGAAGTGGGGACTGGGAAGATGTCTCAGCAGGTCAGAGCACCTGAGTTCAAGCCCTCAGCACCCAGGTAAAGCCAGGCATGGCCAAGAGCACTCCTCTAATCCTAGCACTGGGTGTGGGTTACAGAAACAGGAAGATTAGGGCTAGCGTTTGGTGGCCATCAGCTCCAGGTTCAGTGAGAGACCCTGCCTCTCAGGAGACTAAGGCATAAAATAATAAAACCAATGTCCTCCAATGTCCTCTGGCCTACACACACATCTGTGTGTGCGCACCCAAACACACACACACACACACACACACACACACACACACACACACGCACATATACCACACTCACATACACCCACCCCACCCATAAACTCAAGGTCTGAATGTATTGGTACATCCCTATTATCTAAAGACATCCTCAACTACAGACTGAATTCAAGGCCAGCCTGGAGTACATGATACCCTGTTTCAGGGGGAAAAAAAGTTGTAGGAACTCTGAGGAGACAATCGCCCATGGTGTCCCTGGTGTCCCTGGTGTCACTGGTGTTGGACTGTGAGCTCTGATGTCTGGACTGGGAAAGACTTGAAATGGGGCAGTCCTTTCTAAGGAAGGCACTTTCCCACCAGTCATCTAGAAAGGAGGCAGTTCCTGGAGCAGAAAACACTGAGGACCCAAGAGGAAACGGTGGGACCTAATCTGTAAAATATCTCAAGAGAGTTTCCCTCCCTCAGAGCCCCAACTACTCTCTGAGCTCTACAAACAGGAAAAGAAACCCCAGAGAACTGGGCCTGCTGGGAGAAGAGAACTTCCACCGCATAGGGGCGGCAGTCAAAAGACAGTAAAGAAATAGTGGCCTGGAAGGAAAGCCCTGAGAAGGGGGTCAAGGCCTGTCTAAGACTCGGTTTTAAACCACGTATGGTGGTGCACATCTATAATCCCAGGACTCAGAAGGCAAAGGCAGGAGCGTCATCATAAGTTTGAGGCCACCCTGGGCTACATAGTGAATGCCAGGACTACATAGCAAGACTCCATCTCAAAAGACCAAACAATAGATAAATAAACAAATAGGGGATGGAGAGATGGCTCAGCAGTTGAGAGCACTAGATGCTCTTGCAGAAGACCTAGGTTCGGTACCAAGCACCCACACTGAGCAGATCACAACAGCTTGTAAATCCAACTTCAGGAAATCTGGCCCCTTAACCCTACTCACACACAGGGTGCACATACAGGCAAAATACACGCGGGGAAAATACCTACATACATGACATAATAAAATTTAAAAGTTAACCCAGTGGTGGCACATCCCAACCCTTGGGAAGCAGAGGCAGATGGATCTCTAAGTTCCACGCCAGCTTAGCCTTCAAAAGTCCAGGACAGCCAGGACTACACAGAAAAACTCTGTCTTGAACAATGAAAATGTAAAAAAAAAACCTTTTTTGAAAAAATTTTTAAAAATTAAAATTTAAACTAAACAAGACCCACTAGCTTCAAGCTCTTTGAATATAGTCCCTACTTGCTTTTCCTGAGTCCCCTCTGTTGAGCCAAGTTCAGGACTCTGGAGTATTTTAATGAATCTTGGAGCAATTGGGGAAAGGCTGGATCAGCCCTGCAGCCCAGGAGCAAAGGATGAGCATGGGGGAGGCAACGACCTCTTCAGAAAGATGGAGCTGAAGGATGAAGGGTGGAAGCATCTCTCAACTCAAGGTTGGGTAAAGCATTTCACTGGACGAAGGGAAAGGCACAAAAAGATAGCAAGAAATAAAGCTTTCCCAGTTGAAAGGGCCAGCCAGCCCCCCAATGCATCCTCTGTACTCCATTTCCCACCCACGACTGCTCCAAGCACACCAAGCACCCTGTTCCCAACAGGGACGAGCGCTCAGTGCCACAAAGATGACAGCGACAGATGCAGTCTGGATACCAGGCAACCAGCAATGTGCCGGAGTCTCCATGAGCTCATCCTTAACTCTGTCTTAAACTAAGTGATTTGTCTGCAAGATGAACTGCCACACAGTAGAGCTCTGTGTAGTCTTTCATGCACACATTTAACACATAAACATCTGTTTACATCCTTCCAGAAGAATCCGCTTCTGTCTGGAGGTCAAAGTGGAAGAGTGTTTTTCCCCCTCTCCCTGTGACATCCCCGTGGTCACAGCAACAAGGGTAGAGGGCAAGTCTGTGACCTGTGATGAGCTAATCAAAGCAAAAGTCAGATGTTCGCTCGGGGTGAAATATGTTATGTCATCTTGTGGTAACTGATGGACATTTTGTTACCACAAATGACAATATTGTCTGAGAACCCAAACAAACATATACAGAATGAAAAAGATCTGAGAAAATAATTGGAAATTGGAGCCAGGGTTCTGTGCAAACCTTTTTTTTTTCTTTCTTTCTTTCTTTCTTTTTTTTTTCTTTTGTTTTTGTTTTTGTTTTTGTTTTTGGAGACAGGGTTTCTCTGTGTAGCCCTAGCCGTCCTGGAACTCACTTTGTAGACCAGGCTGGCCTCGAATTCAGAAATTCATCTGTCTCTGTCTCCCAAGTGCTGGGATTAAAGGTGTGTGCCATCACTGCCCTGCTACCAGGGCTGCCTTCTCTCGGTACTTTCCTGTTACAGGAGTCTGTAAATTCCTTATGCAGTTCAGGAGCTAGAGAGAGCTCAGCTGCTAAAAAACTTCTCTATAAGCACAAGGATCTGAATTCAATACCCAGAACCCAACACATATGCTCGCGCGCGCGCGCGTACACACACACACACACATACACTCACTCACACATGCATAGACACACTCACATACATGCATACACATAGTCACACACACACACACACACACACACACTCACTCACACATGCATAGACACACTCACATACATGCATACACATAGTCACACACACACACACACACACAGTAAAAACATATATACACACGGGCCAGAGAGATGGCTCAGTGATTAAGAGCACTGACTGCTCTTCCAGACGTCCTAAGTTCAATTCCCAACAACTACATGGTGGCTCACAACCACTTGTAATGGGATCTGATGCCCTCTTCTGGTGTGTCTGAAGACAGCTACAGTGTACCTATACATAAAATAAATCTTTTTTAAAAAGGGAGTTTTCACCGTGCAGTGGTGGCACACGCCTTTAATCCCAGCACTTGGGAGACAGAGGCAGGCGGATTTATGAGCTCGAGGCCAACCTGGTCTACAGAGTGAGTTCCAGGACAGCCAGGGTTACACAGAGAAACCTTGTCTCTAAAAAAATAAAATAAAAAGGGAGTTTTCATAATTAACTTTCCTTTAAAGAAAAATTTGTATTAATACTATGAATGGAAAACTTGTGGTATCTGCCGTCTATAGAAAACAAAAAAAAAATGTATACACACATGCATGTACACTCACACATACACACAGAGTCAAACACACACACACACACACACCCTTGGCATGATGATGTTCCCTTGCACTTGTAATCCAGCATCTGGGAAGGCAGAGACAGGCAGGTCCCTGGGGCTCAACAACCATTCGAGCCTACTCGGGTACAGGGCAGTGTGAGACTCTGTGTCAAGAAAGGTGGGCAGCACCTGGGGGGTTGTATACATACATACATACAGTCAGTCAGTCAGTCAGTCAGAGAGAGAGAGAGAGCCAGTTCAAGTTGAATTTTCTGTTATGTGCAGTTAAAATCATGCCCCATTAGAATAGGAGTTTGGAAAAGCAAAAGCTTACCTAAGTAAAGGGTTAAAGGGTCAGAGTCTAGACTAAGATGAGAGGCAGGGCAGAACCATAAAGAGGCCCAGACTGGCCAGGACTGTTCCAGGACTCTGGTGGAGTCAGAGAAGCACATCAGAAAGTGGCGCACTCACCAATGTGGGGGATGGACCCAGAAATCCGTGCTCTGGAGTGGGGTGAACCAGTGTTCACCTGCTGGCTCTCTTTTATCAGTGTTTGAGCTTTGAAAGTTTGCCAAGCTTTATCTGATGAAGTGTGGATGAGACGCTTGTCTCCTGTGGTGGTTTGAACGAGAGCGGCCCCTGTGGGCTTAGTCTGCAGTTGATAGAACTATGGGGGAAGAATTTGGAGCTGTTGCAGTGCGACCTTGTTGGTCCCAGTGTCTCTGTGCTCCGTGGTTGTATCTCAAAATGTGAGTTCTCAGCTACTGTTCTAATAGGCACGCCTGTCTGCCAGCTGTCATGCTCCGGCTCCTGGCCAAGATGATCATGGATTCTAACCCTCTGAACCCATAAGCATTAAATTAAATATTTCCTTTACAAGACTAATTTATTTATTTATTTATTTATTTATTTATTTATTTATGCGCCTCGGTGTTTTGCCTATATGTACGTCTGTATGAGTGTGTCAGATCCCCTGGAACTATAGGTACCAACAGTTGTGAGCTGCCATGTGAGTGCTGGGCATTGAACCTGGGTCCTCTGGAAAAGCAGCCAGTGTTCTTAACCACTGAGCCACCATCTCTTTCCCTAAATGTTTCCTTTATAAGTTGGCTTGGTAGGGGGGTTGTTATCACATAGATAGAAATGTAACTAAGTTGCCTCCAATGGTGTGACAGTGTGACAACATTGACACTGGGTAGGAGGTCAGGCACCAAATCTAACTCCCAGGTGCTAATCCCAGCTCTGTCCCTCGGGCCATTTGATCTCTGCCTCAGTTTGCTCTCAAGTGTAAAACTGCAATAAAAGAGCCGGGCTGTGGTGGCGCACGCCTTTAATCCCAGCACTTGGAGGCAGAGGCAGGCGAATTTCTGAGTTCAAGACCAGCCTGGTCTACAGAGTGAGTTCCAGGACAGCCAGGGCTACACAGAAAAACCCTGTCTCAAAAAACAAAACAAAACAAAAATTGCAATAAAAGTAGCATTGTCTGCTAGCCATGGTGGTGTATACAGTTAACCCTATCACTTAGGAAACAGGGACAGGTGGATCTCTGTGAGTTCAAGGTCAGCCTGGTCTACACAGCAAGTTCCAAACCAGTCGGGGTTACATAGTAAGACACTGTCTCAAAGAAAGGGGTGGAGGAGAGAGAGAGA
Organism: Tokudaia tokunoshimensis; assembly: GCA_036184795.1. Lineage (NCBI taxonomy): Eukaryota > Metazoa > Chordata > Mammalia > Rodentia > Muridae > Tokudaia > Tokudaia tokunoshimensis. The sequence continues at coordinate 76,905,904 of BTHU01000016.1, forward strand.
GAGAGAGAGAGAGAGAGAGAGAGAGAGAGAGAGAGAGAGAGAGAGAGAGAGAGAGAATGAGAGAATGGCCTGACAATTTGACAAAGACTGTCTGCACCAAACTTGATGACTTGAGTTTGATCCTTGGGACCCATATGCTAGGAGAGAACTGAGTCCCAGTCATCTGACCTCCAAGGTATGTGTACTATATCATGCACGAGTACATGAGCATACAGACAGACACACAGACACACACACAGACACGGACAAAGCTACATAATGAGATCCTCTCTCGAAAAAAATTAAAAACTAAAGTAAAATAAAAAACAAACACAAAAGGCATTCCTCACTTGGAGCTCTAGGGAGTTCTTTCTCACTTTTTCTTACTGAATCAATATTTATTCTGTTAACAAAAATTTTTAAACTTAAAAAAATAGAGAGAGAGAGATTTATTCATCCTATTAATACTAGGAAATGAATCCTCACCGTCTGTACACACTCTAGACAAGCCCTCTGCCACTGAGCCATGTCCCCAGCTCTAAATCTGTCTTAACTGGCATATAAAAGTTGTCTGTAATTGTTGGGGGTGGGGCAGCACACATCTTTAATCCCAGAGCTCATAACACAGAGGCAGCTGGATCTCTTGTGAGTTCGAGGCCAGCCTGGTCTACAAAGCAAGTTCCAAGACAGTCAGGGCTACACAAAGAAACCCTGTCTCAAAAACAAACAAACAAACAAAAAAAAAACCCAAGCAAATGAAATTAAGCATCCTTCTGGATGCTCTGAGATGTTTTTATCCATGTATACGCCGTGGAATGTTGTATTCGGGTTTTTCTGTGGTGGAAACACTGAAAATTTTTCCAATCTTTCTTGAAGCATAGACCACATGATCATGATCCACAGTCGCCCTGCCGACCAACAGATCAGTTACTTCTCCAGTCTTGTAAGACTTAGTAGCCACCGGCCACCCCAGCCTCCTCCTCCCTCCCTTCCCCTCCCCTTAGCCCCTCCCTCCCCTGAGCCCCCCCCCCCCCATCAATGTTGGGGTTTTTCTCCCTAGACTCCATATGAATGAGATCTGAATGAGATTTGAATGAGAATGAGATTCGGTAACTTCATTCAACGCGGTGTCCTCCTCTCCACCCATATCGCCCCAAGGACAGGATCCTGTTCTCTTTGACGACTGGATTGTCTCCCTCAGTGCACAATACTATATTTTCTTCTCCACTCCTCAGTTGACAGATATCAACTTCCATTTCTTGGCTCTTGGGACTAGAGCAGCAATGAGTGTGGAAGCTTAGCCACTTCACCAACAGGCTGATTTCATTCCCTAGGATGCAGACACAGAGGGAAGACTGAATCATATGACAGTTCTGTTTTTAATTTTCCCAGGAACCGCCATGGCGCTTTCTGTAATGGCTACACCAACCTGCATTCCCACAATGTGAAAGGTTCCCTTTCCCCACACAGTACTTACTATCTTACCTTTTTAGCCATTCTAACAACTGGGCAAATGTCTCATTGTGGGACTTCTGTGAGTTGTCTTGTTTTGTTTTGTCTTGTTTTGTTTTGTGCTTTGTCTTGAGGGACAGTTTGTAGACCAGATTGAACTTGAACTCACAGAGCTCTGCTAGTCTTTGCCCGTCAAGTGTTGATATGAAGAGAGTATGACACCACACCCAGCTCACTGTTTTAATTTGCATTCCTGTTCTGACTGGAGGTGTTGAGTATTCTTTTTATACAACTGTTGGTTATTAGCACATCCTTCCCTCTCTGTGTGTATGTGCTCATGTGTGCAGGGTTGTGTTTGGAGGACAGAGGTTGACACTGAATATCTTCTTCAATCCTCCCCCACACCTTTTTTTTTTTGAGATCCTATTTTTGTTTTATTTTAAGTTATATGTGTGCTCTCCAAGGCTAGAAAAAGGTGTTGGATCCCCTGAGACTGGAGTTATAGGTAGCAATGAGCCACCCAGCGTGAGTACTGGGAACCGAACCAGAGCCCTCTGGAAGAGCAGGGAACACTCTTAACCACTGAGATATCTCTCCTGTCCATCCACCTTAATTTTTGAGACTCAAGTCGTTCACTAAAGCTGGAGCTCACTGATTCAACCAGACTGGCTAGCCAAACTATCAGCAGGAATCCTCCTGTTTCTGCCTCCCCAGAACTGAGATGACAGATGGGCGCTACCTCACCCAGCCTCTACACAGGTTCCAGGGACCAAGCTCGTCTTCATGGCAAGTACCTTAAGGACTGAGCTAGCTCCCAGCTATTTGGTGTATGGAATGACTAATAATGATTTTCTTGTTTTCTTTTTAAGACTCTTTGCTGGCCTCAGATTCGTGATTCTCCTGCTTCAGCCTCCCAGGGCTGAATATCACAGGGAGGTACTACTAACAGGCTTAATGTTAAGAATTCGCTTGTGGGCCGGGCGGTGGTGGCACACGTCTTTAATCCCAGCACTTGGGAGGCAGAGGCAGGAGGATTTCTGAGTTCGAGGCCAGCCTGGTCTACAAAGTGAGTTCCAGGACAGCCAGGGCTACACAGAGAAACCCTGTCTCGAAAAAACCAAAAAATAAAAATAAAAATAAAAAAAAAGAATTCGCTTGTGTCTGTTGATTCTGTATCCAGGAACTTGGCTGATCTGTTATTGTTGTTGCTGTTCTAATACTTTTGGTGGGGTCTTTAGAATTTTCTATATAAGATCATGTCAAAGACTAACAATTGAACTTGTTCCTTTGCTTTTTTTTTTTTTAAGACAGAGTCATTCTGTGACCCAGGCTAGCTTCAAGCTTGGGGTACTCCTCTTTCCCAGTTTTTGACATGCTGGTGTTGCAGGTGTGAGCCACCTGCCTGGCTTAAATGTTCCTTTTTTTTTTTTGAGATAGGGTTTCTCTTGTCCTGGAACTCGCTCTGTAGACCAGGCTGGCCTCGAACTCAGAAATCCGCCTGCCTCTGCCTCCCAAGTGCTGGGATTAAAGGCGTGTGCCACCACTGCCCAGCGTTCCTATTTTTTTTTAAGATTTATTTGTTTTATATATGTGAGGACACTGTCGCTATCTTCAGACACACCAGAAGATGATATCAGATGATACAGATGGTTGTGAGCCACCACGTGGTTGCTGGGAATTGAACTCAGGACCTCTGGAAGAGCAGCCAGTGCTCTTTATCAGCTAAGCCATCTCTCCAGCCCAAGTTGTTTCTATTTGGAGCTCATTTTTCTAATCAAGAACAAGTTTTGAATTTTGCCCAAGGTTTCTATATAGATAATTATGTGACTTTTCCCCCTCAAAATAGATTAGTAAATTAATTTTTCTGGCAGTTTCCTAATGTTGAATGCTGCTTGGGTTTTTAGAATAAATAACATTTCTTAATTTAAAAAAAAATGGGGCTGGAGAGATGGCTCAGTGGGTAAGAGCACCTGACTGCTCTTCCAAAGGTCCTGAGTTCAAAATCCCAGCACCCACATGGTGGCTCACAACCATCTGTAAAGTGATCTGACGCCCTCTTCTGGTGTGTCTGAAGACAGCTACAACGTCCTTACATAAAATAAATAAATCTTTTTAAAAAAAATGGGATAGAAGCTGAAGACCTGAACTGGTGTTGTCTTAGGGTTTCTATTGCTGTGATAAAACACCATGACCAAAAGCAGTTTGGGGAGGAAAGGGTTTATTTCAGCTTAGACTTCTACATCACAGGCCTTCACTGAGGCTAAATCAGGGCAGGAACTCCAGCAAGGCAGGAACCTGAAGGCAGGAGCTGATGCAGAGGCAATGGAGGAATGTTACTTATTGACTTGCTCCCCATGGTTTCTTCAGCCTGCTTTCTTAGAGAACCCTGGAACCACCTGCCCAGGGATGGTGGACTGGGCCCTCCGACATTGATGATAACTAGGAAAATTATCACTTGTCTGTGGGCCAATCTGATGTGGATATTTTCTTAAATCAAGTTCTCTCTTCTCAGATGACTAGCTGTGTCAAGTTGACATAGCACAAATGGCCCTCAAAGCTTTGCTTGGACTCTCTCACCCTCTGTTCCTTGCCTCTGCCTTCGCCTGAGTGACCCAAACACTAGAAACTTCCTGTCTCCTAGCTCCCAGGAGTCTAAAGTAGAGATGTCCTCTTTAGGGCAGTGAGAGGTACTCTATCTAACCTGTTCCATACATTGCCCCCGGAGGAGCCTGTAGTTTTCTGGCAAAAGGTGGAGTTCCTTGGCCTGTAGAAGCACAATCCAGTATCTGTCCTTATGTCCCCATGCTCCCTCCACTGTGTCCCTGTTCGTGGGTTCCTAGGTACGGATCCCATTTTTATGAGATGACCAGTTGTTGAGGTTTTGTCTTTTACTGTCTATTGTAATGCTAAGTGAGGGGAGTGAGAGGTGTGGGGGGGAGGGGAGGGGGGGAGGGGAGATAAGACCTGGAGTCTGCCCTAGCCCCTGTGACCTTGCCTCCAAATTCATTCTGATTGGTAAATAAAGATGCCAACAGTCAATAGGTAAGCAGAAGAGACATAGGTGGGGTTCTTGGCTGGGGGTAGGGGAAGAGGAGGAGGAAGGAGAAGCAGCCCTGGGTTAAGAGTTAAGAGAGCTTGTCCCTGAGGGCTGCCCAATTGGAGTTAAGAGGAACCAAGATAAAACTTAGTAAATAAGTAATAACTCTGGTTTATCCATAGGAAAATAGAGTCTAACAGCATGGAGGGTAGGCAGCTGCCCAGCTCTTGTGTTGGGTAAGGCTTAGAGTAAATATAAAAGCTGTGTATCTTTCATTGGGAACTAATTGGTTTAAGGCTGGCAGGCTGCGATTTAAATAATCACCAAAACAACCAGTCTTAAAAGACTGTAATAGCCTCAGCTGAACTAACTACATCCTCAACAACCCTAATTCCAAATAAGGTCACATTCTGATGTCTCAGGGTTAGGAGATAGGAGGCCGGAATACAATTCCCGTCAGCCGTGAGCCATCTGCCGTAGCCTCTGGCTTTGCCCCTGGGTGTTGCTTCACTCTTTAGCCATTGACTTGACTTCCTCTACCCGGAAAGACTGCGTGCTTCAACCTGAAGTTCGGCGTGCAGCCGACCTGACCTACTGCTTGAGACCTCCTGCCCAGCATTCATAGCTCCCCAGCCCTTCCCAATATCCTTTCCCATGGACCACTCAGTAACATGCTGCACACTTGACTTGTTCCTCACGTAGTTTATTTCGGATTCCACTTCTTGAGGCTGTAAGCGTTGGGAAAAGCTAGATTCTATTGTGTTTCGACCCCTGTATCTCCCGCACTTTGGAGATAGCTTGGCAAGTAGAGGGTGAAATAGATGTTACAGAATTAAACTGCACAAAAGCATGGATTCTAAAGACTAGGAAACCCAGCCTGTGGGTAACCTGTAACCCCAGCACATGGGAAATGGAGGACGGAGGATTACGATTTCAAGGTTACCCTGGATTACTTCAGACTTTCTCAAAAATGGAAAAAAGACAGGGAAACCTACCAGTGATTTTTTTTCTTGCCCCTATCCTCTGGAAAGTCACACTACAGGGAAAGTTTAGGTCACCTATTTGTAGGAAATGACCTGCCAAGGTGAGGTGTTTCAGAAACGCCTGAAATCAAGCAGAAAATGGGGAAGGAAAAAAAACAAAAACAAAAACCTACTGGAGGCTGTAGTTTCAGGACTCAACCAGCAGAGGGCAATATTGTCTTCTAAGCAAATCAGTTAACTGCCATGGTCCTGCCGAAACCACTGTAAACAGCCCCATGTCTGGAACCTAAGGCCACCATTTGACAAACTCTTGGGCATACATTCCTTTTTCTCTAAGTTCTCCAACGCAAGTGTTTAGCAGTTAGCACACTGTGAGTAATCTAGCTCCAGTACCCACGTGCTCTCAGGAGGGGTGACTGAAGTTACCATGGGATTCAAAACACAAGTCTTGTCTGGGGTGGGGCCCCTTCTTGCATCCCACAAACCTTTTCTCCAGAAGATTCTCAGTCTCTTGGGTTAACCTACTTTCCTTTTCATCGAGGCAGTTAAAAGCTGCACAGAAATCAAACTTCAGGACTAGGGACACAGCACCCTCTGTAGAGTGCTTGCTTTGTAAGCAGGAAGCCCTGGGTTCCATCATCAAGCGGGTACCCGGGTGGCTTTGAGAAGAGGCTGCTTTCTTAATTGTTTGCCTGCAGAGGCAGGGATGCCTGTGGTCCTTCTCCCTTCTGAGTTGGTTTTTGTTTATTTGTTTGTTTGTTGTTTTTGCTTCTTTACAAGTCGGGGTTAGAGCTGGCAATGTAGCCCAGTGGTAGAGCACTTGCCTACAGTGTCCAAAGCTCTATCCTCAGAACCCTCTCCTCCCCCCCAAAAAAACTGAGGTCTTTCTGTGCCTTCCAGCCTACCCTGAATGCCCGAGTTTGGGCACCGCTTCCGACTCAGCCTCCAGAGCTGGGGCTCCTAGCACCGACCTCCAGGCCAGCCTTTTCCTCCTTGTACAAAGCGTACTATCCTCCAATGGGACCTGACTGTCCTTTCGTCACTAGGACATAATACCTGTCAATCATCTTGGAGGAAAGCCTTGTGCGCGCCCAGTTAAGATGCCTCAGTGAGTGCTGGTGCTCTGTGGGCAGGGCAAAGCACGATGGTCCAGAAGCCGCTCTTCCTTTCCCTTTTATTCCTTTTACTGGACGGTGCCATCTTCCTTCAGGGCAGGCTTTCCTCTTAGCTAATCCTCTCTGGGACGCCCAACCCTCCAGGCATTTACCGAGCAATCCAGTGGAGTTAAAAATCTAGATGACCTTCGTCGCAAGGGCTGGCGATAGAGCACTTCCCTAACGCACACTAGGTTCAGCCCCCAGTACCCCACGTATGCAGATGAGAATAAAGGCTTTTCTCATGAAGATCGACTGTCCGCAAAACCCAATGCCTCAACCTTAAACAAAGCAAATGCCCCGCAAATGTCAGAAACAGCATGTGGATTCTTACTAGTTGATAACCTCTGCTTGCAACTTTATAAAAAGCTTTTTTTAAAAAAAAACTTGTTTATTTTATGTTCTGTTCTTGGATGATATATCAACACGTATGTTGGTGCAGCATATGTGTCTCTGGTGTCTGACAAGGCCAAAAGGGGGCAATAGCTCCCCTGGAACCAGAGTTACAGACTGTTAGGAGCTGCCAGGCCGGATCTGGGAAACTAACGCAGGCCCTCTGGAAGCAGCCCGGATTAACCACTAAGCCATCTCTCCAGCCCACTGTGTGCAGCTTTGGGAGTCAACAGAATAACTTTTTCCCTTAGAAAACTCTGTTTCAAATTTCTGTGAAAAAGAATTTCTCATTCTTTGTGGACTGTTCAACAAATACAAGACAAATCCCTTTGTTAAGGACAGGTAACAGAGAAACTCCAGAAACACAACAGACGGGCAACAGGGTTACACAGATCAATCACATACAGCAGACAGGCTACAGTCAGGTGAAAGGCCACAAAACCGAGAGACAAAAGATACAGGGAGGGAAGTGGAGAATTCAGAGTTGGGCTCATTCACGGTCTAAACTATTCCGAGGGGTTGAAGAGAGGGGCTCAGTCCTTACAGGTTAATTCATTTCGTGACAAACACCGCATCCATCTCCTTCTCTGTGGGCAGGGTTTTGTATACTCACGAGGTTCCAGAGAGTTCTAATGAACATTTATGTCTCTAATGCAAGCTTTCTTATTGCTTCTTACGTGCTTCCAACAATACCAAGTTCTACCCTGTGCATCCCAACCAGAAAAGTCGGCATGCGGTGTGACAGACTGACTGTCAAAGCAGTATCCTTGGTTGCAGTAAAAATAAACCACACAAATGGCTGCTGGGGGTGGGGGGTTAGAGCCGGGAACCGAGCAGATGGGAGACAGGTGGAGAAAGGCTGTTCGTCAGTAGCTGCTTTCCCCCCCCCCTTTCTTTCTTTCTTTCTTTTTTTTTTTTTTTTTTTTTTTTGGACAGGGTCTCATTGTGTACTCTAGGCCACCCTTTAATTCACGATCTTCCTGCATTCACTTCCCAAGTCCTGACATTTTGGTGTGCTGCTGTGCTCCGCCCTTTGGTAGCTTATAGTTCTCATTGTATATTTTCATCTTAATAAAAAAAAAAAAAACAAAACGCTTGCCTTGAATACACAAAACCAGGAGTTTGAGCTCCAGGACTACATACAGTTAGGTGTGGTTGTGTGATCCTAGCACTCAGGAGGTGAAGGCAGAAGAAATATTAGCCCAAGTTTGTCCTTGGCTACTTAGGGAGTATAAGGCCAGCCTGGGCTAGGTGAGACCCTGTTTTAAAGACCAAAAAAAAAAGATTCCTCTAAATGTGGTAGTAGAATATCTGTTGTCCCAGTCTGAAACCTAGTTTAGGCTCTGGCAGCCTCTGTGTGTTTCTGACTGCTCGCCCCACTTACACCCAGAGAGCCCAAGACGCCTCCAGCCAGCACCAGGGGCCTCACTTCTGGGCTCCGTGGCTCTGTCCTTCAGTCTTCACAACCCGGTTGGTTGGTTCGTTGGTTGGTTGGTTAGGGTGTTTTGTTTTGTTTTTGTTGTTGTTTGGTTTTTGGTTTGGTTTATTGTTTTGAGATTTTGTCTCACTGTACAGCCAGTCAGTTCTTGAACTCTGATCCTCCTGCTACCGCCTCAAGAATGCTGGGCTAGCTGACTCCTTCAAACTGCTGGCATCCAGTTCCACCCTCTCCGGGCCCCTCCCTATCCTCCGGCTTTGCTCCCAGAGGCACTACTTAGCCCAGGCGTGTTTGTTCTGTAGTGTGCACAGCACGCACGCACGCACGCACGCACGCACGCAGTTAGCTGAGTCTGGAAGAAGCTGGTTGATGTTTGTACCTAGGACACAGAAAAAAAAAATAAGAATGTCAAACTCCAAACTAAAGCCAGTGAGAGGGCTCAGAGGTAAAGATGCCTGCCACAAAACCTGAGGATCTGAATTCCACCCCCAGGACGGAGTTCCACTTCCCCTGGTCGAAGGAGAAAATCAAACTGCCAAAAGTTGTTCTCTGACCTCTACAGATATGTCTAGATACAGGAATCAATAGAAATGTAAAATCTCAAGTATATTTTCTAAAAGTCCAAACTCGGATGAGAGAGATGGCTTTGCTAGTAAGAGGGTCTGTGCAAGCATGGAGACCTGTGCTCAGACCCTGGCGCCCGTGTAAAAAGCTGGGTGTGACTTTTCAGGTGCCTATACCCCAGGCCGTTGGGGGCAGAGACAAAGTGACTGAGCAGGACACCTGCCTGGAGTCCTCCTCTGCCATGTCTACCTCACACATAGGCATGAAAGATAAAGGAATACATATGTGTCTATTTCATTTCTTTAATAATAATTGTTTTGAAGCCAGGCAGTGGCGGGGCACACCTATAATTCCAGCACTCAGGAGGCAGAAGCAGATGGATCTTTGAGTTTAAGGCCAGCCTGGTCTACAGAATGAGTTACAGAACAGCCAGGGCAAATAGAGAAACCCTGTCTCAAAACCACCAGCAGCAACAACAAAACCCCACAAATAATAACAGTAACAACAACAATAATAGTCTTGAAATATAATTACATCATAGCTCTCTTCCTCCTTCAAAACTCTTCCATGTATCTTCCTGCTCTTTTCCAAATTCACGGCCTCTTTTTCTTTAATTCTTTTATTTATTTATTTATTTTTTTTTTGGTTTTTGGAGACAGGGTTTCTCTGTCCTAGAACTCACTCTGTAGACAAGGCTGGCCTCGAACTCAGAGATCCACCTGCCTCTGTCTCCCAAGTTGCTGGGATTACAAGCGTGTGCCACCACTGCCTGGCTTTTTCTTTAATTCTTGATTCTTGTTACATCTATACATAGATGTTTTTTACACACACATATACACATATATATGCGTGTATGTGTGTATATATATATATTTACATATATATATTTCTTTTTTTTTTTTTTTTTTTTTTGGTTTTTCCGAGACAGAGTTTCTCTGTGTAGCCCTGGCTGTCCTGGAACTCACTTTGTAGACCAGGCTGGCCTCAAACTCAGAAATCCTCCTGCCTCTGCCTCCCAAGTGCTGGGATTAAAGGCGTGCGCCACCACCGCCCGGCATATATATATTTCTAAACACATAAATACAACCTGTTCCTATAGAAATGGAGAGTTGCCTAAATGAACCCTGAGATACAGAATCTAAATAAACGGTTTTAAATCCAAACTCAGATTGTTCTTCCTACAGTCTTCTTGGAATATAGACCACTTTTCTTTTTTCTCAGTCTCGCACATCCTAAGTTGGCCACAAACTTCTTGTGTAGCCAAGGCTAGCTTTTAACTGCTGATTCTCTGACCCCCACCTCCCATGTGCTGACTATTTTTTCTTCAGTATGGATGGTCAAATTTGGGTTCTGAGTGTGTCAGGCAAGCACTCTACCCACAGACCATCCACTGTAACCAAAGAATTGGCTCAGAAGCAGCAGAAGACACTGGATGTCTTCCTACCCCATTCGGCAGGTACGGTTGAATCCTGGAGACAGGATCCAGTCCCACAGGCTGGGCTGTCTCCAGGAGAGACTCCTTCAGATACCAGCCATAAGGCTTGTTTCTTCTCTTGTAATTCTAAAAAGCTTGACTTCACATTAGGGTTTTTGGGCCTGATTCATTTTCTTGAATGGCTCACAGGAGTCAGAGGGATGTATTATGTGTGTTATAATACTGTAATATGTATTAAAAGGATAAAGGATACAGATAATGTAATGAATAAAGGGATAAAGAGGCAGGGACATAGCTCAGTGCTCGAATGTTTGCCTAGCCTGCATAGAGGCCCAGGTTCCATCTCCAGAATGACAGCAGGGGTGGGATGGGGAGGAATGTGTGCTCTCCAGGGACCCCCAACCCCCCCAACCCGGCATTGAACTCTCTAGAAAGTTCTGACGCCTGTCATCTGAGGTGTTTACATTATATTGATAGAACTTCTAACAGAGAGTCGTGAAGCCGTAGAGGTTCGTCTGTTCAGATTCCCCACTTGGAGCCTTCCCGGCAAGGACCCCTCTCGCATAGCACATAGTGTATCACAAGAGTCGGCTGCAGAAGTTCTTTTTTTTTTTTAAGATTTTTATGTACATTGGTGTTTTCCCTGAATTTATCTCTGTGTGAGAGTGTCAGGTTTCCTGGAACTGGAGTCACAGACAAATGTGAGTTGCCATGTGGGTGCTGGGAATTGAACCTGGGTCCTCTGGAAGAGCAGCCAGTGTTCTTAACCACTGAGCCATCTTTCCATCCCATTTGTTCTTTAAGACAGATTCTTACATAGCTGCAAACTCAGTAGCTAAGCACAGTCTTACACTGTCTGATCCTCTGCCTCCAGCTGTAATGTACTGGCATTACAGGCGTGTGCTACTATCCTCAGTTTACAAGGTGCTGAGGGTGGAGTCCAGGGCTTGTACATGCGAGAGTATTCTACCAACCCCAAGAAAAGCTCTTTTACTGCAGTGTTCAATGAGCACACACTATGATAAAGTACAGAAACCACAAAAGCCTGAGTACCTGTGGAATAAACATGTCCCCAGTGTAGAAGAGCCAAAGGGGGATTAACTGTAGTAGTAATAATAATATAAATGATGTAATAACATGTCAGGTTACAAAGAATGGCAAGTAGCGCATCCTGGAAGAAGGAACACTTGAGTGGGGCTTTTTTAGACTGAACAGAAGTTTTCTAGGGCACCAGGGAGCCGGGCGACTCCACAGCCTTCTGTGCACAGCCCGCCAGGAGAGAGTGATCTCCCAGCAGCACTTTCACTTCTGAGCATGGAGGTAAGATCTCCACCTTCTCTCTGGAGGGGAACAGCTAGGAGAGCACAAGGCATATGATCAGTGGAGCAGCTGGGACAGAGGTCTTCAGGCTGCCATTTGCGCCCCACAGTCTTCTGAGCACAGACCCTGCCAGAAGAGAGTTGGTCTCCCAGGAGTATAGACACAGGCTTGGGAGGCAGAGGCAGGCAGATTTATGAGTTCAAGGCCAGCCTGGTCTACAGAGTGAGTTCCAGGACAGCCAGAGCTACACAGAGAAACCCTGTCTCAAACCCACCCACCCACCCCCAAAAAGTAAGTCTGGTAGGTCTTATAGGCCCACAGGAGGGACAAGCTCCAGTCAGAGACAGCAAGACCAACTAGCACCAGAGATAACCAGATGGCAAAAGGCAAGCACAAGAACCCTACCAACAGAAACCAAGGCTACTTGGCAACTTCAGAACCCAATTCTCCCATCACAGCAAGTCCCAGATACCCCAACACAGCAGAAAAGCAAGAGTTGGATTTAAAATCATATCTCATGATGCTGATAGAGGGCTTCAAGAAGGACTTAAATAACTACCTTAAAGAAATACAGGAGAACATGGGTCAACAGGCAAAAACCCTTAAAGAGGAAACACAAAAATCCCTTAAAGAAATACAGGAGAGCATGGTTCAACAGGCAGGAATTACAGGGAAACATAAACAATTAAGTGAAGGAACTGAACAAAACCATCCAGGATCTAAAAGTGGAAGTAGAAACAATAAAGAAATCACAAAGTGAGACATCTCTGGAGATAGAAAGCCTTGGAAAGAATTCAGGAGTCATAGATGCAAGCATCAACAACAGAATACAAGAGATAGAAGAAAGACTCTCAGGGGCTGAAGATACCATAGAAAACATTGACTCAACAGTCAAAGAAAATGCAAAAATGCATAAAGCTTGTGACCCAAAACATCCAGGAAATTCAGGACACAATGAGAAAACCAAACCTAAGGATTATAGGTATAGAAGAGAGCAAAGATTTCCAACTTAAAGGGCCAGTAAATATCTTCAACAAAATTATAGAAGAAAACTTCCCTAACCTAAAGAAAGAGATGCTCGTGAACATACAAGAAGCCTACAGAACTTCAATCAGACTGGACCAGACCAGAAAGTCCTCCCAGCACATAATAATCAAAACACCAAATGCACTAAACAAAGAATAATAAAAGCAGCAAGGGGAAAAGATCAAGTAGTTTATAAAGGCAGGCCTACCAGACTTACTTTTTTTTTGGGGGGGGGAACAGGATTTCTCTGTGTAGCCCTGGCTGTCCTGGAACTCACTCTGTAGACCAGGTTGGCCTCAAACTTAGAAATCCGCCTGCCTCTGCCTCCTGAGTGCTGGGATTAAAGGTGTGCCATCACTGCCGGACTTCACCAGACTTCTCACCTGAGACGATGAAAGCTAGAAGATCCTGGGCAGATCTCATACAGACCCTTATAAGAGAACACAAATGCCAGCCTAGACTATTATACCCAGCAAAACTCTCAATCACCATAGAGGGAGAAACCAAGATATTCCATGAAAAAACCAAATTTACACAGTATCTTCCCACAAATCCAGCCCTACAAAGGATAATAGAAAGAAAACACCAACACAAGGAGGGAAACTACACCCTAGAAAAAGCAAGAAAGTAACCTTCTTCCAACAAACCCAAAAGAAGATATCCACACAAACATAAAAATAACATCAAAAATAACAGGAAGCAACAATCACTATTCCTTAATAACTCTTAACATCAATGGACTCAAGTCCCCAATAAAAAGGCATAGACTAACAGAAATATTTTTCATGTAAATCTTCAATTTTATCAGAAAATGTTTGTAATTCCTCTTTCAATTAATTTAGTAATTTTTTATGTCTACCATTTTATCTGTATTATTTTTCATGATAATCTTCAATGTTAACATGTTTTTCTATATATTTCTTCTATTTTATCAGAAATGTTTTCCATGTAAATCTCTGACTTTATCACAAAATGTTTTTAATTCCACCTTCAGTTAATTTAGAAAGTTTGTTTGTTTTTGTTTTTTTTTTTTTTGGTTTTTCTAGACAGGGTTTCTCTGTGTAGCCCTGGCTGTCCTGGAACTCACTTTGTAGACCAGGCTGGCCTCGAACTCAGAAATCCGCCTGCCTCTGCCCCCCAAGTGCTGGTATTATAAAGGCGTGTGCCACCACTGCCCAGCTAGAAGAATTGTTTTTAAATCGTGATTTTATTAATATTAATCTCACTAAACCTAAGAAAATTACAATTTCAGTCCCACAGCAGTAAAAGGCATGAGAAGCACTCTATTAAAAATATATGCTGAACAGAGAGAGCATGGTGGTGTATGCCCGTGAACGTAGCACTTGGGAGGCAAAGTCTGCTGGCTCTCTATGAACTCCAGGGCAGCCTTGTCTATATAGTGAGACCCTAGCTCGAAAAGAAAAGAAGAAAGAGGAGAAGGAGAAGGAGAGAGAGAAACATGCCACAGGAGCTGGAGAAATGGCTCAGCAGTTGAGAACACTAGCTTCTCTTCCAGAAGTCCCAGGTTTGATTCCTGGCACACACATGTTGGTTCACAACCATCCATAAGTCCAACTAGAGGCTCCAATTCCCTCTTCTGGTCTCCGTGAGCACCAGATACACACGTAGTTCACAGACATACATGCAGGCACAATACCATACACATAACATATAAATAAATCTAAAAAAAATACATACATACATACATACATACATTCCTAAGTAAAAATACATGTCATCAGCCAAAATTCACATTTGAGACATTTAATCTCACTGGAGATTACAGAGAAGCAAATCAAAATGAAGAATCCGTTTCCTCTGATGGATAGAGTTGGAAGCCTCTAGCCTGTTGTCAGCAAGGACGAGAGGAAACAGGTGCCCCTTTGTTCGGTGACGGAAGCCTGAACTGGCAAAGCCTTTGGAGGGTCACTTAACAGCGCGGTGTCCAAGTACACACACGCTCTGCACTCTGGGCTCCCTGGGGAATTTATTTTAAGAAAATAATGGCACAGGTGTGCCAAGCTGTTTGAACAAAAATGGCCATCCTATTGAAAAGCTGGAAAGAGCCAGGGATAGGCTCAGGGTGTCTCTGAGCTACAGCGTTCCCCAAATGAGCAGGGCCCTGGGCCAGCACCAACGCCCAAGAAGACAGAGCGAGCCGGAAAAGCTGACAGCCTGGATGTCCCCTAGTGAGGGCTGTTTATGTGTTAAACTCAAGGACAATTAGTTCTATTAGAGTTTAAAAAAGAGGACCCCCCCCCCCATCCCAGGACAGCAAACTGCACATCTCAGCAGGTGCCTGGAAGAGAATGGAGAAGAGAAGGGGGAGGGGAGTGTGAAGCCAGGACAGTTCAAGCAGACAGGCATTTGGTGACAGCTTAAAAGAATGGATAAGGAAGCTGAAAATACTGGGAAAAGCATACATGGGCTCTCTGACCAGAACAGATGAGAAGCAATATAATAATAATAATAATAATAATAATAATAATAATAATAATAATAATAATAATAATAATAACCCCAATTATTGTGCTCATAAGACTGCTCATTATTAAGGATTTGGTTAGTTAATGAGATAGGTATCACAAGGACCAAGCAGGTACTATGAAAGAACCGACCGGGCAGTGGTGGCGCACACCTTTAATCCCAGCACTTGGAAAGCAGAGGCAGGCAGATTTCTGAGTTTGAGGCCAGCCAGGTCTACAGAGTGAGTTCCAGGACAGCCAGGGCTACACAGAGAAACCCTGTCTCGAAAAACCAAAAAAAAAAAAAAAAAAAAAAGAAAAGATAAAACCAACAAAAAGCATTTGGTGTTATTTATTTGTATATGTGTGTGCACACGTGTGTGTGCATATCTCTCTCTCTCTCTCTCTCTCTCTCTCTCTCTCTCTGCATGTTTGTGTCTCTGTGAGTGAGTATAAGTGTGTGTGTGTGTGTAAATGTGATTGGAATCACACTTGGAGCTTTGCACATTTTTCTTTCATCCTTCCTTCCTATTTTCTTGTTTCCTCTCCCCTTTTATTTATAGTTTGCATTTTATTTATTTATTTCATGTATGTGGATACACTGTAGCTGTCTTCAGACACACCAGAAGAGGGCATCAATGCCCATTACAGATGGTTTTGAGCCACCATGTGGTTGTTGGGAATTGAACTCAGGACCTTCGGAAGAACAGTCAATGCTCTTAACCGCTGAGCTATTTCTCCAGCCCTGTATTTTTATTTTTAATTATTGTATTATATAAATACATTGCCTTCATGTATGTCTGTGCATCGCAAATGTGCAATAACACAGAGATCAAAAGAAAGCATCAGAGCCACTGGAACTGGAGTTACAGAAAGTTATGAGTCATCACATAGGTGCCAGGAATTGAACTTGTGTAGCTAGGATTTTGCTATGTTATGGGTTCTTTCTTCCTTCACCCTTCTCCCCACCTCTTCTTCTACCCTTTCAGATCCCTAACACTAGATACAAAAGGAAGAAGGATAGAGAGAAGAGATAGAGAAAGAAATCCCCAAATAAAGTCAGGGGTAGGAAGTGGGGTGACAATATTGTTAGACTACTTCCTGCCTCAAGTTCCTTGGGTCAAGTTTGATCTTTGCTATCAAGATATCTAATTTCTTTTTCTCATCTCTTTGTACATGTCTACAGCAACCAACAGCAATCCACCAACAACCCACCAAAGCTCCCCAACTCTTGGGGCTCTAGCATTTATATATTCTCTGAAAAGTCCCCAGAATTCCAAACATCACACACTCACAGAAACTATCTGCAGATGTCAAAATCCACACCCATGCTAGAGCACAAGACAAATCATATTCACCTGCTGTGAGGCAGCCCCATCTCCCCATATCTGGGATTAAAATTAAGGGCTGGTGAGATGACTCAGAGGTTAAGAGCACTAACTGTTCTTCCAAAGGTCCTGAGTTCAAATCCCAGCAACCACATGGTGGCTTA
Organism: Tokudaia tokunoshimensis; assembly: GCA_036184795.1. Classification (NCBI taxonomy): domain Eukaryota; kingdom Metazoa; phylum Chordata; class Mammalia; order Rodentia; family Muridae; genus Tokudaia; species Tokudaia tokunoshimensis. Next base: position 76,922,642 of record BTHU01000016.1, read on the forward strand.
CAACCATCTGTAATGACGCCCTCTTCTGGTGTGTCTGAAAACAGCTACAGTGTACTTACATATAATAAATAAATAAATCTTTAAAAAATTAAAATTAAAACATATGCCTATAATATTTCTGTGTTCTTTAAGAAAACCAAAATTCTCACTACAAACAAGACCTCTGAAAGAGTAGCCAGTACATTTAACACTGAGTAATATCTCCAGCTCCCTCTTAAAGATTTATTTATTTATTTATTTATTTATTATATGTAAGTACACTGTAGCTGTCATCAGACACACCAGAAGAGGGCATCAGATACCATTAGAGATGGTTGTGAGCCACCACATGGTTGCTGGGAATTGAACTCAGGACCTTCAGAAGAGCAGTCAGTGCTCTTAACCGCTGAGCCATCTCTCCAGCCCCCAGCTCCCTCTTATTTAATAAGAAATTTCTCTCCTTGAGTGAATTTCATTGCTGACATGCAAGCTGGACTCCAGGACAGGAAAAGGTGAAGATAAAGACAACAAACATTGCTCCTCCCAGCCCTTGCAAGGTAGAAGCAAGACAATCAAGAGTTCAAATCCACGGCTTGTCAGGGAGAGTGAGACTCACCACACAACTCTCAAGAAATTTTGAGATCTGTCTTCCAGGGAGACCTTGCCTCTGGCTTCAATGTCCACTCTGGTGCCTCACAGATCTCATCCAGTCACTTAGTCATCCGGCTGAGTACTTCCTGTGTGTCAGGAACTCCAACAAGCACTGTATATTGAGTAAAGAACAAAGTAGCCGTACCCCTGAGTGCTTAATTTCACAGGAGGACAGCTAAATTCAAGGTTCTGCCTCAAGTCTTGGAATCCCAGTACTCTGGAGGCTGAAGCAAGAGGATCTCCAACTCAAGGTCAGCCTGGGCTACAGAGAGAATAGGTACATACATACATACATACATATATACATACTTACACACATACATACATGCATGCATAATGCTGGGAATGGTGTTATAGACATGTAATCCCAGGAATTGTTGCCCTTGGTTACATAGTAAAATTCAGCCCAGTCCGGACCCTGTCTTTATCTCTTGAGAAACTTATACCTTCACTTAGGCGTGGAGTAGGTTGTACTTCATTCAGCTCTTTGAGAAGCTCAGGCCCACACTCTCAAGTGTACCTTTCTTCTGAGTGCATCTCTTGCTCTGTCTCATATCTAAGCCTATATTAAGATATCTCTATTAAACCCTAACTCTACTTCACTTTATTAAAAGGTGTATCGGGGGTGGGTGAGGTGGGTGAAGAGATAGGTTAAGAGGACTTCTTGTTCTTCAGAAGACTCAACTTCATTTCCCAGAGCCCGCCTCCAACAGCCTATGAGTGACACACACACACACACACACACACACACATACACACATACACACACACACACAAGGGGGAGCTCGGAACCCGTGGCTTGCTTCTCTTCAGTCTAACTGCTGTCAGATCACTATAGCAGCTGTCTGTCGGAAGAAAGCTGTCAGCCCTTTAGTTATGTGTTAAGGGTAACAGGAAATCGTTCTCTTGAAGACTGGGATGAGAGAGACTCCCTTGCACTTGTTTTGTTTGTTACTATGTCAGTCTCTTGTAGCCCAGGCTAGACTCAAGCTCTCTACACCGGTCTTGAACTTCTGAATCTCCTGCCCCCACATCCTCATGCACCTCCATGCCTGGTTTCAGTGGTGCCGGGGATCGAACCCAGCACCTGGCTAAGCAAGCACCCTAAGCTGTAGCCCCATCCATCCATGCTTTGAAGAAGCATGCCTCCATGCTTGTGAAGGAAGAGGATTAAGTAATCATAGCAGGGTTACAGCTGCAGGAAACTCAATTTTGCATTTCTGAATGCAATTTAAGATTCCTGAAGAATCTTAGAAATAGAGCATTACCCCAGTTGAGTCTGGGATAGACTACAGCTCCAGTCAACAACTGGATTAAAATCTGGTGAGACCTAGAGCAGGGCACCTGGCCATGCTGCCTGCGACTCCCAAGCCACAGACCCTGTGAGATAGTAAATGATATTTAAGGCTTCGAATTGTGGCAGCTTTTTATTCCACGTGGAAAACTAGTGCAGCACCTATCTAATTCATCAAAGAAGCTCTTAAAATAGCCTTCTGGGGGCTGGGGAGAAGGCTCTGCAGTTAAGAGCTCTGCTGCTCTAGCAGGGGACTCAGCATCTCTAACTCCAGCTCCAGGGAATGTGATGTCCTCTGGCCTCCGAGGGCCCTGCATACATACAGTGCACAGACACGTGCAATCAAAACGCCTATATACATCAAATAAAAACCAATAAGTATTCTTCTTAATCCACTTCTGGGGCAGAGGAGATGGCTCGGTGTATAAAATACTTGCCATAAAAACATGAGAACTGGATCCCTGGATAGACAGGGCAGCCTACCCGACTGTAGCCCCAGTACTTAGGAGGCAGAGACAGGAGATCCCTGCAGCAAGCCGGCTAGCTAAGACTAGCCACTTAGGTAAGCTCTGAGTTTATCTGAGAACACAGGAGGACAACTGAGTTAAAGGCCCTTCCTCAAGCCAGGTATGGTAACTCCTATCGGCAATCCCAGTACACTAAAGGCTGAAGCAAGATCTCCAGTTCATGGCCATCAAGCAAGATAGGTACATAAATACATGCAAAATTACATACGCACAATAAAGTTTACACATGCACACACACATAAAGAAGCAATGTAGAAGAAGACGTCTGGTGTCGATCTCTGGCCTCTGCACACACAAGATCACACAAGTGCACATGAAATCACACACACATGTGTACCCATACACATTTGAACATGCATACACACATGCAGGTATGTAACACACACACACACACACACACACACACACGTACATCTGTCCATTTCCACCATTCTACCCAGAGAAAGCTGACATCAACTTCCACCCAGACAAACTGAATACAGTATAGATTTCTGTCCCTCCTCACAGAACTGAGCCAAGACGCACAGCCCCCAAGACAAAACAAGAATTTGGCATGCCTTCCTTTCAGTAGAAATGGGAGCTTTTGATAGTCTATTAATAAAAAGTAGTATGCTTCTGTTTTTATGCCAAAATGAGACATTCAATATATATAAGATTTTTGTAAAGCAGATAGCTTCCTGGAAGGCGCCTCAAGCCACTTAACATTTAAACAACAAATTGATAAATCCCCGTTTCCAGTAAACACAGCTCATTGGCAGGTTCTCAGCTGACTATAGGAAAGGGTGTTTCTTGTGGGACTCATATTGGGTTTGGAAGAACAGTTTGTATATGCCAATCACAAGTTTTTAATTTTGATGAAAAGCAGCTTATCTTTTATATGGTGCTTGTGATTTTAGGGCTAGATCTGAGGTCATGAATATTTGCCCTTACATTTTTTTATCTAGTAATGCTACACTTGGGGCAGTTATATTTAGGGCATTGATCCAGTATGGATTGGCGTCTGTGTACAGAGTAAGGAAGGATGTGTGGCTCAGTCAGGGAACACTTAAGGGGCATCTTTGAGGCCCTGGGTTCAAGTTTAGCACAGGCAAAGAGAAAAGGAAAAGAGGCAAGGGAATGGTTTATCCTCTGGTTATCCTGTTATCTAATTATCCACAACTTATTAAAGAGATTGATTTTCATGCCCACTAAATGGCACTCTTATCAAAACTAAATGTTTTAGATTGTCACTACACTCTCTGATCTACTACATTGTTCGATATACATCTAGCCAATGTCAGCACAGCCCTGTCGTGATTGCTGTATGTAAGAAACCAGAGGCTACTCTGACCCAGAATTGTTCCTGTCTAAAAGAACCACAGGGACAAAAATGGAAAAGAGACTGAAGGAAGTCTGTCCAGTGACGGGGGTGGGGTGGGGGGGTGGGAGTGCGGGTGAGGGGTGGGGGTGGGGGTGGGGCACCAAGGCCAGACACTTACTGACACTATGATATGCTTACAGACAGGAGCCTAATATGACTGTCCTCCAACAGGTCCCACCAACCGCTGACTGATATAGATGCAGATACTTACACCCAACCATTGGACTGAAATCAGGGAACCCTATGGAGGAATTAGGGGAAGGATTGAAGGAACTGAAGAGGAGGGCGACCCCATAGGAAGACCGGCAGAACCAACTAACCTGGACCCCTGGGAACACCCAGAGACTAAGTCACCAACCAGGCAGCATACACTGGGTGGGGCTAGGGCCCAGCCCTTGTATAGCAGAAGACTGCCTGGTCTGGCCTCAGTGGGAGAAGGTGCACCTAATCCTCATGACAATTGAGGTCCCAGGAAAGGGGAATGGGGGATGAGGGGGAAGGGGGAAGAAGCATCTTCTCCGAGACAAAGGGGAGGGGGAATGGAATGAGGAACTGGGAGGAGGGATGGAAGGGGGCTAGGCAACGGATGGAATATAAATAAATAGAAAAAAGAAAAAAATGGAATATAAATAAATAGAAAAAAGAAAACAGAGGCTGAAGGGAGGTGGCACACACCTTTAATCTTAGCACTTGAGAGGCAGAGGCAGTTTGAGTTTTGAGTTCAAGGCTAGCCTGTTCTACAGAGTGAGTTCCAGGACAGTTAGCGCTACACAAAAACAAAAGAAGAAGAAAGGAAGGAAGGAAGGAAGGAAGGAAGGAAGGAAGGAAGGAAGGAAGGAAGGAAGACCAGAAAGTATGAAACCTCTACTTTCTTCTTTTCTTCTTTTTTTTTTTTTTTTAGTTTTCAATATTGTTTTGGCCACTCAAAGGCCCTTACAGTTCCCTAAGTTTGAAAGTCGCTTTAAATTTTTGCAAAAGAAAAAGAAAAAAGAGCCATTGGAAGTTTGATAATTATTGCACTGAATCTATAAATTGCTTTAAGTAATAACAATAACATCAGCTCTTTCAGTCTATCAACATGGTTGTCATTCCGTTTGTATAGCTCTTTTTAGATGTCTCTCATCCGTGATTTACAGATTTAGTGCAGGAGTCTTTCATCTCCTTATCTAAAGTGATTCCTAATTTATTCTTTGGATGAATTTTAATCTTTTCTAGCCTGGAAGCATACTGTGTAGATCAGACTCACCTCAAACTTGTGATCTTCCTGCTTCAACCTCCTGAGTATTAGGATTGTAAAAGCACATACATATTTTCCTTTGTTTAATTTTTTTAAAGATTATTTTATTTCATTTTATGTGTATGGTGTTTTGCCTGCAAGTGTGTGTGTATGTATACATATATGTGTATGCATATATGTATATAGAGTATATGTGTATATGTGTATATGTATATGTATTCGCATGCCTGGGGCCTGGATTACCCAGAAAAGATGTCAGATTTCCTGAAATTGGTTACAAAAGACTGTGAGCCTCCATGTGGGTCCTGGGAATCAAGCTCAGGTCTTCTGCCAGACCAGTCCTTGCTTCTAACCACGGAGCCATTTTGTCCCTTGTACATAATGTTTCTAATGTGTGATGCCTCTTTTTATGCATCTCACATAATCCAGGCTGGCCTTGAACTTGCTATGTACCCTAGAATTACCTTGAATTTCCAGTTCTCCGGCTTCACCTTCCAGATGCCACCACCACGCCCAGCCCTGTAATGTCACAATTTCTTTTCCCTCTACATCTCCTTTTACGCTGTATATTTTAACTTATTTTCTTAGTGGTTGCCATGGGGATTACAACTGGCACCCTAAACTTGGAGAAATTCAGTTTGAATTGATACCAACTCAGTTCAACAGCAAGTGTTAACTGCAGCTATCCCAGAATCATCCGCTCCTCTCTGATAGTATTGGGCCAGACAACATCTTTAAATATCCTGTAACAGATTCATAGTTATTTATGCGTTTATGCTTTAAATCACTTAAGAAATAGAGCCATGATGTTAAAGAATACGATTATACTAAACTTTGTTTACCTATGTGATTACGTTTTCTGGACTTCTTTATTTTTCACACACCTTTAGGGTGGGAGTCATTATAGCCTGTAGCTTTGCTTTGTTCTAAAGGATTTCTCATTGGATAGGGCTGCTAGTGATGAATGACTTTAGCTTTTGTTTGTGTGTGTCTGTCTTAATTTTATCTTAGATTTTGAAGAATAATTTTGTTAGATACAAAATTCTGACTGACAGGTTTCTCTTCCGGCTTCTTAAAGATGCCTTCCTCCCCCTGTCTTCTGGCCTTCATAATTTCGAATGATAAATTAGCTGTTTCTTCTTGCTAAGGTTCCCCTGATAAAACGGATCAATCAACCATCCCTTGCTACTTTCAAGACTTTCTCTCTGTTGTCTTTCAACTTCTGACTATGACGTCTCTATAATCTCTGGGTTCATTCTGCTTTAAGTTTGTCAAGTAGATAGGAAATACGGGTTCGTGTATTTTATCAAACTTGGGAGGTTTTGTGCATAAAACTGGTGTCACAGAGAGTAGAAGGCTGTCATGTCCATGCTGGGAACTGAACCCAAGCCCTCTGGAAGAGCAGTCAGTGCTTAACCACTGGCCTTTCTCTCTGACGCCTACTTTTCCTGTTTTTGTTTGTTTGTTTGCTTGCTTGCTTAGTTGGTTGGTTGGCTTTGGTTTTGTTTGTTTTGTTCTGATTTATTTTGAATTAGGGTTTCTCCATGTAGTCATTTCTGTCCTAGAACTCACTGTGTAGACCTGCCTAGTCCCAAATTCACAGATATCTGCCTACCTCTGCTTCAAAATTGTGCTTTACAATTTTTTTTAAGAAAAGAAGACACTTTTAATATTAAAAGTATACTTGTAGCCGGGCGGTGGTGGCGCACGCCTTTAATCCCAGCACTTGGGAGGCAGAGGCAGGAGGATTTCTGAGTTCGAGGCCAGCCTGGTCTACACAGTGAGTTCCAGGACAGCCAGGGCTACACAGAGAAACCCTGTCTCAAAAAACCAAAAAAAAAAGTATACTTGGCAAATCAAATTCTCTCCCTCAAACTATCTCAGCAATTGTTATTAGTTGAGAAAGGTTACAATCCTTTACTTACATTTTCAAATATTGTTATTTTTGTTGTTTTAAGACAAAGTTTCTCCGTGTAGCCCTGGCTACCCTGGAACTCCCTTTGTAGACAAGGCTGGCCTCAAACTCACATAGACCCACCTAGCTTTACCTCCCAAGTGCTGGGATTAAAGGCATGTACCACCATACTGGCTTATTTTTGCTTTTTATTTATGGGTATGAACACACTATAGCTGTCTTCAGACACACCAGAAAAGGGCCTCAGATCCCTTACAGACAGTTTATGAGCCACCATGAGGTTGCTGGGAGTTGAACTCAGAACCTCTGGAAGAGCAATCAGTGCTCTTAACTGCTGAGCCATCTCTCCAGCCCCCTTATTTTTACTTCTAATTGTGTGTCTATGTGTGGGTATGTACACACGAATGTAGGTACCCATAGAGGCCAGAAGAGGGTGCCAGATCCCCCAGAACTGTAGTCACAGACCTGGTGAGTCTTCAAGCATTGATACTGAAAACATAATTCAGGTTCTCTGCAAGACCAGTGTATGTTCTTAACTGCTCAGCCATCTCTCCAGGCCCATAATGCACATGCCTGGTGCTTTATTCCAAACTATTTTTACAGAGACTAACTTGTAGCATGTGTAATGTAGTGGTCTGAATATGCTTGGCCCAGGGAGTGGCACTATTACGTGTGACCTTGTTAGAGGAAGTGTGTCACTCTGAGGGTGGGTTATAGGATCCTCCTCCTAACTGCATGGGAGATAGTTTTCTCTTAGTAGCTTTCAAAGTTGTAGAACTCTCAGCTCTTCCTGCACCATGCCTATCTGGATGTTGCCATGCTCCTGCCTTGATGATAAAGGACTGAACCTCTGAACCTATAAGCCAGCCCCAATTAAATGCTGTCCTTATAAGAGTTGCCTTGGTCACGGTGTCCGTTCACAGCAGTAAAATCCTAACTAAGACATGTAGTCACTGAAATTTCTTTTTTGCTATTGTTACAGTCAGCTAGTGGCCCAACAGATTTCCTTAAATGCTTAGATCCAAAAAGGAAAGAAGAAAACTAGCTGAAAAGCAAAAGAAGGGTCTATTGGTCTCTCCAATCCTCTCTACCAGCAGCAAAGCCACTTCAGTCCACACTCATGAGGTCTGAAGCAATGGCTGGCTTCTATGATGCAAGGCAGATGAAACACACAATCACAGTCCCTGTGGGACAAGGTCTCTCTTGCCCATGCTCATATCAGTAAATAGTATCACTGATATGGTCCACCATCCTCTTGGTTCCCTGCTGGGGGGATGAGTTCACCAGAATCCATCAGTCTCTTCTTTCAACATATACTTCTCTATACTGTGTACTTCATATACTGTAAAATGCTCAACTTGTCTATCGTCCCAAATAATTGAGTTTTCTGTTTTTTTGGGGGGGGGTTGTTTGTTTGGTTGGTTGGTTGGTTTTTTAATGATTTATTTATTTCTTTTTTTATTTTGCAAATTCTCTCTTATTTTATTTTATTTACATTTCAAGTGTTAGCCCCCATCCAGTTTCCCCCTCTCCCCAAAACCCCCTCTCCTTACCCCCCCTTCCCCTACTTCTGTGAGGCTTTGACATTAGTTTCGGAAGAAAATGACTGAGGTTTTTTTTTTTTACATTCTGTTTATTTATTTATTTATGATTTTTGAGACAGGGTTTCTCTGTGTACTCTGGCTGTCTTGGAACTCTTTTTGTAGACTAGGCTAGCCTCGAAATCACAGAGATCCGCCTGCCTCAGTCTCCTGAGAGCTGGGATTAAAGGTGTATGCTTGTATTGTAATTTTATCAAATTTTAAAATACAGAACCATCCCGTTCCATATTGGAAGCCTGTGTTGCACAGTATCCCGGGCCGTAATGCCTGGACTTGGTTCCAGCTCTGTTCTGGTTACATACTGTGGATGGGCTCTTCCGGTACTCAAGCCTCAGCCTCATTACCTGTTAACTACAAGATGAGGCATAGGGACATACTTCTTAGAATTGTCACAGAGATTTAATGAGTCAGAACAAGGGAAGCACTGCAAACAGCAGCCAGCAAAGCCATCTTCAAGCTCCGAGCATTAGCCACCCTTGAGTCCCCAGCTGTCCCACGCAGCACTGTCCCCTGCAGCGATCTCTGTAACACACGAGTCTGTTCCCCTTCCTGGATGATGTCATGCTCCTTTTCCTGCAAGTATTCGTACAAGCTTCTCTAGCTGCCTGGCCGATCGCTATTTTTAAAACAACCAGACACTATTATTTTATCAATCCATTTTGAAGTATGATAATATCAAGTGCTAGCAAGAGAAAGGGTGAGTGGCTGGAGAGGTGACTGAGGGGTTAAAATCACATACAGTGTGTTCTTTCAGAGGACCTGAGTTTTGTCCCCAGCACCCACATGTTGTTACTCCACTTCCTGGGGACTCACACTCTTTTTTTGACCTCCAAGGGCTCCTGCATGCACAGGGTACATATACGTACTTCCTGGAACACATGTATACACAAAAAATGAATAAAAAATATAAAAATATTTAAATAAAATTTTAAAAGAAACCATTTTCAGGGGCTGGTGAGATGACTCAGTGATTAAGAGCACTGACTGCTCTTCCAGAGGTCCTGAGTTCAATTCCCAGCAATCACGTGATGGCTTACAACCATCTGTACAGCTACAGTGTACTCATATACATAAAATAAATAAATAAATCTTAAAAAAAAGAAACCATTTTCAGGTAGAGATAATGTACTGATTGGTTTTCTATTAACTTGACACAAGCTGGAGTTATCACAGAGAAAGGAGCTTCAGGTGAGGAAGTGCCTCCATGAGATCCAGCTGTAAGGCATTTTCTCAATTAGTGATCAAGGGGGGAGGGCCCATTGTGGGTGGTGCCATCCCTGGGCTGGTAGTCTTGGGTTCTATAAGAAAGCAAGCTGAGCAAGCCAGAGGAAGCAAACCAGTAAAAAACATCCCTCCATGGCCTCTGCATCAGCTCCTGCTTCCTGACCTGCTTGAGTTCCAGTCCTGACTTCCCAAAGCGATGAACAGCCATGTGGAAGTGTAAGCTGAATAAACCCTTTCTTCTCCTTGTTTCTTGGTCATGATGTTTGTGCAGGAATAGAAACCCTAACTAATACAGATATATGATACAATTAATAAGAGCTTATTTTTGGTTTTTGCTTTGAAAAGAATTGGGTCTTTTGTTTTGCTTTCTTTTTCATTCTTGTTGTTTGAAATTGTCTCATGGCCCAGGGTGGCCTAGAACGAACCATAGAGCTGAAACAAGGCCTTGAATTCTTAATTTTCCTGCCTTCACTGTCCAGGTGCTGGGATTACAGGTCTGGGTCAACAAGTTCAGCTTTGTATACTTAAGCGGAAACTTGAGGGTTCTTTGGAGAGTCAAATGTGTTGAATGGTGTTTTGCTGGAACAAACACGTGAAGGAGTGTTTTTCTGAAATGGACACAGGTGAAAGATTAAGGCAGACTCATGAAGGAACATTTAGCTGAAGCAGATACAGGAGAGAGGATGTTCTGCTCAAGCAAGCGCATGAAAGGACACGTGGTGAAGGATTCTTCGCTAACAACACACATGTATTGGTCCACCTTACATTGCGTAGTTGAGCTGCATTTGTCCGGACTCCATAGAAAAAAACACACCAAAAAAACCTCTGGTGATATGCTGCAGTTTCTTGCCACTTCCTCTGACTCAGGCTGGTTGGCAGAGTGATGTCAGCTGAGGCAAAGATGTTTGGAGGGTATAAAAAGGACCTGATGGACAGTGATGGAGACAGAGCGAGGCTTGCTTATAGAGCTAGCTGAGCAACGCCTGTGGGTCAAAGTCGCTGATCTTTGCTTCCCAAGAAAGGTACAGCCAAGAACTTCTCCTGGCGTTCCTGCTAGTCTCTCCTGCTGACTCAGCCAAGGCTGAGGCCTGGCCGTCTCTGCTAGGTCATGTCACCACCGTTGCTAACCTGACGAACTGGATTGCTGTTGTATCCGTGCAGTGTTTGCGAGTGGATTGAGCTGCTGCTGCCTGCTCACCTGTGAACTGAACTGATTTCCAGACAACACAGACAGGAGTTGCCCCAAAGAACCTTTCTAAACAGGCTCACTCTCCCGGTATCCTTTCTTTCCCACTACCTCTGGTGGGTAGTGGGCTAAAAGGGAAGTTAAAGAGTTTAAGAACCATCATTAAAAATGGGTTTTGAGGGCTGGAGAAATGGCACAGCAGTTAAGAGCACTGATTGCTCTTCTAGAGGTCCTGAGTTCGATTCCCAGCAACAACATGATGGCTCGCAACCATCTGTAATGGGGTCCCATGCCCTCTTCTGGTGTGTCTGAAGACAGCTACAGTGTACTTATATAAATTAAAAATAAATACATCTTTAAAAAAATTTTAAAAACTAGGTTTTGAAAAAATGAAAGTTATAGTCCACTGTTCCTAGACACGTGCATAGAGAATAGGAGCACAGATGAGAAGTACACATGGAGGAGGTAAATGTCAGATGCAGGGTCATGGTTACATTTTCCAGGAGATTTCTAGGAAGAAGCCGAGAAAGGAATCTATTTAGATGGGGCTAATAGAACACCTCAACTGTATTTCATATTTTGTTTTATAGTTTATTTTTATTTTATGTTCATTTGTATTTTGCCTGCAAGTACGTGAGGGTGTCAGGTCCCCTAGAACTGCAGTTACAGATGTCTGTGAGCCACCGTGTGGGTGCTGGGAATTGAATCTGGATCCTCTGGAAGAGCAGCTAGTGCTCTTAATCTCTGAGCCACCTCTCCAGCCCCCTGTATTTCATTTTTTAAAAGACCTAAAACAAGCTTATGAATGTAAAATTTCAAGAAAGCTGGATATTTGTTCCCTTAATCATAATAGACCAAAAGCAAGACAAAGGACATGGGGGGGGGAGGGAGTGGTCTGCCTAAAAATTTGTGTTCAAAGCCTTTAGAATTCCTGGATTCCAGGCAGTGTGTAGGCTTTCTGCCCAGCCATCCAGTCAACCCTTCCTCCATTCCCACCACTGGAGATTATATTATCTGCATAGATCCTAGCCCAGTAGAAGGCAGTGGGGGGCACAAGGCTGCTTGCTGGGGCTCAAAATGTTCTCTCATCCTTAGCAAACCGTTCAGTACTTGTAAATTTCTTAGCCTCAAATAGTCTCCTAGTGACTCTCAGTGCCCCATGCTGGCTCTCAACATGGAGGACATTATCAGAGCACTGTACAATGAAGCCCATTAACCCTACACTTCTCAAAAAAAAAGGGGGGGCATGCTATTCTAGGATTCTTCTGTTTTGTTTTGGGTTTTTTTTTTTGAGACAGTTTCATGCAGCTCAAACTTATTATGGAACCAAAGATGACCTTTGACTCCTCATCCTCTGTCCTCCACCTCTGGAGTGCTGGAGTCACGCGTTTGTGTCTTGTCATCCCTCTCACCCATCCCTCATCGGCTTCTCAAGTCTGTTTTTGTCCTGTTTTGTTTGTTTGAGACAGTCTCTTATAGACCATACTGGCCTTGAATTGGCTATGTTACTGAGGGTGACCTTGAACTTCTTATGCCTAATACTTTCCAAATGTTAGGATTACAAGCATTTTGTCAAAACCTCAGGTTTCAGTGGGATACTGGGTGTCAAACCCAGGGCATTGTGCATGCAGGGCTACATACATAGACAGCCTTTCACAGGACATTTAATGAAAGACATATAACTGGATGTAGTTCAATCCTTTCTGAGCTGAATGCTTATCAGAACACTGATAATACCCTATGGTGTATCTAATAATAATAATAATAATAATAATAATCCAACCAAAAAGAAAAAAAAAACAAAAAGACCCAAAATTCAAAAACCAAAAAAGATTCTACAATATAATACAATAAATATTGTTTTTGGTTTTGTTTTTGTTTGTGGCTTTTTGAGACAGGGTTTCTCTGTATAGCCCTGGTTGGCCTCGAACTCAGAAATCCGCCTGCCTCTGCCTCCCAAGTGCTGGGATTACGGGCATGCAACACCACTGCCCAGCTTACAATAAATATTAAAAGCAAAAAAAAAAATTGAAAAATTAAATTTCATACTGTCTGGGTTTTTGTTTGTTTTTTTGAGACAGGTTTCTCTGTCTAATCCTGGCTGTCCTGGAACTCACTCTGCAGACCAGGCTGGCCTTGAATTCTGAGATCAACCTGCCTCTGTCTCCCAGTGCTGGGATTAAAGGTGTGCAATGCCACTACCAGGCCTGCTTTTGCCTTTCAAATAATCTAGTCAAGACTTTTCTAGTTGACAAAAAAAAAAAAATAACCTGGAAAGTCTTTATTTAAACATTTACAAGACTGTCTAAAATTTAGACATTCTTAACTGAAGTGTAAGCAACCATGTAAACTAAAACTGAAAGGGTTTTGGGGGGGTTGAATACAAATGGCCCCCTAGGCTCATATGTTTGAATGCTTGGTCATCAGAGAGTGGCACAATTTAGGAGAGATTTAAAGGTGTGACTTTGTTGGAGGGATGTGTCACTGGAGTGGGCTTTGAGGTTTCCAAAGCCCAAGTCAAACCTAGTGTCTCTCTCTTCCTGCTGCCTAAGAATCTGAATGTAGAACTCTCAGCTACTCTCCAGCAGACTAAACCTCTGAAACTGTAAGCAAGCCCCATTAGATGCTTTCCTTTATGATAGCTGTGTGGCCTTTGTGTCTCTTCACAGCCCCGGAGTGATGACTCAGACAGAGAATGATCCTTCAGTGGGTAGAAGCGATTGCCATGTAAGCCTAATAGCCTGGCTTTGACTCCAGGAACAGACCATGGAAGGAGGGAACTGACTTCCAAAAATGGAGATCCTTTGACCTCCACATGCACACTGTGACATTTACACATAATCATACACACACACACACACACAGAGGTTATATTAAAACTTTAAGGATTTTTTTTTTGTTTATGTGTATGAGTGTTTTGCCTTCATGTATGTGTACTACATATATGTGGTACTTATTAATGCCTAGGTAGAATGTTAAGGCCTAGTTAACTGTTACCTGACTAGCCTGTCATTTTGTGCTGTTACTAATATTATAAGTAAACTCTCTCATATATTGTTTCTGTTATTACTAGGAAACTTTCTCATGCCCAAGTTGATTACATAGTCTGTAATGTTCTGTACTCTTGGAAACCAATCACGATAGAAGTCAGTGGAACTGTGTTTTGTATAGCTACCCACAATAAGCTTGGACCACAACATAAAAGAGACACCTGCACAAATATAAAAAACTATTTGGAATAAGTTTTCCATTTTGAGTAGGGGTTGAGTAAAGTTTAAGTTCCCAAGACCTCCCCGAGAACTGACATCCTACCTGTCAGAAAGAGACATGTATGTGGGTAACTGACATCCTGGTTGGCAAGTTAAGACGTGAATGTTAGACAAGTCCCTTCCTGGAAACAAGTTAGAACATGAGTATTAGACAAGGCAAGTCCCCTGTCACAGTTGAATACCCCAACCAATAGGAGCAGGATAAGTTTACAACAAAGACTTGTTTCTAAGGAAATCCCTTATCCCTAAATCCTAATTGGTTGAATAACTTAGCAAAGATGTTTGTGGATTTTAGGCTTAAAAACCCTGTAGGAACTTATCTCAATGTCACAACTCAGCTACTGAGTCTATAACATGACCCTGATAAATCAGTCTTAGGGCGTGGCATTCAATAAACCAGCTCTATTTGACTAAGGTTAATGTTTGAGTGGTTTGTACCTAGATTCCTAGACATCCAACAATGTCCACAGATAAAAGAGAATGTTAGATCCCCTGAAACTGGGAGTTACCAATGGTTATGACTTACCATGTAGGTTCTGGGAACTGAATTCAGGTCCTCTTCAAGAGCAACAAGTGCTCTTAACCACCAAGCCATCTCCCCAGACCAAAGTTTTTATTTTCAAAGTTTTTTTTTAACTAAACTATGCTGATTAAACCTTGTTCAAATGCAGATTTTTTTGACTTGGTTGTTTTTTAATTTTTTAAAAAGATGTATTATGTGTATTTTGTTATTTGTATATATAATTGTATGATGGCCAGTGGCCGATGAGGCCAGACGAAGGTACTGAATGCCCTGTAGCTGGAGTTATAGATGCTCATGAGCCACACAACATGGGTGCTGGGAATTGAATTCTGGTTTTTTGAAAGAACAGCGAGTTCTCTTACACACTAAGCCATTTCTCCATCCCCTTAGGTCCCCAGGTTGGCTTTACACTCCATATATCTATCCTCCTGCTTCAGACTCTACCAATGCTAGGTAGACTTACATAATGCTGTGTGCTTATGTGTGTAGAGAGAATCTCTTGTGTACTGTATGGAGGCATCACCTGTCAATAAAAAAAAAAGCTGTTTGGCCTATTAGCTTAGGCAGGAAATAGGAGGTGGGAGTTCCAGCAGAGAGAGAGAGAGGAACTCTGAGATAGGCACAGGACAAAATTCACCCCAAATACTGATGGAAACGGTTGCATGAATCAGAAAAGAGGTAAGTAGCCACGTGGCAGGACTTAGAATAGAATAAAAGTGTTAAGTTATGAGGTAGTCAGGGAATGAGCCCAAGCTTATGGCCTAGGCAATTAGTCATTATTTTGGGAACTTGGGAATGGATGGAAAAGCCCACTGTTACATAGTACATGTTCTTAATCTATAGATGTAAAGTTCAGGATGTATCTCAATGATAGAATGTTCATTTTCCTGTGTGACATCTCAGAACCCATCCCAAGCACCAAAAATATGTTTTTCCTTTTTTTTCTGTTTTTTTGAGACAGGGTCTGTCTATTTAGTCCTGGATGCCCTGGAATTCACTATGTAGACCAGGCTATCCTCAAATTCACAGAAATCCTCCTATCTCTACCTTCCGAGTGCTGGGATTAAAGGAGTATGACACCATATCTGGCTGAAAAATATTTCTCTTTTTATATGTAAGTACACTGTAGTTGTCTTCAGAAACCCCAGAAGAGGGCATCAGATCTCATTAAGGATGGTTGTGAGCCACCATGTGGTAGCTGGAATTTGAACTCAGGACCTTTGGAAAAGCAGTCAGTGTTCTTAACTGCTGAGCCATCTCTTTATTCCTGAATATTAATTTAGGTTTTAGACATATAAAGTCTTTGTTTCAATAAGCTACTAGATGGTGCCAGTGTTGAGGTCCAGGTCCATTATCATCATTACAATTATTCTGTGTGTGTGTACATGAGCACTTTGGCACAAGTATCCTTCAAAAGTTGCTTCTTTCCTTTTACCATGTGGGTCCTGGGAATCCTTTTCATTTATGTGAATGTTTGTGTTTATGTATGTGCACCTCTTCTTTGTTTTAGTTTGTTTTTTTGTTTTGTTTTGTTTTGTTTTGTTTGTTTTTTCTTTTAGGGCTGCAGAGCTGTTCAGCAGCCCTAATTAAAAGCCTGCTGCTTTTTCAGGGAACTCACATTCAGTTGCCATCACATACATGGTGGCTCATAGCCAAGTCTGTAATCCCAGTACCACACCCTCTTCTGGCCTCAGAGGATGCCAGGTGTGCGTGTGCTCCACACACGTGTACAGGCAAACATTCATACACATAAAATAAGTATAATTTCTTAAAAGTAAAGATTGTTTAAAAAAATAGTAAATTAGAGAATTGTTTCTAGGAAAGTCTAATTTCTAAATAGTAGCTTTTTGTTTAAAGAGAAAAATAAGCCGGGCGGTGGCGGCGCACGCCTTTAATCCCAGCACTTGGGAGGCAGAGGCAGGCGGATTTCTGAGTTCGGGGCCAGCCTGGTCTACAGAGCAAGTTCCAGGACAGCCAGGGCTATGCAGAGAAACCCTGTCTCGAAAAACCAAAAAAATAAAAAATAAAAAGAGAAAAATGAATGAGGCCATACTAATGAAAACTGCTAAAACTGAAGTAACATTTGCATTCTTAGTAAGTTCTCAGTGCAAAGTGTTAAGAAAGAAATAAAGCAAGGCTCCTCATTATAAAACTTCTAAACAACAGGCTAAAGAGAAGATCTTAATGCTTCCAGAGAGATGGGGAGATGGAACACACAAAGGATCTGAAAAGGGAATCAAACTTTTAAATATGACCCTTAGCCAGGCGGTGGTGGTTCATCTCACGCCTTTAATCCCAGCACTTGGCAGGCAGAGACAGGCAGATTTCTGAGTTTGAGGGCAGCCTGGTCTACAGAGTGAGTTCCAGGACAGTCAGGGCTATGCAGAAAAACCCTGTCTCAAAAAAACAAAAATAATAAATATAACCCTGGAAGTATAAAGAAAATGGATATCTTCGAAAGGATGATTCTTTTCATACACTAGTATCCAGTAGAAATACAAACCAAGTATCAAAATATAGTCCAGGCTAGCTTCAAACTTGCTGCATAGTCACAGTTGACCTAAAGCTTCTGTTGTTCTTCTACCTCCCAAGTGCTGAGATGATAGTTACTGCCACCAGGCTCGGTGCTGGGGATGAATCCAGAATGCTGTGGATGTTAAGAAAATATGCCACCAACAGAGCTGTAGCCCTTCCCCTGTAAATACATTTAAAACTGTGGATGTGCATTGTTTTAGTCCAAAACATTAATGTTCAAATGTTGTGGAAGAGAATGTAATATTGTGAAGTTTATCCACTGCCCATAAGAAATCTGATTTGGGGGGCTAGAGAGATGGTTCAGTTAAGGGCATTGGTTGCCCTTGCATTAGACCAGAGTTCAATTCCAAGCACCCATATGGTGGCTCACAACCATCTGTAACCTCGGTTCCAACAGGCACACATGGGATGTGCATACAGGCACACAGGCTTGTGAATCACACTATTCACACAATGGCACATTAACACACTTTTCATATCCTTCCTGTTACTTTGAAAGACATTTCTGAAAACGTGATATATATATACATATATATATATATACATACACATACATACATACATATATATACATACATCATATATATGTCAAATTATATAATTAAAATATTTGTTTGTTACTGATTTGGGGGCAGGTTCTCATACAGCAGCTCAGGCTGTCCTGAGTTTACTTCTTAGCCTAGTGTAGTCTCAAACTCACCACGATTCTCCTGGTCAGCTTCTGAAGATTCAGGCATAAGTCACAATGTCCCGATTTAAGGACTTTTATTTCTTCTAAACAACTGTGCTGTGGAATGGGATGTTTGCTTGGTAAGGTGATATACGCAATGTTTGTAGGTGTTCTGACCAAATCGGGTCCATATTTGCTCGTTTCACAGTATGCCAACCATTGAATGGCCTTATTTGCTAAAATCTGTTCCTTGGGCAGCCCAGTATGGAGTCCAGAAGAGGGATCTCAGGAATATTTGTGGAATAACAAGGAAGTAGTCTAAGGATTGGGCTAAGGTGACTAAAGCAGGAAAAAGCAAGTCAGAACCAGTAGGCTTTGCTTCCCAAACCAAGCTTTAGTGCTCTTCAGACTGCAGGCCCAAGAAAGGGCAGTGCAAATACCTTCTGAGGGTGGAGTCTTGTCCCTCTGGGGGCAACAGGTCAGCCATCAGACACCCGCCTAAGCCTGAGGGGCATTATGGCCTCCATTTGGGAAAGACGATGCTGCTGTCAACTTCTTGGGAAAAAAAAAAAAACAAACTCAGGCAAAGATTCAACACCTCATAGTTGTCATCTTTAGCAATGCTAATGGGACTCTAATCTATTGCTTAGCATCCACAGACCCTTAAAATTAGTGCTTGGGCTTGAGAGATGGCTCAGCAGGTAAAGTACTTACTGGCTAGGAAAGCCTGACAACCTGAGTTTCATCCCGGGATTCCACAGTGGGAGAAGATAACCAATGTCTAAAAGCTATCCTCCTGCCTCCACCTAACCACCATGATGCGCATGTACTCTAATAATAAATCTTAGAAATAAAATTGAATTTTTTTCTTCTTTCCAGTCTAAATATTTGTTCATTTGCTTTGAGACTAGAGACAAGGTCTCACTATGCAGCTCTGGCTGGCTTGGAACTTGTGCGGAACAGACTGGCCCAGAACACAAAGAGATCTGTCTGCCTCCCCTCCCGAGTGCTGGGATTAAATGAAGGAAGAAAGGCATATTGGTGTGTACTTAGAATCCCAGCCCTTGGGGCACCAATACAAGTTCAAGGTTAGCCAGAGCTATGCAAGTAAGCAAGTCCCTCTTTCAAAATCTGAAACAGAGCCAGGAGGTGGCTCAGCAAGCCTGCAGGTAAGCCCGATGACCTGAGTTTAATTCTCAGAATCCATGAGTTGGGGAGAGAATGGAACTGACTCACAAAAGTTGTCCTCTGACCCTGGGCTTCAAGGCCGCTAGGCAAGTGCTCTACCAACTGAGTAGCATATCCAGGCCCAAAGTTAGCTCTCCTGGAAGTATCAAGAAACAAAATCGTTCTTTTTTTTTTTAAGATTTATTTATTATTATATGTAAGTACACTGTAGTTGTCTTCAGACACCCCAGAAGAGGGCATCAGATCTCATTACAGATGGTTGTGAGCCACCATGTGGTTGCTGGAATTTGAATTCAAGACCTTCGGAAGAGCAATCAACGCTCTTAACCGCTGAGCCATTTCTCCAGCCCCGCAAGAAACAAAATCATGTTGCAACTTTTTTAAAAAATTGTTTTTAGTCATGATGGCTTATGTTTGTAGTTACAAAAAAAAATAGAGGAAGATTGTCTGGATCTTGATGATAGGACTAGATTTTGTTTTTATTAAAATTTTAGTCTGATGTATATGAATGTTTTGTTTGCATGTATGTATGTGCACCTTGTACGTGCTTGGTGTTCGTGGAGGTCAGAAGGCATCAGATCCTCTAAGACTGCAGTTATGGATGGTTGTGAGTCATCACGTAGGTTCTGGTAATCAATCCCAAGTCCTCTTCAAGAGCAGCAAGTACTCTTAACCACTAAGATACCTGCTCATTTAAAACAAATATTCCCAATATCAAACCGAAAAATAATTTTTTTTAATTGGAGAAGGGGCTTCATTAAAATTGTTCCTGGAAAAGAAAAAAAATGGAAACATGGTACCCAAGCAGAAAGGACAGGTGGAGCACAGCAATAAATTCTAACTCTAGCAGAGTTACTAAACCATGGCGGGGGGGGGGGGGGGTCACCTGAGGCAGCACTTAAGCAAAGAAATAAAGGTCTGACAGGAATCCCGGAAGGCCCATCTGGATTCCTGGGGTTTTTTTTGTTTTGTTTTGTTGTTTTTGTTTTTCAAGACAGGATTTTTCTGTGTAGCCTTGGCTGTCCTGGAACTCACTCTGTAGACCAGGCTGGCCTTGAACTCAGGAATCTGCCTGCTCTGCCTCCCAAGTGCTGAGATTAAAGGCGTGCGCCACCACCATCTGTTAACTTTCTTGACTACTCATTCCTTTCCTTTATTGCCCAGTAACAATGTGTAGTTCCTTGAGAATTTATTGTTTCTTTTATCAGACTCTAAGCTTTAGGAGGGCAAGTCATCATCTATTGCATTAATCACTGTATGATCTCCGGGAGGGAGAGATGCCCACTGAACAGTCGCTGGCGAAGAAAAGGCACAATGGTGTTTCAGGGTAGCCCTAAGTACGGAATGAGCAAAGAGCACCCACAAGTTGGAAACAAGGAATCCCCCAAAAAGAAGCTTCTTAATAATACCGAAGGGTGGAATCGGACTTCTGGAATATTCGGGAAAGGGGCAGGTGGATTGTAAGGACAACGGGGAATTACAGGTGAACCTTGGACTCTACTGGTCAGGAGAGACGGGGGGGGTGGGGGGGTGGTGTGTCGCGCATGCGCACGCACGCCCTCTGCCTGCTTCCTCACCGGGACCCGCTTACGGGCGTGTGCACGCGCGAGGTCGAAGCGGAAATGGCGCCGCGGGGCCGCGCGTCCCGGCGGCGAGCGGAAGTGGGTGTGAGAGCGGAAGTGGCCGGCTGGAGCCGGGGGCTGGGCGGGGACCGGGCTCGTCGGTAAGGCGGCGGCGGAGGCGGCGGCGGCTCGGCAGGCGGGTTGAAGCTTCGGGGGCCAGGTCGGTCGGGTGGTGGCTGCCTCTACAGGCAGCGCGTGCCGGGCCAGCGCGTGTGTCCGCCTCTCCCCACCCCGCTCCCCGTCCCCTTCTCCCCTCACCTACCGCACCCAGCCCCCCTCGTCAGGGGCAGCGGGGCCGCTCCCTCCGTCCTACCCTCGATTGCCCACCCTCACCGCCCTTGTTTCTCCTTCCCCTGCCCGGGGCAGCCGCCGCCATGATCCTGCTGGAGGTGAATAACCGCATCATCGAGGAGACGCTCGCGCTCAAGTTCGAGAACGCGGCCGCCGGGTAAGCGCACGCCGGGAGGATGCCGAGTTGACCCTAGCTAAATCCCGGGTGGTGTCCAGCTCCCCAGCCCTAGAAGGGAGAGATCGGGAACCTGGCGCGCCTTCAGGGTTTCCCTGGCAGGAGGGACGTGGGAAGCCACCGGGCGCGGTGAGCCGAGGGCCTGAGATGCGTGGGGAGAGGCTGAGACAGGGATGCGGAAGCAGCGAGAGGACAGGAGCAAGGCGTGCCAGAGAACAGGAGACCTGTGGGACGTGAGGGCAGCCGAGGCCAGAAGTCACGTCCGAGAGTCTACTGTCCTAAGGGGGAAAGAGAAGGGTCCACTTTGCTCTGTATTTTCAGTCATTGTTCCGAACCCAGAGAGTCCCTTTTGGGGAAGCTGGATTGAATGGAGTTTTCAGGAATTCCCAGGGCGAGGTGGGAAGAACATGCAGGCCCAGATCGCCACTGCTTCTCCACCCCCATCTCTCCCCCAGGAGAAGCAGGAGGCAAGACTGAAAGCAGACCCAGGCTGCTAGGGAGAAAAAGCCTCTAACCTACTGTGAGAGAAACTAGCCATTTTGTTATATATCCTTTAGGCAAAGCCAACGGTTCTCCATCCACACTCTGTTTAGCTCTCGAGACAAGCTGGCTTTATCTATCCGTTCATCTGTCTGTCTGTCTATCTATCTGTCTATTGGTTGTGTGTCTTAAAATCTTATCCAAGACCCCTGGTCTTTGATTTCTTCTGTAGTAATGCCGCCTGGGTTAATAGGTGCTTCTGCTCCCAGAATCTATAAAGTTCTTAAGATAACCACTTATAACATCAGCATCTTAATATATGGGACGTATTTCAAGCCTTCTCTGTCAAACACAAAAAAGCAAACTTCTCCCTTAAAGCTGCTTTGCCTCTCTAATATATTTAAAACCTGAGCAGAGGAATTGGGTTTTAGGTTCTAATTTATGGTGGCCTGTGGCCATTCCTTTGCCTCATTTCCTCATTGGTGAGGATGGGGCTTCACATTTTGGTTTCACAGTTAGGAAATAAGTGCAGGCCATTTTCTGTGAACTAGGAACTAGACATGGGAAAGTACTTGCAGATCCACAGAAGGAAGAGGATGGGGGGGGGTTTCATTCATTCTCCCCTTAGATTCTAAGCATTTGTAATGAACTTGTGGTTCACAGACATTGGAAGCGTGAACCCACTACTTACACGGAATATATTGTCTGTCGGTCTCTTTTATGAAGTTACAGATTTTATCTGCAAAGCAGAATAGGGCATTCCTTGAATTGGTGCATTCAGTGAACGTACTGTTCCCTGCCCTGGACTGCAGTTGAGCATATGTGCTCCTCACTTGCTTCTTGTCTGCAGCTTCTTTGCATTTTGAGTTTTGGAGTTAGTCAACACCGGGGCTTATTGTAGGTGTTGGAGGTTTTTTTTTTAATTAGTGTAACACAAAGAGGAAGTTAGAAGAACTTCTGCATTTTCACAATTGATCTTAATATATACATTCTCAAGTCTTGACTAGCCAAGAATGAGTCCTGGGTGGTTATAAGCTGATCTACAGATAAATGGCTGTGTGTGTGTTCAAGTGGAGACATGCCTTTAAATGGAGGAGGACTTTCACATTTATTTATTAATAACTTGATTCTAAAATGTGACCCCATTCATTATTCAAAACCTTATGTGGCTCTTTTTCTTTTAGAAAACCCTCCTTAAAGTTCTGTGGTTGGTGGTGTGTGCCCGTAAGCACGTTCAACAGTAACCCCAGCTTTCAGGAGCTCATAGGAGACAGGAGAGAAGCAAAAGTTCTAGGTTCTAATGAGACCTTGTATCAAAGAAAAAAGAAAAAGCCAGGCCAAACTGGGTATGATGTGCTTGTAATCTGAGTACTTGGGCGACAGAAGCAGGAGGGTCTGGAGAGGAAGGTCAGCCTGGCGTACCCTGGTGCAAATAAAAAGCTTTCTTTTTCAGAAAGATTAAAGTGGGGTTTTAAATTTGGAGGGCATAAGTTAGAATTTCTTTGGGGGAGGGGTAAGGATGCTCACCTCACTGTAGCTGGGTTTAATGTAGTATGTTTTCTCTTATTCTAGCTCATCCTTGGGATATATGACTTCACAAATACGCTCAAAACATTGTGTTTAAAAATACCTTGAATATCTTTGAGAAGAGACTATGGAGGGCAGGGGTTTCCTGAGATTGCCTGTTTGTACGGGGTGTGGTGGCACTCTCCTATATATATAATCCTAGCACTAGGGAAATAGGCAGAAGGGTCAACACAGGTTCTAGTCCAGCCTGGGATATTTAGTGAGACTCTTATCTCAAAAGCAAAGCAAAACAAAGCCTCTCTCTGAGCAAGTATGTTTCCAGGCCCGCCCTTTAAGATGAGGCTGCACCGCAGTGGTCAGAGACCATGTCTGCACCACTGCTCTCAACAAGGATGGCCAGTGTGCACCTCGTGAACTGATGGGCCTTATCAGAGCTCAGTACCAGGCAGTAGTTGAAAGGATGGGGGCCTTGGAAGAGAGCCTGTTAGCAAAGTTAGGGAGGAACTGATGGATACACTGTATTGGGAGAAGATAAGGAGCTTAAGGAGAAGGAGCAGCCCAGAGAGACCCTGGAGAGATGAAAGGCTGCGGGCAGAAGCAGGGGGAGCTCAGCTCCACACTGCTCTGTGCACTTCTCAGAACAGATTACTCAGGGAAGTTCTGTTCATGGTAGCCTGTGCCAGGGTGATTCTTTCTGTTCTGCAGTGTCCTGTACCGTAGCCACTCACTGCACGGGCCCTGTTATAAAAAGATGAAGTAAAACTAAAATTTGTTTGCTGAGTTGGCCTAGCTGTGTGATTTCTAGACTCCATTGCCACTTGGGGCTAGAGTCTGCTGTGTTTGCACAGTGTCCGTGCTTGTTACTGTAGACAGTTCAGTTGGACAGTGCTGGTCTGCCTGCTGACAAAGTGTGAGCCCGTTTCCTTTGGGGCTGGTGTCTGAGTCCTCAGGGCCTTGCCCTCCGCCCGCCCGCACCGCTACCCAGCTCTCACGGGGCCTTCTTCTGTCAGTATAGAGTGGTGCTCGCTCCAGGATGACGTTGCGTTGGCTTTCCTTTTCCTCTTTCCTTTTTTTTTTGTTTGTTTTTTGAGACAGGGTTTCTCTGTATAGCCCTGGCTGTCCTGGAACTCGCTCTGTAGACCAGGCTGGCCTCGAACTCAGAAATCTGCCTGCCTCTGCCTCCCAAGTGCTAGGATTAAAGGCGTGCGCCACCACCGCCCGGCTGGCTTTCCTTTTCATTGTTTCACTTTATCTTTTTTATTTTTAATGATCCCTTGGGTTATCTTGCTGGATCTTTTTGCCTATAACATCAGACTGAAAGTTTAAACTTGTATTTGGTTGTGACTTCTGTAAAGCAGACTCTTTAAGCATACAATTGGCCACAATCATTTGTAATTTTTTTTTTTTTTGGTTTTTCGAGACAGGGTTTCTCTGTATAGCCCTGGCTGTCCTGGAACTCGCTCTGTAGACCAGGCTGGCCTCGAACTCAGAAATCCGCCTGCCTCTGCCTCCCAAGTGCTAGGATTAAAGGCGTGCGCCACCACCGCCCGGCAATCATTTGTAATTTAAAGACAATTTTAACAAAACTTCCCACTTTTTCCTGCCATACTCCTGAGCAGTGGCTTTTTGGGTCTCTCTGTAAGTGTCTTCATAAAGGGATGCAGTAAAGTAACTCCTGTCAGTTGACAGTCTCCCCACTATGACTAATTCAAAAGCTACAGCCAATACTGTAAATAATGTCCTGCGAGAGTCTATCACAGAACTGCCTTTTCCCTTGGGAATTCTTGCCCAGACCACAGTTGAAGCAGAAGTAATCTGGAAATTTAACTGATTTCTTATGTTACTACATACACACCAAGAATCTTTATCCTCAGAAGCAAGGCCTATCAACTTTGCAGTTACACAGTCCAGAACTGAGGAGCTGCTGTTGGATGCGAGCTGCTGCTGACTTTAAGTGCCTTCTGGCTCTTTTCCACAGCCTGTGCATATTGCGGGGAGCCGTGGTTCTGTGAGGGCGGGGAGAGCTCAGTACACAAGCAGTGCCGAGCACTGAGCAGGGTGGGCGAGGACTGTGGGAGGAGAAATTGGAGAAAGGAATACATTAAATCTTGTGGATACCTTGTTCTCGTTCCCAAATATGCCACGTATGTCCTCAGAGAGACAGACTGGCTTGAAGAGATTCGGAATTAGGACATTATTTCAGCCTATAGATGTAACAGGATGTACTGTCTGATTGTTATGATCTAGTTGATCTTTTTACAGGGCATTGTGATTAACACATTTGCTACCTGTCCTCTGGCCTCTTTGCATTGTCTTTGGGGAAGGAGTCTCTAAAGCTAAACTGAGGGCAAAGACTATCATTTCAATCATTTTTGTTTCCTCAAAATTTGTGTTTGTGCACACGCGTGCGTCTGTGCGTGTTCTGCTCGGTAAACATTCTCTTGAAGGAATAAATGCAGCCAGACTAAAAGATTCTTGTTTTCCTTAAAAGCTTATCTCCCCCCCCCCCCCAGCTTATTTTTGAGAGAAAGAGAGAATACACAAGCAGAGGTCAGAGAAGAAATGTTGGGTGTCCTACTGTATCGCTCTGTCTCATTCCTCTGAAACTGAGTCCCTTACTGAACTTGGAATTAGTCTGGCAGTCAGCAAGCCCCAGTCATTCTCCTGTCTCAGCCTCTGTAGTACTGAGGTTACAGGCTTTTTCGGTGGATCCTGGGGATTCTAACTCAGATCCTCAGGCTTGCCCAGTGTGTGTTCTTCCTACTGAGTCATCTCACTTCAGTGTTGTTGTTGTTCTGAGACAGGATCTCACAATATAGCACAAACTGCCCTGGAACTGTGTAGCCCAGGCTGACTTTAATGGTGCTCCTTCTGTCTCAACTTCCTGTATACCCTACCACACCCAGCTTGTTACCACTTTTCTAAGAGTGTATGCCAGCTTTTATTTTCTTGGTTTTTTTTAAGACTGATTTATTTATTTTATGTATATGAGTATACTGTAGCTGTCTTCAGACACACCAGATCCCATTACAAATGGTTGTGAGCTACTATGTGATTGCTGAGAATTGAACTCAGGACCTCTGGAAGAGCAGTTGGTGCTCTTAACCACTGAGCCATCTCTCCAGCCCTATTTTCTTGTTCTTTTGAGGGGTGGTTTAGCAAAAAAAAAGGGGGGGGGCATCTTTTACTTAATGGGTTTTTTCCCCCTGTGGGCTTTACTCAGAAAGAATGATTGGAACTTTGTAGAGGACTTAAAGTAATCAAAACTCTTCAGTGAGCACAACAGAACAA
Source organism: Tokudaia tokunoshimensis (assembly GCA_036184795.1). NCBI lineage: Eukaryota > Metazoa > Chordata > Mammalia > Rodentia > Muridae > Tokudaia > Tokudaia tokunoshimensis. The sequence goes on from BTHU01000016.1 coordinate 76,949,187, forward strand.
TTTCTCTAATTCAGGATGTAGAAGGGATAACCAGAAGAGGGTCACAAGTGTCCCAGTGGAAAATTATTTATAGGATGCATTTAGAAGTAAAAACTCCAAAGACTTCAAAAAAAATGAGGCAATATAGTTGCTAATAGTACTAGTACCTTATTAACTGTTGACATTCTAGAAGCATTTTCAGAAAAGAATAGATCGACCACACCCAATTTTAAGAAAGTGTTTGGGTGCAAAAGAGATGGCTGAACAGTTTAACAGCACTTGCTATTCTTGCAGAGTTCAGTTACTAACCTACTTCAGATAGCTCACAACCACTGGTTAACTCCAGATCTAAAAGATATGATGTCTTCTTTTGGCCACTGCATGTGTACACACACGCAAATAAATCTTCAAAAATTTTTCTAAGAGATTTATTTTTATTTTATATGTTTTATGAGTGTTTGCCTGCTGTGTGTATGTATGTGCACCACATCCAAGCCCAGTGCCAGTGGAAATCACAAAAAGATATCTGATCCCCTGGAACTGGAGTTACAGACAGTGTGAGCTACCATGTGGGTGCTGGGAACTCAAGTCTTCTACAAGAGCAGATAATGCTAGAACCTTTTCTCCAGCCTCCTTTTAAGAGATTTTAAGATTATCTCTTAAAAGTCAGATGTTGTATATCATGTCTGTCATCCCAGCACTTGGAAGACGGAGGCAAGCTGATCTCTGAGTTCAAGGCCAGCCTTGTCTACAGAGTTCCAGGACAGCTAGGACTAGACAGAGAAAACCCTGTCTAGAGCTTGTAATGACAGGCTCTTGTCTCTGCCTTCCAAGTTTGGGGATCATCACAGGTGTGTGCTACCATGCTTGGCTCTCATACTTTATTACCTCTTATGGAGGGAATATATGGGCTTTATGGAGAAGAAAACTAAGGCAAAGAGAGGCTAACTGGCTAATAACTAATTACATAATCACATAGCTAATTCTCAACAGCCAAGACTTGCCCAGAGGTAGTCAGACTGAGTGTGAGTTCAGGCAGCAGCTGGGCAGGTTGGCGTTCGGCTCTAGCACTTGGGAGGTCTGGGCAGGGAAATCAGAAGCCTAGGTCCTCCTCAGCCACATAGTGAGTTTGAGGCCAGTGGGTTGCGTGAGACTCTGTCTCAAAACTGAAAATAAAGCTGTATGTTTGGGGGGGAGGGGGAAGGGACATGCCGTAATCCCAGCAGCACTTGGAAGGGATAGTCCTTAGGCTTGGTAGCCATGCCTTTACTCACTGAGCTTCTTGAATCTGAAGCTTGAGCAGATCGTAAAGCAGTACATGCGTCATCCTTTAGTCTGTGAAGCGGACCCTTCTCTTACTGTGGTTTTTAAACCATAAAGTAGTGTATCCCTGTAACCCAGCGTGCAGGAGGTGGAGGCAGAAGGTCATTTGTAGCTCAAAACAAGCCTCAGCTACATAATAGATTTGAGGCAGCCTAGGCTACATGAGATACTGTCTCAAAAATAAATTAATTAAAATACAGTAATAATGGACGGCAGAGGCAGGCAGATTTCTGAGTTCCAGGACAGGCAGAGAAACCTTGTCTTGAAAAGTAGAACCAACATACATGCTCAAGCTCCCCAATCCCCTCTCTACTTCTATCTCTCCACATCTGTCTCTTTCTCTCCACTCTCTGTCACTCACACGCACACACACACACACACACACACACACACACACACACACACAGGCAAAGGAAGAGGTGGGAAGGACACCCCTGTTCTTGGCTAAGCAGTGATTGTTACAGTGTTTTACATTCAGCATTCTCTTTTCTGGGGCACAGAGCTTACAGATCTCCAGCTCCTAGATATGCTCTTCCTGTTCTGTAGCCCAGAACCTTAGCAGCCTTTCTCCTCCAAACCTTTTGTGTAGCCCTGAAGAGTGAACTAAAATATTCATGGCAATGGTCTGATAGATATTCCCAGGCCATACAGCAAGCCACTTAGAATGGATCTTAGCAGTGTTTCCCAGTAGAGATCCATGTTCAGGGTGCTTTCTTGGTAGAGAGACGCAAACCTTCAGTGTTTATGACTTAGAACATTAAGGTTCTTTTTAAGTTGATTTTTCTCAGGTCTGTTGATGCAATAGTAAGGTGGAGGACTCTCCTGGTTGAGTTCAAGCCTAAGGATTGCGGGGGGGGGGGGGGGGGGCGGCGGATAACACTCCTAATATCCCTCCCACCCACCCATCCTAGTTAAGTCAGGTAGTATGGTCCCTGACTCTAGGACAGCCTATCAGGTCTACAAGAGTGTGTTTGCATGCTTCCTCTACCTGTGGCATCCTGTTAGTATTTTATTTAAATGGACTTTTTAAAGGTTATGTATACTCTTGGTTTTTAAAGATAAAGTTTCATTGTTGTTCATTGCCTTTTGTTTGTTGGCTACAGTTTGAAAGTGAAAGCTCAGGAGCAGTATCCGCTTTCTCCTTTCTGGAGGGGGCATTCATTTGTTGAGACAGGATCTGCTTCCAACTCAACACTGAGCCAAGGACGACTGAATTCTGATCTTCCTGTATCCACCTCCCAAGTGATAAAATATCATCTAGCCATATCTCTTTTGTTGTTGTTATTGTTGTCATTTTTCCTGAGACAGGGTCTCCCTGTGTGGCCCCAACTACCCTGTAACTCACTATGTAGACCAGGTACTTCTGCCTCCCAAGTGCTGGGAATGTGGGCATGAGCTTGCCTCATGTTGTCACACATGGGTTGCTTTGCAAAAGCAGGGTAGACTTGGATGTTTCTTATAAGTGTTTTTTTTTTCTTTAACATATACCTAATAAAAGCTAGTTTATTTAAGGGATATCATTTAGCTTCAGTTTCAGCTTTTAATGTTCATAAACCACATTAGATATTCCATAATTTCCCAGCAGAGTTGGAACTCCTCTTGGTTCCTTCCATACTCGAGGGCTGGAGAGATGAGCTCAGCAGTTAAGAGCACTGTTGCCTTACAGAGGAAATGAGTTCGGTTCCCAGCACTACATGGTAGCTGCCAACTGTCTATAACTCCAGTTCCAGGAGATCTGATGGCCTCTTCACATATATGTATATATATGCCTTCATGTATAAATAAAGTATATTTAAAAAGAAGATTCCTACTTAGCAGGTCTTGAGCAACAGGGTAAAATGTGGAAGTGTGTATATCTTGTCTGCTAAATGTGAAACAAACTAGGATCATTTGAATTATCTGCTAGCAAGATGCTAGAGGCAATAGAGTTTTCTGACATTGGCATTGAAGAGGAGAGGAGTGTAACAGCTTTCAACGGGGTTTAATTGAGTAAAGCATGTAGTAGCTGTTGCGTATCAGAAGAAGGTCTTCTAGGCTTGTTTTACTGTTTTGTCTGTAGTAGTTCTGCTAGATTGATGAGACCATTTGTATTCTCCCATTTTATAAATGAGGAGATGAGGAAAGGAAGGTAAGAAACCTTACTTGTCCCAAAGCATAAGCCTGGTGAGAAAGCTGGGAAAACGAGTGCTTTGCCTGTGCTCGGTGATTTTTTTTTTTTCCCAGTGTTAGTTTGTGCTGCGCTTCTGTGTAAGACCTGAGATACAGCAAGGTAGAACCAGAGCAGGCTTGATGGAGAGTGGCAGGTGCTCTGATGATATCAGGAAGAGGGGAGGTGTGCACAAAGGCCTCGAGATGATCTATGGAACGGAACAGAACTTACTGTGCTGTAGATAGCTTAAATCATCCTTTCACCTTAAACAAAGCAAACTCATTCTACATGACTATACTTAGCCATTTTCCTGTCTGATATGTTACTTCCATAGGCATTATGCATGGGAGGGGGGCATTAACACAAGCTACAGGTGTTCTTTGTCTCATCTTCCACCTTTAGCAAGTTCAGGTCCATGAAAGAATGAATGTGTGTTTTCTTTATCTGTTAGCCTTGCATTTAAATAGGATGCTCCAATTTCAGTAAAAATCAGGACCCTTTCAAAGTCCTAAAAGCAAGCAACAGTACAATTATTTTCCCCTATTTACATTTGATCTGTTTATATATATTTGTGGACCTGGAGGTCAGTACATCCTGAAAGAGTTGGCTCTCTCCTTTCACCCTGTGGATTCAGCTGAGGTCTGAGGTCATTAGGACTAGCTGGCAAATATCCCTACCCTAGCCATCTTACCCTAAAATTTTCTTACTAAGGGCCTTTTCATTGTTTTACAGAAACAAACCAGAAGCTGTAGAAGTAACGTTTGCAGGTAAGTGTCTCTCGCACCCCTCTTAAGAGAGGGATGAGATAAAAAGAAAAAAATAATTTTAGCGTGGGTGTTTTGTCTGTGCTCCTTGTATGTGCCTGATGCCTGAGGAGGCCAGAAGAAAGCATCAGATCTCCTGGAATTAATTACCCAATGGCTGTGTGCTGCCATATAGGTGCTTGGAATTGAACCTGGGTCCTCTGGAAGAACAGCCAGTTCTCTTAACCACTGAGTTAGCTCTGCTTCCCTGAAAAGAGAAGTGTTGGTTGTCAAGTCTTTCTTGAGACCTTCAAGAAATATTTTATGTATTTGTAACATTGCCGATTGACTTTGGAGTTCAGAAAACTATATAAAACTATCTTGAATATCTTAGTGAGTGGGGACACTTGATATTGTAGAAATTTGATTTTTGTTTTGTACAAAGAACTGTCTTTCTACTTTGGAAGTCTACAGAGTTATAATCTAATAGCCATCATCTAAGTTTGCCTAGCATTTGGGGGAGGCAAGGTCAACAATGGTGGAGCTTGTTTGTCAAATCAGGGAAGTGATGTTTCTTTCTATTTCCTGTGGTTGGATATGGTGGTACAGCATTTGTACCAGGAAGTAGAGGCAGAACAGGTGGATCTCTGAAATTTTGAGGTCAGGTTGGTTTACATGGAGAGTTCTAGGCTAGCTAGAGCTACATGATGAAACTTTCATTTAAAAAAAAAAGAAAGAAAGAAAAAATTGGCTAGTCAAATGTGAGCTCAGAGATTTTACAGCTAAGTGTTCCAAAAGGCAAGTGCTTGACTAGAGGATCTGAGAAGATTTGTAGCTCCTAAGGTGGGTCCCATCTGTGCATCCTCACCGCCAGTCTGCATGGTTCTTGTGACCCTCGGTACCTAGCTTCAGTAATGCTGCAGACGAGCTCAGCTCACTTTGTAGTGCAGGAAGAAAAGCCTTAAGAGAGGCCTAGAGATTAAAGGAGACTTAAAAGAATCACCTGTCTTGTCTTGATCTTGGTTAGATCTTAATTCAAATATTTTTTATAAAGAATTATTTATTTTATGTATATGAGTGCACTGTAACTGTCTTCAGACACACCAGAAGAGGGCATCGGATGCCCATTACAGATACCATGTTGTTTCTGGGACTTGAACTCAGGACCTCTGGAAGAGCAGTCAGTGCTCTTAACCACTGAGCGATCTCTCCACTCCCCTTAATTCATATATTTGAGACAACAGTGTTTGTGGGTTTTTTTTTTTTAAGACAGTAGGTAATAGTTGAATAACTTACCAGGTATTTAATATTAAAGTAGAATCTTTTGTTTAAATTTGAGCATGACTGATTGTGCTTATGTTCATGTAATATTATGTCTCCCAAAGATACATCTTGATGTATATATGGGTCAGATGCCTAGGATTTACCTAGTGATAAATGGAGGTGGAGTGGGTACCCCCCACCTTCTGAAAGAAGCCCCACGTGCTGGTCAGTGTTAATGCTGCGTAGGTGGATTTGTTTATAGCTTTCTTTCTCTTGAAACATGTCACAAGGAAAGGGCTTTTTTTAACATTACTTTAGTATAAACTATGGTTACACTAAAAATAGCTTTGTAATTTTAAGAGAGACCAAAGAGGGGGCCATGGAGCAATTCCATGGCAGTTTTTTTGGCTGGCTTCCCGTGAACTAAAAATAAACTTGCATCTCTCTTATCAGAGGTCTCCTCATGGCCAGCCCTGTGGTAGGTACTGGGAGATTACTCCCATTTCTAGAGTGAGCAATCTTTCTTGCTTTTTTCACAGATTTTGATGGCGTCCTTTATCATATTTCAAATCCTAATGGAGACAAAACAAAAGTGATGGTCAGTATTTCTTTGAAATTCTACAAGGAACTCCAGGCGCATGGAGCTGATGAGGTAAGTTCTACAGAGGTTTCCCAGGACTCTTGTTTTTACTTTACCTCTTGTTGGCCCTTGCCCTTCAGTGAGGGCTTTATCACCCTTACAGAGGTGATATAAAGCTCTATACAGCTAGTTGGGGCTTCTAAATTCCAGTCCCTATATAAATGTTTTCCAGAGAAGATGTTGGCTCTTTGCTTGCTTGGTTTTATCTTGGAGCAATAATATTTCCTAAGCAAAGTTTAGAAGCTTTTTTAAAAAGGGTCTGACATAGCTCAGGCTGGATGGAAAGCCTCCAATTGCTGATCGATCACCTTCATCTTCCAAGTACTAGGATTATAGGCATGCACCACCATACTCAACTCGGAATTTTATTCTTTTCAAATTATTTAGGCTAGACAGATTTTAGAAAATAATGAAAACAAAACAGTGCTCCAGAGATAACATAGAGAGAATATTTCCTTAACTAGTACAAAAGTAGTTATAGTTACAATAAGAAGGTTGTTCCATATTTAGAATCTTATCAAGGCGACTTGGAATTTGTGGTGTATTAGGCGTTATAATCTTAGTTTTCATTCCAAAAGTGAAGCATAAGTAACTGTCTTGTAAATTTTTTTTAAGTTACTATTCTTTAGAGCTGACCTTTGCACCTGTCCTTCCTTATAACTACCATAGGGAAGTGCAAAGAGCTGTCTAGGCCTGTGCCCTGGCTGTGGATAGCTAGATTAGGAGGTTTGGTTCCTGTTGAACTGCAAGTTGCTCTGGGGAGAGCCATTTATGGAAGCAAGAAAATGCTGTTACACCAGTATGTGCACATTGTGGTTGGGTCTCAAAGCAGGAAGTATGACTCAGTTCCTGAATCAGTTTTAACGAACTAGGCTCTCCTTAATCTGCTACGTGAAGATGCAACCGTTTCTCTTTCTGAAAGTGGTAACTTTTGAATAGTTTCAAATTTTTGAAAGGCTGTGTGTTAAGGAATACGATCTAGAACTTTGTAAAATTTTGCTCTAAAATCCAACTTAGGGTTCTAAGATCTTTAGGGAGCTGAGCCCTTTTTTGTTCAGGTGCTTTTAGAAACGAGAGGGAATTTGAGGACATTTTATCAGAAGACAAGAAGCTGGTCTGCTGTAGCCTGTGAACCAACCTGGCTTGGATTTATTAAGACTCATTCCATCCTGTGCTTGGCCTGCTAGTGCAACTCTGGAACACATCAACGTTTTCATTGCTCCCACATAGGCCAAAGAGCCCAAGTGGGTGGAGGAAGTAACATTCCTAGTGTGGGAGCGGAGTAAGCACTAAGTGACTCCCTAGGTTGGTTAAACAGTGACCAGCCTGTGATAACCACAGGAAGCTTGTTACTGTTTCATAGTCCCTTTTTAAAAGCAGAACACACTGCTGCTCAGTAGGCAGATTTAATAGTTATAAGTAGGTAGATTGCCTTCCTCTTCTCCCAACTGTTAGAAAGAGGCACACATGTAAAGGTGAATCAAGATCGGAAGTGTGAGTAAGCAGTGTGCTGCAGTGGACGCAGCTGTGAGCCGAGCGGGGAGGCAGGGCAGGGGGATCATGAGCTCCAGGCCAGTGTGGGTGACAAAGTGAGGTTGGTCTCGGGAAAGAAGCAGAGAAATGGTCAAGGGTTATGCAGGAACACAGAAGGCCTTCAATGACTCAGTGGGTGAAAACACTTAACATGCAAACCTGATGACTGTTTAGTCCCTGGAATCATGATGGAAGGAGAAAACTTGACTTCTAGAAGTTGTCTTGACCTCCACACTTGGCACCAGCAGCCACACACATGATAATAATCATAAGTAAAAAATTAGATATTTTAAAGAAAAAACTAAGGATTAAAACATGGTATAAAAGTGGTATAAACATGGCTCTAAATGCTTTATAGATTTCAGAATATTGACTTGGTAGAACTGGAGGGGCTTTGGTTTCCCCCGTGTCTAATATACTCCCTTTCTTCAAGTGTCAATTGTGAGGATTGTAGCTCAGAGGGAGCATGCCAGAAACTTTTAGGAGAAGTGGTATGTGGAACACCTCAAGGTTAAAACTCCACGTGCCACCGACCAAGTCTGTCACCTTGAGCCCTTCTCCTAAGTTCCTCTTCTGTAAAAGTTCACTTTGTGGTGTAATCACCACCTAGCAATTGCACTGGGCATTGCCTACTTTTCTCTCTATATAAACAAGTGTGATCATGAATTCACATTTTGGGATTCATACTGTTACCAAATTCTGTAGATGAGTATTAAGTATAGAAATATTAGGAAGTTATTCACTGAACTATTTTGAGGCCTTTACTTGAGATAATTCTAAAGAATATTTAAGAGTGGCTTCTCTGAGAGTTTATTGAGCTTTTGCAAGGCTCTGGGTTTGGTCTCTGGCATCACCAAGAAAAGAAATGGGTTGGGAGTGAAGGGCCTTATTAACCTGTAATGGATTTTTTAGGGTTTTCAGATGGAACATAAAACAGTTTTGTTTATTTTAATGCTGTCTAGAGAGTTCATTGACTATAAGATGAGAACATTCATATACCTTTAGACAGCTGTTGACTGTAATGAGGGTTTTGTTTATGCTCTCCTTCCAAAAGCTGGAACATAGTGAGCAGAGAAAGTGGTTTTGGATGGGGAAATTCCAGGTAGGTAGACACTGTTGTGTAGAATACTTGTATACTAGCTCGCTGAGATTCTGTTATCAATTTCCCTTGGCATTAAAAGCCAGCTATGAGCTAAGTTATTTTATAGCACACAATATTATTAACATACTGACTAGTAGAAGTTAGCGTCTGGAAGTTGGTCTTTACCCCTTCATTCGCCTGAGCTAGGCTTCCGCCTGTGTTTAGTTGATATAATCTTTTTGTCATACCTGAACTTGCCTGCCTCTACTCTATAAAGTACAGTGTAGAATCTGAAAAGAGAAAACGGGTCTTTGAGAAGCAGCCACTGAACTAACCTTTGGATTATAATCCAGTTCTGTGAGAGATCTGTTTTGTCACCTAGATGAATTCACTTTCCCCTCTAGTTTGCCACCCACCAATTGAAAATTGAGATTAGTTTAGGAAAAGTGTATCAAAAGTACTACTGTGTGTTTCATAAAATAATGAAATTACCACAAATTTTGGATTAACTTTTCTTCTGTCTCTCTCTCTCTGCAGTTATTAAAGAGAGTATACGGGAGTTTCTTGGTAAATCCAGAATCAGGTATGTAGTAATGCTAGCAGCTCTGAATGATGGCAGAGCACCTTGTCCTGTTTGTGTCCCACCTTTTGTAGCTAGAGGATTTTGTTTAAATTTTCATTCTATAAAATACATCTGCAGGAGCCCAGTTCTCGAGTCAGCTCCCTCTGTAAGTAGTCATTAAAGGGTTCTACCTTTTTCAGTGTGATACACAGTGGGTTAAGAATTGATAGATGGGTTATTATTAACACTCAGGAATGATTCTTTAGATCGTTAAGCCAGAGGAGCCTCCATTGTTGGAGTGAGTGCTCTTTGAGCATAATCATAAAATCTCTTGGCACTGGGGAGATAACTCAGTTGGTAAAGCAGTTATCTCCAAAGCATGGAGACCTAAGTTTGAACAGCAGACAAGTGTTGCAGTAAATCTCCAACCTTAGTGAGCCCGTGCAAAACACACACCTCCGCTGCAGTACTTATAAGCGGCACACCTGGATCGGCAGCTGCGCCATGACACTAGCCTCTTCCCCAGCTGTGAGATCCCTTGCCACCTGAGGCTTCTCTGGGCCTTGTCCTTCTGCTCCATTGTCCTTCCACCTCTCTTCCTGTCTTCTTCCTCCCTCCTTTTTCTTCCTCCACTCTAAAACCTCCAGCCCCGCCTTTCTCTTCCACTCCCAATCACAAGTTTAAATGGGGAGAAGGTTCACATGAAATTACCTGAGTACACAATCAACTCCTCCTTGGGGCAGCCCCTCTTGAGGAAGCGGGATTAATATTAAAATACAAACAGTACCAGGGTTACCCACACCACACATGTAACTCCAGAGCTTGCTTTATAGCCAGGCTAGCCTAATTGACAACCCCTAGTTCTCAATAAGAGACCACTTTTCAAAATACAAGATAAAGAGATGGAGAGATGTTTCAGCAGTTAAAGAGCACTGATTGCTATTTCAGAGGACCCAGGTCCAATTCCTAGAACCCACATGGCGTCTCACAAGCATTTGAAACTTCAGATTAAAACAAAACCAGTGATTAGTTTTAAATTTTTGTTTAAAAAAAAATGAAGATGGACAGCTCCTAAGGGAATACCCCAGATTGAGCCCTAGTCTCTATTTATTCTCAGGAATACACAAATAAGTGGCCTTGGGAAGAATGGACAAACATTGGCTCCCACTCACAACCCCTAGTAACGTTAGTATAAATAACCATGTGAAGATAGCATTTACACTCGCTAGCTCTTCAGGCAGCTGTGGAAAGCACAGCCACCCGCGAGATTGATAATTGATGGTTTTGTTGCTATTGGTTTGTTTTTTAAGATTTTTCTTACTTATTTTTCTTTTCTTTTTTTTTTTTTTTTTTTGTTTTTCGAGACAGGATTTCTCTGTGTAGCCCTGGCTGTCCTGGAACTCACTTTGTAGACCAGGCTGGCCTCGAACTCAGAAATCCTCCTGCCTCTGCCTCCCAAGTGCTGGGATTAAAGGCGTGCGCCACCACCGCCTGGCACTTATTTTTCTTATGTATATGATGAGTACACTGTTGCTGTTTTCAGACACACCAGAAGAGGGCATCGGATACCATTACAGATGATTGTGAGCCATCATGTTGCTGGGAATTCAACCTCTGTAAGAGCAGTCAGTGCTCTTAACCACTGAGCCATCTCTCCAGCCCTGCTTTGTTCTTTTAAAAATTAAAAAGTATTGTAGCTAGATGGTGGTAGCACAGGGCTTTACCCAGCATGAGGGAGGGGGGCAGAGGTAGGTGGAGCTACTTGAGTTCAAGGCCAGCCCCATCTACAGAGCTGGTTCCAGGACAGCCAGGGCTACAATAGAGACCCTGTCTTAAAACAACAAGGAGTGATTGTGTATATGTATGTCTGGGGATGTGGTTTTGGAAGTCAGGGTCAGCTTACTGTCAGTTCCTTCCTTTCACCTGTACATACATTCTGGCTGAGCTGAGGCCGTCCAGGGTTTGTAGCAAGCACTTCACCCTCAGTGGACTAACTGATACTTGATCTTGGGTGTGTGCATCCTCAGTGGGCGTGCACACCGTCAGTATGTGCTGTTCCTAGCCGAAGTCCCTGTGAGGTCAGACATCGGTTATACACTTTGCTTTTTGGGTGCGTTCTGAACAAACCTTAACTCTTTGTTGTCTTGTTTTTTTGGTTTTTTCTTTTTCTTTTTTTTTTTTTTTTTTGGGGGGGGGGGTTCAAGACAGGGTTTTCTCTGTGTAGCCCTGGCTGTCCTGGAACTCACTTTGTAGACCAGGCTGGCCTCGAACTCAGAAATCCTCTTGCCTTTGCCTCCCAAGTGCTGGATTAAAGGCGTGCGCCACCACCGCCCAACTTGTCTTGTTTTTTAATTTCTTCAAATACCCCAAAGTTGAGTAGTGATTGTTACAGTTTTTGATATTAACATAACAAAAATGGGCAAAGCATTACTTAGAGTGAAGATTTAAACAGCCTGTGCTCTCAGAAAGGTAGGTAGAGGAAGTAGGCCCAAGGAATAACCTTATTAATAATAAATAATATAAAAGTTGATTATTTGAGACTATGAGATCCATATGGTTCTGGTACTATATTCCCATCATTTACTGTTTTAAATGATCCCCAGCAGTTTAAAGGTATTCTTGAGAAAATATGTATAGACTTTGGTGTACCATTACTGACTTGATAGCCTTTTCCTGGCATTCATGAGACAGAAGGAGGCAGGGTCACTTAATGGTCAGTAAACATGATTCTCAGTCTCTGTTGTGCCCCATTTATTGGTCACCTCATCCATATATTCTATGGATATTTTAGATATGGTTTTGCCATGTGGCCCAAGCTGTCCTGGAACTCAGAAGATTCCGACCTCAGTCTCCTGAGTGCTGGCTGGCATTGCAGGCATACAGACCTGCAGTCACACGTCTACTTAAATACCGTCCCTGTACTTAGCTTGATGCTCACAGCCGCCTCTTCCCTTCCACCCACTACATTTTCCTCCACCACCACCCAGGACTTCCCCTCCCTGCTTTTGCCACAGTTGACAGCATGGTAGAAGTTGGACAGTTTTCCAAGGTCATACATTGAGGCCAGAATTTAGACTGACTTCTGTTCAGTTCAAAATAGAGTAGCCTATGTTGTGCTATATTTAACAAGACCTTGCTTCTCTGAAAAACTTTTCTTTCTAAATGAAGATAAGCTTACCTGTCCTGACTTCTTTGAAGAAAAGCATGGGGGTCAAATGAGGTAGAATTCTGAAAACACTGGAAATTTACATTTTCAGATAGGCGATTTTGGGGAAGTACATATGTGAGAAAGAGATTTTCTACCCTGCCTCCTCTCTCAGAGGGTTTGTAGTAGGGGGAAGGGGAGGGAGGAGAGGGTTGTATTTTATTCCCAGACCACCTGCTGGCCATGCGTATTAAACCATTAGAGAAAATACAGATTTGTACAGCTTAGCTAGCTTCATATAGTTCTCCTTCACAACTGTCTTTAGGACCCTAAAGTTCTAATTGGAGTTCCAGGTTGTTACTTTTTCCCATTACATATTTGTAACTGTTCATCTTTGATACTACTTGGGATTTATTAACTAGCTATAAATATTTACATATTATGGTATAAGGTAGGTAGAGATGAGCAATTGCTTCTCCACTGTGTTTACTTGGGAGAGGTGGGTTTGATTTGGTTTTTGTTGTTTGGTTTTCATATAACTGATGGATGGTTTTTTTCTTCCCACAAGGATACAATGTTTCTTTGCTATATGACCTGGAAAATCTACCTGCATCCAAGGATTCTATTGTGCATCAGGCTGGCATGTTGAAGCGAAATTGTTTTGCCTCTGTGTTTGAGAAATACTTCCAATTCCAAGAAGAGGGCAAAGAAGGAGAGAACAGAGCAGTTATCCATTATAGGGATGATGAGACCATGTAAGTATCAACTTTTGCTCCTCAAGCCTGAGTGTGACCGTCTCACAAGGCACTTACTGAAAGAATAGAGTGTGATCAAACCTTAATCTCTGGTATATGGAGCCTATTGAAATTCTTTCTTACAGAATTTCTTAATCCAGGATATAAATGATAAGAAATAAAATAGACCACTTCTAAGCACCTAAAGTTGACAAAAGATGAAAATCCTGTGCTTTCCTTTAAGGCATTGATTTTATGATTTTTTTAATGTGTTTATTCTTTAGGCTTCCTTATTATTTTATGTGCTTTGGTATTTTGTGGTTGTGGGCCATCTTGTAGGATGAGAATTAAACTCTTGTCTTCTGGAAGGGCAACCAGTGCTCTTAATCACTGAACATCTCCAGGCTCAAGGCACTATTTTTTTGAATTCTCTTACTGAAAAGAGTTTCCCATGGGCTGGGAGAGAGTTCAGCCCTTCGGAGTACTTATTGCTTTTCCAGAGACTCTGAGTTCAGTTCTCAACTCAATGACAACTCAGAACTCTGTGTAACTCCACTTCCAGGGCATTGGGCACACATGTGCACAGGTATCTGACAGACAAAACACCCCATATATATCAAATTAAATAAACACATAAAAATTTTAAAAGATGTCCCAGGTAATGAGGCACCAGAGGCTAAACATAGATGCTGTTACTGCAGCTCTTAAGTTATATGTATGAAGTATGTGAATTCATACATATGTGTATGGATCCTATAATATGTAAAGAGATTTTTTTTTATAAATGACATTCAAAAAGCACTAACTTAAAATGTCTAATGTATACAAGATAAATGAATCTAGCTTTATTAATTTCATTTCCTTGGGAATGCATTTATTGCCCTGCCTTTTCTGACTCCAAATAACTCTCTCTGGCTCACCTATGTTTTATTCATTAGAGACTTTGGACTTCACCCTTCTACTTGCAGGTAAGGTTAGGAACAGGTCTTCTGATGCTGTACTTAATTCCTAAGTTTTGTGCCCTCAGGTATGTGGAATCTAAAAAAGACAGAGTCACAGTAGTCTTCAGCACGGTTTTTAAGGATGACGACGATGTGGTCATCGGAAAGGTGTTCATGCAGGTACGAAGCAAAACCATCAGGGGAAATTGTGCTGTAGGAAGTTAAATCTTTGCATACTTGTGCACACAGCCACCGTATGGTCTGGACTTGAAGCTCAAAGGCAGAGCATTTGCCTGATATGCATAAGGTCCCAGGTTTGGCCTCCAGTGCCTAGGCAAATGGTAACAGAAACAGAACAACTACATATATACTCCATAGAATAGAAAAGACAACTGTTGGGTTAGTGTTGAAACTTGGAAATGTAATAAACAACCCTGTCTTAGTTTGCTTCTTTGTTGCTATGATAAAACACTGTGGCCAAAAACAACTTGGAAGAAAGGGGTTTATTTCACCTTAGATAGACTTCCAGGTCACAGTCAATCTCTGAAGGAAGTCCTGATAGCTCAAAACCTAGAAGCAGGAACTGAAGCAGACACCCTGGAGGAGTGCTGCTTTCTGGCTTGTTCCCCATAGCTTGCTCAGCCTGAGCCCTGGGGGGCCACATGACACAGAGCTGGGTCCTTACAAATCAGTCATTAATCAGGAAAATGCCCCACAGACGTGCCCACAGCACAATCTAATGAAGACAATTCCTCCGCAGGGTTCCCTCTCCCCTGATATGTCTGGGTTTGCGTCAAGTTGGCAAAAACCAACCAGTATAGCCCCCCAACAAAACATGCATGTCTGTTTTTTGTTGATGGTTCTGGCAGGACAAGGCAAGAGGGTGAATTAATTCGACTGAATAATAACTATCCTTCCTTCTATGATGGAGTTCTTGATCTGAAGTTCGGTCTCATTTCCTTATGTCTTGTGTTTGCTCAGTTTTGTAGCAAGGTCTACTCTTGGTTTGGTTTAGGTCCCATGCCTTTTCAGAATTGTCAGTAATGAACTCCAGAGTAGAAGATAACATACAGTAGATGAAGTGGTAGCCTGACTGACAGGAGGAGAGCTGTGCCACAGGTTAAGTGCGGCACCTTAGCCTGCCTCCTGCTGGGAAGAGTCAAGGGAGTTAGAAGAACATTTTGTCCTTGGGATGTTGGTGCAGTGGGACTCAGAATATTCTAGACCCATTGTGAGTGTGTCTTTTTGTCTGCTGGCCAGTCACTAAACATTGAGAGCTTGTTGGTTAGGAGGTATTCAGGCTCTGCCTTCTGAGGTACGTCTACATTCGAAGTTAATACATTGTTTAGGTTTTTTTAAAGTTTTAATACATTACCTATCCTATGATGAATGCTGTTTTGTTTTTTTGTTTTTTTTTTAAATTCTGAAGCATCCAGCTTGTGGCCCAGCCTCTAATCCAACCACTTAGAGGCCTGAGACAGGAGGATTGCTGCAAAATGGCCTAGGCTATAGATAGTAAAACCTTACCTCATTTTTTTCCCCCTTAGGAAGAAAATTCTGAAGCAGAATCTCTTTCCCACCCCCACCGCCCCACACCCATCGACTTGAAAGAAGCTGTGCTTATCACAGTTCTGCTTTGTGTTTGAGCCGCCTCCTTACCTAGCAAGGGACAGTTTCAAAATGCTCTCCTCAATAATGGCCTTGTACTGGGACTAACTAATCAGACACCCTAGTTTAGGAGTCCCAATGCAGAGAAATTTGAATGTTGACACTTTGGCATTTGATAGTTTTGGGCTTTGTGAAGAAAATGAAAGTCTAAATATTTGACCTTTTTTTTTGTTGTTTTGGTTTTTTGTTTTGTTTTGTTTTTCGAGACAGGGTTTCTCTGTATAGCCCTGGCTGTCCTGGAACTCACTCTGCAGACCAGACTGGCCTCGAACTCAGAAATCCGCCTGCCTCTGCCTCCCAAGTGCTGGGATTAAAGGCGTGCACCACCACTGCCCGGCTAAATATCTGACTCTTAACATTAAGCCCTTAGACATTTCATAATTTTTTTTCTACAGAATTAATGGGAACTAAACACTTTAGTTAAGAAATTGGGCTAAATGTAGGCTAGCAACTAATTTTAAAAACTATGAAGTACAAATTTATATTTGGCCGCTTTGGGGTGGGTGGGTGTGTATGTGTGTCAGATTTTTTAAGTCTTTTTCCACTTTGTTCCAGGAATATTCCAAGCTTTTTTTTTTTTTAAAGATTTATTTATTTATTATAAGTACACTTGTAGCTATCTTCGGACACTCCAGAAGAGGGCGTCAGATCTTGTTACGGATGGTTGTGAGCCAGCATGTAGTTGCTGGGATTTGAACTCAGGACCTCTGGAAGAGCACTCGGTGCTGAGCCATCTCTCCAGCCCCCATCCAAACTATTTTTGTACTTCAAATCTTATCTCCTAGAGTTTAATGCAGTTTGCTCTTGTGTGTGTGGAGGAGAGCATGAATTTAGACTCTTGAATATTCCTGTGGCAAGACGGTTATCTAAAATGGAAAGCAAACCTATTGTAGTGATTTTGTTTGGGTTTTGTGTGTGCTGTCAGTATTTCTAGGTGATGACTATTCCCTGATGGCGCCCCATCTCCTCAGCCTCAGAAGGCTGTCCTTACCAGAGGCTAGGGTGATTTGCCTTGGTGACCATAAAACTAAGTTAATCACCTAAGATTTTTCCTGAATCCAGGAAAAGTTAGTTTTGTTTTACTTTTCTTTTTCTCCTCTTTTGATTTGTTCTCTTCTCTTAAAACAGGCAGCCTCTTACCATGCAGCCCAGGCTAGCCCACAACTCAGGTGTTTACCTAGCTGTCTTCACATTTGGAGCAGTCTGCTTCCCCCACCACCCATGTGCTGGAATTAGAAGGTCTCTCACCACATCTGGCAATTGCTTGTATTAAGACACACTTTGTTGCATTGGGGCCAGTAAGAAAAGTGTGGAATTTGCATTTCAGTTTTACACATGTGCCATGCTACTCTTCTAATGTCTGTTCCAGTTTTAATGCATGTGCTACTCAAGTGAGCACTTCTGTTTTCTTAGACTGTCTCACTATGTAGCCTAGGCTGGCCAGTAACTTGTGTTCTCTTGAGTTCCTGAGTGTGCTGCTATGTCCAGCTTGAATTATACCCTGGTTTAAGATGCTCTTTTTTCATAAATAGTTTATCTCCAGAATAAGTTATACTTTCTTGGAAGAAATAGCACCATGGGCTTAGCAGATAAAGTCATTGCCACCAAACACAATGGCCTGCATTCCATCCCAAGGTCCTATATGGAAAGAACCATCTTCCTAAAGTTGTTCTCTGTTCTCCACACACATGCCACAGCACAGATCTCACACACAGCAAATGAAATGTAATAAATGTTTTTTGAAAAGAAATAGTGTCCTGGTATTGAGCAGATGTCCTATCCTGTCAGAAGAAAAAGAAACAATCTGATTGATTTCTGTGTAGCAGATAAACAAAGAGGGTCTGTTGGAGGGGCTGCTTACTGTTGCTGTTTCAAGAGAAAGCAGGGAAGAAGGGAAGACATCAAGGTGTCTAAAGGCTATTTCCTGCTGCAAAAAGTGTTGATTAAATCTTTTGGGGGAATGTAGAGAAAGAGAAGAGAGACTGGGTCTCATGTAGCCAAGGATGATCTTGATTTTGTGTGTGTGTGTGTGTTTGCTTTTTATTGATTCTATTTTGTTCTTTGTGGGGAAGATGTTTGAGACAGGATCTTACTGTATAGTCATGGCTGTCCTGGACCTTGATACATAGACCAGGCTATCCTCAAACTCAGAGAATCTGCCTGCCCCTCCCTCCTGAGTGCTGGGATTAAAGGCGTGCACCACCAAGATCTTGAATTCTTAATCTTTTCCCAAGTGTTGGCTTTACAACATGTACCCTGTCTCCAAATATCTTCCCTTTAGGGAAAAAGGTATGTTGGGAAGGGAGCTAACCAAACACTTTCTTTCTCTTCTCCATAACCCAACAACAACCAGACAGTAA
Source organism: Tokudaia tokunoshimensis (assembly GCA_036184795.1). NCBI lineage: Eukaryota > Metazoa > Chordata > Mammalia > Rodentia > Muridae > Tokudaia > Tokudaia tokunoshimensis. The sequence continues at coordinate 76,967,308 of BTHU01000016.1, forward strand.
GTGCAGTGCTATCTCAGAGGCAGTGTATAAAGCAGAATACCACCTGATCTGTATTTTGCTTAAGACTTGATAATCAGTATGTCTTAGGGTTTCTATTGCTTGAAGATACACCATGACCACAGTCTATGAGTCTGTGGGTCCATTTTCATTCAGACCACCATACTATGTTCTTCCTACTTGTAATACAGGTGGGAGCTTAGTCCCTGCCCCTTCCTGCCCATTGCAATGGTTCTGTGTTAGAGGGGGTAGGAGTGCTTTCTTTTACTCAGCAGGACTGTGCTAGGCAAACTCTTTGAAGGACAGAGAAGAAATAGGAATAAAGCAGGAGCTTTGGCCTAAGGAACTCAGCCTGGCAGGGAAGCCAAATGTCTTAGTGACTAGTGAAGTATAGAAATGCTTGTGGAGAAGACAATAGTAGCCCTCAGAGTATCCAGTTGTCCCTGGCTGTTGGAGGCTGACTATAGAAGAGGAGGTATGTGAGCAGCAGCAGCCACACCTCCTGTTATGGGCGTGTGACCCACCATGTTTTCAGTGTCCTAACCCCAAGGCTGTCCCTAGCTTCGTGCAGCTGCCCTGTTTCAGGAGACCGACTCAGTTTCCATGTTGGATTTGTATCTTTTCTTAAAGGGCAGGGTAGTGAATCCAAGGCTTTGCATGTATTGCTGTCATTGCTGGGAACTCTGGAGAGGATGTTGTCCCTCCTCTTTTTGTATAGGAATGCATAGGGTCTGGGGATTAAAAGATCAAAGGAGTGGCCTGGGATTTTTGTTGTTGTTTTGTTTCGTTTTTTTTCTTTAATACCTTAGTCCTTTTTTATTACAGTTTGATAAGCACTGTACTTTTGTTAAGGACATGGGCTCTTATTATTTTGGGTTGTTTGGGGCTAGCCTTGAACTGTCAGGTATGTCCCCTTCCAAGTTCTGAATGATTGATCTGTGCACTCCTGGCTGATTAGAATTTTCTTACTGTCTGTCTGTCTAATTGGGGGAAGGGTATCTTTCTATGTAATCCTGCTAGTCTAACTTGATTCCCCTGCTCTACCCTCCTAAGGCAACTTAGGAGGAGTTCTTTCATTCTGTCATGTTTGTCCCCTAAACAGAGGGGTTAAATTTGCTTTAGAGTTTTAATTGTTAAATTCTAAATAATACCAGGTAAAGGTTTCATAGTTAAACAGTACTTGATCAAAGGCCCAGCACCCAGTAAAAGCATTGTGTTCATGAAACTGAAAGTAAAAGATCGGTGTGGGTATACTGAGGATGTAGTCTTCAGATAATCAGGGATCCGAAGTTTCAAAGTACTCTTCGTATACATTTAGAGTACCCAGAGACATAAAATACATAAATAATTTATTTTAAAAAGTCCTCATTGGGCTGGGGAGATGGTTCAGCAGTTTAGAGCACTGACTGCTCTTCCAGAGGTTCTGAGTTCAGTTCCCAGCAACTACAATGGTAGCTGACAATCATCTATAATGAGCTCTTCTTCTGGTGTGTGTCTGAAGACAGCTACATGAAGCCCTGCCTTTGGGGGGGGGGACATGGAGAAAAGCAAAGAAGTGAGAGCCAGGGGAGCGGGGCCATGTTGGGAACTCAGCCAGTTTGTAAAGCTCTTTCTGTGTATGTATAGAATTTAAAACTCCAGCTAAAGCCTGGTCCTAGTTACCATGAAGTTTTAGAGAGAGCAGCGAGCTACAGTGCTCGTCTCCACTGGAACCAGGCCTGCGCTGAGGCTGTTTCCTTTTCTGCTGCAGTTTTCCCACTCTGCCCTGACAGGCGTGTTGCTTGCTGGGTAGCCCAGCCTGGCCTTGAAATCATGATCCTCTTGCCATGTGAGCCCAAAATCAGAAAGGGTTGCATTGCTGTACTTTGTACCACAGTCTGAAGGTCTGGCTTGGTCAGTGCTCTCCAGTCTTCTTGACTGTGCTATGCACTGAAGGCAGCTAGCACTTCTTATACCTGAAGTTGGACGTTCATTTTTAGTTTTCTGCTGGTCAGAAGGACTGCGAAGGTCTGAACACACAGTGTGGATCGAGTGCTACTCATCTCATACAGATTTCCCTTGCTGTGTCTCCACAGGAGTTCAAAGAAGGACGAAGAGCCAGCCACACAGCCCCCCAGGTCCTTTTTAGCCACAGGGAACCTCCTCTAGAGCTGAAAGACACAGATGCTGCCGTGGGTGACAACATTGGCTACATCACCTTTGGTGAGGCTGGAGAGGTAGTCCAGTGGTAGAGTGCTTGCCTACACCCCTGGCCCGGGTTCATTCTCAGCATTGCCCAAAACAACCCAAAACCTTCATCGCAGGGTGGAACTGCCTAGCATTCACATGGCAGAGTGCCTAAATCTAGGCGACCTTAAGGAACATTTTTAGTGGCAAAAGCAGGCAAGGCATGTTTGTGTTTCCTCTTCTGAGCTGTGGCGGTGTCACAGGGGACTGATAAAAGATAGGCACTGTCATTTCCTGTTTGTTGTTCTTAAAAGATGAGGGAAGAAGGTAACAGTGATGTCAGCAGCTAGGGGCAGGCCGTGTCAGCATTGCTTGGCAGCTCAGTAGAGTTCTCTGTCGTGTGGCAGTGCTTGGATTTTTTGCTTCTAATGCCCAAGCTCAGCTGCGATGTGCTGAGTCTTGTTATCGATGGAAGATACCAAACTTCACGTGTGTCAGCTTAGTGAGCTGACTCCTCATTTCCACACTGCAAGCTTGTCTCCTTTAGTTCACCTTTAGCTAAGGGTGTAGCTCTTTGTTGCTGTTGAATACAGTTTTCTCCCACGGGATTTTATTTTATTTATTTTTATTTTATTGTTTGTTTGTTTATTTATTTTTTGAGACAAGGATTCTCCCTCTAGCCCTGGCTATCCTAGAATTGGTTATGTACAGCTCAAACTCAGAGATCCACTTTTCTTTTTCTTCAAACCAAGGTAAACTGAGAACCAAAGTTCTACCTTTCTTCTCAGCCATTCAGTTCAGCACAGTTGATAGAACTCAGGGTTCTTGGTGTTGGCGACAAGTACAATACAACAGTTGGGGGTTGGTAGTCATGGTCAAGAGATGAGCTTTCTTCAGAACCTAGGTTTTCTGGCAGTAACAGTCTATGCTTAACACCAAGAACCCAGGACAAGCGGTTTGTTCCTAACCCTGAAAGCTAGAGTTGAGTACAGTATCCAGACTTGAAATGAGTGCCCGGAGTCATGCTCGCTCTGTGTCCTGAGCCGCGCTCCCTGCACTCACTGGCACTCTGATTGTGTTATCTAACAGTAGCACACACACCACTGCAATGCCTTGTTTTCTGTCCCCGCCTTAGTGCTGTTCCCTCGCCACACCAATGCCACTGCTCGAGACAACACCATCAACCTGATCCACACGTTCCGGGACTATCTGCACTACCACATTAAGTGCTCTAAGGTGAGAGAGAGGCACCAGCATCCCTTCCGAGCCAGTGACTAACTCCCAGTAGACCCTGCCACATGGGTCTGGAGAGATAGCTCAACAGTAAGAGTTCTTACTGCTCTTTCAGAGGACCCGGGTTCAGTTTCCAGTAACCTGATGCTCTCTTCTGACCTCTGGAGATACGCACACGTACATAGCATACATGAATTCATGCAGGCACACGTATACAGTAAAAAAAAAAAAAAACCTTTAAAAAGTTAGAGAAAACATCTCTTAGACCAAAAGTGTAGCTCGGTGGTAGAGCACCTGGCTAGCATGCTCAAAAGCACCAGTTTGGCCCCCACTACCTGAGTAAGAGAAATGTCTCTCCCCTTCCCCTCATCCTGCCTGTAGCAGAGGGCTGAGTCTGCATTCCTGGTATTGCTGCTTAACCGTCCTGGTCCCCTTTTGTGCTCGCCAACATCCCACATGACTTATTCCAGTGAAAGGACCACTATCTTTCTAGAACATGAGCCTGCTTCAGTTCTTCCTGTGTTTGCTCTTAGGCCTATATTCATACACGAATGCGAGCAAAAACATCCGACTTCCTTAAGGTGCTCAACCGTGCACGCCCAGATGCTGAGAAAAAAGAGATGAAAACAATCACGTAAGTAGGAGGAACCACCTTCCCATCCCTGATGCCTGCAGCCAGGGGGACTGACGAGCACTGTGCGGGCATAGAGCTGCCAAAGGGCAAGTGAGATGAAAGGGCTTCCCCTGCATGCGTCCAGAATGTCTGAAGAGGCCTGGGCCAGTGCCTACTTATTTCTTCTGGTCTACTCTCAGCAGGAAAGGTGTACAGGACAAAGACTTGCCTTTGCCAGAGAGAAAGATGACAAACAGAGTAGTAAGCAGTGTGGCTCTGTATACTCTATATATGCCAACATGTGTGGGACCTAGAGAGTTGACTCTAGTGTGGGTGGCATTCAGAGCACCTTTAGCTCCCCTCCCCCGACCCCCAGTGTGAGGCCACTGTGCCTAGTTAGACTCCATTGCCATTTGAGAGCTCAGCTGAGTACTGTGTAGTAGTTGAGGGTTTCCAGTCCCAGGAACGGCGGGCATCTGTGCTTGGGAGGAAGTCTCCTGCCTTTCTGCACTGCCACCTACAACCTGAAGGTTGCTGTTCCATCTGATCTCTGTTCAGAGACCACGTCAAGGTGTGACAGCCGCATAGTGGATCTAAAAAGTGCAAAGCTGTGAACAAGGTGGGCCAGTAAGGCCAGGCCCGCAGAGCCACTTGTTCTCACTGTCCTCTCAAGACCTTGTCGCTGGCGCCTGCAGGTTCTCCTTCCCTCCTAGTCTTACAAAAGTGCTTTCCACCAGCCACCACTGTGACCTGGGAGGGAAGAAAGCTTGCCTGGGTGATAGAATCACACAGAACCAGCTACTGTGGCTGCTGGGGCTAAAGCAGGAGGAGAAGTTGACCCCAGGAGTTTGAGGTCGGCCTGAGTAACATTAGCAAAGAAGTGAGCTGGGAGATGGCCTCGCTGGGCCAGTGCCCACTGTGGGAGCCCAGGGCTGGAGTTTGTATCCCGTTACCCATAGCACCCGTAGCTAGGCATGGTCTTGGTGATTTCTTTGTTGTTTTGGTTTTGCTTGGGGTGGGGTTTTTGTTGTTTTGGTTTTCAAAGAATTATTTATTTATTGTATGTATACATGTCCAGACACACCAGAGGAGGGCATCAGCTCCCATTACAGATGGTTGTGAGCCACCATGTGGTTGCTGGGAGTTGAACTCAGAACCTCTGGAAGAGCAATTCAGTGCTCTTAACCACTGAGCCATCTTTCCAGCCCTGGTTGGTTTTTTGAGACAAGGTTTCTGTCTTAGGGTGTCCATTGCTATGAAGAGACACCATGACCCAAGCAACTCTTATAAAGGCAAATATTTACTTGTTTGTTTGTTTATGGTTTTTCGAGACAGGGTTTCTCTGTGTAGCCCTGGCTGTCCTGGAACTCCCTCTGTAGACCAGGCTGGCCTCAAAACTCAGAAATCCGCCTGCCTCTGCCTCCCAAGTGCTGGGATTAAAGGCGTGTGCCACCACTGCCCGGCTAAGGCAAATGTTTAATTGGATCTGGCTCACAGTTTCAGAAGTTCAGTCCATTATCATCATAGCAGGAAGCATGGCAGCATCCAGGCAGACATGGTGCCAGAGGAGAGTTCTGCACCTTGACCCAATTGCAGCCAGGAGAAAGAAACTGATTCTTCTGCACTGGGAAGAGCTTCAACACCCACCCCCACAATGATCCCCTTCCTCCAACAAGGCCACACCTACTCCAATGAGGCCACACCTCCTAATAGTCCCACTTCTGGGCCTAGTGTAGTCAAGCCACTGGGTAGTTTTGGCTGTCCTAGAACTCTTTGTAGATCAGGCTGGCCTGGACCTCAGAGATCCTCTTGCCTCTGCCTCCTAAGCACTGGACTTAAAGGTGTGTATCACCACCGCCCAGCAAGTCTCAGTGATTTCAAGACTACCAAGTTCCAAGCCATCCAGAGCTGTCAAGTAGGACTTGTCTCAAGGGGGTTGGCAGTTGACTGCCTAAGGACTCCTGGTGTTCTCGTTCGTTCTCTCTCTCTCTCTCTCTCTCACATACACACACACACACACACACACACACACACAGCAAGCAAAGAAAAACAAAATCAGACAGAAAGGTCAAAAGGTGAGATGTTAAAGCTAGCCCTGGGACTGCTTACATCACCTACCTTCACCCTTGTAACTGCTCTCATCCACCACTCTGTCCTGTGGCCAGCAGGCGTTCCTGGTAGTTGCTGCAGGAATTGATTCCTGTCCTGATTGAGGAGCCTGAGGAAGGATGAATCCTTTACAAGAATAAATTTAGTTGTTCAAAACCTCCATTCTGCTAAGTATAGACAGTAAATTAAAGTGGGCCTGTTAGGAGTGTGACCCCAAGCTATAGGTTGCCTGTGGGGTCAGCACAACACAGTACTTGGCTTTTCTTGGGGGAAGGCCACCAAACAGTTTCATTTGGGGGGAGCACAAAACATGGAGCGCTCTGTTTCTGCTCTCCTTTTCTGTAGTTCTCAGTTCTCAATTCCAGGCTACTTTACCAAATACCCTTGGAGTAAGTACCATGTATAGGCTCTTTGCAGGTCTAGTAACCCCTCTGGGGATTTACTGGGTAGAAAAGGATCCCACATCTCAGGAAGCCAGGGTCAGGCCAGTGTTCTGTGAACCAGAGTGTACCTACCACATGACAACCAGAATGCCTTTTTAACCTTTGGAGTTGGATTTTTGGGGGTTGTTTGTTTGTGCCAGAATCTCACTATATATCCCTGGATATCCTGGAACTATATATCCTGGAGATCTGCCTGCCTTCACCTCCTGAGTGCTGGGATTAAAAGCATATACCACCATGCCTAGCTAATGTTTGAAATTTTTGTGGCTTTGAACTTTCTTCCTCCTGTTGAAAGGTTAAGAAATTGTTATCTAAATGGGATCAGTTGGGTATGAGGAGCCTCAGTAAGGTGAAATTCAGGTCTATCTAGGCCATCTGAAAACTAGAGAAATGTGGGTGTGGTAGCACATGCCTTTATCCCGGCACTCAGGAGGCAGAAGCAGGCCTAATGTACAGTTAGTTCCAGGCCATCCAAGGACACAGAGTGAGACACTGTCTGTTCTCATCTGCTGGGAACGTCCAATGTGCTTATGGGCTTGGCATGGTGTTATTTAGTGTTGTGTTGGAAGAAAGGTAGTGAACCCGTTCTGTGAAAGCCAGGACTTGACCGAGCCTTGTGGCTCTAGTGCCTTTGCTGAAAGACTCTCTTCCCTTTTTATTTGGTATCCTTTGGGCATTCCATCCCAGGCCTAGAGTGTAGGGTGTGAGGAAAGGACATCTGGAATAAGCTTTCACTCTGTCTCTGCTTTTGAAGGGGGAAGACTTTTTCATCCCGCTAACTCTTGGGAACTGAGGAAGAAGTGCTATTGACCGAAGGCTGGACCGCTTGCTACTGGATAATCGTAGCCCTTCATGTTGCACCTTCTCCAGGTTCTTAAGGGATTCTCCGTTTGGGTTCCATTTTGTACGAGTTTGGCAAATAACCTGCAGAAACGAGCTGTGCTTGCAAGGACTTGATAGTTCCTAAGAATTAAAAAAAAAAAAAATTCCACTTGATCAACTTAATTCCCTTTTATTTTTCCTCCCTCACTCCCCTTCCTTTTCCAAGCTGTTTGCTTTGCAATATGTTACTGGTAATGAGTTGCAGGTAATGCAATCTTAACTTGTTTTCTTCTAAGTATTTGAGTTCAAAACTCCTGTATCTAAAGAAATACGGTTGGGGTCATTAATAAAGAAAATCTTTCTATCTTACGTGAGAATTTGTTGGTTTTTCTGGACTGTGAGTTCAGAAGAGAGGAGGAAAGGGTAGATCTGCACTGCCCTTGAACCAGCAAGCCTCCCTTCTAGAGGAAGGAAGGGCTGGTGTGAAACTGTGTGGTGAGGTGGGGAGAAGTGGGGTGCTAGGTTGTTTGGGTTCATTTTATTGGTCCCACTCCAGCTATCTTCATGCCTCAGCTTTCTGAGTTCTGGGGTTAAAGGAATGAGCCACCTTTGGTTTTTGTTTGTTTAAACACGCTTTCTACATTGCAAAGCTTGGTTGCTAACACTATGCAGCTGAGTAGCCAGGAAACTCCGTTAGTGTGACAGGAAAATTAAAATATTCGAGGGCTGGGAATGTACTTCAGTGAATATAATGTATAAGCTTAAATTTTTCTTTTTTTTTTAAGATTTACTTATTTATGTAAGTACACTGTAGCTGTCTTCAGACACTCCAGAAGAGGGCACCAGGATAGTTGTGAGCCACCATGTGGTTGTTGGGATTTGAACTCAGGACCTTCGGAAGAGCAGTCAGTGCTCTTAACTGCTGAGCCATCTCTCCAGCCCCCAACTTAGATTTTTCAAAACCTACTTTAAACTGGGTTTTTAAACCAAAGGTTGGGGAAAAGATGGACAAGGGGGATGTGGACCTTTTAAAAGTTCTTTGGGGCAACTCCAATCTTCATTGTCAGGATATCTGTAGTCCAGTCTAAAACATCAAACAGTATATCAAACGTCAGTAGTGACAGTCCAGTCCAATCGGCAAACACCAAACAGGAATCAGTAGCAGCGGATCGATCCAGAAGAAACCTCAAGGCTCTGCTGGTTTGGCATGAGTCTTTAGAAGCAGTCAGAATACCACAAGAAGGTTTTTGGCAAGTTTCTTACTATGAAGTCATGACAAGTGAAGATCAATGACGACCAGCAAAATGTTGCAAGAGTGACCTCTGTCTGTGGGGTTATATTTATATTCTTTCCAAACATCACTTGCCTTCTCAAGCATGGGTTTCATCAAACCATCACATGCTCCCTCTTACATGTCTGCTTGAGCAAAATATCCTCTCACAGACAGCTTTCAGAAAAACACCACATAACACAACTAAGTCTCCAAATAAATTTCCTCTTCAATAATGTTTACCTAACCTCTCATGAATCTCTGGGTTCAATCACCACCGTATAAACTGTGTTTGGTGGCACACACCTTTAAGTATTTTTATGTGTATAAAGTGTGTGTGTGTGTGCGTGCACTGGTAAGGAGATATCTTTGGAGTGGAGTTGCCAGTGTCTTTGAGCTTCTCTGTGGGTCTGAAACCGACCCAGGCCTCTGCAGAAGCAGCAGATGCTAACCACTTACTCCTCTGTATGTTACGGCATATGCCTTTATGCTTAGCACTCCGGAGAGAGAGGAAGGAGGATCAGAAGTGCAAGCAAGGTTGGCCTCAGCTAGACAGTTGAATTTGAGGCCAATCTGGGAGACACTATCTAAAAAACAAGATGTTTTCCATCTACTCTGTGTACATGTTCGTGTGTATGAGGGGGATTTGGATTGGGTGGGTGGGTGGTTTTGAAATAGGGTTTTGCTGTGTCATCCAGCTGCCCTCAAACTCAGAAATGCACCTGCCTGTGCTTCTGAGTAAAACTTCTTTTTTTGTTTGTTTGTTTTGTTTTGTTTTTCAAGACAGGGTTTTCTCCATGTAGCTCTGACTGTTCTGGAACTCACTCTGTAGACTAGGCTGGCCTCGAACTCAGAAATCCTCCTGCCTCTGCCTCCCAAGTGCTGGGATTAAAGGCATGTGCCACCACTGCCAGGCACAAGGTCTTCTGTTTCTGGGAGGTAATAAAGTATCTTGGAAGATTTAATAGTTTCAGTGGTAGTTTTGATAGAGTTGGTGTCCCTGTCGGTTTTGTTTATTTGTGAGGCAGGATCCTGCTATGTCATCCAGGCTGGCCTCTGCCTCTCAAGTGCTGGAACCACAAGCACGCACCACCACGACCAACTACTTTTTTGTTCCTTTGTTTTGTTTGACAGAGCATCACTTTGCCCAGGCTGGTCTCCGGCTCAGCAGTCTTCCTGCCCTTGTCTTCAAGTGCCTGATTGACAGGTTTGTTCCACCCAACCTCGCCCAGCCTTTCCCTGTGTGCCTTCAGAAAGAGAACTCTGGATCTCCATGTGCATTCTTGGCAGTGGTGATAGCTTGCTTTATTTGCTTTGAGATGATTTTCACTACCCACCACCCTTTGGCATCCTTCCGTCCCGCTCTGATCCCGTTTCTTCCCACTTAATCTCCTAGTCTTAGACTAGGGAAAGGACACCATGTCCTCCAGCCACCATTAGCAATCCTTAGGGAAGGGTGGGACTTCACGGGCACCTCCTCCCTCTAACAAAAATGTTGTAAAATCCGGCCTGAACACAGGGTACCTTAGCTGCGGTGTAGCTGTGGGCTTGTCAGCAGCAGCATGCCTTGATGGCCGGGTTTCATGATGCTCTTCCCGCCTTCCAGGTCTTGAATTCTTTTTTACTTCACTTCTGTCTTGGGGTTTACTTCTAATGAAGAGAGAGCTTGACCTTTAACTTTTTATTGATTCTTTGTTTCACACCATACACACCAATCCCACTCCTCTCCCCATCCCTTCAAAACTGCCTTTGCATCCTGTCCCCCCAAAAGAAAAGAAAAAGAAAGCATAAAAAACATCTCATTGTGGAAACTGTAGTATGCCACAATATGCTACAGTATATCATCCTGTCTACACATCTTTACTTGCAAATGTTCATTGCAATGAGTCATTGATCTGGTTCGAGGCCTCCGGCTTCTGCCACACCATAAAGAATGGACCCTCACCAGGATTCCTCCCCATTATCCTGTTGTCCTGGAGATCCTGCAGCTTTGGATCTGCATGACCCGCCCTTTCATGGGCTCAGCAATTCCTAGGTGTTAGGGTGGACAAGCACACACAGGTTTTTTTTTAAAGATTTATTTATTATATGTAAGTACACTGTAGATGTCTTCAGACCCTCCAGAAGAGTGAGTCAGATCTTGTTTTGGATGGTTGTGAGCCACCATGTAGTTGCTGGGATTTGAACTCAGGACCTTCGGAAGAGCAGTCAGTGCTCTTAACCGCTGAGCCAGCTCTCCAGCCCCAACATAATTTTTTTTTTGTTTGTTTTGTTTTTTTTTGTTTTTCGAGACAGGGTTTCTCTGTGTAGCCCTGGCTGTCCTGGAACTCACTCTGTAGACCAGGCTGGCCTCGAACTCAGAAATCCGCCTGCCTCTGCCTCCCAAGTGCTAGGATTAAAGGCGTGCGCCACCACCGCCCGGCTAACATAATTTTTAAAAACAATAAACTGCCAGTCTTCCTTGAAGGTAAAGCAAGTGGATTTCTGTGATTTCAAAACAAACATATTTGATACAATGAATTCCAGGTGAGCCAAGGCTGCATAATGTAACCGTGTCTCAAGAAAACAAAACAACAACAAAAACCCAGCTATGTGGTGGTGGTGAATCCCAGCACGGGGGGGGGGGGGGGGGGGGTAAGGATAGCCAGTTACAAACACAGCCTCAAAAACAGAAAGCTCACCATCTAGCTCAGGTAGACAAGCAACAGCAATAACCTGTACTTCTTGGGGAGGGGCCGGGAGAGACAATTTGGTTTCTAAAGAAGTACTACATGTAATAAAATTAGGTTGATTAGAAATCATAGGAGAACATATGGCATTAATATATTCTTTTTTTTTTTTTTTTGGTTGGTTTTTTCGAGACAGGGTTTCTCTGTGTAGCCCTGGCTGTCCTGGAACTCACTCTGTAGACCAGGCTGGCCTCGAACTCAGAAATCCACCTGCCTCTGCCTCCCAAGTGCTGGGATTAAAGGCGTGCGCCACCACCGCCCGGCAATATATTCTTATAATAGTAAACAAACCCTGTCTCAATTCCACAATGTGTTGTCAACATCAAAAATCCATGCTGACGGAGGAGGAAGAGACATTTTCTTCAGTGATTTAGCCACTGGTAAGGTAGTCACATTCCTGTAAACACCTCTAATGAAACTCATTGAATCCTTAAAAAAAAAATGTGTGTGTGTGGGGGGCGGGGAACAAGAGGGTACCAAATGAGCATGCTTGCTTGTAGGGCGATGTGCTGGGACATCATAATAATTGATGCATACTAAATGGGGGCGGGGGAATGCACGGTGAGTTTGGCATAGTGGCTCACACTTGTAATGCCAGCACTTCCAAGGGCAAGGCAGGATTGCTTCAAGTTCCTGGCCCACAGAGTGAGTGAGACCTTGCTTCAGAACAATGAGAAAAGAACAGATAAATACATGTTATACCGCATAGACATCTCTAGTACATACAGACACAGATATACATACATAGAATATATTTATTTGGGTAGGGTTCCCCCACACCCAGTGCTAGGGATGGATCCCAGAGCCTCATGTATGCTACACCATCACCAGCCATCACGGAGCTATACTCTGGCTCTAGCATTTAGCCATGTAAGCTTAGTTCTCCTTTTTTTTACAATGTTTTTAAAATGTTCAATATGTGCGTGTGTATGTGTTCACGAGTGCAGATGCCTCTGAAGGTTGTGCTCTCTCACCTAAGATGGTTATATTGCCTCTGTTGGAGAGAGGAGAAGAGGAATCTCTAAATCTGAATGGGATATGTTTAGCAGGAAAGGATATGAGATTGCGGTAGGAAGTGGAGGGAGTGTTGGATAAGCAAGGGAAAAGCCCTAACCTAACACATCAGTCTGCTTGTTGATGCTCATATGTGGCAGTTGGCATTCGATCGCCTTTATATAGGGTCTGCCTGATGCACCCTTACTCAATCTTCCCTGAAACCTAAACAGAGAATGTGTTAAGACTGCTAGGATTCACTGGGCAGTGGTAGCACACACCATTAATCCCAGCACTTGGTGGGCAGAGGCAGGTGGATTTCTGAGTTCGAGGTCAGCCTGGTCTACACAGAGAAACCCTGTCTCAAAGAAAAAGACTGCTAGGATTCAACGGTCTCACCCAGGACAGAACAGGGTTTCTTCCACCTCAGCAACTGAATACAGACTTCTCAAAGCCAACGTCCTGGCCAGTATGTTACAGTGTCTAGAAGGTATATTCACATCTGCTTTAAGTGCAGACCTACTGGGTGTGGGGGAACCCTACCATGATCCCAGCACTTGGCAGACTGAGGCAGGAGAATTGGGAATACAAGGTTAACCTGGGCTACATACCAAGCCCGTCTCCTTGGTGTAGGCTGTATTAAGCAGTAGCTGGGAAAACAGTTCGGAATACAGGAAGTCTCATCTGCTTCCCTGGTCCAGAGTAACTGATCTCATAAAGCACACCCACCCAGTCCCTAATGCATTAGGAAAATAAAACCTGAAAGTGGACCAGGGAGATCCAGGAGGCTTCTGGGACAGTCTGGATTGTCCAGCCCAGCACATGCTCCCCACCAGGAAAGCATCAGGTCAGGACCACAGGCAGCAGATGGAGTGTCTGAAACCTTGCACCGGAGGGCAAAAGAAGCTGTCATGACCCGGGGCTTGACAGTTACAGAGAGGAAGCAGATACACTGGTAATGGAGAAGCCACACTGAGCACAGGACAGGCCCCAGACTCTCCAGCTCCCACTGCCTGAGCTGTCCCCTCCCCTCACACGCCATACCACACACAGTGTTTAGACAGAACAGAGAAGAAACAGACATCCTGAATCTCTGGGGAAGGAGACTGGGAACAGAAGACAGGCTTGTTTATCCCTGGGAGCCCCTATATCCAAGGGGTCTTGCACCATTTTAGACTAGCCCCAGGCTGAACTCTCCCAGAGCCTGACTCATGCCCCACTGCTACTGCGTGGGACTGAGACTGTGTGCCGGCCAGGAGGATGGATTTAAGACCGGTCTGCTCAGTCTCCCAGCAGAAGCCCCACCTCTCTGGGACCCTGGAATGTGTGTTGTAGGGCAAACGGTGCCAGAGTCCTTAGACCTCCAGCCGGTCAGGCTGCGTCTCTCCAAGGGTAGTGAAGTCTTCTTGCTCTGTGAGGAGGCTGGTCTCATCTCCATTTCAGCTTACTCGCTGTAGCCCCAGCCTGGTTCAGTCCTTAGGAAGTTTGGCTGGACTCCCCTCCCTTCGCCATAAAGCTGCGCTTGATAAAGAGTGGAAATAGGATAAAGAACTCCCGGCTTCCGCATTTCATTCAAACGTGTCCTTCTCTCTGTATCTCGTTTCCTCAGTTTTCCTGTAAAGCAAAAAATGCCACCCCTTGGATGTCCTAGGCTCCCTATCTGCCTTTCAAGGCAGGGCACTTGTTTGAAAGGGGACAGGTATGGAGAACAGAAATCCTAATGATGTTTGCATTAACAGTAATCAAGTACTCAAGAGTATGGGCTAATCTGGTTCACGTTACCTACTTTGCCAGAGAGGGATTTTTCTTTAGTTTCTGAAGCTGACGGCAACTTACTGCAACCTACAGGTCTCAGCACCCAAATGCTAGGACTACAAACCCACGTTAGGTAGATACAATTTTGAGTTCTGCTCTGCAGATAAAAATGAGTTGAGAGAACTTACAACAGTTTGCCCAAATTCACACAGCTAAAGCAGTGAGACCACCACCAGTCCTGTCATGCCCTCCGCCAGGTATGCCTCTGAGCCCCGTGGAGGTGGAAGAGCCAACCATTTGTTGAGTTGACCTCCCCTTGGTACTGTCAAGCATTGTGGTATCCATGGGTCCCACTGACACTTCCCACTGCAACTCCAACAGGGGGAAGGACTGACAGTATTGAAACAGTCTCACCGTAACCCAGGCCAGCCTCAAACTCACACTGATCCCACTGCCTCAGCACCTAAATGTTGGAAATCACAGACTTGAACCTCTACATCAGATCCATTTATGCCTTATGCATATCCGAAAACTTGACTTCGAAATCATTCAGGACTGGGGAGGTAGTTCAGTTGATAGTGCTCACCTAACATGAACGAATCCATGAGCTCTATAACCTGCCTGTAATATGGCAGAGTGTAGGGGAACCATCTCTGTGACAAAAAGCTATAACTCGGGAGGTGGAGGAAAACGGATCAGAAGGTCAAGGTGACACTCTACTCCACAGGAGTTTGAGGCCAGCCCAGACAATATGAGACCCTGTCTCACAAGAAAAGTTGAGGGGTATGCAGGATGTCTGCAGACTCAGAAAGACAAGGCTGGATCAGTGAGGATTCTCAGGCCCCCAGCCCCACCCACCTCCATCTTTCAGGCACACACACTATCCTTTGGGGTATCATCAGAAGTATCTAGTTGGTTATAGGCTGCAGACTGGTACATTCAAGGTGTAAGATACCTAAAAACGGCTCTGTTGGTGGTGGTGGGAGAGGGGGGAGTGTTGTGTCCCAAACATTATTCATTAGCCGGAATGTGTTTCCCAGGTAATGCCTGGCGATGTCAGCAAGAGGGTTCTCAGAGGTAAGGAAACGCCACCCAGGTTTCACGATATGGATGTGGCCGACCGCTAGGGAAGGGTTCACTTACACAGGAGGGGGAGCCCTCTCAGTAAAAGCAGGCAGGATGTGCCACGTCCCACTCCAGAGGCGGAGTCAAGACTGAGGTCCTCCAGCCTGGACTCCTCAATCCCTCCAGGAGCCCAGGCCAGGACGGTCTGAGCAGACAAGCCCCGTTCCTGCTGTCCCAAGCGTAGGAGGAAGCACCATGCCTTCATTGACCGGGACACCAGGCCTGGCCCGAAGACCTGCAGGAGTGGCTGCTCTAAGTCCTTGATCCGCAGAGGACGAGCTAGCTAGCACCACCTGTTCCTGACAGCCATGTGAGTAGCTACAGACCAGCCCCTCCAGGTCTGATCCTGAAGAGGTCACTGCACCGGCTCAAGCCATCCAGGAGATAGGGTCCACACCCCACCAGGACATTCCGCCTGGATAGTGACCTCTACCTTTCTTGCTATTCTGAGGGAGGAGGCTGGCGAGGGTCCGAAGGGTGAGAGCTCTAGTTCAAGCCGGGTCTCTGTAGTATAAGTGAATGGTGTAGGGAGGAAGGGAAACAAACTAGGGGCTATGGGAGATGGGAAGCTAGGCCTGAGCGGCAGGCTGTCGGGGAGCCCAAAGAACGAGGCCAGGAGAGGAGAAAGCATCAGGAGTGTGGTTTGGGAGCACTGGGGAGGAAGAAGAGCATCTTGCAGCCTAAGGTAACCGTACAGCTGATGCTGGTCCTAGGATAGAGGCCAGGGGAACAGAGGGCAGAATCCTTCTGTATTGACTTTGATCCTAGCAACAGCAGATGCTCCCGGTGACAGGATCCAGGACCCCTCCCACTGGCCCTGCGATGTGGCCTGGGGCTGAGACCAGGCAGCCCAGTAAAAAGCAAGCAGCTAGAGTCAGTCTGGAGGCTTTTCCTTGTCCTCTGGTTTCAGCCCGTGTTTAGAGGTGTGTGGGGGGGGATGTCTTCGTTCTTAGCACCCCCAGTTCCTTACCAAGCATCTCCCCACCCCTTCCCTCCAGTTCCCAGGAAGGGCCTGTTGCTAGTGTGGAGCGGATGAGTCAGGTTTATGGGCTGGAAGTCCTACCTGGAGGCTGTTCACTGATCTGTAACAAGCTCCACGTGTAGACGGGGTGGGGGTGCGGGGACAGCACTCTGGGTCTTCCCAGACCTGGCCTTTGGGAGCCTCTCACCCAGTGGCTGGCTAGCTACTGTCCTCTCTTGGCACCCTGATGTGGGCAGGCCAAGGTTGACAAATGCCTTGGGTAGGTTGCCTTCCAGTCTCGACAGACATAAACACGGCTGCCCAGGGGCTGGAGGGTGACCGAGGGGTGAAGCTGCCTGGCTGGGGACTGTGGTTATGGCCTGAAGTGTAGCCTCTTCTAGGACACACCAGAATTGATTTTCCAAGGGAAAGCAAAAGCATGACTTTAATTTGGTAACTGAGGAAATCTATGTCAGAAAATAAGGTATGGCTCTCGGATTGAGTCCAAAGCCTCAGTGATAATGTGCTGTCCCCACCAGGGCAGTGGCTGCAGAAACAACCTAACTCTGGCCACTACTCCATCCAGGCATACTGGCTGCAGCTCCGGACCCTCTGTGTGCCAAGACCCGTAATGACACACAACACTACGGTGCTGTCGACCATCCCCACGGGGGTTCTGGGGCTTTCACTGGCCCTGGCAAGCCTCATCGTCATCGCCAACCTGCTCCTGGCCCTGGGCATCGCCCTGGACCGCCACCTGCGCAGCCCACCTGCTGGCTGCTTCTTTCTAAGCCTACTACTAGCCGGGCTACTCACAGGGCTGGCACTGCCCGTGCTGCCAGGGCTATGGAGCCGGAACCATCAGGGCTACTGGTCCTGCCTCCTCCTCTACTTGGCCCCCAACTTTTGTTTCCTCTCCCTCCTTGCCAATCTCCTGCTGGTGCACGGGGAGCGCTACATGGCCGTGCTGCAGCCACTCCGGCCCCATGGGAGTGTGCGGCTAGCCCTGCTCCTCACCTGGGTCAGCTCCTTACTCTTTGCTAGCCTGCCTGCTCTGGGCTGGAACCATTGGAGCCCTGATACCAACTGCAGCTCCCAAGCTGTCTTCCCAGCCCCCTACCTCTACCTCGAAGTCTATGGGCTCCTGTTGCCTGCCGTGGGGGCCACTGCCCTTCTCTCTGTCCGCGTGTTGGCCACTGCCCACCGCCAACTGCGTGAGATCCGCCGACTGGAGCGGGCAGTGTGCCGTGATACACCCTCAACCCTGGCTAGAGCTCTCACCTGGAGGCAGGCTAGGGCCCAGGCAGGAGCCACACTGCTCTTTTTGCTGTGTTGGGGGCCCTATGTGGCTACATTGCTGCTGTCAGTCTTGGCCTATGAGCGTCGCCCACCACTAGGGCCTGGAACACTGTTATCTTTCATCTCACTGGGCAGCGCCAGCGCCGCAGCTGTGCCTGTGGCCATGGGCCTGGCTGATCAGCGTTACACGGCCCCCTGGAGGGCAGCTGCCCAAAGGTGGCTACGAGTGCTTCCGGGAAGAGCCAAGAGGGACAATCCAGGCCCCAGCACTGCCTACCACACCAGCAGCCAATGCAGCATTGACCTGGACTTGAATTAGGGAAATAGTAGCTGCTGCTGCCCCCCAGAACACTTATCTCACAGTGTCCCACTTCTTTGGATTGGAGACCTCACCCAGACCAAATAAATCTCTGACCTCTACTGCAGGCTATCTCCTTCCGGGTCTCCAGAGGTGGGAGGGGCCAGTAGACTACCCTAGAAGGACTCAGAAACAGACTAAGCACTCTACCTCCTGTGCAGACACCACAAAACGGACGCAGACACTGCCAATGGGAAGTATATTTTATTTACATTTTTAAAATCTGAACTAGTCTCTCTTCCTCCTTTCCTTCCCCAGAGACTTGGGAAGGGAAAGAACGGGAACCTCAAAGACCTACCCCCAACATACAAAGACGCACCCCATGGCTCACACCAGCGAATCAAAGTGAAAGAGACATGGCCTCCTACAAGGCCCCGGGCTGGGCAGGGGAGGGCGGGCCTGGCAAGGCGGGTCTCCAGGGGGGAAAAGGACAAGGAGTAGGCAGGTCAGCTGAAGGGGTCGGAAAGCAGTCCAATGGTCTCCCCTCCTCTTCCCTCTGCACCCTGAACTTCTGCTGGGGGGCAGGGGTGTCACTTTATCCCCCTCAACACCAGACACCATGCCAGAGGCTGTAGCCGTTAACGGTCAGGTCTCTGGACACAAAATACTTTCGCTTTGTGGTCTCCTGATGTGGTCACCACCAGGGAAGCATCTCTGTAGACAGAACACAGGGGTCAAAGGACAGAGGAACCTGAGGCCCAGCGCAAGCCCATTCCCCGGGGTCCTGAGGCAGCCGCTCCAGCATCGCCTCTCTTACAGGCCCCTGCCTGAATCTGCTCCTTCTCAGACCTTTCTCCCAAAGCCAGGGAGCCGATTCAACTATGCCCATGCAAACCGCAAGAGAACAGTGATGAAAACCCCTAACGTGGGAGTAACACAGACCAAGTAGGACAGGTCCGTTCTCAGCCTCAGGCCCCACTGCCAATCGCTGGGATAGGGCTGCATCCTAGGACTGTGACTGCAAGATGGACGGCCTGGCATGCCTTTCTCCAGGGTGCAGCCTGGCATTGGGTCTCATTTCCCTTAGGAATCCCCTCCCATTCCACAAAGGACCCGTGCGACCACACACTATAAACCCATTTTCTAGAGCTGCCAGCCCACGATGCTTACTTGCTGAGGGCAAAGTCCAGGATCTCAGCAGTGTGGCCCCGGTAGTCAGTAAGCAGGCGGCCAGTCCGGGCATCCCAGAGACGTACAACACCATCCAGGCTACAGGTGTACACCACAGCAGTGCCAGCTTCCCACAGCAGCTGAACAATGCCCGACTGTCCCCGAATGTGACACAGTAACAGAGTCAGGCAAAAGTCAGGAGGGAGAAGAGAAGACCCCAACCCACCCTCAGAGGGGCCTGAGGACAGAGGACAGACTGCCCTTTAGCCAGCACAACAGCCCACTGAGTAGGAACAAAGCCCCAGACATCATACCTGGTGCTGACATTGGTGCCGGAGTGTCTGTGTAGACAGGTCATAGATGGCCAAGGTTCCATCCAGATAGCCAACAGCGGCCAGAGGCATGCTGAGAAGCAGGTGACACAAAGAAGTCTCTTTGAGGCCCTAGATTCACATACCTTCCCTCCTCCTTGGTCCCAATACCTGGTTCCCTCCTCAAAGCCACCTCCTCCCTCAGTCTCATGGGTCTCCAGGCCAAGGCTCTGCTCACACTCACACACTGCAGAAGCCCAAGGACTCCACAGAGTTAGACTCACTCTCCTCCCCCTCTCCCAGGCTGGGCTGGGAGGCGACTGTCTCAGGTCTGAACACACCCACCACCTATAGGTAAGAGAAGAGGCTCACAGACTTGGGTCAAGAGGAAAAGGACGGGCGGGCAGAAGGTTCAGACAGAAACCAGGCTACTCACCTTGCCAGTGGTGGCACTGACCAACTTGGCCTGGCAGTCCACAGAGCCAGTCAGGATTAGGCTGCCATCCTGGTTGGTGGCAACACAGGTCAGAGGGCCCTGATGACCCTCAGTCCCTAGAACAGAGCAGGTGGACAGAGGTTTGAGCCCTGTACCTGGCTCTCAGGTTCCTCCCTCAAAGCTGAGGAAAACACCCCCGCCCCACCTCTGATACCTTTCAGTACATGGATGGGGTTTCCTTGCTTGAGGTCCCAGATCCTGATGGTACCATCTTCATACCCTACCACAGCTCTCTTCCCTAAGGACCAAGGCACAGACAGCCAGAGGACGAGGACACTCAGACATGCCAAGGAAAGAATGAGCAGGAAGGATAAAGTGGGGGGGGGTGTCCCCCAAATTCCCCCTGGAGTCACAGATAAGACCAAGTATAGGGTAGAAGACCTGGATGCTGAAGTACCCCCAAGTCACTGGATCCACCTCTACCCAGAGGAAGAAACAATTGCTCTCACCGTCAGGGAGGACACGGCCACAGGTTGCAGGGCAGTTGGGGCCCTGGAAGGTCTTACAGTCACCATTCGGGACCTTCCACATCCAAGTGTTGCCATCGGCTGTGCCCGCCAAGAGGACAGGGGCCCGAGGGTGCCACTCCATCCACTGGTCAGAGAGGGAGGGTCAGCAAGCAAGGCCTGCCACCCAGCCTACTTAAGAGTCCACAAGCCTTATCCAAGGTGTGGCCTTCTAAGGTCAGCAAGAACTTTACAGGTAAACAGATACTCCGCTAGAGCTGTGGTGCTGTGGCTCTAGGCAAACTTCGCCAGGATAGATACGGACATGCCTGCCGCTCCGCTATCCCTCCCAGAAGCACACACTCTCACTTAAGGTCCCACAAAGCTGAAGCCCACCTCCAAGGATCTCACCTCCAGGTCTCCTGCTTCAAAGGACCAGACTTCTTCCTTGGTGTCTACCTGCCATACTTTCAAAAGACCACTCATGTCCCCTGTGGCCACTAGGGTGGAATCATGACTGAAACCAGCGCATGTCACAGAGTCTTTGTGGCCTGCGGCAAAGAGAAGTAGACAGATTTTAAAACTCAAATTTGCCTAGGAGAAGTAACAAGTTTGAGGTCAGTCTTGCCAACATCCAAGGCCAACTCAACTCTATAACCTTAAAAAATAAAAAGTGGCAGAAAAAGAACAATAAAAAAAAATACCTAAATGCTGGGGACATGTATGTGACTCATGCATCTAGTCACCTTTTAAAAGCAATTAAACAGAAAAAAAGGTAGGAGGACCTCAGCAAGCAAGGGGTCAAACTTGCTGCAGCTCCAGGGAACGGACACGGCTGGCCCCACGATTAAGCAACCAGAGCCTGTTTTCTCTGTGCCTCTGCCTACTCCTATACCAGGCTCGTCTTAGCCAGCCTCCCTTGGCCTATTAGCATTTCCTGTCCCAATGCCTACCAAACAGTTATTCTTCTATTGTGGGTCCCAGGATCCAGCACAACACAGAGGCTAGGAAACAGTCGCTGCGTATTCACAGGGGCCAACCGCCAAGATGTCCCAAAGAACACAACCTGCCCAGCCTCTCACCTGCACACTCAAAGAGCAGCTCCCCATCGCTGAGCCTCCACACAAAGGCTTTGTCGTCTTCACCCCCTGTCACCGCCAAGGTGTTGGTTTTGGGGTCCAGGCTCACACAAAACACAGATGCTGTCCCGAGACACAGTCCATGAGAAAGGGGGTGGAACTGGGCTCTCACCTAGAGAGTCTTCCAGAACGCATACTCCCTTTTCCCAAAGCCATAGTTAAATTCTTTCCTGGGAAGGCTGCATCCAGTTCTTGTTTGGAGCACCAGATTGTTAGAGAAATTCCTTCCCAAGCCCACACTGCTCCAAGTCTCCTCCATAGCATATCCCACTGCTGTTCTGTCCCCCCTTACCACACACTCTGAGGTGTAAGCCAAGAGATGGCTTCAGGTGCACAGCCGACAGCACAGGCCATAGCAGGCTGGGTATGAATTAAGTTATGAGAGCTTCATGAGGCTGGCATCTGAGTTATTATTAATACTACTTTTGGAGTGTTAACTACCTTTAATTTCCACTTAGGCTACTTCCATTCACTTTCATCCAAGATAACTTTTTTTTTTTTAAGAACAAGATTCGGAAAGGTAACAAAGGTTAACTGCTAAACAGCACAGGTAGGATTTGAACCCAGGGGTCTCACTTAACCCCAGTTCCTTTTGGCCCTTCCTTTGAATATCCTGCAGGCCAAAGTAAGTGGCTTTCACATTGGTCTCTCATAATATCTGCCTAGGGACCACGGGCCATATTCAAAAGCCCATCTGCATGGATCTTAGATGATCCCTTCAAAGGCCTACCTGAGTGCAACGCAAAGGTGACCTCACTATCATCCGGGCCCTCCATGCTACCGACCACCCCTTCCTGGGGTTCCAGGACCCAGCCCTCGTCATTGCCCTCTTCTTCTTCTTCCTCTTCCTCAAAGTCCACGTCTTCCATCTCCTGGGCCAGATCATCTGCTTTGGGAGAAGCGTTAAAAGATGGAGCTCGAAAGATTTAGAAGGAATGGGGTAAGGGTTGAAGAATGAAAAAGGTGACGCTAGGGTGGGTCATGTGGCCAAAGGTTAAGGTGTTGTCCCACACGTACCGAGCAGGAAGAGAGCACTTGGGGGGCGGGGAGGGGGAGAGAGGCTAGGTCTGAAGACCTGGTGTTGGCCAGCGACCGTGTGGGAAGAGAGGACAGAGGGCATGATGGGAAGGGGGTGTGTGAGGGGAAGGGCCAGGGGAGGCGTCAGGGAACCCCCACCCAGCCAGGCCTAGAAACTAAATGTGGGGGGTAGGGAAAGAGGTCTGGGAGAGAGATGTCGGTAGGAACGACCGGTAGGGAAGGGGGGAGGGGGAACTGGGGAGAAGCAGGGGTCAGAGGCCAGGGGTGAGCGCCTCTTGTCCCGTGGCCTCAGGAGCGTCAGTTCTCACCCGGGTCCGGGGGGCCTGGATCCAGCTCTACAACCTCAATGATCTCTTCATCTCCGTGAAAGCTCAGAGTCTCCAGAGGCGGGGTGTCAGCGGCCGCTCCGCTCTCCGATTCGGACTCCATGCGGCGAAAGCTACCGATCCACTTCTCTGGGCCCAAACGCCTCCCAGAGTCAGCTCTGCGCGACGACGCGGAACTCGAGCCCCTCCTCCCGGGAGGAAGTAGGCGTAGGTGACTCCCGGCCGAAAGAGCGACGGCATCCGGGCCAATAGCGACAGTGGTGGACTAACAGAGCCGCCAATCATAAGGCAGAACTAGGATGACCAGGCCGGGGCGTGGCGGGAGAGCCCAAGCTCCACCCTACATAACTCCGCCCCCAGCTGGAGGGAAACAAGCGAGCGTGCGCGCCTCCGGGGTCTCCTGGGAGGAGTAGTTCTCCCGGGCCCGCTACGCGGACTTCTGGGAAATGTAGTTTCTGCTCTGTAGGCAGGACGGAAGGCGTGGGGGAGGCCCCTTACGCAAACTACAATTCCCGACGGGGAGCGCAGTGAAGGGGGGTGGGACCCGAACATGGCTGCGGTGGTAGCTGCTACGGCGCTGAAGGGCCGGGGGGCGAGAAATGCCCGCGTCCTCCGGGGTAAGGAGAGGGACCCTCGGGAGGGCAGGGTTTTAAAAGATTCCGTTTCCTTCACATCCCACCCAGCGCGACAGCAGGAAGTCAGGATGCCAATTGCTGCCCACACCTCTCTGCAAGATCTTAGAGAGTCTGGGGGTGAAAAGATGCTCTAGAGGTCACCCAGTCCAACCCCTGCGTTTAGGTTGCGCGGCATGTCTAGGGTCTTATTGCTAGAGAGAGTACCAAAGAAACCTTTAGACTCCCACGTCCCAGGGCTTTCACACTCACCGCAGTGCAGAGGAAAGAGCCCTAGGCTTCTGGAGGCTTGAGTTCTAGCACTTGAGTAATTAGCGGTTTGACCTTGTGCGAAGCAGCTCGTCTCTCTGGGCTTCAGCTTTCTCTTCGACGGGATGGAGTTAGTTGTCCTTCCTTAAGGATAGCTAAGGCCCTGCAGTTTTAAAACAGTTCCCCGGATTTCCTTCATACGTATGTCTCCGGTGAGTTCCTCTGCAGTCCTTCCCAGCCTGACTTCTGAATAGAACAGCAGCGAAGCTCACTGCCTTGGCACCAGGGTGAGGAGCCCGCAGTGACGTGGAAGTAGCTTCCAAAGGTGTCACCCGATGGCGATTTTCCCATTTCCCTTTAGATTCTTCACTGCACTTGTTACTCCAAACTGCAGTCACTCCCCTTCCTCAAATCTCAGCCACTCTTCTCCTTCCACACCTACCATACTGACGCACCGTACTTTGATTCACAGGGATCCTCTCTGGAGCCACAGCTAACAAGGCTTCCCAGAACAGGACCAGAGCGCTGCAGAGCAACAGCTCACCAGAATGCAAGGAGGAGCCTGAGCCCCTCTCCCCTGAGCTAGAATACATTCCCAGGAAGAGGGGCAAGAACCCCATGAAGGCTGTGGGACTAGCCTGGTGAGTTTCAACTGCCCCTTTGCCTCTCAGTGGGGGAGTGCACTGAAAGGTGTTGGGACCTAGAAACTTCTCCAAGATGCAGGTGGAGAGCTGAATCCAAGGGAAGGAAATTGCTGGAGTCAAGGGATGGAATCTCAGAAGAGTGGGGTGAGGTGAGGGTGGAAAAATCTGTAAAATTGGGGGACAGTGGGTTTTCTGTGGAGCAAATTGAGCTGATGTGATTTGAATTTGAGTCACTGGATTTGACTTTCCCTTTGGGAGCAGGGGTAACATTCTAGTCCCAGTAATTAAATGTCAGATTGTGTCGTGTAGAAGCTAGAAATGTTTCTGTGAGTTCTGTGGTTCTGATTCTGCCTTTAAGACATTTTACTGACTATCAATCACTAAAGTAAAAGGAAGGGAAATTAACATTTTTTTCCAGCAAATGCATGAGGTATGACAGTACTTTGCCATATAATGTTTTAAGCTTTCTGAGGTAAACATTGCACTTCCCTCTCGCCAGGGAGGAAACTGAGGCTCCCTGCTGGGATTGTCACCAGTTCTCTCATGGCTTCCTGTTCTTTGACCCTTACCAAGGCCCCCCTTTAGTCATAGTTGCTAAGATCGAGAGAGTTGGTCGACTACCTTAGTGGTTGTACACATGCTTAACATTCTTGAAGCCCTAAGTTCAATTTGCAGCACCAGACAGAAAAATAGAGGGGTCTGGCAAGGGACGTGAGACAGCGTATGCAGAGAGGCCCTTTGGGAACTTGGAGCAAGCCTGGGCTGCTTAGGCTATCACACAGAAGCATTCAGCACGGTGAAGAGGTTCATGAGTATCAGCCGTCAGAGTAGAAGTGAAGAGCTAGGTCAGACCACACTGGGCTTTTAGTACTCTGCCTAGGAGTTCGGAGAGAGCTCTTACGGTTGTCTAAAGCAGGCAGCAGGAGGAGGCTGTGGTTCATGGAGTCCCTCCAGCACTCGGCCCAAAGGACAGGTAGACTGAAGATGTCTCACCACAGCATTTGTACAAACGGCAAAGCTGGACTGATTCTTCCAGCTCCTCTGCCTCGGTCCCAGTCCCTGCCCAAACCCGGTGCACATCTCCCCATCCCTAGGGCCATCGGCTTCCCCTGTGGTATCCTCTTCTTCGTCCTCACCAAGCAGGAAGTGGACAAGGACCGCTTGAAGCAGATGAAGGCTCGTCAGAACATGCGGGTGTCCAACACGGGCGAGTATGAGAGCCAGAGGTTCAGGGCTTCGCCCCAACAAACCCAGTTCCCTGAAGTTGGGTCTGGGGTACAGACCTGAGTGAGGATATGACTGAGTGAGACCTGCTACCTTGTGCTAGACCATTGACTAACTTGACCTGTGTGGCCTATTGTGTTCATTGCTCCTGAGGCCCACCAGAGGGCGCATGATGTCCAAGCTGCCGCCAGCACCCAACTCTTCCACTTGGTGGAAGGAGCCAAATGCAAATAAAGTTACTAAGTACTGGCATGGAAAGGAAGCAAGGTTGAATTTGTAAGCCCCCTACCCCCGGGAGGGAGTGGGACTAGCTGCTATTCCCTGTTCCCTTACAGACCTGTGTTTCCAGATGGGTGAAGTAACCACTGCAAGCCTAGGTACAGGCCCTGGAGGTGAACTGGTTAGGAGGGTAGCTACCCATGAACCCTAAGCCAGTTAAAATTAGTCAGGCATGGACATCTTTAATCTCAGCACTCAGGAAGCAGAGGTAGGCGGATCTCTGAGTTTGAGGCCAGGGTTCCAAAACAGCCAGAGCAAAATAATAGAGACCTTGCCTCAAAAGCAAAAGAAACTAAAAATCAAATGTAGCATTCAGGATGTGGAAGGAAAATTTTAAAAAAAAAGGTGCATCTAAATATGTCAGCCTCTCTGGGCTTTGTCTTCCTATTTTGCAAGAGAAACTAGTTTCCAAGAGATTCTTAACCCATGGTCTAGCCCCTTTCCTGTCTGGGAAAAAAAAAATTACAAAGACACAGCTTCCCCAGGAAGTTAAAACTACAGAGCATTTACAGAGGGTTCATGACATGCACGTGACCCCGCGGGGTGGTTGAGAACTGGCTCTGGAACCAGTACTGCAGACTTAGCTCCTCTCCCCCAGCAGCTTTTGTCGCTTCAGGGGCCTGTCTCACCCATCACCAAGACCATCTGCTCAGTTCCACAGAACGGGTCACACCTTACAGTTAATCGGCACACACCTTTAATCCCACCACTTGGGAGCCAGAGGCAAGCAGATTTCTGAGTTCAAGGCTAGCTTGGTTTACAGAGTGAGTTCCAGGACAGCCAGGGCTTCATAGAGAAACCCTGTCTTGAAAAACCAAAAAAGAAAGAAAGCCACAACTACTCAGGGTCTTCCTGCCAAACATAAAACTTTATTACATTTCTAGTTGTGTCCCTTTGTGATATATTCAGAATCAAGTACTGGACAGAATAGCTCCAGCTATGTCCTTGGGCTAGTAAGGTTTCTACCCAACCTGATAAACTGGCTTCTATCCCCATCCTGGTACCAGCTGAAGGCACTTGGATTACATAGAAAGCAGCGGCTGGCTTGAAGAGGGGTTTTTAGTCTAAAATCTCCCTGTGGGAATACAGAACTGATTGCACTTGTGTACCAGAGTAGACTTCAGTGTTTCTCAGACCAGAGAGGGCGCCCAAGGCCCTTTCCCTGTCCCCACCCATCTCTTACCCAGACTGCTTTCCAGCCACACCCAGGATCCCACAATCCACCTCACCTGCTGACCTCCATCTCTGTGTGTCAAAGCAAAGTAGGACGTCCCTCTAGATCGGATTTTAAAGCCTCACAAGGCCCCAAGCACTTTGGGCCTGGATGGTAGCCAAGAAGGGTGCCAGCCAGGGTGGATGGCATTCTGCGTTAGCCCCCATACCGAATGAACTTTGCTCACTGTCTTTTCCCCTAGCCCAGAAAAATAATTGATACATGTTACTGGAAGATGGGGTTGGAACAGAGAGACCCCAGGACACATATCTCTTCTAGCTTCTAAAGCTAAGAGATGCCAAGCCTAAAGAGTTCGGACAGCATAAGTGGCCTATGAGCACTGGAGGCAAAGCATCTGGCTTTATTGGATCCAGGAGGGGAACAGCTCCAGCTCCTAGCCTCGAACCTGTGGCCAGGTGGGAGGGGAGCCTCTTCACCTCAGAGCTCCTGTGTTCACAAGCTTCCTACTCCCCCCTCCACACACACATGAAAAGTTTGGTGCATACTCACCGTGGGTAAAGGGAAGGAGATACACCTTCAGACTAGTTCTTACCAAGCCCACCAAGGGCAAGAGGTGCCAGTAACCCCAGCATCGTGGCTCTCACAGAACACAGCCAGAGGCCCTCCCATCCCCAGGACAGAGAGGAAACTCAGCAGATTTCTTGAGGGGAGATGGGACCCAGGGCCCAGCCCAATAGGAAAGGGTGAGTCCCAGGCCAATGAAAGGGACATCTCTCGTTCTCTCAGTCTCGATTTCCTACAAGCTGGAGCACAAAGGTGAAGATGTAGACAATGTCTGTGTAGATCTGCAGGGCGCCTGTGATGTAGTCCTCTGGGCTGATAGTATGCTTCCGGTTCCCCAGGACCAGCTGTGTGTCATAAGCCAGGAACTGCAGGGAAACCAGACATGAGTACCTAGGATCCTGCTCAGTGTCCAGGGTTCATTCCTGTCAGCACAATGTCCTGAGAGCCCTGGACCAGCCATATAGCTCACTAATGGAGTCACTAAGGAGTAGTGTGATAGATACATGGTTTCTGTCGTTGAACAGTTAGTTCACTTGTCTACCAAAGACTGTCACCCAGCTGTCACCCAGCCAGAATAGGAACAGGACCCAGCAGGGGTGTCAGAAACTTGTAGAACAGTTGTCCATGGCTCCACCCCACCTCCCAAGCTACCTAAACTCCACCATCTCAGCTCCCCTCCCAGAAGAGGGAACAAACTCACCAGGGTGAAACAGATGGCCCCCAGAGCTGCATAGACCATGTGGAGCCAGTAAATCTGTGAAATAGCACAGTGCGGCATTAGGAAACCAAGCAAAGCATTTGACCAAAGCAGGTCCTCGGGACCCAGTGGACCCTGGGATTCCAGCTACAGAGCAGGGAGGGAGGGATGTTACCTCTCCAGGATCCCCCATCCTGCCTCTCTAGATCCTGGGAGAAACTGAGAATGTGATTTATCTGCCAGAGACAGCAAAGGGGCTGTCTTGTCCCACAATGTCCATGTTAACCTGGCAGCCACACTAAAAGCTACTGAGTGTCTACTGTAGGTCCTAGACACAAGGCAAGCCCAGGGCATGCCGTTTGAAGAGCCTGGGACAGTGAGTTCCCAGTGGCCCATGGATGCAGCTCACTGCCTCCTACAGCCCACCTTAGGGACAGTTTAGAGAAGCCCCTTGGCAACCTGCCACCCTGCTCAACACTACTGCCAGGTGCCTGTACACAGGCCAGGACCAGCCCTGGTGAGGGGGTAGCACCTCTCACTCTGATCCTTCCCCTCCAGCCCTGTGCCCCCTCCCCCGCAGACTGGAAGCAAAGAAGGCATCAGAAGCAGTAATCCCAGGGCCCCTTCCATCCAGGCCTGACTTGTTCCTTCAGAACTTTACCTCACAGAACCTGATCTCGGCTAACCTACCACTTCCTGTAGGAACTGAGTGGTGCTATCCAGGACTTAAGGGGCTGTGGTTTGCCACTGCCTGAGATGTCTGTTATACCCTAACCCAAAGGATGGTGTTGTGTTGGTGCCTACATTGGCCAGTGGAGCTGTGAGTGAGCCAGAGCCCGCCCTGCTCCACAGGATGTCTGCTGCCTGGGTTCTGCCTGCCCTCTGCCCTCGTGGCAGGACACTCACATATTTAAAGAGCAGCACTATGCTTGTGACAATACCGGTTACCGTCAGCACTATTCCCAGCACACAGAAGAGGCCTGTACACGAGGTGAAGTCCACCTAGCAGAAAGGGAGAAAGAGGCACCTCAGATAACTGTCATCCTTTTTTTTTTAAAGGAATTATTTATTTTATGTACATGAGTACACTGTCACTGTATTCAGACACACCAGAAGAGGGCATCGGATCCCCATTACGGATGAGCCACCATGTGGTTGCTGGGAATTGAACTCAGGACCTCTGGAAGAGCAGTCAGTGCTCTTAACCACTGAGCCATCTCTCCAGCCCAATAACTGCCATCTTTAGCATCCCAGAAGACAGACCCTGAGCCCCAGTTGGGGAGTCCTAGTGCTGCCTGGGGGCATGGCAGTGACAGTGACATGCTAAGGACATATACCATACAGGAAGCAACTTGGCAAGTACAGAAATGAGAGCAGATTATTAGGCTAGGGAAATCCCTGGTCTGCGAGGGTCTGGTCCTTCTCATGCCTGCCCAAGTATCAAACCCAAAGAAGGGTGTGTGTGTGTGTGTGTGTGTGTGTGTGTGTGTGTGTGTGTGTAAGAGGGCAGGGTGGCCAGGGAAGGGCCTTCTCCATCCTCACCTTAGTCTGAAAACAGAAGATGGTGACAGCAATGGATACCACAGCAGTGATGATCATTGCTATGATGACAGCTTTGGTTTCATACATACTGGGGGGAAAGGAAGGAAGGAAGCAACGTTGAGATGGGCCCAAGGCATAAGCCATAAGTAGAGGCTCCCTATGTTCAGGATTGTGCCCATAATCCACCCAGCCCTCCTCAAGAGCATGGAGGACTGTCCCCGAACATACCTGGAAATAGTGCCTGTCATAAAGCCTAAAGCCAGCGTCTGAGGGAAGGAGAGAATGAGGCAAACTGTTAAGAACAGCTTGGACTATTGAGTATGGCTCAACACTGTGGTTGCCATGGCCCTGCCGGAGCTGGGGGTAGATGTAACTATATTGGGAAGAACAGCCACAGAGGAAAGCAAGAGCAGGGCCAGCCAAGGACAGGGGTGTCCCCCAACCTTCCCCGGGTAGGTCTCCCATTTCCCTTTTTTTTTTTTTTTTTGGTTTTTGGAGACAGGGTTTCTTTGTGTAGCCCTGGCTGTCCTGGAACTCACTCTGTAGACCAGGCTGGCCTCGAACTCAGAAATCTGCCTGCCTCTGCCTCCCAAGTGCTGGGATTAAAGGCATGCGCCACCACTGCCCGGCCCCATTTCCCTTTCAGACTTACAAAGATGGTGAGCAGGATGATGTTCCATGGGAATCGGCGTCTGGGAACAGAGGGGGAGGAGGAGGGGGAGAGATTGTAGAGAAAGGAGAGACAGAGAGAGACAGAGACAGAGACAGACAGACACTCTGGTTACCTGCTTTGGGCCCATCAAGTCTTAGCAGCTCCTTCAACAGAAGGAAGTCCTTAGCTCCCAAGAAATAAGTCTTTTCCTTAGGGAGGGTACTCAGGTATTTACACAAGGATAACCTGAGACAGTCCTTCCCTGTGACAAAGTCCCCTCTCTGAACCTTGAATTTTTCCTGCTGGGGATGTAGTAACTTTCCCTTTTGTGTTTTTAATTTTTTTTTTTAGTGTGTGTGTGTGTGTGTGTGTGTGTACATGCACCACAGCACACATGTGGAGGTCAGAGGACAGCTTGTGGGAATCATTTTCTTTCCAACATGTAGCATGTGGCCTCGGGCCTCAAACTCAGATCATTAGGCGTGGTGGGAAGTACCTTTACCTGTTGAGCCATCTTACTACTTCCTCCCTTTTTGATTTCTTTTCTGTTTATTAAATGCTCGAAATGGTACATATCTTGTAAGACAGATATAGCCAGGTGGGCATCACACACTACTCTGTAACATAGCTGGCCTCTTGTCCCTCATCAGTTTTCCGCTGGCTCTCACCACTGTCTAAAGCCTTTTCCTCTTACAATGCTCTGTCCCTGTCCCACTTTCTGCCCTCCTCTTGTCAGGGTTTCCAGTACTCACCTGGGTCCCTGGCAGCAGACAAGGATCAGGTAGGTGCCCAGGAAGACAGCGCTGGGGGAAGAGATGAGACACAGCTGTAGGCCAGGTCACCTCCCGGCCTGCTCCTAGCCCAGTATGAGCTGAAGGCAGTGCACGGTGACTGCAGAGAGCCTGGGCAGCACCATGAAACCGACACTTCATCACCACGTGTCTGCCTGGTCCTGTCCTGTCCCAGCACTCCGTGATGTTATTCCTCCTCAGGTTGCTCTTCTGCCCCTGCCTGGGGACTGGCACAGTTCTGCCCTAAACAAAGCTGCCTCCTGTCCCCCCTCCATCCCAGCAGCAACACCCTGCACTCACTAGGACACGTAGTACACAGCCACATTGTTCCTCACAAATTTGCTGACTGGTTCCCTGTGAAACAGAGGATGCCAAGAAAAGAGTCATTCTGAGGTTGTCTGCCTCCGGCCGAGAGCCACCCCTCCATGGCAGCCTAGCAGGTAACCCAGGCTGGGAAAAGGAGAGACTCACACAAAGGTGAAGATAGCAATGATGGCCACAGTGATGAGCAGCTGGACGGAAATGATGCAGTACACCTAGAACAAACAGCCAGGGACTCAGCTCACATCTTGCGCTAGCCTCTCCCGAAGGACAGTGAGTGCCAAGGCCTCTGCCCACCTACCTCACCCCCATCTTGTTGGTAGTACAAGGGGGCTCCTTTTAGTTTGAAAGGCTCAGTAGTTAAGAACATTTATTACTCATGGACCTGAGTTCAGATCCCAGAAACAGCATCAGACAGCTAATAATTACTTTTATCCAACTCTAGCTCCAGGGGACGGCCCCCCCCCCCACACACACACACTCAATAAAATCAGTCTTGAAAAGATAAACAATGACTGTAATTTAGAAGTCTCCACTTTCTGAGTTCCCAGAGATTCTTCCCTGACTGCAGTCTGGCCTGGAAAGGACCCCTTTGCCACTCCTGCTGTTAGCTCCTTCCCACCCACCCAGCATCCAGCTTATAGTCAGTTTAGAGTTTACTGCTCACTTGCTCTGCCTGCTCCTGTACTAATAGCAGCTTTCTGTGACAAGGGTTGAAAGGAGGGATGTGAGGTGGTTTAGAGACAGCATGTTTACTTCAGCTCCCAATCGCTTGTTGTCTAACAGAACAGAGCAGGAAGGGGGAGTGCAGAATCCCATCCCAGATTGACTCTGTCATCCCAAATCAAAGGGGGATCCCCTCTGTGGAAGGTGCAGAGGTAGGCAGCTAAGACACTTACGTGGGGATGTGTACTTGAACCTAGCCCCCCCCCCCCAAGCCCCAGCCCATTTTTTACCTTTTGGATGAAGGTATGTCGGACTTTCCGGTCATCCCATTCTCCAGGACCAAAGTTGTCACTTCCTGCTCTCTCCTCCTCATTATAGTCATGGCCTAAGGACCAGAGGCAGATCACATCAAACCAACTGGGGACGGAAGACACATAGCCTCCGTCTCAGCACCCCTCACCTCTGTCTCAAACCAAGGCTCAGGTACCTCTGTCCAAAGGTACACAGTGACTCACAGACTCTTATCAAGCTCAGGTTCTAGGTACCGTCAGAGTGACCCCAGCTTGGCTTAGGTGAGAAAGGGCTATGCTGTCAGCAGGCAGCTGCTGCAGGCTCTGTGCCCAGTCGCATGTTTGGGGACAGGATAGTGGCATCACCAGCTAGGAAGCAGCTGGCATCTAAGAAGTGGAACTGGCTGGCAGAGCAGTGGTCTTGGGAGTAGAGGGCCAGAGAGAGAGGGAAGACTCCACAGAAAGTGGGTAAGTGGGTGCAGGAGGGCACAGGCTGTGTCTACAGCAGGCTTCACAATGCACAGTGGTCACCTGTGACACCTTAAGATACATGTCCAGATAAGAGCTGGCCACACACACACTAGCTCTGGGACTCGGAGGCTGCTGCAAGCCACCAGCATTCCACGGGTGCCTCTTGGGGAGCTACTTCCCAAATCTCCCCAGGAGGAGTTGGGATTCAGCTCATAGGCGGAGCATATGCTTAATGACCTTGAGTTCAGTCTCTTGTAACAAAAAGAAATGCAAAATCCACGCTCAGGAGAAGAGGCTTACTATATATAGTCTAACCTCACCTTCACCTTCACCGTTAACAGGCAACCATAGCATTTTGGCTGTTGGCAAAAATCAGACTGTACATAAAGGATGGAGATGTGTCAGCCCTAGGATATTAAAAAAAAAGTGCTTAGGGTTCCTAAGGAAGACATGGTGCCCACACACAGTGGCAACAGCCTTGTTGAGAAATAGAAATGGTTCTTTAGGCAACCACTTAGAAGCCATTCCTTCACCCAGCTACCATCTCTGGGTGTAAGTTCAGATAGTGTCTTAAGTGTCTTAAGGCCTCAGTCTCCTTACTGAATACATAGGCCAGCGAGTGGCTGGATGGAAGACCCGGAGATTAAGGGGAAGGTGTGACAGGAAGAGGAAAAGATATCAGAGGGGATGGTAGGGGGAAGGGAACGTAAGGCTTCCTCAGTCCCAAGCTCCACCTTGTCCCACCAGCTCCCAGCCACCCTCCATGACTCACCATAGTTCATGGGCATTGGATGGACAGGAGGAATCGGCTGTGGGTAGCCGGCAGGATGACCGTAACCAGGTTGAGGGTAGGCAGGGTAGGCAGGATAACCACCTGGCAGGACAGACGGCTGCCTGTAGCCCCCGGGAGGTGGAGGGCCAGGGTACAGGGGGTTGTGGTCCTCATAGGGAGGTGGGGCAGTGGGATTGGACATGGCCACTCAAGGGCTGAGGGGAAACCCCAGCTTCTGGGACCTACAATAGGAAACAAGCAATCAGTCATGAGTTCCTAGCTCCTCACTCCACCCTTTCTCATTTTTCTAGGCTATGTCTGTAGCTTACACATGCCACTCACTGCCCACAGGCTACCACTCCATTTATAATCTCTCACAGCACCCTTTATCTGGGGCCTCCTCTTCCCTGGCCACAGGAGAGTAGGAGTGGGGATTAGTCAGACCAGCATCACAGTCCACAGTCGAGAATGGCAGCCTGGGAACTCCCCGAACTCCCCGCTCCCCTTTAAGGAAACCTTGCAGTGGTGGCTGGACAGCAGAACCAGGTCCCTAGAAGAGCTTCCTGGTGAGTCACAGGGCTGGCCAGCTGGGACCCTTTGGAGGGGTCAGCCCAGCCCTCATAGCAGCTGGCCGGAGCAGCAGGCTTTGAGGGCCAGATACAGGGTGGAGCCAAGCTAGAAGCTGAGCAGGAAAGAGGAAGAAAACAATCCCGCCACTGTACCAGAACTGCTAGGCCCCAGAGGGAGGGGCAGGGCAGGCAGAGACAGGACTCTCCAGTTCCCTTCCCATCAACGAGGCATGTGGCAGCCTGTGCCTGCTGCTCCCTTCGCTGCTCTTGCCAGGGAGTAAACAGTGTTCCGGAGCTCCCTGGAAAGAGGGTCTCTGGAATCTTCCCGCAGCAGTGGCAGGGAGGGTCAAGGAAAGAAAGCTGAGAAGTAAGGGCACAGGACTGAATGCCGCTGACAGGAGAACCCTGCTGCCTGCTGGAAGCTCCAAGTGCGACATTCACTGGAGCATCAAGGCTCAGCGAGGTGAAGTGGCTCCCACAGTCCTAATACCAACCATTAGGAGCACACTCTGAATGGAGTGCCTTGGGGTGGTGCTATGTGTCCTTCCTCCTCTGCCAAGGTCATCACAGCCTGTGGACCCATAATGAAATGCCAGGCACATCTAGATACGGCAGAGATGAGGATGGAGACAAGCCAAGGAAATGGTGTCCTTATTTCTTTCATAGCACCACCCCTTCCCATGTATACCCCGTGACAGAGTTACCCCTGCCCTACAGGAAAGACTTGCAGGTCCAGGTCAGCTGCACCTTCAGAGCTGTCACTGGAAGCAGGAGAGTCCCAGCTTCTCTTTCAGGGCACCCAGTGCAGCTCAGAGATCAGATAGAGGACGTTGACATCTCCTCTCAGGACAACAGGAGTTATTCACAAGGAAAGTCAGTGAGGATCGAGTGACAGGCCAGGTCTCTGAGCAGGTCACACTGAGGAAAGCTGTTCTCCATCCCCCAGAGCAAGAATGTGTCAAGCCAGAGAGAAGAAAGCCCTTCCAGAGAGTAAGGGTATGAGGTGTGAGCCGGGCAGGCAAGCATGGGAGTCAGGCGTTGAGCAGGGCAGAGCAGCAGTAGAAATGGGACACCCTGAGTGGACAGTGAGTCTGAGATCAGCCACTGGGACTGGATTGCAGAGTCGATGAAAGGACAGAGTAATCGCAAGCAAGATAAAAGAAGCAGGTTTTTCCTGCCCCAACCTTTGGAGCAAAAGCCTTGTTCCCCTAAATCTACTCTCTCCTCTCCAAGTCCCCTTCTGAGGCCACAGAAAGGATGGCGTCCTGGGGGATGGGAAGAGGACAACGCAGGTTACCTTTGGTAGAGAGGTGCCTGTCATCTCGTTATGGCCCGTATCCCAGTAATCTAGGTCTACCTGACATCCTCCATTGGGATGGTGGTGTAGGCTGATGGCTACACAGTCCTGAAAGGCCCCGTGGTTAGAGTCTCAACAGTGTTACCAAGCCATGATGTCACAGTGACCTGGCCCTTGACTTTCACAAGGTATGTGTGAAATGGGGTGGTTGAGTGATCTCAGGGCTCAATGACAGCTCTAAGAGCTGACTATGACCCTGGGAAACTGACCATGCACGGCCTAACTTTTGTTCAGCATACAGGGGTCCCTCCCTCTTCCCAAGTGACTCACTGCCTGGGATGTGGCTCCAGAGTCTAGGGTACCTCAGCTGCTGAATCATGGGCCTCCCTCTTGTCCTCCCTGACCCTGCCCAGTCAGGCTGGTAGTCATGCTGGTAGGAACCTGCCGGTGGACCTGCCTGGTCCCAGCATAGTCCTTTGAGTCCTCCAGCACCTGCCCTTTTGAACCAGAGACGATGCTATGCATCAGTCTCCTCACCCGGAAGATGGACTCAACCCCAGTTAACAGTGCCTCCCAAGGAACTGTAAAAACTAAGAATATACACACTGAGGGGGCTGGAGAGATGGCTCAGCAGTTAAGAGCACTGGCTGCTCTTCCAGAGGACCTGGGTTCAAGTCCCGGCACCCACATGGCAGCTCACAACTGTCTGTAATACCAGTTCCAGGAGATCTGACACCCTCACACAGACATACAGGCAGGCAGAACACCAATGCACATAAAATAAAAATAAGTTAGTTTAAAAAGAAAAGGAAAGGACAGTGCCCAGCCTAACCAGGGATACACTCTGGCTGTTTTCAGCTGTGAATTCACTGACTCCCAACTCCGTAGAGTACTCCAGCAGGGAGTACTCTGTCTTACAGAGACACCGAGGTTTAGGAGAGTGAAGAAAGTTGGCTGGGGACACCTCACCAGGGTATAATGAAGTCAAGGCTTAACCCCAAGGCTGACTCTGGTGTCCTGTTTGAATCCCTTATTTGGATAGCCTACCTATCCCAATTTCTCAGCCATCTCCATGGCTTTGGTCTCAAATCCTCCAGTGATAATAGCAGACTTACACAGAAGTGGATGCCCGACAATTCGGCTCCTCCACAGTGCACTCCAGTTCCATTCATCAGCACGAGGAGACACAAAATGTCAGAATCTAGGCACCCACCCACTTAAAACACGCTGATCCTAGGCTACAATACGATCCTGGCTATATGACCCTGGGTGTGAGAGAGTAAAACCCTTGTTTTGTACCAGTCAGAAAGTTGCCAGCCTCTTCCACACTCACCACTGCGCCACTCGGACAGTACCTGTCAGACCAGCAAGAACTTCTGGAACCCAGAACCCCCAATGTGGCTTCTAAGCAGGCCCCAGCTCCTGCCTGGCCTCCATGAGGACCCTTCCACCAAGGATTCCACCAGGGCTGAGGTCTGGGTTAGCACTGCCCTAGGGGGAGTGGTCAGTCATCCTCCTGGCCAGGCTGAGGCATGGGGACGACTAGAGATGGAAAAGAGTAGGAAGAAGAATAAGGACAGAAAAGAGACCTGGAGACAGTACAGATGAGGTGGAGTCAGGCCTTCTGGGTTCACCCAGGGCTGTGAGGGCGTCATAGGCTCCAGGGGTTACAAAGAACTGTGAGCATTTTCCTAGGTTGAGAAGGCCTCCAGCTTCTCTGTGAGCAAACACCCCTTGTGATTAGTGTCGAGCCTTTGCCCCATCCCAGCAGGTCCATGTCTCAGCTTATACCTTTCTCAGGTAATCCATCCATGTCAGGGAAAACCTAGAGCCTCTCCCTGACTCAGTCACAGTGGCAGCAGAACTGTGTACTGGGCCCACATGGCAGGATTTGTTGGTGGCCAAGGTTTTCAGTGTAGAATCTGGGAAAGCTGTTCCCCACTGAACCCTGGGTTGTCTCAGATGGATGACTCTGTCCCTGGTCTGCTGAAGTCAGACTCTGGCTCTAGCTCTCCAGTGGCATAAGAAGTGTTAAGACTCTGGAATCTGTAGCCAGAAGGCTGAGCTACTGGGGTTACAAGCAAGAGGGTGTGTCTGGAGGGAAGGACAGAAAGAGCAGTCCAGGCAGCTTGCCCTCCTGAGTGCCAGGAACCAGTGCCCAGACCAGAATGGAAAGAATTGCTCAGTGTGCATCTCAGGAAGCCCCACCCCACACCCAGGTCTCCACGCCTAGCTCCTTCCCTCCATTCTCCCCAAGAAAACACCTCCCACCCCAGCACATAGCCACTGGGACAGAGAAGTGAAGGAAGCAACCAGGAACCCAGAATCAACATCATACTCTTAGGGTGGCCTGGCCTCAAGATTAGGAGGGGAAGTAAAGGGGATCCAAACATTGAGGTGTTGGCTAGAACCAGGAAACCCAAAAGGTCCATCTCAGGACAGGCCCTCTTGGCCGAGAACGTAGAACTTCTGGGCCAGGTATTGTACTTCATGCTTTTAATTCTAGCAGAGGCAGAGGAATCTCTGTGAGTTCAAGGCCAGCCTGTTCTACATAGCAAGTTCCAGGCTAGCCAGGAAGCGATAGTGAGATGCTATCCTGAAGGAGGGTGTGTTAAGGAATTTGGAACTTTCCTTCCCAGCCTGGTCCAGTATCTGAAAACCCAGCAAAAGAGCCGCAGGGGCCAGAACGAAGCACCTCTCCAGTCCCTCGTTACATCTGCTCATCCTGCCAACCCATTACCTTCCTCCCAGGCTCCAGGTCACCCCCCAGCTCCCACCTCTAGAGTCCCTCTCTCTGAATCCACAGAAACAGAGGGCCAAGTCCCAGAGACTATGGAAGGGCCCAACCCAGCAGCTTCTCCATCACCTTTATCTCCGAGGTTGTGATATCAGAGAGCCCAGCTGCGTTGCCAGTCAGGGTGGCCTTGGTGTGCTTATAACGAAAGAGGGCCAGGCCAGGTGGTCTTAGCACACACCTTTAATCCCAGCACTTGGAAGCTGGAGGCAGGCAGATCTCAGAGTTCAAGGCCAGCTTTGTTTACAAAGCAAGTTCCAGGACTGCCAGGGCTACACAGAGGAACCCTGTCTTGAAAAACCGAGAGAGAGAGAGAGAGAGAGAGAGAGAGAGAGAGAGAGAGAGAGAGAGAGAGAGAGAGAACGCAGGTGTAGTGGCTCAGGCCTTTAATCCCAGTACCTAGGAGGCAGGCAGAGGCAGGCAGATCTGAGTTGGAGTCCAGCCTAGTCTACAGAGTTTCTAGACAGCCAGAGCTACATAGTGAGACTCACAAAATTAAAAGGAAGAAAGAAAGAAAGAAAAGAGGAAGCCATTATCAAGGCTGCTGCTATTTTTGACACAAAGGCCCGCCCCGCCCTGTTACTGTCTCCAGGTTAGGAGGGGAGACAAGCAGAAGAACAGGAGTATTAATCAGACCACAATGGAAAATCACAGAGGGGTGGGGAAGGAAGAGAGCCTCCTAAGAGTGGTAAGATCAGTACTTAGTAAGCAACTAAGGTACTTCTGATGCTCACAAAAGATCACACCTCCAATAAAAATGCTACATTTGAGAGCCAGGAATAGTGGGACACACCTGTAATGCGAGCACTCAGGAGGCTAAAGCAGGACTGCTTCAAGTTCAAAGCCAGCCCGAGCTACACAGTGAACTCCAGGGCTAAGGCAACGGCCTATCTTAAAACAGTCAGTCGAAATTTTCAGGGGACGCATGGGCTTTAGGATTTAAGCATCCAGGAAAGGCAATCTGCAAGCAGCGGGGACGGATTTGAACTTGATGACTGATCTTGGGTGCTTGTCTGCCAGGAAAGACACCTGAAGCACCCTCACCTGGTTAGGGGAGCACAGGGCTGAGGGTGAGGTGGTGAAGACCAGCAGAGTTGAGTGTACAGTGAATATGGATTCCTTTCCCCATTTTGCCTGAGCCTCCGGTGTAGGAGCAGGAACCTAATTCTTGTCCTGGTGTTGGTACTGATCCCAGTACATGAATTAGGGTAGGTCACTTCCCACTTTCAGACCCTATTTTTACATCTGTAAGTTGGGTATCCACTGCAGCCCTGCCAATTTGATTCTGTATAAACAGGCTAACAGGACAGAAAGCTTCAGAGCAGACTGACAATAGCCACCCCACCCCACACACATGGGAATCTACACACTGATTGACTGCCTCTAGTAATGTGTAGGTGTTCTAGGCAAGAGGGTAGCCATTACCTCTCACTCTCCCCTCCCAAGATGCTCCCGCTCTTCCCAGCCTGTGTGATGCTGGCCCAGGTAACCTGTTTATTACACGAAGACCTAACCCTAAGGAAAACCCATGTCTCTCCCCATCTCTTAAAACCCTATGCTTCCACCAGCCTGTCCCCTCAAAACAGTTGCACTAAAAACCAAGCAAAGAATCTCAGTGGATCAGCAGATTAAGGCACTTGCTGCCAAGCCTGACAACCTAAGTTGGATCCCTAGAACCCACATGGTGAAAGGAGAGGACCAACTGCCTGGAGCTGTCCTCTGGACCTCCGCATGCACACACTCACCCTCGCACACAAGTAAGTAGGTGGTGTACACCTGTAACCCTAGCACTAGGTTGGCTCAAGCAGGAAGATCACAAGGTCAAGACCATAAGAACCTGTGGATAGGAGGACCAGACATGCCCTCGTTCCCATAGCAGCTGGTGCCAGGATCCCCTGGAGGGTCTGCCCCCACCCTTAGGTCCAACAGCTCCCGGAACCTCCATGGTAGGATTTATAGCACAGCATGGAGAAAATGTAGGCAGCACAGAACCAGGAAAGTAGCATCCCTAAACATCACCCGTGTCATAGGAGTTGTACCGACCATTATACAGAAGGAAGTCTTACCTTCATGCCTGACCAATGCATTATGTCCACAACGAGTAGAGACCTGTGGACTTCTGCATCTTATTCCTAGTCCTACTTCAAAACAAGTCCTGTTTTGGCCTAGACTCCCAAAATCTTTGGCTAAGGCTGGAAGATCCTATCAAGGCCAGCTCTTTCTTATTCAGCGTTCTCAAGAGAACTAACTGAAGGCCCTCTGAAGACGGACGTCGCTTCAGCTGGTCTCGCTCTACTGCCCAGGCTGGCTTCGGGTCTGCAGCCTGGCTTGCAATCCTCCTTTTGCCTTTGTATTCTAAGAATGGGGTCCCATGCCCAGTGTGGTTACTGTTTGGTGAGGCAGGCGCTTGCCCTATAACTCAGGCCACTCTTGCCTCAGCCTCTGGCATGAAAGGTGTGCACCGCCACACACTCAGTCCTGGGGCTTCTACTCTGTCTTAAGGGCCCATGGTGAGAGGTCTTGGGCTTGGAGGTGCTCTGCTATAGATGGCTTCTACCTGAGGATCCCCCATTCTTAACGAGGAAGCTGAGCCTAAGTGCCTATTACCCTAGCCCAGAGCTTCTCCAGCCGCTTGCCGACTAATGTGTTATTACCTCTCTGATCTGCCCTGACGTCAGACAGGAAGTCAGGACCCTTGAAGCAAAGGTCTCACTTCCCTTGAAACTATAAGCCAAGACCGGGGCCCCATGACTGGAGAGGTAAGAACAGGCAAGTGAAGGGGAGAGGAAGTATGGTGACCTGTTTGAGAGGAGAGGAAGTATGGTGACCTGTTTGAGGCCGACAAAGCAGTGCAAAGAAGCACCTGGCTCCCCCGCCACCACTGGCCAGGCCAAAGACACCAGCTTTGAAACCAAAGCTCACCACTGAGATAAATATTTCAGCGTCCCAGAGAACCAGACACCTGACAGACCTTCCATGACAGATCTCCCCGCTTACCCGGTGTTTAGGTTGACCCTCAGCCCCGTGGGTACCACCACCCATAGGTCACAGTGGAGTGACTCCCTGGGGAAGGAAGCCCCGGGGACCGGACCTAGGAAGACAGTCCAGGCTCTGCCTGGCAGAGTGCCTTCCTTTCCTTCTTTTTTGGTTCCTTCCTCGTCTCCAGGACCTGCTTTCCCTTTTCCCATTTCCCTGTTTCGTTTTTATTTTTACTCTGACCTAAAGAGGTCCCCAGGGCCGGCGTGACAGCTTTCACCTGTAGTACTCCCAGCACGGAAGAACCTGAGGCAGACGTCCTGCAACAAGCTCAAGGCGTGACTGGGCCACTGAGTGAAACTATCTCAAAGAAAAAAGTTCCTCAGCTTGGCCGTACTTTCCGGTAGGCTTCTGAATCAGAGAGCAAAGGAACAGGGTCAAGGAGCAGGTCGGGTTAGGAGTAGGAATGGCCCTTTCTCTAGAAAGAGCTGAGAGGGTTGGCCCACTGGTTTCACTGTGCTAGGGCTCCATCAACCCACCCCCACCCACCACCCACCTTAGATAGATCCTCATCACCTGTCTTCACGCAGCCTGGTGACACTAGGACCCGCTGGAACAGCCCTGGGTGGGTCCCAAGCCCCTGGCTGGCTCCCTCCCTCCCTCCCTCTCCCCACCAGCTGAGGATCTCACTTGGAGCACGGCCACTCTGGGGCCCCTGAGTGAGGGACACGTCCTCAGACAAACAAGCCACTCAGCCACTGAGAGGAGCACCCGGCATGATGCGGGTCAGCTCGCGGGTGGGCACCGAATGCGGTTGCGCCATAAGCCCCAGACATATGTCCTGCCCGGGCGCACGAGGAAAGTGAAGACCGGAACTGGCAGGACGAAAAGGACCACACTCTGGCTCCTGCTCACGACCGGGGTCGGCCCGCGCGTGCCAGAAAAGTTCGGGCGCACGGGCGCAGCGCCGCCCCAGGCCACTTTCATTCCCCGCCGGCCTCGGGTCCCCACCTTCACCGGCCGCAACCCCCTCACTTGCCTGCTCTGTTCCGGACCGTGAGATCCGCCTGGGCCTCCGGGCGCTGGCGAGGACTGGGCTGGGCCGGGCTGGACTGGGGCTCCGTGCCCCGCCCCGTCTATCTCCGCCGCCAGTGGGGAGGAGCCGCCGGGTCCCCCCACCCCCGAGGCCGCCAGAGAGCTCTGGGGTCCGCTCCAGACCCCAACCACGAGCCAGGTGTGAGTGGTTCACATTTACTGGAAGCAACGCAGGTTCGCGGAGGCGGACAAACCCCAAACTCACTGGAAAAAATAACTTCTTTCCATCAATTCCAAACTCCACCCCAGTAAGAAGCGCTACTTAGGCGTCGTCAGTTCCTACATACCAGCAATTTGCGCTAGGGGCTGTAGAGCGAGTTCGGTCGCCTTAAAAGTTGTTATTGGGTTTGTTTGTTTGTTTATATTCTGAGTAAAAGGGGGATGTCGCTATGTACCTCAGGCTGGTCTCCAGCACTTGTCACCTGGCCTCAGTGTTGCAATTACTGAGCCTGGTTTCACATTGTCAGATTTCACTGATTTTTTTTTCTTTTTCTTTTTTTGTCACTAACTGATCGTCAGAACTTTAGGTCTAGGGGTGTAGCCCAGTTATAGATCTTCCAAGTGAGAGACCCAGCTGGGTTTCATCCCCATCCCAGCAAAACCAAACAACAAAAGAATAGTTTCAGTGATGCACGATATTGTATCACATGGATCTGCTAAGTTTATATCAATTCATTCTTAAAACTTTTTATTTCGTAAAAAAAATCATTTGTAAGTCACAAAAAAAAATCTGTGATGACTATCTAACAATTCTGTGCTTTTAAGCTAACTGCCTTTTTCAAATTTAAAACGTCGAATACACAAACATAGGCCTGAGACTCCAAGACGCTGCTTGAAATCAGTCACGTGTCACTTAATGACAGGCGTGTTAGGTAAGGGAATTTCAGTGTTTTGAAAGCCTCATGGTGTATTTACACTAACAGCTCACTGTGTGTCACTGGGAAGGAAAAATATTCTTGCGGCAGTTGGTAGTATGCTGGCTTAGGGTGCAAGAAGTCCCGGGTTCCATCTCCAGCACAGCGTAAACAGTGGGAGTGGCATACGCCTGTAATGCCAGATATTTGGGGAATGTTAACAAAATAACTTACCTCAAAGAGGTAGGGAGGAGCCAAATATGTGACTATGATCAGGGAAAACCAATTTAGGTTATCCAAAAGTCTGTGTTCCAACATGGTAACTGTTTGGTGAAGTTTGGGGGGGTTGGGAGTTGTCTTACTTAAGGTTTTACAGCTGTGAACAGACACCATGACCAAGGCAACTCCTATAAGGACAACATTTAATTGGAGCTGGCTTACGGGTTCAGAGGTTCAGGCAATTCTCATCATCAAAGCAGTGTCCAGGCAGGCGTGGTGCAGGAGGAGCTGATAGTCTTCATCTGAAAGTCACTAGAAGGCTAGCTTCCAGGTGGCTAAGAGGAGGGTCTAAAAGCCCACGCCCACAGTGACACACTTCCTCCAACAAGGCCACACCTACTCTAACAAGGCCACACCTCCAAATAGTGCCACTCCCTTGGCCAAGTATATTCAAATCACCACAGGGATGGTTTGATTTGGTTTTATTTTTATTTTAAGGGTCTCACCGTGTAACTCTAGTTGGCTTGGGATTCAGTATGTAGACTAGGCTACCCTGGAACTCACAAACAGACCTGCATACCTCTGCCTCTCGAGTGTATTAAAGGTGTGCACAACCATAATAAGTTTGATAAAGTTTTTATATTGGTAGAATCAAAAAATTGTAAGTTGGGGTACTTTTCAAATGGACTGTTGGAAAAACTAAGTAGGAAGTTATAGCAAAATGGAGACATCTCAGCTATAGCTCTAGGCCTCAGAGGCTGTCTGATGATACTCAGTGTGGGTTGGTGGAGGGTTTTATCTGTTAGTCACTGTGTAAGACTCGAGAGAGTCTTAACTTACCAGAGAGACCCCCTGAGTGGACCACGAGGAGGTGGGAATCAATGCAAAAAGCAAGAGGATTTTTATTATTATCCAGCATGCTGGAGCCGCCCTGCACATGGAGACAGACCGACCACACACTCTGGGCTGCGGGGCCTTTTATACAGTTCTCAGGGCAACCACCATTAGGCACAATGTGATTGGCAGAACAGTGTTACCTTTAAACTAATTGGTTGATAGGGGATGAGGGAGGTGGCCAACAGACTCTGGGCCTTTCCTAGCCATAGGAAAGTTCTCTCTTAGCCTCTCTCTTCTGGGAGGGGCAAGTGTTCCATGACCTTTCCAAAGTTTCTGAGTTAACCCTTTCAACTGAATGTTAGAGCAGATGCAGGTAAGCGAGGAATGGCCTTTTAGGGGCTGAAGATAACCCAAGATAAATTGTAATTAGGCTCTGAACCGGCAAACATTCCACCCTCTACCCAGTCACAGGAATCCTAGTCTCTTAATCAGCCTGCTCAAAGGCTCAGGTGAGCATGCAGTTTCTTTCTAGGAACTTCTATTTAGAACTAGGAACGGAAGGATCAGGATTATTCTCAGCTACACGGCAAGTCTAAGGCCAGGCTGGGCTATAAAG
Organism: Tokudaia tokunoshimensis; assembly: GCA_036184795.1. Classification (NCBI taxonomy): domain Eukaryota; kingdom Metazoa; phylum Chordata; class Mammalia; order Rodentia; family Muridae; genus Tokudaia; species Tokudaia tokunoshimensis. The sequence goes on from BTHU01000016.1 coordinate 77,012,272, forward strand.
GGACCCTTACCTCAAAACAAACTAGTGATTTTGTGGGCCCAGCATCATATATTCAGTCCCTGTTTGACTTCATCATTTGGTACATCTCTGCACTTCAAAACAGTGTGGTCTCAGTTCTGCATGGTGCTGTACATTTTGATGTTGCTAGAATGGTAATTTAGCTCCCGTTGTCCTACCCCTTATCACTTAGCCAGACTGGGTGGCACACACCTGAATCCCTGCACTCAAAAGGCTGAGGTGTGAGGATCTGAGGTCAGTCCACGCCTCCAGGTGAGAATCAATCTCAAGGGAGTTGGCAGGGTGGCTCTGTGGATAAAGGCTCTTGTCACCAATCCTCACTACCTGAGATCAATCCTTGGACCCTTGTATCTGAAGGGGAGAATAGACTCTGGAAGTTGTCTTATGACAACACACACACATTAAATTAATGTTCAGTGAGCCAGGTATGGTAGTGTATGCCTTTAACTCCAGCAATCAGGAGGTAGAGGCAGGTGGATCTTTGTAAGTTAGAGGCCAGCTTGGTCTATATAGCGAGTAATGGGCCATCCAGGGCTACATGGTGAGACCCTATCTCAAAAACAAAAAGTCAGTAACAATTTGGTTTTCTTTGGAACCGGCCTGGGTTTATGTGGTACCTGAGTTACCTACCTTTAACTTATCTCTCGCTAATAGCTGCAAATCTGTGTCACCTCTAAGTGTGTTCCACAGCTTGTTAACACTCCTCCCTTTAAAGTTCTATGTATATGAGTACTATCCGAGTACACCTACTTGCCAGAAGATGGTAACAGATCCTATTACGGATGGTTGTGAGCCACTATGGTGGCTGGGAATTGAACTCAGGACCTCTGGAAAAGCAGCTGGTGCCCTTAACTGCTGAGTCATCTCTTCAGCCAGACACTTTCCTCTTTTAATTTTTTTGTTTGTTTCCCTTTTTGTTTTCTTCTGAGACATGACCTCACTGTGTAATTCTGGTTATCCTGGAACTCACTATGTCGACCAGGCTCTACGGCCTCTGCCTTCCAAGTACTGGAATTAAAGTCCCACACCACTCCCGTGAGCAACAGCTCCCCGCTTTGTAAATTGTTTTAATTTACATTTCTTATTTTGTGTGGGTTTGTGCAGGTGTGTGGGTGACTGTCTCCCACAGGACACCTTCTCTGGCTAACAGGACTCAACAGTCCTCCCAAGTGCTCCATGTCGGGATTTCAGGCGTGTGCTACCATGCCAGGCTCACTTTGACTTTTTGAATGGACAGGGATCACAATGAGATTTATTTGTTTTATGAAGTACGCTGGATTCCATGGTAGTAAGCCACCACGTGGTTGCTGGGAATTGAACTCAGGACCTCTGGAAGAGCAGCCAGTGCTCTTATCGGCTGAGCCATCTCTCCAGCTCCCAGAGCACAATAAGAAAGCATAGCTAGAAACTGAGTCAGGCAGAGGCTGAGCCCTCAGGAGCAGCTATGGGAGTTCCTACTCAAATCAAGATGTCTCCCGGCACACCCCACCCTTGCCAAGAGCAATAGTTAGGCAAGAGCTTGCTAGGTAGGCTAGGCTTGCCTAGCCAGCTAGTCCCAAGGGCCTGTCTGCGCCTCCCCAGGGCAGGGATTAAATTTGGACCCTCATGCTTGTAGAGCAAGCTCTTTACCAACTGTGCCATCTTCCTGGAGTAAACTTTAAAAACACATCAAAGGGCTAAGTAAGTAAAGTGCTTCCTGCACAAGCAGGAAAACTTAGATCACCAGCACCCACCTAAAAGCCAAGTGGAGGAGCACAGGCCTAGAGTTCCATTGCTTGTTATGGAGATGTAGTGCCAGGAAACTTCAAAAAGATCACCAAGGAGACGAACCTTATTCAAGCTGAAGCTTGGGCCACAGGAGGCCACCCTTCCCCACCCCCAGCCCAGTTTCAGGCAAGCATTTATAGAGGCAAGAAGGGGTACATGTCTGTTTGGGGTCCATTATGGCCTTTAACATGATTGGCTAGTGTTGGGAGTCAAACCATAAACTTAACTTCTGCTTTCCTCTTGATTGATGGTTGTTAGGAAGTGAACTGCCAGGGGCAGGCTTGTAACCTGGGGGTGCAGGTTGGTTCTGGAATAACCTGGAACTGGTGCTAGATATCGGCCCATTAGTTAACTTGAGTTCAACCTTAGGTCAGATTTTCTAAGATGGAGTCTGAACCCAAAAGACTTGGTTTCTCAGAGACAGGTCAAAACAATGAAGCAGCTCTCAAAAAATGAGTGTGTGCATTGTGAGTGTGTGGGGGGAAATAGAGGAAGACACTGGATATTGATCAGGTAAGTGGACCCCACCCCAACACACACAAGCATACATCACCACACACAATAAAGTTGAGTTGACTAATGAATGTGCCCACACTCACATACTACTCGAATATGCAGCATGCATGTGTATTTGTATAGCAATATATAATTTCAATGGAAATTACCTAGGAGGACTGGGCTAGCTCCACTAACAGCCCTAACCCTCAGTGTACTCCACGTCCCACTGCCTACAGACTTCCTTTTCGGAACCAGAGAAACCAAAGAACTCAATCTCGGTCTCCTTGATGCTGCAGGGAGAGAATCCCAGGTGAGTTTTGCAGCCCAAAAATTTTGGCAGGCAGCACCTTTAATCTCAGTACTCAGGAGGCAGGGACAGGTGGATCCCTGAGTTCAAGGCATTGATCTACATAGAGAGTTCCAGGACAGCCCAGGCTACACATAGATAGACCCTGTCATTATATGCACTAGCCTCCACTATGTAAGGAAACCAACTAGTGAGGCCTTAGCTGTGCCCTGCAGCAAGGCATCAGGCTTTGGAATTGATGGAGAGTTAGGTAGGTGACTCACATCTGTAATCCCAGCAAACAGAGGCAGAAAAATCAAGAAGTTCAAAGTTATCCTATGCTACATAGCCAGTTCAAGTCAAGACCTGACTCCTAGCAGACTGTCTCAAAACAAAGAAACAAAGAAAGACTCAAAAATAACAAATAATTCTATTTTGCATAAAAATGCCTCCACTGTCTCAGAAAACATTTTGGAATACTTACCCTAAAAATAGTATTCATTGTTTATCTGGAATTCAAATTTCCTTGGGTGTCTGGCATTTCTCTGACAATCCCATAATCCTACTAAAACAGAAAGTGAAGTCAGGAAGGGTGGAGAGTGAGAGATACCAGGCTCGAGTTTATTTCCTGAATGGGAGGAAACCAAAAGGCTGATGACAGGGAGGGGAAGGTTCAGGGAACCTGACAGGAGCCAGTAAGGAATGGAAGGCTGGGTCTGCACGACTGTGCTCCCCTCCAGCCTGGCTGTGCTCCCCTCTAGCCTGGCTGCAGACTCCAAAATTTCTTCCATAGCTCTGTGACTGCCCAGGCAGCTTTCCTGGAGTTTCCCACCCCTGTGAGGCTTTGCCCCGTGTATCAGCTTCCTCACAGAAGGTGCCCTTCTTCAGAGGGCACCCCCTGTCCTCCCCACCCCCTGTACTACAGAGTCCCACTTCTCTCCTCTGCCTGGCCCGGCCCCGTCATCTCCTGTGGGACCAGAAGTGCCCTGCAGCTCTTAGGTGGGACTGGAAGACAAGTGTGAACCATACAAGAGGAGAGGGAAGATGGGGGGGGGGGAAACGCAGGTTCTTCCTCCTACAAATGAGCCTTGTGTTTGACTCATGAAAAATACATTTAATCCTGGCAAAGGCTGAGTTTGAAGCCAGCATGGTCTGAAGAGCAAATGCCAAGCAGCCGAATGACACAGAGAAACCTTGTGGTGGTAGGAGAGGGGTGGAGAAAGAAAGAAAGGGGGGAAAAAAAGAGGGAAAGAGAGAAGGAAAGGAAAAAGAAAAATATGTATTGAACAATTATTATGTTCCAGCCAGTGTTATAGGGTTTGGACATCAGGTGAAAATGTGCATCCTAGCAAGGAAACAATGGGCATTTGATGTCAAAACCAATTATAGAGGCTCCATCTTGAACACAAAAGAGGAAAAATACTGAATTTCGCCTTTAATCCCAGCACTTGGGAGGCAGAGGCAGGAGGATTTCTGAGTTTGAGGCCAGCCTGGTCTACAAAGTGAGTTCCAGGACAGCCAGGGCTACACAGAGAAACCCTGTCTCGAAAAAACAAAAAAAACAAACAAACTGATTTTTGTTGGGTGTAGTGGTACACGCTTTTAATCCTTGTACTCAGGAAGCATAGGCTACATGGTGAGATCTGGTCTCAAAAATAAGACGACGACGACGACAATGATGATGATGATGATAATGGGCTGGAGAGGTGGCTCAGTGATTAAGAACACTGACTGCTCTGCCAGAGGTCCTGAGTTCAATTCCAGCAACCACATGGTGGTGGCTCACTATCATTTGTAATAGGATCCGATGCCCTTTTCTGGTGTCTGAAGATAGTGACAGGGTACTCATATAAGTAAAATAAAAAATTAAAAAAAAAAAAGAAAAGAAACAAAAGACATTAGGAACAGTCCTGTGGTGCTGTGTAAACAGACTCAACTAGAAATGGAAGTGAGTTGTGGAATAAGGAAGCTGGAACCTGTATGGCATCCACCAAGGCACAGCCAGGGCCAGGGTACCCTGTCCATCTCTGACCATCGGAATCATCTGAAATCCCCTGGGGGAATGTTTCCCTCCAGACCCCGAGAGCCAGCTGTAAGCTGAGGCCCCAGGGGAGTCGCTAGCCAACTCCAAGTTATAATCATCTGTGGCTATGGGACCTTGGGGCCCGTCCCTAACTACTCTGTGCCTTGGTGGCCGTGACTGTACAAAGAAAGGTAATAATAGAATGTGTTTGTAAGGATTAAAAATAGTAGTTGTCAAGTCCCTTGTTACAGGTCCAGAGGGAGCCCGCCCAGTGACTGGATGAATTTGAGCTCAGCCTGTGTTTCAGAACCAAGCAGAACCTGTTGGAATGAATTTGTCCAGGCCAGGGTTCAGCAGGGTCAGGATCACACTGGATCCTTAGTCCCCGACCAACACCACCTTGTATCTTGGTCTCTTGAGCCATCCGGCCTGTTTGGAGTGTTCAGGATTGGGTTTCCCACCCATCCCCTGCCCCTATGGTATGGGTGACTTCCTGCACCTTTGGCTTCTTTCTCCCTTACCTCAGCCTCCCAATCGGGAAGCTCCCTTTAGCATTCTTCGTCTATATCTAAAACATTCACTGTCTGAGAAGCGTCACCTTTCACTGGCTTCTCACCCTGACCTGGTGGGTAGTTACCACAGGCCCCGCCCTACCAGACCTGTACTGTGTTCCAAGTGTTGATCAAGTTCCTGCCACTGGCTCCCAACTTCCCAGCTCTGCCTCTGACAATCCCGTGACCACATCAGGCTCAATGATGTATTGATCTTAGCATGTTTCTCCCAGTGCAGGGACTTAAGCCAGCTGGCGATTAAAGCCAGGGTCTCACATGTGCCAGGCAAGTATTCTACTGTGCAGATACCATGGCCTCAGTGTCTCTTCCTCATCCCACAAAAAAAAAAAAAAAAAAAAAATTTTGATCTGAAATTAGTAAAAATGGAACAAAACTTTGTACACTTCAAGTCTCAGTAGTCGTAAGTGAGTAGTGGCTACCATACAGAACACTTCTGGGGGTGAGGGTGTAGATCATAGTTCACCTTTTACCTCACTATAAGGTGCCTAGCCTAACTTAAACCAGTCATTTTTAATTTTTGAGAGCGGCTCACATGTAGCCCAGGCTGGCCTAAGCTATCCTTCGATTCTTCATCCTCTTCCTTGCACCTGCTAAGTGCTAGGATTATAAGCATGAGCCCCCTAGATCCACTCTGCACTGGTTTGCTTTCTTTATCTCAAGCACCCCAACCCTATTGACATTTAGGTAGGAGAAAGACACAGTCAGATCCAGGCATGACCACTAGATGGCATGATCTGGCTAACAATACTTGACAAGGTAGGTGCCAACGATTTTTGCAGAGACGAAGTTGGAAGAACATTCACTTAGTGCTTTCAATGCTGGGTCCAAAATCAGTTAGAGGATCCCAGCCAGAATTAACAAATATAATAAAACAGACTAAAAGTAGGAAATATTGCTCAGTGTACCTTCATTTCCAGTTTACTTATTATGAATGTCTAGTGTGTGGATCTAAGCTTAAATGTAATTTCCTCCCATCCACCCACACTCTCTCAGAGCATCACACCGGGAGCAGATTCATGTTAAAAAGCCACAAGGGGCCACCAACATGGTTCAGCAGGGAAAGGGCTTGCTGCCAAACCTCAACCAAAGTTGGATCCCTGGGAACCACGTATGGTAGGTAAAGGAGAGAACTGACTCAGGCAGGCACATGGTCACATGTCTCACACACACACACACACACACACACCATGTGTTTTGTTTTGATCATTTTAACTCATCCTACTCCTCCCATATTCACCCCCACTTCCCTAACCCAAACAAATTTGTTTCCTTTAAAAAACCAACCAAACAAACAAATAAACAGAAATCCTATCCAGTCCAGTCTGTGCTGCACACGCTCCCTTAGCGTGCTCAGTCGTCCAGGAGCTACGTTCTCCAGGAAAGCTGGCTCCCTTGCTCAGCTGCTCTCGGGTGCCAGGAGCTCCCTTCCAGGCTGGATTCTGTCTGGCTTAAACTAATTAGCTTTTTAATTAAAACTACTGGGTGGAGTGGATAGCCTGTAAAATGTATGCTATTGGGATCCATGGCCAAAAATGTTTGAAAATCACCCTGATCTGTTACCTGTAGGTGAGGCGTTGGAGGTAGGTGGTAGGTTTGTAAAAGCTCAGTTCTTCCCTGCTGTCTGGTTGGTTGGTTAAAACACCACGACCAAAAGCAACTTGGGGAAGAAAGGGAAGGGTTGGGGGGAACCTGGCGACTGGAGCGGAGACGAGTGAGGAATACTGCTCACTGACTGGCTCTCATGCTCAGAGAGTCAGCTACCTCACTTACACAGCCCAGGCCCACCTGCCTAGGGATGGGGTGCTTCCCACAGTGGGCTGGGCCCTCCTACATCAGGTAGCAATCAAGAAAGGCTCCTCAGACATGCCCACAGGATGGGCGTCTGACAGAGGTAATTCCTCAATGGTGGTTCCTTCTTCCTGGGTGTGTCAAGTTGACAACCAAGATTAGCTTCAGTTTGGTTTTTTGTGTTTGTGTTATTTCGAGATAAGGTCTCACTGAGTTGCTCAGAGTGGACTTGAACTCTTCTGTAGACCACGTAGGCCTTGAACTTACAATCCTTCTGCCTCAGCTTCCTCGGAAGAATCAGGCAGAATCAACATAATAGCAGGACGTAAAGATGACGAACACAGGAATCTAGGGCAGGGGCATTGCCAGAAGTTGGAAACTGAGCTTTCAGTGAGATCCTGTCTTCAAAATAAATTCTCCACTAGGAATGGTAGCACACACCTGCCCCCACTCTCTACAGTTGGGAGTCAAGAGTCAGTCGAATCTCTGTAAGTTGGAAGTTGGCTTGATGTACAGATTGAGTTCTAGGTCAGCCAGGGCTACTTGTAGTGAGTCCTGTCCTTTATTATTTTTTTTAAAATAACATTTATTTTTATTTATTGTGCATTAGTGTTTTGTCTGCATTTCTGTCTGTGTGAGAGCGTCAGATTTCCTGGAAATGGAGTTGCAAACAGGTATGAGCTGCTATATCGGTGCTGGGAATTGAACCTAAGTCATTTGGAAGAACAGTAAGTGCCCTTAACTGCTGAGCCATCTCTCCAACCTGTAAGCCCTATTTTTAGGGAGAAAAAAACCCCCAAAACTCTGTAATGAAAAGTTAATCTTAGTGGGGTGGTGGTGATGTACCCCTTTAATCCTAGCACTCAGGAGGCAAATCTCTGTGAGTTTGAGATCAACCTTGTCTACAGAACTAGTTCCAAGACAGTCAGGGCTACATACAAAGAAACCATGTCTGGAAAAACCAAAAAAAGCTGGGCGGTGGTGACAAACACCACCCACCACTGGGGAGGCAGGGCAGATGGGTCTCTGAGTTCAAGGCAAACCAGGGCTACAAAGTCCCAGGACAGCCAGGGCTACACAGAGAAACCCTATCTCCAAACAAACAAACACAACAAAGTTAATTTTAAAAGAAACTGAAGAAAAATGAACATATGTAAAATGAGGCACCTCATCTAGAGAGGCTTCTCAGAGGAAGTTTCTATGATAATACAGTGTGTAAGGGTAGCCTGAGAATGGAGGGAAAGAGAGAGAGAGAGAGAGAGGGGGAGAGAGAGAGAGAGTGTGTGTGTTCGTTCAGAGCACATGGTCCCCATTCTTGAGAGTGTAGTGAGGAAATAGGATGTGGGTAGGTGATGGAGATAACCCTGAAGCTGGACAACCTCTGAGTTTTCCAGAAACTTCAAAGAGAGAGCGTCAGGCCCTGGACATGAGGAGACTGGGCAGGTGGCCAGGGTCAGGTCTGTGGACCCCATGGGTCTCCTTAGGGAGAGGTTCTTAATGGGGGAACATAAACATGGGCCTACCTCAGGAAAAAGCCACTCCAAGCTGTGAGTATGGGTTAGGAGGCTAGAGCCTGAGAGCAAGAATCTAGTAGCTAAGTCAGTCACAGGCCAGAAGGCATCAGCAGCCAGGCCCTATGCTGAAGACTCAAAGCAGGCCCATGACCACTACAAGCCCCCATCCCCACCCCCACCCCCACCCCAATTACATTTTAATTTTTATTTAGGGGTTGTGTTGCTTTGTTTGGTTTGATGTTTGTATTCATTTATTTAGATTTATTTATTTAATATTATGTGTATGATGTTTTGCCTGCACATATGTATGTACCACGTGTATGCCAGGTACTCAGAGAAGTCAAAAGAAGGCCTTGGATCCCCTGAAACTTGGGTAACTGTGAGCTATCATGTGGGTGCTAGGAACCAAATCTGGGTTCCCTTCAAGAATATCAAGTACTTTTAACCCCTGAACTATCTCTTCAGCCCCCTGGTGCTTTTATTTTGAAACAGGGACTCATGTAATCCAAGCTGGCCTCAAACTTGTTAAGTAGCTGAGGGTGACTCTTGATCCCAGTATGTTGGAGGGTCAGAGGCAAGGTGACTTACTGAGGCCAGGAAGCAGATGATACTGGAGTCATTGTTCAGTTTTGGGTCCCAGCTACTCATCTGGGGCTCAGCAGAGTGTGATTGCAAAGACCAGATTGTAGGTCCAGTAAAGCCAGAGCTGAGTTCAGACTCTGTACTTACCGGCTCTGTGATGGAGCGAGTCATTCAGCTCATCTTCTTCCTTACAGTGTTGCCATGGTGATGACTGACAGGTGTCTCACGCAGGCCTTCTGCTTAGCAGAGTCTAAACTCCTGTTTTTCCTTTCCCACAACTGAACATTTATTACACTCCAACTGCCCAGCAAGGCAATAGGGGATGGGGGGAGGGGGACGGGTGTTGGCTACCAGGAAAGAAGCTGCATTGTTTCTGCCTAAGGGGAGGTAGGTTCCCTTTGAGTCCCGCATAACCTCAGGTACAAACATAGCACTTTTCAAACAATTATTCACTTCCAACTCTGGCGTGGTACCTTCCCCCACAGGAAGATGAAGGTGGCCAGAAACACCTTCAAAAGGGAAGTCAAGTTTACTACTTACTTCGCAGCTGGGGATCAAACCCAGGGCCTTCCTGTGCCAGGCAGGTGTGCTGCCGCTGGCTGAGCATATCCTTAGCTAGCTAGATTTGTTTTTAGCTGCAAGGGGACTGAAGGGAGAGGCACATCAGCTTCCCTGAGGACTCAACTGCACACACTCCAGTCTATTAGGTTCCCCAGATTAGAAGCTGGGGCCTTAATTAGTTTTAATTCCTCCCGGGAGTATAACATATCCCATGGGCGGCCTGGGCAGGAGGCACCTGGGACCTGAGGAAATTTACTTTAAAGGATTTCTTAGATGGGATCCCAGCGCCTTGGGTAGGGGAGGCAGGAGGATCAGGGATTCAAGGTCGTCATCAGCTACATAAGCGGTTTGAAGCTACATAAGAACCAATCTCAAACAAAACAAAGAAGATTTCTCCAGAAGCTGTGAGGCAGAAGACACAGAGTACGGGCTAGCTGAAGGAAGCATGTGGGGGTGCAGCACTAGAAAACTGGCTTGAGGGCTGGAGAGATGACTCAGAGGTTAAGAGCACTGACTGCTCTCTGAAGGTCCTGAGTTCAAATCCCAGCAACCACATGGTGGCTCACAACCATCCATAACGAGATCTGACACCCTCTTCTGGACAGCTACAGTGTACTTACATATAATAAATAAATAAATCTTTAAAAAAGAAAAGAAAACTGGCTTGAGACCATATTGTTAAACCAAGGGACGTGCACTTGGTTGTATCAATTCTGGCTTCAGGCTGTGGGCTCCCTGCAAGGCTTCTGTACTACTTGAGGTGTATGGGTATGAAGGGACCAGCAGTGGGACAGATGTGACATTCTGATCTGTGGTGATGACCATGAGGAATGGAAGCGTCGCTTCCTGATATTCTCTCCTCACATGTTTGAGTCCCTGTGAGGACCAAAGGTTGATTTCACAATAATGGTACAATGAACTGAGCCCGCCGCCTAGGGCAATGGCCCATTGGGTAAAGTCTTGTCTTGCAGGCCTGAGGGTGTGAGTTCAGACGCCCCCAGAACTTGTGTAAAAACAAGGTGTGATGCTCCTGTGGGGAGATGGAAGGCTGAGGTTCGCAGGCTGGTATGAGCAGCAGCAGACCACAAGAGAAACCTTGTCTCAAATAAGATAGATGGTGAGGACCAACACCTCAAGTTGTTCTGTGACCATACCCAGGAGGTGCAAATGCATACCCACATTATACAGACCCCCCCACACACCATACATATCTCCCAAACATGCATATACACAGAACACACACATATACACTTACAGATGAATATGCACACATAGGTACACATATACATACACATACTCACACACACATACACACACACAAATGCACACACAAGATTTTTTAAAATTGTCGCCGTGGGCTTGTGAGATGTTTCAGTGCTTAAGAGTGCATACTGTGCTTGAAGAGGAAACAGGCTCAGTTGCCAGAATAGTAGCTCACAACTGTATGTAACTCCGGTTCTAGCAGATCTGACACCCTCTTCTCACTTCTAAAGGAACCAGGCACATAAACAGTACATATGCATACACATGCATACATTAGTCAAACTCTTATACATATACAAATGGAAAAAAATTAAAAGAAAGAAAAACAATCAACCAAAGAGGAGCGAGTCATGGCTCCAGCTGCACATGTAGCAGAGGATGGCCTTGTCTGGCATCAGTGTGAGGAGAGGCCCTTGGTCCTGGGAAGGCTCCATGATCCAGTGTAGGGGAAGGCCAGGGCAGTGAGGTGGGAGTGGGTGGGTGGGAGGGGGGAACACCCTCATAGAAGCAGGGAGAGGGGGCATGGGGGAGGGGGCTCCGGAGGGGAAACTGGGAAAGGGGATGACATTTGAAATATAAATACATAAAATATCCAATTAAAAAAAAGAAAGAAAAATGAAATTTTAGTTGCCACCAAAGTAGGCACCAAATAAGTAGCAGAATGAGGAGGTGATCCAGCCGGTCAGCCTAGTGCCTGCCTTCCCCATAAGGAACTCTGGGTGAGGATGTGACACAGAAGTCCATGGAACTAGGGGACATCACCTAGACCAGAGTCAGGATAGAGGAGGCTCTTCTAGGAACTAGCCTACTAGTCCATACATCATTTCACAGATATGTATTCAGGCCTCTGTGTGCCAGGTGCTATCTCCAGAGTGAGGGTACAGCTGTCAATCAACAGATCAGAGTCCCCACTCTTGAGGAGCCCCATGTCCCCCAGTATCCTACACTGCTCTGAATGTCTGCGTCTTTAGTTTCCTCACAACATACTCCTTGTCTGGTGAGGAGATTGAGGGCTTGTCCAAGGGTGGGAGGTAGTGAGTTGGGAGTTTGTTGGGGAATAAGGCAGGAGAAGTTGCTTCCATAGAGAAGCAGAAACAGGTGCAGAGTGGCGAGGAATCTGTTTCTCCACAGTCAGTGTTACTGGGGCCTCAGCTAGAAGAGAGTGGGGAGTCCTCCAGGGGTGCAGGAGGAGTGGGTAGGGCAGGCTGGGGGCGTAAGTCCACGGAGAATAAGTGTCCAGCACCATCTTCCAAAGGAGATGGGTGCATTTGGATTCATGGGTTAGGAAGATCTAGAACTAGAGAACGTAAGTGGAGAGCCTCCTATGGAGGAGGGAAGGCAGGCTGTGGTGAGGGTCCCAGTGAAAGAAAGAAGTTAAAATCTATAAAAACAAAGCCAAAAGCAACGAGTGGGGAACAGGATAACGATTGAGTCACTAGAAAGAAAGACTACAAGATCCCCAGGAAAAGAAAACTAGCCCAGCACGTGGGACACCAAGGTTTCAGGTTTCTGCTTCTTTTCAAGTCTTCCTTTTGTCTTGCTTTGTTTTGTTTTTGTTTTTGTTTTTGGGTTTTTTGTTTTGTTTTGTTTTTTTGAGACAGGGTTTCTCTGTAGCCTTGATTGTCCTGGAACTCACCCTGTAGGCCAGGGTGGCCTCAAACTCATAGAGAACTGCCTGCCTCTGCCTTCAGAATGCTGTGACTAAAGGAATGAGCTACCACCACCTGGCAAGTCAGAAGCCTTGCAGGTAAACTCTCTTCTCATGTCACCTACAAAGGAGGAGACTGTGTCCAGGGATGGGACATACTTACCTGAGATCACACAGTTAGGATTTGAATAAGAGTGAGGCCCCGTAGGCTCATATATCTGAATGTTACCAGTTGATAGAAGTGTTTGGGAAGGATTAGGAGGTGTGGCCTTGTTGGAAGAGGTGTGTCACTGGGAGCAGGCTTTGAAATTTCAAAAGCCCAGCCCTTCCCAGTGTCTTCTTTGCCTCCTACTTGCTGATAAGGATGTAAGCTCTCAGCCACTGCCTCAGCACCATATCTACCTGCCTGCTGCCATGTCCCAATAAGATCTTTCTTCTATAAGTTGCCTTAAACATGGTGCCTCTTCATGGCAATAGAAAAGAAAGACATTTCCCAAGATGGGGACAGTATTAGTTAATTTCCTCATAGTTGTGACAAAATATCTGACAACAGTAACTTAAGGAAGATTTATCTGGGCTCTCTCATTTGAGGGTACACAGTCTATCGTGACTGGGAAGGGAAACAAGAGCCTGGAGTCACACTGTGTGCAAAAACAGGAAGCGAGAAGCAGAGAAAGATGAACACTGGTTCTCTCTCTCTCTCTCTCTCTCTCTCTCTCTCTCTCTCTCTCTCTCTCTCTCTCTCTGAAACAGGATCTCACCATGTAAATTTGGCTGCATAGAACTTCCTGGGTAGACCCATGCCAGCCTCAAACTCACAGAGATTCACCTGCGTTCATATCTCCAGTGCTGGGATTAAAGGTGTATACTTGTAGTAAAAAATATTAAAAATCCTGGTGCAGGGCTCCTTCCCTGCCTTTGGTTATTGAGATTCCAGATTAAAAACACACACAGCCTTTATATTTTTAATGTGCCTTAAGCAGCACAGTAGCTGGGCAGCTGCCTGGCCTCCCGCCCTTAGGATCCACTTTCCTAATGATAACTTCGACATATTGTTTCCCATGTTCCATCTTGGCTGCTCTTAGCTTGGGCAGCCCTGAGGGCCACGCTTGTGTGGCTCAGCTAACCCATGGCGGCTCTCCTTTCTCCTCTCCTGCCTCTTTTTCTCTTCCATGGCAGCTTCTTCTTCTTGATCTTCCCTCCTCTTCCTCCTCGTGCTCCTCTCTCTCCAAGCCCTTGAGGCCTCAACCCCATCTATGTCTCTTCTGCCCAACTGTTGGCTGTTGGCATCTTTATTTACCAATCACAATTAACTGGGGCAGAGCCACTCATTGTCTTATTCTTATGTGTGGACTCTCTCGTCTTTGGGGTAACCAGTCTTGGGGGCCCCAGCATTAGAATACAAGCAGCATTAGGCCAACCCACTACATGTACTCCTGCCCTGCCCAGTCCTTTTTTTTTCTCCCTTGAATCCCAGCTCATGGAATGGCACTTCCCTCCTCTCTTGACCCAGTATAGAAACTCCCTCACAAATCTGCCCAGAGCTCCATCTCCTAATTAATTTTAGGTCCTGTTAAGTTGAAAGTCAATCTCAAGCATCACAAGGACAGCAAAGAAGCAGATGGGTGAGGTGTGAGTCTGGTGGGGGCAGCTTTGGATACATAATGTGGAAAAAGTCCCCAGAGCAGCTACTAGGAGGTGACCAGTAAGAGGGTAGGCACTGAGACTGGCCACTCATGAGGGAGTTTATGGACACATTTCTTTGGAGCAGTGAACATATAGGCACTACCTGAAATCTGGAGATGCAAGGACTAGACAAAAATAGGTCAGACAGTCATGGCAACTTATACCTGTAATCCCATTCCAACCTTGGGAGGCAGAGGCACTTGGCCAGACATATGAGAGGAGAGCCTCAACAGACTGACAGGGTGGGACAAGAAGGGGGCAGTGGCATGTTCTTCTGTCACAGTTGCTGACATGGGGTCCAGGGACAAGAACTGAACAGTGACAAGTGGGCTTGACCTTCAAGGGACACAGCCTGCTGGGGTGGAGAGGACAGAGCATGCCCAGATGAGGAACTGAGAATGGACAGAAAGACTTCTGTTTTCATAAAGTAATTACGCTACACCATACTGTGGAAGGTCACAGAAGACTTTAAAGATATAAGAAACAAAGTAAGTGACACCCAGTGGCACGTGAACAAAGTCTCTGTTCTACTTTCCCACTGCTCTGATAAATACCCTAACAAAAAGCAACTTAGGGGAGAAAGGGTTCGGTTGGTTTTATCTTAGGTTACAGGCTTCCAGATCACAGCCTGTTATCCTGGGAAAGTCAAGGCAGAAACTAGTCTTGGTGACCCTGTCTCAAAGGAGGTGGGAGGTGTTCCTGAGGATTACACTTAAGGTTTTTCTTTTGACCCGAACACACACACACGCACGCACGCACGCACGCACGAAAACAAAAGGGGAAAGCCTGGAGAGAAACTCCAGGCTGGTTACTTCAAGGCTTGGTTGGTTGGTTGTGACTAACAGAGTCTGTGTAGCCAGGATGGACTATGAGTCATAACACTTCTGCCTCATCTTCCCAAAAGCTAGGACAGCAGGCATGAGCCACCATGCCTCCTCTCCCATGATGTCTTCAGAGATACAGGTTGTCTTCATTTATGCTCTGCAATCCGCAGTGTTCTGGGACATCCCATTTTATTATTATTATTAGTGGTGGTGGTGGTGGTGTAAATGAGTGTGAATCTGAATATGCATGTGTAGGTCAGAGGACAACTTTGGGGAGTCAGTTCTCCACAGGATCCTGAGATTGAATTCAGATTATCAGGCTGGTCCTGCAAGTGCTTTTAGCAGTTGAGCCACCTTGACCACCCTAGAATATTCTTTTAAACTACTTCATGATAGTATTAAAATGGCTGCTGGGGTACCAGATGCACAAACAGAAGACAGCATCCTAGAGCAGTAAAAGCGGCTTCCTTATAGAAAGGGGGCGTTTGAGAAAGCAGAGCTAAGCTAAGTGAGCATGCGCAGTCTAGCCATCAGGGAGCTAAGCAAGTGAGCATGCGCAGTCCCGCCGTCAGGAGAGGGAGGCGGGAAGCTCAGGACTTCAGGGTCAGGCTCAAGTGTAAATCGAGTTCAGGAGGTCAGTCCAGACTATGTCAGAGCCTGTCTTAATCACACAACAGCAAAAGCTTCCAGTAGGAATGGGATACATCTCAGTGGTAGAAGGCCTTCCTAGGATGCAGAGGACCCTGGGTTTGACCAGAAACACTGAACACTGCAGATGCATTAGGTCCTTTTTAAGGACAATGAAAACTTTTCAAGAAGGTCCCAGTCTGGCTCTCCTGTCCTCTTACTAGATATGTGACCTGCAGCCACTGAAATGATCTCTCAGTATTTGATTGATGGGGTCTTGTGAGAGCCAAGGGTTCTTCTATTTAAGGACTGAGAACAGTGCCTGGCATATGTGTGCTATATAAATATTTGCTATTATTATCTCATGGCAGGAACTGCATGACATTCCTGGGTCTAACCAAGACCCACCCACCAGGGCTGCAAGGCTGTTGAAAGGAAAATGGACAAAATAGAAGTTAACAAGGGAAAAATGGGGAGCGGCTAGAGAATGGCCGTTAATCGGCCAACAGAATCTGCCTTGTCCACGTTCTAAAAAGGAAAAAAAAAGGCTAATCAGTTTCAACATGTGAACACAATTCTATTTGTATAAGTTTTATATTTTTAAACTCTTTGTTTGGGAGTAATCTCAGGTTTACAGAATTTGTTTTGTTTTATTTTTGAGACAGGGTTTCTCTGTGTAATAGTCCTGGCTGTCCTGGAACTTGCTTTGTAGACTAGGCTGGCCTTGAACTCACAGAGGTCTGCCTGCCTCTCTCTCCCAAGCACGGGGTTAAAGGCATGCACCATTCCCAGCCAGCAGCAGAATATTTTTGAAAAAGTACAGGAGATCCTGTACTTGTTATTGGATATTCTAAAATGTCCACCTTTTTCTTAACTATAAAATTAGTGTGAAGGCCAGGAAACTAACACTGGTCAAGTCTAGCAATTCATATAGAGTCTGTTCCCAGGGGGATTTAGGTCCCTTTACACATCTTTAGGAAGATTCCATTGAGCAGAATTACTTTTTCTTTTGTTTGTTTCTGGAGACAGAGTCAAGGGCTTTCCTCATATTAAGTATTTGCTCTTGTCACTCAATTGTGCCCCTAGCCTGACATTAGATTTTTTTCTTTCTTTTTCTTTTTTTTTTTTTTTGTGTGTGGTATGACAGTATGTTCATGTGTCTGCACAGGTATATGTGCATGTGTGTACACATGCTGAGCCATCTCCAAAGCTGTATTTTTAATTAATGAATGAATTCATGTATTCGTGCATGTATGTAGCACTAGGGGTTGATAAGGCCCTGTACATGCTGAACTACATCCCTAGCCCTACAGGGATTTTATTTATTCATTCATTCATTCATTTTTGGTTTTTCTTTTCTTTTTTAAATATTTATTTATTTTATGAATTATATGAGTACACCATTGCTCTCTTCAGACACACCATAAGAGGGCATCAGATTCTATTACAGATAGTTGTGAGCTACCATGTGGTTGCTGGGAATTGAACTCAGGACCTCTGGAAGAGCAGTCGGTGCTCTTAAATGCTGAGCCATCTCTCTAGCGCTTATTTTTGGTTTTTTAAGGTAGAGTTTCTCTGTGTAGCTCTGGATGTCCTGGAAATCACTCTGTAGACTAGGCTGGCCTCGAACTTACAGAGATTCGCTTGCTTCTGCCTCCTGAGGGTTGAGATTAAAGGCATGCAGCACCACCACACGGCTTGAGAGAATTTTTTATTGTTTTATATAGGGCCTTGCCTTGAACTTTGAGATCCTCCTGCCTCAGCTTCCTGAGTGTTGCAATTATTTCATGCACTACTGTAGTAGACTTTTTAGGGGAGCTTTTTTTTTTTAATATTTATTTATTTTATGTATGTGAGTACACTGCAGCTGTCTTCAGATACACCAGAAGAGGGCGTCAGATCCCATTACAGATGGTTGTGAGCCACCATGTGGTTGCTGGGCATTGAACTCAGGACCTCTGGGAGAGCAGTTAGTGCTTGCTCTTAATCATGGAACCATCTCTCCAGCCCTTGAGGGAAGCCATCACTTGAATTTGCTCTTAGGGTGGAAAAGTGGATGCTATGGGTACCACTCTTTAAACATGTACAGGAGGGTCATGGCAAGCCCTCTGAGAGGCCTGGGGAAACTGCCGCAGAGTAGGCGGGGAGCAGCCTCAGAACTTAGGTTCTTCTTTTTTTTTTCTATTTATTTATTTATTTTTGTTTTTTATGTCATATCACCAGGGTGCACATTTAGGGTGTTCACTTCTTACAATACTGTCATTGTGCATATTACACAGAAAATTGCTAACTCAGTGATTTCTAAAACATCTTTAAGAAATTATAAGATATTTCAGGATAAAAGGATATGTGGATATTTAAAATCATAAAGTATTTCAATATATGCATTCAGCTATACAAACAGATATATATGTCTATTCATCTACAAAAAAATAAACCAGTATAGACTGCTCATGATTTGTGATGGTTCAAGAATCCATTGCACATTTTATGATGGGAGAATGTAACTAACATTTAGTAGAAACCATTCCAAGCATTTCACATTTTAGCTTAATCTGGGGTAGCAGTGCCTGGTGTGTTACCGTCTTGGTGTTGGAAGCAGGAGCTTTGAAGCATGAGGTGAAGCATCTGATCACTGCAGCACACCCTGAGGTTAAGATCTGGTATTTGACTTCCATGTGTATGGGCTTTCTATTGTTTTTGTTGTTATTGAAGACATGCCTTAGTCCATGGTGATCTGATAGGATGCATGGGATTATTTCAATCTTCTTGTATCTGTTGAGGTCTGTTTTGTGACCTGATATGGTCAGTTTTGGACAATGTACCATGAAGTGCTGAGAAGAAGGTATATTCTTTTGTTTTAGAATGAAATGTTCTATAGATACCTGTTAAATCCATCTGGTTCATAACTTCTGCTAATTTCACTGTGTCTCTGTTTAGTTTGTGTTTCCATGATCGGTACATTGATGAGAGTGAGTTGTTGAAGTCTCCCACTCTTATTGTGTGAGGTGCAGTGTGTACTTTGAACTTTAGTAAAGTTTCTTTTATGAATGCAGGTGCCCTTGCATTTGGAACATAGATGTTCAGAATTAAGAGTTCATCTTCTTAGATTTTTCCTTTGATGAGTATGAAGTGTTCTTCCTTATCTTTTTTGATAACTTTTAGTTGAAAGTTGATTTTATTTGATACTAGAATGGCTACTCCAGCTTGTTTCTTAGGACCATTTGCTTGGAAAATTGTTTTCCCGCCCTTTACTCTGAGGTTGTGTCTGTCTTTGACACTGAGGTGTGTTTCCTGTATGCAGCAAAATGCTGGGTCCTGTTTATGTATCCAGTCTGTTAGTCTATATCTTTTTATTGGGGAATTGAGTTTCATTGATTTTAAGAGATATTAAGGAATAGTGATTGTTGCTTCCTGTTATTTTTGTTGTTAGAGGAGGAATTATGTTTGTGTGGCTATCTTCTTTTAGGTTTGTTGAAAGAAGATTACCTTCTTGCTTTTTCTAGGGCGTAGTTTCCCTCCTTGTGTTGGAGTTTTCCATCTGTTATCCTTTGTAGGGCTGTATTTGTGGGAAGATATTGTGTAAATTTGTTTTTGTCACGGAATATCTTGGTTTCTCCCTTTATGGTGATTGAGAGTTTTGCTGGGTATAGTAGTCTGGGTTGGCATTTGTGTTCTCTTAGGGTCTGTATGAAATCTGCCTAGGATCTTCTAGCTTTCATAATCTCAGGTGAGAAGTCTGGTGTAATTCTGATAGGCCTACCTTTATATGTTACTTGGCCTTTTTCCCTTAATGCTTTTAATATTCTTTCTTTGCTTAGTGCATTTGGTATTTTGACTATTACGTGCTAGGAGGACTTTCTGGTCTGGTACAGTCTGTTTGGAGTTCTGTAGGCTTCTTGTATGTTCATGGACATCTCTTTCTTTAGGTTAGGGAAGTTTTCTTCTATAGTTTTGTTGAAGATATTTACTGGCTCTTTAAGTTGGGACTCTTTGCTCTCTTCTATACCTATTATCCTTATGTTTGGTCTTCTCATTGTGTCCTGGATTTCCTGGATGTTTTGGGTTAGGAACTTTTTGCATTTTACATTTTCTTTGATTGTTGTGTCAATGTTTTCTATGGTATCTTCTTCTTCTTCTTCTTCCTCCTCCTCCTCCTCCTCCTCCTCCTCTTCTTCTTCTTCTTCTTCTTCTTCTTCTTCTTCTTCTTTTTCTGAGACAGGGTTTCTCTGATTAGCCCTGACTGTCCTGGAACTCACTCTGTAGACCAGGCTGGCCTCAAACTCAGAAATCTGTCTGCCTCTGCCTCCCAAGTGCATTAAAGGCATGTGCCACCACTGGCCAGCTTCTATGTTCTATGGTATCTTCTGCACCTGAGATTCTCTCTTCTATCTCTTGTATTCTGTTGGTGATGCTTTTGTCTATGACTATTGATTTCATTCCTAGGTTTTCTATCTCCAGGGTTGTCTCCTTTATGATTTCTTTATTGATTCTATTTCCATTTTTAGATCCTGGATGGTTTTGTTCAATTCCTTCACCTGTTTGGTTGTGTTTTCCTGTAATTCTTTTTGTGTTTCCTCTTTAAGGGCTTCTACCTCTTTACCTGTGTTCTCCTGTATTTCTTTAAGGGAGTTACTTATGTCCTTCTTAAAGTCCTCTCTCATTATCATGAGGTGTGACTTTAAATCTGAGTCTTGCTTTTCTGATGTGTTGGGGTATCCAGGGCTCGCTGTGGTGGGAGAACTGGGTTCTGATAATGCCAAGTAGCCTTGGTTTCTGTTGCTTATGTTCTTGCCCTTGCCTCTCACTATCTGGTTATCTCTAGTGTTAGCTGGTCTTGCTGTCTCTGACTGTGGCTTGTCCCTCCTGCAAGCCTGTGTGTCAGTACTCTTGGGACACCAGTTCATTCTCAGGAATGAATTTGGGTATGGAGCACTGTGGCACAGGATCAGCTCTGGGAGTAGACGAAACTGGAAGGATCCTGTCCCAGGCTGCTCCTCAGTTCCTGTGTCTTAAGGTCTCTGGTCAGGTCCCTCAGAGCAGAAGTGGTGGTCTTACCTGTGCTCACAGGTGTACTTGCACTCCTGGGAGACCAGCTCTCTCGCGGCACTATTTAGGTATGGAGCACTGTGGCGCCGGATCAGCTCCAGGCACAGATCAAACAAGTTTTTCAAGGCAGACAGCACATCAGTTTCCAGAAGAACAAATTCTGAGCTTCACTGTATAGCACAACATCTTTGCTTGATCATATCATGCTGAATGAGTCTGTAGTCCAACGCCCCAACAATGGTCAGCAGCAGCTGTGAATGGAAGCCCAAGGATCTAGCAGGTGCTCCGTCCCACGAGGCAAACAGGCGAAGGAGAGCCAGAGTTTGTGTTCTTGAAGGACACTTGCTGAAGGCAGAGGAAATAAAGTTGGGGCCTGGGGTCCAGAATGACAGTTGTGAGTGGTGAGACTGGAGTTTGACGCTGCCAAATGCCGGCAGACGTAGTGAGAGGAGACAGGAATAGATGCTTGACAACTATGCTTTAGTCAGAGAGCCAGCAATCTGAGACTTAGAATCTGCATTAACATTCTGGAAACCGGTCATCCTCCAATCCTATCCCTATAGCAGACTCTATAGGGAGAAAGAGTGTGGTTGCTTGCGTTGTTTGTTTGTTTGTTTGTTTTCTCAGCTTGACACAGCTAGGGTCCTCCAGGAAGAGCGGGCTTCAAATGAGAAAATGCCCCCATTACAGGCGAGTCGGTAGGGCATTTTCTTGATTAATGATTGACATGGGAAGGCCCAGCCCCCTATAGTGGCCCCGCCCCTGTGCTAATGGCCCTGGAAGGTATAAGAATGCAGGCTGCGGGGAACAAGTCAGTAAGCAGCACCTCTCACGGCCCCTGCTTCAGATTCCTGTCTTGAGTCGCGGCCCTCACTTCAGTGATGGACTCTAAGTGGTAAGATGAAATAAATCCTTTCCTCCCAAAGTTGCTTTGGTCTGTCACATCAATAGAAAGCCAACTACAGGGGACGGAGGCTATCAGTTGTTCTGTAGCTTGTTCTTCCCGCTCAGGTCAGGTGGCTAACCCCAGTTTTGAGGCTCATGGTCTCTGTACTTGTAGCTTATCTTCCCCTGCACACTTCCCTCGTTCTGTTCATGCTTGGGCTCCGGTGCGTGAACCTCCAGGTAGAGTCGCTTTCGCTGGTATCAGCCTTGTACTCTCCCCGGGGCATCAGGGCTGGGAGGGATTAACTCAGAATGAGCAAACCGTTAATCCAGTGGGAAGCACACACACATGCTGACTCTGTTTATGATCTGGAGTACAAGTGTGCTATGCCGATTAGGTGTCTATACTAAGTTTAGTATTAACACGGTGATCTGCTGGGATCTGGAACCCCCAGTTTGCCCAAGAAAGGATGTATAGAACCAGGCTGGAAATGGGGTAAGTGAAAATCTTTGTGCTGATCAGGAATAGTGCAGCCCTGTAAAACCTAGAGCTGTGACAGGGCAGAAGCTACTGGTTAGTTCCCCTGCAGAAGGCAGGTGAGTGGATGGGCAGGAAAGAAATAGAAAACATGAGGCAGATTAAGTCAAGACAAGGTAAGGAGGAAATCCCTCCAAGCAAACCAAGCTTTCAGAATATGCAACACAAAGGCTCAGGGTGAGGCCACCGTGGGCACAGTAAGCTCTTGATGACAAAAGACAGTGGGGTTGACCATATGTCCCAGCCACCACAGTGCATTGGGTCAATGCTTCTAAACCAAATTGACTTTGCCACCCGGTCCAATAAGGTATCCCTATTCTTTTTGTTTGCTTGTTTTGTTCTGTTCTGGGTTTTTGTTGTTGTTTTTTTGTTTTTTTTTAAGATTTATTTATTTATTTTATGTATATGAGTACACTGTAGCTGTACTGATGGTTATGAGCCATCATGTGGTTGCTGGGGATTTGAATTCAGGACCTCTGCTCTCTCTGGTCGCCCTGCTCGTTCTCACCCTTCTCACTTCAATCTGAAGATTTATTTATTATTATTCCTAAATACACTGTAGCTGTCTTCAGACACACCAGAAGAGGGCATCAGATTTCTTTACGGATGGTTGTGAGCCACCATTTGGATGTTGGGAGTTGAACTCAGGACCTTCGGAAGAGCAGTCGGTGCTCTTAACTGCTGAGCCATCTCTCCAGCCCTCTGTTCTGTTTTGAAACAGGATTTTTCTGTGTAGCCCTGGCTACCCAGGTACTTACTCCGTAGACCAGGCTACCTGCTTCCAGGAGTGCTGGGATCAAAGGGGTACACCACTATGCCAGGTGGCATCTCCTTTAACACTGAAACAGCTCCATCTATTAAAGCTCTTCCACAGTGTTACTGACATCATCATTGTTACCATCATCACCAATGATATCCTGTATGTCAGATAAGCACCAGGCAGCTAACCTGAGCCGTAATGTAAAGGCAGAGACAGGCTGTCCTTCCAAGGGACACAGCTCTGGCCAGCGGTTGGAATAGGAGTAGGCATGAGAACATCTACCTCTACCCCTGGAACCTGGAACCTGTCGTGTGTGTGCACGTGTGAGTGTGTGTGTCTTGTTCTTGTTTTTAATGTGTGTAAGATTTCTGCATCTATATCTATGCACCACTTCCAGACCTGGTATCCACAGAGGCCTGAAGAGAGTGTTAGGTTCTCTGGGCCTGGAGTTTTACAGACAGTTGTGAGCTGCCGCATGGGTGCTGGGAATCCAACTCTCATGCTCTGGAAGAGCAACCAGTGCTCTTAACCATTGAGCCATTTCTCCATCCCTGTTTTGTTTGTTTGTTTATTGAAACAGGGTCTTGTGTGTAGACTTGGCTAGCCTTGAACTCACAGCAGTCCTCTTGCTTCAGACTTACCAGTGCTGGGATTGCAGGGGTCTTCTACCGTACTTAGTTGCCTGTTTCTTGTTGCTGTTTGGGGCATGCATTTGTTTTTTTGCTTTTGAGATAGCATCTCACTATGTAGCTCAGGCTGGCCTTGAACTCATGAATCTCTTGTGTCAACTTTCCCATTGCTGAGCTTAAAGGCATGCACCATCACACACAATTGTGCTTCAGATTATTAATGGGCCTCTCCTTGGAGAGTCATGGGGACAAACTTTAGCCTTGGCAGTGCCTCAGAACTGCTCCAGAGAGGAGGGATTGTGTGGCCAAAGACCTCGAGTATGTGAGTGCTCAGAGACCGCTAGCTCTCCTGCAGCCTTCCAGATGTGGACTGTTCCGCCCTCCTATTTGGGTTGGCTTCCATACAACTGTCCTGCAGGGACGGATCAAGAACAAGAGAGATCCAGTCTTCTCATAGTCAAAGTTCTCAGCAGCAATAACGTTTCCAGGCAGCCATTCTTTCCTTCTGTCATTCGCTCATTCATTCATCAAACACTTAACGCTGTCTCGGGGTCAGGCATTGTACATACCACCAACTGATTCCATGGGGTTTACGTTCCAATGGGAGGGAGTGACAGGTGAGGATCACAGACAATGTCCAGCTGTAAAAAGTGAAGTTTGAACTCTTCCGCTCCCTTCATCTGTCTTGGTTTTTCTCCCATTGCTGTGAAGAGACATCATGACCAAGGCAACTTGCAGAACAATATAACTTCCGAAGGTTAGTCCATGACCATCATGGTAGAGATGGCAGCCAGCAGACAGGCATGGGACTGGAGCAATAGCTGAGAGCTTACACGTTCAAACAACAATGACACACCTCCTCTAACAAGGCCGCACCCACTAATCCTTCCCAAACAGTACCACCAACGGGCCATATATTCAAACATGTGACCTATGGGGACCATTCTTATTAGAACCACCACAGTAGTGTAAGTAGTATAATAGAATGTTGAGGGACCAGCAGGGGCCTCTGGGAGGACAGACTACTTTTCTATGTCCCTTACACCTTAATGAGTTTATGTTTGCAGATGCTCCCTTCTCAGCCCCTGCATTATCACAATCATCCTGGGGCACACAATTCTTTGTTGTGGGCTTGTCCTAGGTATTACAGGTCCTGAAGCATCTACTTGTAGATGCCATAGCATTCTCCCCACCTAGGTAGACCGAATGCCACCACTCCCCAGCTCAAGGTATAGATTGCTTCTCATCTTCTAAGTGGAAGGAGCATGTGCAAAGAGCCTGCCTGTCTCCGTTCTGTTTCCTGTTGCTGTAATAAGATGCCCCAGAAAAGCAACTCAAGGGAGAAAATGGGTTTGGTTTTGGTTTTGAGACAAGGTCTCAACTACGTAGCCCTGGCTGGTCTAGAACTCACTACACAGACCAAGCTGGCCTCAGACTCACAGAGATCTGCCTGTTTGTACCTGGGACCAAAACAGTGGAGGGATGTCACTTTAACTCACAGTTGAAGACTACATTGCATCACGGCAAGGAAGTTAAGATAGCAGGAGCCTGCAAGCCACTGGTCATATCTCATCCATAATCAGGGAACGGAGATTGTCAAATATCCAATCTCCTTTAAACACAGATAGGATTGCAGACCAGGGAAGGGTGCTGCCCACTGTAGCCTAGAGAGGTGAGATGGTCTCACCTCAATTAGCCTAATGAAAGCAATACTCCACAGGCAGAGAAGCCACCTCCCAGGTGATTCTAGATCTTATCAAGTTGACAATAGAGATTAAGTTCATAAGGCCCAAGATAGTAACAACCTTGGTACTTTTGAGGGCCCAAGCAACCAACCTAAAGTGATAAGTAGAAGAATGTGTCATTTGAGGGGGTTAAAAACATAGGCTCTGCCGGGCAGTGTGGTGCACGCCTTTAATCCCAGCACTTGGGAGGCAGAGGCAGGCGGATTTCTGAGTTTGAGGCCAGCCTGGTCTACAGAGCGAGTTCCAGGACAGCCAGGGCTATGCAGAAAAACCCTGTCTCGAAAAAACCAAAAAAACAACAACAACAAAAAAAAACCCATAGGCTCAGCTATCGAGCAGAGAGAGGCCCTGTGGGCTGTGGATGGGACTTTGACATTTCAAAGAACATTTAGTAAGTATTTAATATGCAGGTGGCACCATGCCAGGCACTGGCAAGCTGAAGATGAATACATTAAATTATAGTCTCCACTCTGAAGAAGGCTGATGAAGCCTGAGACTACATGCTGATACAGTCAGCAAGTGGAAAGGTGTGGCCTTAGTATCCTACCAAAGGGTACTGAATGCACAAGTGTGTGCTTGCACAGGAGAGCACATGCGATCTGAATCTGTGGAACAAAGAATGAACGGCACTCCAGGCAGAACACGGTGTATACAAAGGCACGGGAGTGCAAAACAATATGGTAAGTTCTAGAAGCTGTGAGTCGTTAGGTATTACAGGGCAGAATGCAGGAAGGGGGTGAATAGCATCTAGCTTGCTAGAACAGCAGATTCTCTTGAACAAGGGGAGAGTTACAGCAGATGTGGAGCAGTCATGGACTCCCTTCCAGAACAGACCAGAGCAGGACGGCCTGGCTCCCTGAGCCTGCGTGAGTTTGCCCAGACTCTGCCCTTCACTCTCTATCCCCAGCCCTGCTGTGACTCCGAGGAGTTCATAAACAGTGTCTTGAGTTTATTATCCATAAATGAGTGTGTGGGATGTGTGTGTGTGTGTGTGTGTGTGTGTGTGTGTGCAAGCACCTGCTCATGTTGGGGCTGGGGCTGAGGTTAAAGATTAAATTGTGTCTTCTGCAGGGTCATGCCTGAGCCTGCATTTCCTGTTTCAGATTACAGATTGCATTTTAATTTCTCCATATAATACTGCTTCACGGAGTCCTCCCTGCCGCAGGCTATGTTCACAATGACCCACAATCCTTCAGTCTTGCATGTGCAGAGACAGAGACACAGTCTCCTGTGCTGGTCATGCCTTCTGTGAATTTGCTCTTTGGTCTTCCTCTCACCTCCGACCCAGGCCTCAGCAGCTCCAGCCCTTCCTGTCCCAGGACACTGAGAAGTAAATCTGCAGGGAAGAGTCAGGGCAGGTGCAGGCTACAGGTTGTCCCTCAGATGATCCAACCGAAAGGAAACTGAATGTCTGGGGCTCGCAGATTAAAGCAATGATTGAGTGGACTGCAGTGCAGTTTAGGGAGAATTTAACCCACCCCTTGGCTTTTTGTTGGGGTGCAAGTGAGGGGTAGTGAAATACAAAGTTGCACATAGGAACCTTCAGCTGCACAGTGCACTGTGACCGACTCCGAGGCCGCAGATGTGCCGTCTGGTTATCTAGGGCTCTCAGGCTGAGCCCAGGCAGGGAGGAAAGCGAGAACATTTCCTCACCTGCTTCCCTCTGCCCGTCTCCCAGTGGGAGTGATGGTGAGCTTGACTTTGCAGAGTTTCCTTCCCTTCCTGCAGAGGGCTAGGCAAGACGGCAGACAGCCCAGCCTGGCTCCTTTGTGCCTCAGTTTGGACATTGCCCCACACTTGCTCTCACACCTATCTCCACCCCATTGACCAGAACAGCTTCTAGAACTCATTAGGCAGGCAGCAGAAACAGGGTGAGGAGACATGGATGTGGAAATCAGATGGCATGGAACTGAGGATGTTTAGCTGCTAGACCCGGCTCTGCCACTCATGGCTGCATAACCTTGATAAAGTCTCTGTGGACTGTGGCCTCTTTTCAGGGTGAAATGCCACATTCCCTCCCTATCTAAGTTGACCCACTGGGTTCTGTATTGACTCCCCTATTCGCTACCTTATACACACCACTGTTTCTCATCACATCTGTGTTTGTGAGCACATATGTACATGCATATACATGCAATTATATTTGTTTACTCACTTAGATCTCATATTCTACTTTATATTCTACAGCATAGGCTCCAAGAATGCACCCATCCTCCCCGTTGGGGATTAAGCCCAGGGTCTGGCACATGCTACACCATCAAACTACTGCCCCAGCCTGGGTACAGTGTATTTGAGTGGTCTCAAGCACCACAGCACTCCACAACTTTGTGAGAGTGGTTTTCTCCTTCCACCAAGTGGGTCCAAGGATTCAAACTCAGGGCAGCAGGTTTGGAAGCAAGTGTTTATCCGCTAAGCTACCTCTGGCCTCTGTGTCTTTTGACCACCTGAAAACCTGGCACAGTGCCTTTAATTTAGTGAATGAATAAACAGCAGAAGGTCCAACGAACTCCCGGGTGCCTTCTAGCTGATAAAGTTTAGGAGTCTTAAGGTTTCTCTACAGGAGGACCACTCCAAGGCCTCTCCCAGAGTCCCCTTAACAGGAAGAGGGAGGCTCGGCTTCTGTTCTCTTGCAAGACTCTTTGCCTAGGTGGACCCTGATTAGCATGCGGTTAAGCCTGCTCGAGCTCCGCCTCCAGACCCACTAGTAGCGGGAGGAGCCAGTCGTCCTTAAGCTGGGGATTCGTGGAGCGTGCCAGGCCGCAGCTGGCGAGGGGCCGGGTCAGAACGCGATGTAGTGGGCGGAGCCAAGTGCCCCTGCACCCCCTAGCGCGCAGGTGCTGGGAGCCCCGCCTCTCCGCGCATGGGGCCGGGGCGGGGCCGTCGCCTAGCAACACTCAGCCCCGCCCCCGGTCCCGGCCCCCAGCATGGCTTGGCAGGGCTGGCCCGCGCCTTGGTTGTGGGTCTCCGGCTGCTGGCTTCTATTCTTCGTCTTTGTGCTGCTCCTGAGTCCCCGCGGCTGCCAAGAACGGCGGGGTTTCCGCGGCCTCCTCATGACGCGCAGCCAGCGGCTGCTCTTCCGAATCGGGTTAGTGCCCCGGGTCCGATGTGTGCAGGCTCGGGAAGACTGGGAGAATGGACGCAGAAGGGATACTGGGGGTGCCAGGATGTCTTGGACTAGGGGTTTCTAAGCCACCGGAGCAGAAGGATGGAGAAACGGGCTGGAGAAGCCCCTGAGTTCGTTCTCAGTTAAAAAAGCAAAGAGTTGAAGGACCGAAGAATTGGGATGGGATGGGTAGGAAAAGAGGATTAGGGGCATAGATCCGAATTGGTAGGGTAGGAAGCCAGAGGACTAGGAAAACGAGGGCCAAGTAAGATGCTGGTGCCCAGGGAGTGCTGGAACTGGTGCAGGGGAGAGCTGACCGGCCGCAGGGCAGAGGGCAGCAGATCTGGCTCCCTGTCTCAGGTGCAAGGGTAAAAGCGTGCCCTAGATATCTAACTTTACTCCGTATGCTCCTGTCCTTCTGCACATCATCCAACACTCCACGCCTCTGGGTGTGTTGTTCTGTCCCTCGCATAGTTTAACTCTTTAGGTCGATCTAGCCCTGTCCCTTTTACCTCCCACTGCTGGCACGAAAGCCCTCGGCTGTGAAATTTGACCCAACAGCCAGCCATGGACCTCCTGTGACTATGCCCTAGCCAATTCTCTCCCTCTTTGCCTCTGGCGATAGTGATAATCATCTCTGTTCTTCTGCTTTCAAAAGCAGGGAAGAAACCGGAAGACTAGTTTCTGAGGGGCTGTTGGGCAGGACCTCAGACCACAGTTTAGGGAAATCCATGTAAAGATGGGAATCTTAGTCTGTGTCCAGATTCCTGGGAAGGCCTAAGACTGGGATTTTCCTTAGTTTCAGAGATGAAACTATGCAAGTCACCCTTCCTCCCTCCCCAAGCTACCCCCACTACTCCCAAAACTTCAGGCCAGGTGCTCCTTTTATGGTCTCTAAAGTAGAAATGTAAAAGCCTAGTGGGCTGAAAAACATTCTAGATAGTGCTCTGACCAGATCGCTATTACTTTGTGAGTTGTTTTGTTTTGTTTAGCCTTAAAGTTATGAGGTGGCAGAGTTTTTGTCTGTTTAGTTGGCTTGGTAGGACAGTCTCACAATGTATCCCAAGCTGGTCTTGAACTTATGATCCTCTAGTCTCCTAGGTGCTGTCATTGCAGGTGTGTATCACCATACCTGACCAAGGTTTGTGACTGTCACTGTATTTTGTATCTGTATTTTGTAAACAGGTGTGAGGTTTTATTTTGTTTGGTTTGTTTGTAATTTGGTTGGTTGGTGCTGGAGTCTGAACCCAGAGCCACATGATGCTAAACATGTTCTTTCTCTACCACGCATCTGCATACTCCTAGTCACTAACTTGGGGCTGTGTGTGTGTGTGTATGCATGCATGTTTGTGTGTATGTGTGCGTGTGTGTATGCATGTGTATATGCCCATGTGTATATATGTGTATGCATGTATGTGTGTATGCATGTACATGTGTGTCCATTTGCTTTGCTTTGGGTTTTTTTAGTTTTTGTCACAAAAGTCCCAGGAATCATGTAGCTCTATTTAGAGAAGAGATTTTAAGTCTACTTTTAGCATCCAAAATTGGTAAGCTTGAAGTCACGCAAATGTCAGAGGAAGTGGAAAACGGGAGTTTCCATGAGGAACTCGAACCAGAATTCCTAAGACCAGAATGCCAATAATCACATTATCAGAACCACAAGAGTCTGGGTATTCCTAGACTTGAGATTTGGGAGTTTTTCACATTCCTTAAGTTTGATTTCTTTCTTTTTTTTTTTTTATTTTAAGTTTGATTTCTTGAGGGAGCTTCTTCATAATTCTTTTTGGGGGAGGAGGGCGTATTCGGGGTTGAGATAGGATCTTTCTATGTCCCAGGCTGGCCTCAAACTTTGCAGCCATCCTGCCTTAACACCATGCTCAAGTACAGTTACACACTACTACACCAGGCTTAGAACTCAGTCCTGGGCTCGAGAGATGACTCAGCTGTTGAAGGACTGGCTGCTCTTGCAGTGAACTCAAGCTCAGTTCCCAGAACCCACACAATAGCTCACAACTGTAGCTGACTACAGTTCCCAGGGCTCTAACATCCACTTCTGACCTCCTTTGAGGGCACCAGACACAAGCATGCTACACAGATACACATGCAGGCAAAACACCTGTCAACAAGAAATAAATCTAAAAGATTTGTTTTTAACAGAATTCAGTTGTTCCATGGGGGCTTTTCCTTTGTCTAGATTTCCAGATTGCCTTAGAATCAACTTTCCAAATTCGCAGAGCAGAAGGGTGTGCCTGGAAGTGGATCTCCAGACCCTGCTGTTCTGTGGTGTGGGAAACAATTAGTCCAGTCCCTTGAGGGGAGACATTGCTAACCTTCAGCGTGGGGCAGGCATACCAGCAGGAAACACGTGTAAGTGTTGTTGTGAGGTGCCTTCAAGCCTGCAGGAAGGATGGACACAGGAGCCCATCCCCACTCCCTAAGCAGAGGGTATGGCCAGGAGGACCAGAGATAGAGCATTTTGTTGGGGCTGGAAAGCAGATAATGGAACTCCTCAGCAATCCACAGACAGAGAGGAACTGTTCATGTTATCATTAGTCATGATAGTTCCACAAAATAATGGCTTTCCTCAATAGCCACTATTATCTGGGGGTGAGAATAACGAGGCCCAGCTGAGGGTAGATCCAACAGACGTGGGCTGACATTAGGCACTTGCACTGGGGACTCTGGGAGTAGCTAAGCATGGAGCAGATAGCGGGGCTGGACAAGCCACCTTTTGGATTCTGGCTCAACTACATATTGACCTTGTGGCCTCAGGCAGATATTCTTTCTGAGCCTGGGTTGTTCGCACCAGCAGAGCTAGTGTGAGTGTCTGTCTTTTGGGGCTCCTGTGAAGGTTTAATGAACCCACATGTAAATGAAAAAGGCAGGAGAGCAATTGTTTGTGTATAGCCAGTGATGGCAGTCAGGAGACACATGTCCTCCTCAAAATCTCTCACAAGTGTCTTCTAAGTTTATCCAGCCACACCTGGGCAATGCTGTCTCTCTCATCCCATAACACTTAGCTGACCAGTGTTTTCTATGGCTGACTTTCAGAATGAGGCAGTGACTCTGTCTGAATTCCCGAAGCAAGGGATGTGACACTTTATTCTGGCATCCTTGTGAGCACATGTGCACACCCACATGCAATTTAATATTTTTCAAAAGTACCTTTTTAAAAAAGAGCAAGATCTCCTAGGCAAAGGACAAACAGCACTGTGGAAGTGTAAGTTGAATAAACCCTTTCCTCCCCAACTTGTTTCTTGATCATGATGTTTGTGCAGGAATAGAAACCCTGACTGAGACAGTTAGGTAGGAGACAGGACCATGTGAACAGATGTGACCTGGGCTCCATACTGTGACCGAGGCAGGACACAGCAAGCTCCTTGGGATGACAGGGTACAACTAAGGAGCCTGTGATCAGGAGAATAAGATTACCTCATGTGAGCCGGGCGGTGGTGGCACACACCTTTAATCCCAGCACTTGGGAGGCAGAGGCAGGCAGATTTCTGAGTTCGAGGCCAGCCTGGTCTACAGAGCGAGTTCCAGGACAGCCAGGGCTATACAGAGAAACCCTGTCTCGGAAAAAAAAAAAAAAAAAAAAAAAAAAAGATTACCTCATGTGGGTCGTCTGCAATAGCCTCAGTTTCCCTTTGTCTCCTCAGGGTAGTAGAGAGGGCCTGCCTGTTGATAGGAGGCACGTAGAACATGAGGCTGGATTCTTGCAGCACTGAGGATGCCCTGCACAGCTGAGGTGGACTGTAGCTAGCCTCTGCTGGTTAGCTGACCAAGTGTCTGTTCATTGTTATACACAAGAGACCTTTTTCTTTCTTTTGATGGGTTGTGAGTCACCTGGTAAGGGTGGTAGGAACTGAGCTCCAGTTTTTTGGATAAGCAGCAAGCACTCTTTTTTTTTTAATGTTTTATTTTATGTGCATTGTTGTTTTGCCTGTCTGTATGTCTGTATGAGGGTGTCAGATCCCCTGGAACTGGAATTACAGACAGCTTTGAGGGGCTGTGTTGGTGCTGGGAATTGAACCCAGGACCTCTCGAAAAGCAGCCAGTGCCCTTAACTTCTGAGCCATTTCTCCAGTCCCCCGGGAGATCTTTCCTGGCCCTTGCTCCAGCCGTGTGATAAAATTGATGTGAATAGGTCCCTTAGGCAAACCTTCCTTTTACCATTTCTGAAAGAGGAAACCTCTTGTCTGGGCCAACAAGGTCCACTGACCCAATGTGCAGGGTGGCAGAAGCCCTGACATGAGGATCCTTGAGGAAAAATCCTCTTGCCTGTGGCCTAGATGAAGGCCAGCCATTGTGAGCTGGGCTGTCAGAGGCATAGCTGACAGTATCCCTAAGCAGTCTCAACTGGAATTGCTGATTTAAATCAGAAATGGGCCACAGAGATGACTAAGGTTTCAAGTCTGATGCCTGGAGTTCATGACTCTTACAGGTCCTCTGAGCTCCACACAGGAGCAGGCACTGGGGAGGCAGAGGCAGGCGGATCTCTAAGCTCAAGGCCAGCCTGGTCCATAGAGCGAGAGTTTGAGGACTGCCAGGACTACATAGAGAAACCGTCTTGAAAAACCAACCAACTGGGCATTGGTGGCGCACGCCTTTAATCCCAGCACTTGGGAGGCAGAGGCAGGAGGATTTCTGAGTTTGAGGCCAGCCTGATCTGCACAGTGAGTTCCAGGACAGCCAGGGCTACACAGAGAAACCCTGTCTCAAAAAACCAAAAAAAAAAAAAAAACCCAACCAACAAAAGAAACCAAAAAAACAAAATAAAAACCCAGAAACTTGTCACGTCTCTGTTCAGATCCCTCTGGCGGTATCTCCTCGAAGGCAGAGTTGGCCCTCTGTTCCCTGGCCCACCCCTCAGCCACAGGAACTAGTTTACTGTTTGCCAAACCCTGCCAGCCAGTCCTTCCTCCCAGCCCTTCCGTCCCTGTCCAGAGTTCACCACGTTGCAGAGGCTCCATGTGTGACCACCCCACCTGTGCACAGCAGTGTCCCCATCCCTGCGGTTCCAGTCCCCACTGTCCAGCTTTATTCTCAATGGTATATGACAGTGATGTGTACTGCCTTGTCTGTCTGTTTGCCAGTTTTCTCCTCCTACCTGAATATGGCCGCACAAAGAGTAAAACCTAGTTACTACTGCATCTCAGCTTCCAGAGCAATGCTTGGCACATAGTCAGCCCTTATCAAATGTTTTTGCGTGGAGGGAGGGAAGCCATGGCCCAAGCGCCATGTCCTCCGTGAAGCTGGCTTGGCCTCCTTAGCCCCAAATTCACCTTTGCCTCCCTTGGGCCTGGCCGCGATCCCCTTAGGGTGTTTACTGTGTTCTCCTCTCCTGGGCACAGGCTTCACAGCTGGACTCCCACAGGTTTACCCATGAGCAGGGTTCTTTCCAAGGGCCTGTGCTGAACGTGAGTGACAGAGGAGAGAACCAGTGTATGTGAATCCCAGGGCTGTGGCAAGGCCGCCAGGCTCACCTCCTAAGGGTCATATGTCTGCCTTCTACAAAAGATGGCTGTCGTCTGCCGAGGGCTGCAAAGATTGGGAAGGCTGAGAAAACTCAGCCGGGAGGCTCAGTCTTCGCATGCCCTGGCCTCTCCTGGGCATGTGGGAGGGTCCTCCAGGCCTGCTGGAGGCTGCTGGAAATCCTCACCCAAGGGCCTCCTCATTGGCCTCATTAGCTTGTTTTTTTGGTTCCCCCTCCCCCCAAGAAAGCACACAGCAGGGTATGACTGTTCATATGGCCTTAGGCCAGTCCTGCTCAAACAGAACCCTGTGACCTGCTGGCCCTCCAGGTCTAGACCTTCAGCCCTCAGCCATTCCAAGTTTGTTATTAGGTGTGTCCCGTCACTGGTCACATGCAAGCCTGGGCAAGCTGCTTTGGCCCAGAATACCGGTGACCACCAGCCTCACCACCTTGGGTCTGTCTCACTACCTGAGCCTGCCTCTTGGGTTACAGTAATGTCTTGGGTCTCACTGTCTTCAGGGAGCCCACATATAGGGAGTGCCTAAGCTGGGAAGGAGGTAAGGCAGGTGACCCTGGCTGCCGTGTATGTGAAGGGCTACAGGATCCCCTTCATCTTGCACCCTTCTGTCCATACTGGCCTGAGATAGGCCCCGGGCCCAGCCGAGGCCAGCTTCCTTCAGGGCTGCCCTGGGGAGGAGGAAGGGAGAAGAGCCAGGCTTGTGTGATTTCTACTGTGCACCTGAAGACTGGCTGGGGGAGGGGATGTCATCTTATCGTCAGCTGTCCCCATGGCTTCCCCGACCTTAGGCTGTCCTCAGATGACAGAGAAGCCGTGCCCTTGCTCAACAAGGCAAGGGAGGGGTGCCCTGTGAGCCCCAACTAGGGGTACCTGCACTCTGTTCCCAGCCCTAAGCCCCAGGGAGGGCTGGGGAGGGGTGTAGCCCTGCAGCAGCCCCACACTTTGTCCCACCTGGGTCCCAGGGGATCAATTAGGAAGCTTTGTTTTCTCTCTGATGTTATGGTAGCTAGAAATGCTGTTCCAGGCTGTAGAAATGCTGAGTCAGATTTCAGGACACAGTAGGAGAGCGCGTGCCCGAGCATGTGCCGGGTCTTAGGTTCTAACTCTATCTAGCACTTCAGACTGTAGGAGGGGATAGAAGAGGTCAGAATCTTTCTTCTGTTGGTGTTGTTTTGGGTTTTTTTTTGGGGGGGGGTGTTACTGTTGTTTAGAGACAAGCTCTCACTCTATATCTCTGACCAACGTGGAAATTCATAGAGATCCACCCACCTCTGCTACCACATCTGGCCCAAGATGCCAAAATCTTAATGTGTACTGGACACCCAACCCTAGTAGCTTGTTCCGATAGGCTGCTGTGAGTGTTGTCCTAGATCCCAGCTTGCTGGGCCTGTGCCTGGGGACCCCATGCGAGTGGCTGTCTGGGTCACCCATTAATCATATGGGTGAAAAGGGGAACAGACTGTGGAGTAAGTTCCTCCTTCGAGCACTGAGCATTCAGAGACCAGAGGCTGTGTATCTGGTAATGAATGGCCGTGGGCTGGGGTGCAGTGTAGCTCAGTGGTAGGCTGCTTGCCCTTCCTGCATGGGGCCCTGTACTCCATCCTCAGGCCTTTGCACGGAGCCGTGCATCCCAGTTATGTTGACTATGGGACGCAGCTTCTACACTGCCTCTTCGTAGTGTCCCCTCCGGTCACCACCCCTACACTCTCCTCTCCCTCCCGCTCCCAAGACCTCCATGGAATCACTGGCCCGTCCACACTCCACTCCCGGAATCATAGAGCCTTGATTTCAAAAATCCTTGTGCCAGATGTCGCATCCTGACACCCCCAGGGCTCTCTGTCCCCTCTACAGTCGAGTGCAAAACATTTGCCGGTGTCACGAACTGGTTCATGTAGAAGACAGAGCAGTTACCAGATCCCCAGGTCCCCGAGGCCAGATCCGGGGCCGCGGACCAACCCAGCTCGGGGTAATCACCCTGACCTGTCGTGTTCCTCCCAAAGGCCTGCAGAGGAATCGGGGCGGCCCTGTAACCGCTCAGGCTGCTCATCCAAACAAACTTGGGGTTTGGGGAGGGTGTTTAGTGGTTGAATGGGTTGCCGGTCATGGTTCTAGGGAGATATCTCTACCCACTGCCCCATCCTGCGATCTGACCAAGGGAGCCCCACCCCCACACTTCGAGGCTCCGTTTCCTGTCTGTAAGATGAGGATGTGAAACTTGAAGGGCCTGAGATGAGCCATGGGAGGCCCTGGGCTCACTCAGAGCTGCCTCTCAGGCTTAGGCCAGAAAAGCGGTGGCTCTGTTAAAGATGTGGCGGCGGTGGGACTGGAGAGATGGCTCAGCGGTTAAGAGCACTGACCGCTCTTCTGAAGGTCCTGAGTTCAAATCCCAGCAACCGCATGGTGGCTCAAAACCATCCATAGCAAGTTCTGATACCCTCTTCTGGAGGGTCTGAAGACAGTTACAGTGTACTTACATATAATAAATAAATAAATCTTTAAAAAAAAAAAAAAGATGTGGCGGCGGTGAGCTCCAGGGAGGAGCCAGAACCCCCGACGCTGTGGACCTCTGTGGATGTCTATCCATGTTCCTTCCATTTTCTTGTTTTGTTTTGGGTGTTGTTGTTGTTGTTGTTGCTGTTGTTTGTTTTTGGTATTTTTGAGACAGGGTTTCTCTGTGTAGCCCTGGCTGTCCTGGAACTCACTCTGTAGACCAGGTTGGCGTTAAACTCAAAAATCCGCCTGCCTCTGCCTCCCAACTGCTGGGATTAAAGGCGTGCGCCACCACTGCCCGGTACCTTCCATTTTCTTACATTCTTCTGTCCTCCTCTCCTATCCCTGCCTCTCTGAGGCCCTGGATGCAGCCTACATGACAAGCAACTTTAGGATTTTATGTCCTGTGACACAGCCCTCACCCATGCCGTAGAATCTGGGTGACCTGCTTGACAGGACACCCTGCTTGCCCAGGTCTGTGGGGGCAATAGGGCAAGAGGAGGGTGCAAAGGGGAAAAGGACTTGAGTTGGGCAAGCTGCCGCCATCAGGCTTGTCGGGCTGCCAGCCCCGGCCTCGCCTGAGATCCGTTCTTGCCAGGCACTGTGCCATGCTCTTGCCTAGCCCCTCCCCAGCCTTTCCTAATCTCTAGCCAGCCCTTCTTGAATGCCACTTGCTGGGCTGTGCTAGTACAGGAGTTCCTGGGGGTGGAGGGAAACGCAGAAGTCATAGGGAGTCACACAAGGGGTAGGTGGGAGCCTGCTAGCCTCAGGCAGGCACCACCCAGTGAGGGTGCCTTGGGATCCTTAGGCACCAGGTCCAGGGCTGGGGCTGCTGTGTGTCCAGATGGAGCAGAGGGAAGTTGTCCAATGACATCATCAGTGGCTGCATCTCCTAAAAGATAAGAGTGACCTAAGCCCTGAATGGTAGGTAGATAGGACTTAAGTAAGTAGAGAAGTCTAGGGGCAAAACAAAAACAAAACAAAAAACAAAAAAAGGAAGAAGAGGAGGAGAAGGATTTTTTATTCCTTTCTAGAAAGCTACCGGAGCAGAGGCAGGGAGCCCAGGGCTGTTTCTTGCTGTGACGTTTGAGACAGGGTCTAAGTAGCCTAAGCTGCCCTCAAACTTCTGATCTTCCTGATTCCATTAGCATTATAGCCATGTACAACTGCACTTGGCTTATGGGAAGCCAGAGATTTGAACCCAAGGCTTCGGGCATGCCAGCCAAGCACTCTACCAACCAAGCTACGTTAACAGACCTGTTTTTATTTTTTATTTTTTGACCCTTTTTTTTGGTGGGGGGGAGGGGACACATGCGTTCCAAGCACACACATGCTCAGAGGACAGCTTGCAGGAGTCAGTTCTCTCCTTCCACTATGTGAATCCCAGAAATGGAAGCCAGGTCCTAAGACTTAGCAGCAGTTATCTCAATGCCTGCGTGCACACAGACATACACGCGCACAACCACACACACACCACAGAGGCTATAGTACTCTGGTGGAGGTCAAAGGACAACTTTTGGAAGTCCGTTTCCACCTTCCATTTTGTCTTAGTCAGGGTTTCTGTTGCACCACGATCAACTGACTTGGGGAGGAAAGGGTTTATTCAGCTCACACTTCCTCAGCACTGTTCTGCCCTGACCTCAGGGCGGGAATTGCTGATGCGGAGGCTGTGAGAGCTGCTGCTTGCTGTCAGTGCTCCGCTCCTCACCTCAAGAAATAGAACATTGCAGATGGGCCGGAAGGTCCGCAGTCCCACCACCTCCCCGAGCTGAGCACTACTGCTGACTAGAATGGTGACCATCCTCAGCGTCTTATTCTTTACCACGTGTCTGCACCCTGAATGGGAGCCGGGGTGGTTTCTGCGTGCATTGGCATTGGCATTTCAATAAATGTCAGGGTGTTTTCTTGGCAGCTTGTCTTTCCTCATAATGATACGTATTTGGACTCTGTGCGTGTTATGTCCGGGTTTTGATCATTTGTTTTGCTGTCTGTGTAGTTTCCCACAGTCTGGGTATGGCCTGGCTTATTTTTATATTATGCTGTTGATGGACATGTAGGGGGTTTCCACCCTTTCTTTCGGGAGCACGAGGCTTTCACTGGATTCAGTGGGAAGGGAGGAGACTGTCAGGGGGTCAGATCAGGGAGCAGTCTCTGGGAACACTGGGAGCCCCAGGAGGCTCTGAGCATGAACAAGCCTAAATCAGAGGTGGTACATTCGGAGCTTTGGCCTTGTCTGGAGTTTGGACTGGAAGCCAAAATTGGGTAAAGGAGGCTCTTGCAAGACCTAGGGATGAGCTCCGTGGACCGCCCCTGTATGAACCCACTCAGCAGCAGAAGGCAGAACTGAGAAAGATCCTCATTTGAAAGAGAGAGCACTAATGAGGAGGGGGAGTCCATAAACCCTGTGGTTGTGACACTCTGAAGACTAATGGTACCCAAGATGAGTTGCACTTAGCATCGGAGCCACATAAAGTCATTGTGGTGACAGTGGGGGTTTGAGGGTGCCAGGCCTGGGGACCGTGTCCCTGCGCAGCTAGGACCTCAGCCCACCCCCAGCTCAGGCCCTGCTTCTCCTAACCTGATTTACTTGACACCTCAGTCTCCCCCCTTGGGCTAACAACCTGCAGGCTAGCATCCAGACCATTGCTTCCTTCTTAGCCCCAGCATCTTCTTTCCCGGGATCTCTCCATGGTCTCTCCCTGCCCACTCACTCCTGTTCCTGCCCTTTGTCCCCTGCACCCCAACCCCACCCAGGCCTCCTCGCAAAATTCTTAGAACATGGCACTCCCCCCCCCCCCCCGCCCAGGCCTTGGTTCTATACCACCCAAAATACCTCGCTACAGGCTCCGTCTCTCAAGTCTCCCACTGCCGTCTCCTGCCTGAGAGAACCGGTCTTGGTTCGTCTGCATGCAGTCGGGCCCCTTCCCTTCCAACAGCTTGGAACAAGCTCGAGTTAGCTGGGAGTTAATGATTCATCTGTTCTTCCGTTTAATGCATGCGAGCTCCCCTGTTTTTGCCACCACAGTTATTGCCATGGCAGGGAGCCTTTGGCTTTGTTCTATGCTCTCCCCACGGTGTCCAGCAAGCACAGTAAATATTTCCCAAATAAAACGAGCCCAAGAGACTGGCCTCTTGTCTACAGCACACATATTAGCATTGGACAAGGAAGGCAAGGAATGTCTCAGCTCCTCACAGATGCAGGGCCATCTTGCTCTGGCTGTCATTTCATGTCAGCATCTGACAGAGTTTGGAAAGGAAGTGGTAATCTCGAAACCCCTTCTACCATCTGGTCCTGACTGGGCGCTTTCCATGTGTTCTCTTACCGCTATCTGATCTTTATGTGGTCCCGACAGGGCATCACGGTTAAGGGTGAGGAACCTTATCTGTTAGGGCCAAGGACATAGGGCAGCAGGAGCCTTGCTGCTATAGGAGCCATGACGGCTGCACTTTCTGTGAGAGAGAAGGGAAAGAGATGGCAGACTGATGCTCTGTAGAGGAGAGGGTAATTGTACTCATTGTTGGTTAACTTTTCAGTTTGAAATAATCTTAGATAAGTCAAAACAACACAAAAAAGTTCCTTGTACACCTAGTTTAGCCTCTGGGAGTTAATGTTTCATGATTACAGCACAGTCCTCAAAAGCAACAAATTCCTATCAGGAAGACTGTTACCGCCGTCAGACCATGTCCAGATGTCGCCAGCTGTCTCACTGGTCCTGATTCTGATCAGGGATCCTTCACTGCTCAGTTCCTCATCTGGCCAGGTGTTTTACAGCAGTCCCTCCACCTGGGTTTGCCTGAGGTTTTTCTCATGAATAAATTACGGTTGTGCAATTTGGGCATGAAGGCCACAGAAGGGAAGTTGTACCTTCCTCCATGGTCAAATATCTATTGTTACAGCTGAGATTTTGTTTTCTTCTCTGTGGTGCCCAGGCTGGAATATGCATTTGCAAGCTGGGCTAGAGCCTCATTATCTTCATCAGTTTCAGGCGGAGTCAGCTGAGGTGCCCACCACTGATTAGTATCTTTTAAAGCAGACAGTTTAAGACTATGCAAATCTCTCTCCGATTGTGCCTAGTGACTTACCCCGTGTCCGGGTGGCTTCCTGGAGAAGGGCTCAGAGCTGGGGCAGAATCTAGAGCAGCAGAGGAAGAGCATCCCAGGTAGGAGGCCTTCCTGAGAGAAGGTGTGTAGTTAGAATGGCTCGGACCCAGTGCTCTCACTAGTGCTCCAGTGTTCTCACTAGTGCTCCAGTGCTCTCACTAGCGCTCCAGTGGCTCTCACTAGTGCTCCAGTGGCTCTCACTGGTGTTCCAGTGCTCTCACTAGTGCTCCAGAGGCTCTCACTGGTGCTCCAGTGGCTCTCACTGGTGCTCCAGTGCTCTCACTAGTGTTCCAGTGGCTCTCACTAGTGCTCCAGACACCCCACCTTCACCCCACTGCCCTCTTTTCCAGGCTGTGCACCACCTTGAACTCAGAAACATTGGCTTGACACTAGGCTGCTGACACCGGTCCGGTCCGTCTGAGTCCAGCCCTCTATCAAGTCTAGGAAAGGAAAAGTGTTTGCTGAGTGACCTTCTCTCAGGACGGGTCACACCCACCTCAGTCACCCCTACAGGGAGAATAGATGCCTGGAAGGTAGTCTCTTTCAACGCCTGCTAGCAGCTGTGTGCACCAGAGGCCCCAAGGCAAGGAGTGCAAGAAAGGAACCTTGCTGTCTGCAGGGTACAGATGGTTCACACCTCCCACCTGCCTCACTCCCTGGAGTCTGTCCCCTCTAAGACTGCAGATGATCAAAGGAAGGGGCCCTTCCGGAACTTTCTGGATTAGATTTGCAATCCTAATGTGTCTTTAAGCTTGTACTTCTCTCATTCATGTTTCAAATTAGTTCCTTGCCCTTTTTTTTTACATTTGCATTTTCAGGTGTAATTTTTATGCTTGTTGATTTTAAAAAAGGAAAGGAAAATAAATGTTGGTGTCCAACAATGGGAGTTCGGGGGTGATTGTTAGTTCTGACCCACAGGATTCCTTCAGGATCTCTGAATCTAAATCTAAGTTTCTCTCCCTTTCTCCTTCTATCTTCAAATTCCTAGCATATTTACCACAAATAATAAAATACACACAAGCAAAGGAGCCTCCAAGATGGTCCTGGGGTAGGGTGTGGGACCCTGGTCTCCCACCCCAGCACACAAAGAAGGATACACTGATATTTTCACCCTCGACAACCACTTTCGATGACTGTGGGTCATCGATCCCTGTAGAACTATCTAACCAGGCAGTGGTGGCACACACCTTTAATCCCAGCACTTGGGAGGCAGAGGCAGGCCGATTTCTGAGTTCTAGACCAGCCTGGTCTACAGAGGGAGTTCCAGGACAGCCGGGGGGGGGGGAGAGATCTAAATATGTACTCATTTCTCTCCACAAGAGAAGGTCTGTGTATCATTCAGCTATTCAGAAGTCTACTATAATCTATTCCTGGGTACCTAAGTCGTATCCAATGCTGCCCCACCTCCCACCCTAACTGGATATGTCTCTTGCACCAGCTCTTTCCCGTTACAACAGAATATGCAAAGAATTAGGTCCAGGTCTACTTCCCTGAGCTCCTGCTTGGTCCACCCTTATCCACATGTCACCTGGGGGCCTGTTTTCCTGGTCTGCTGTATCTATGACATTTTTGTTCATTCTCTGTGTGGGCACATTGCTATAGTGCTAGGGTAGAGATCGGAGGACATTCCCACCATCGGAGGTCCGGGGGATCAGGCTCAGTAGTCAGGCTTGGCCTCAGGCACCTTTCTTGGCTGAGCCGTCTTGGTTGCCTGATCTGCTGCATTTGAAACAGCAGCTCTGTCCTTCCCTGTCGTTGGCCTTCATCTTCCCTAGTTGATCGTTGCATTTCTCCTGCTAGAAGGTCAGTTTCGGGAGCAATGACTGTCTTGTGCAGTGTACACAGCACCGGACCAGTGACCAGGGATCAATGAATGTGGCCGGAAAAGTGAAAGTCTGAAGGGCTAAAGCTGGGCTGCAAATGAAACCAAAAGTAGAGGGGCTATAAAAATGGGCATAGGGGCTGGAGAGGCGGCTCAGCGGTTAAGAGCAATGGCTGCTCTTCTAGAGGGCCTGAGTTCAATTCCCAGAAACCACGTGGCGGCTCACAACCATCTGTAACAGGATCTGATGCCTTCTTCTGGTGTGCATGAAGAAAGCATACTCATATACATAAAATAGATAAATAATTTTTTTAAATGGGCATAAAACACAGCAGACAAAGCTTCTCTTGGCATGCAGAGTTGCATGCTGGGGCGGAGCACAGAGCAGAAGCTGGCTAGGCTGCAGCTGAACCCTCGCTGCCAAACTCTCAGGGACCTACTTGGTTGGTCCAAACTTTGCAAATAAAGCATCTAGTGTTTCTCTAAGGGGCTAGGGAGAGTCTGTCCTTCTTTATACACACTGTGAGAGATTTAGGGTCCAACTTCCATGTCCTCTCAGGTTCCCAGGCTTAGG
This sequence comes from Tokudaia tokunoshimensis, assembly GCA_036184795.1. Taxonomy (NCBI): domain Eukaryota; kingdom Metazoa; phylum Chordata; class Mammalia; order Rodentia; family Muridae; genus Tokudaia; species Tokudaia tokunoshimensis. The sequence continues at coordinate 77,055,120 of BTHU01000016.1, forward strand.
ATGCCTTCAGCTTTCTGACTGGTTTGATAGATACTCCAAGCACCCCGTGCCCATTCACACTGTGTCTGCCTCGGCCTCAGTGCCCTGCACAGGAGGGGCCCAAGCCGGCTCCTTCCCATCCTGACAGGGCTAGATATATAATGTATCCTGCCCAATGTAATGCAAAATCCAGGTGCAAGGTGAGGTGCTACAGACCTGTGGCCCAGCACTTGGGAGGGGATGGCAAGAAGATCATGAGTTCAAGGTCGTTATTGGTAACATAGCAAGTTTGAGGCTAGCCTGGGCTACACAGGGACCTGTCTCAAGCAAACAATAATACCTAAATAAATAGGTAAATTAACTAGTTAAAATAAAGCCACTTGTTCAAACAACAAGGAAAAAAAACTATTAAGAGTACAAACGTAATAAGGCAAGCTTGGATGTGCACACTTACAACATAGCACTGAGACAGAGGCGAAAGGATCTTGAGTTTGAGGACACCGTGGGCTATACAGCCAAATTCCGGGGAAAGAGGGGGAGGGGGAAGCAATAAAATCTGAGGTGTTTCCATTCTTCCATCTCTTTCCACTTGTGTTTTCAATTTGCTATTTAATGTCATTCTAAATAAAGAAAAGCAAACATGGTGACACTGTGATCCCAGCACTTGGGAGGCAGATGTAGGAGGACCACGGCCAGCTAGTCAGTTCACAGCTACATAGTGAGGGAGTGAGGGTCTACAAACAGAGTTCAGGCCGGGCTACGCAATAAGGCCCTGACTCAAAGGGAGAAAGAAGGGCCGGGGGGTGGGGGGACTGTAAATCCTGAGTAGAGTCTTTCCTTTTTTTTTTTTTTGGTTTTTTCGAGACAGGGTTTCTCTGTGTAGCCCTGGCTGTCCTGGAACTCACTCTGTAGACCAGGCTGGCCTCGAACTCAGAAATCCGCCTGCCTCTGCCTGCCAAGTGCTAGGATTAAAAGCGTGCGCCACCACTGCCCGGCCTCCATTTGTTTTTTATATTGTGCAATGCCATTGAACCCAGTACTTGAGCGTCCTAGGTAAGAGCTCTACCACTAGGTTATATCGCCAACCTTTTTCTTTCTTTCTTTCTTTCAATTTGAGAAAGGGATCTACCTTCAGGATATAAATTTATTTTATTTATTTTTTTTAGGATATAAATTTATTATATGACAAGATCTGTCTCAAAAAGTCAAAGGTCTTGTTATTTTGTCTCCCCCCCCCCAAGCTGAGGACCAAACTCAGAGCCTTGCGCTTGCTAGGCAAGCACTCACCACTGAGCTAAATCCCCAACCCCTCAAAAGTCAACTCTTAAGAATCCAAGGTAGTGACATCAACAAGTTGAGCCCAAGGGGCCCAAGGCTCTTCTGAACTGGGCCCTGGGTGGCCTCACAGGTCTCACGTTTTGTTTGCAGAACTCTGGCGTCCTGGTCCACTTTCCTAACTATATATAGCTGGGATGTCAGTGGGGCAAGGGTCAGGTCCTCCAGCCTCACTTCCGGCTGCGCCCCTATCTGCTAAGTAGCCACAGAATTCTCTATTTGAGCAAACCTGCTGTCTGCCATCTTTGGGGCTCAGGCTTGCTTCCTCTACCCTAGTGGCTTTCAAAGTTGGTCTCTGGACCACCACCAGCTGCAGCAGCAACAGCAGCACCTGAAGTGGTTAAAAATGTAATTTTCAGGGTTGAGATGCAGCCCGTTTGGTGGTGCTTGCTTAGTGAGTCTGCAGCCATGCGTCCCATCCCTGACACCATAGGAAGCAGGTGTGGAAACCCACGCCTGTAATCTGAGCACTTGAGAGATAGAGAGGCCGGAGTACATGGTCACCCTTGACTACCTAGTGAGTGTGAGGGTAGCCTGGGCTACGTGAGACTAAGTAAAGAGCAAAACAAAAACTGGCGATGGTAATGTGCTTGACTAAGGATCCTGAGGAAACAGAGATCCTAGAGATGTGAGGCCTGCAGACATGGAAGAGGATTAACCTGACCCCTGACCTTCTGCCCTGCAGGTATAGCCTGTACACCCGAACCTGGCTTGGGTACCTCTTTTACCGACAGCAGCTTCGGAGGGCTCGAAATCGCTACCCCAAAGGCCACTCCAAAACTCAGCCCCGACTCTTCAATGGTAAGCTCTAGCTGCCTCTGGCCAGCACCCCACCTTGCTCCCTACGCTCACCCCCGTGTCTCCTCCCCTCCTTCTCCCCCTTACCCCATCAGTGGGCTCCCACCCCGCCCCAGCCTCTCTGTCTGCCTCTCCCAGGAGTGAAGGTGCTTCCCATCCCTGTCCTCTCGGACAACTACAGCTACCTCATCATCGACACCCAGGCAGGGCTGGCAGTGGCTGTCGACCCCTCAGACCCGAGGGCTGTGCAGGTGAGGGGACAGGGAGCGGGGTGCTGGGGTCACTGCAGGGGACTGCCAGCTTTCCCTGCCAGGCTGGGGTTGGTCCTGGATCCCCTGACTGTGCTATGCTGCGTATAGGTGGGCATCCATCGCACACAGAAACACCGCCCCCCATAGAGCGTGAGTGTCCTAGGCATGCAGATGAAAGGAGCAGAGCCGGAGGGGGGGGTCCTAGGACTTGGGTCCTGGCAGTTTCCTATCTGCCTCTTACCCTCTTTTTTCCCCCTGTGTACATTCTTTCTTCATTCTTATTTCTATATTTATTTATTATTTGGGGGGATGTTTGTCCTCTCTTCCGCCCTTTCTCCCCCTCACCCCACCCAGACAGGGTCTTACGAAGTAGCCTTAGCTGGTCTAGAACTTGACATGTTGATCAGGCCCCTTCCTCTCCTCACCAGTGCTGGGATTCAAGGCATGCACCACCGTGCCTGGTATAACATATTCCCCCATTATACATAGGCATGGTGTGTGTATGTATGGTGTGTGTGCCATGCATGCCCGTGGTGGTCAGAGGACCCCTTGTGGTTGATGGAATTCACCTGCCAAGGTGTCTCACCAGCCTTCTTTCCTCTCTGACCTCTGTCAGTACCTGGCCTTCTTTGCTTTTCCCTTCGTGGTCACAGCCCTCCCGCCTGCCCCCCCCCACCCCGTGTGTACGCACACACTGTGTGTTATATGATAGTAAGAATAGAACCCAGGTTATTTCTCAACGTGAGTGAAACTATGTCAACTCCTGATGTCCTCTCTCTCTTCCCTGCCCCACCCTCCTTTGCTAGATCTCTGCTCTTCCAAGTCTCTCCTTGGCCAGCTTCTCGGTCCCTGGCCCATCTGCAGCCTTTCCCCTTCTCTCCCGCTGTCTTTCCCACAGACTAACAAGACTTTGAGCATCTCTCCCTCTGTATACTGCCCTTCCCCTCAGTATCTCTTCTCTCCCCCAGGCTTCCATTGAAAAGGAAAGAGTTAACTTGGTTGCCATTCTCTGTACCCACAAGCACTGGTAAGGGGCTGGGAGTGAAGGGGCTACGGTTACGGTTACAGGCCATTTTACCTTCATGGGCTGGGTTCAGAGGGAACCGCCTGGGGGATATCAGGATGGGCAGGACCTACCTTCCTCATAAAACTACTCAGGCTCCAGCAGAGGTGGAGAGACAGGCTGGGTCCCTTAGGGCCCTTAGCAGCTTGAAGGCTCAGAGATGGACAGGCATTGTTGCGTTCCATGCACAGGCAGGTGGTAGGTACCCACGGAATCAGCGCCTAGTTAGTTAGTGGGTGGCTCAGGGTACAGAGGTGGGTGTGGTCAGATCCGAGTGGGGGAATTCAAGGATGACGACTGGAGTCGAGTGAGAGTCCAAAAGTGTCAGTTAGAACTGGTCATGGGAGCATAGCAAGTTGAGGGGCGACTTAAGCAGGGAAAAGGCTTGAGCAAAAGCCAGGGGAGGTTACTCTAGGGAAGGAGGAAGTCCAGGTACAATTGTCCTTTGATGTCCCCGTTTGCTCATCTCTGCCATCCCACAGGGACCATAGTGGAGGGAACCGTGACCTCAGCCGGCGGCACAGGGACTGTCGAGTGTATGGGAGCCCTCAGGATGGTATCCCCTACCTCACCCAGTAAGTCCCCGACCCAAGCATGGATGGGCACCACCTGCCTCCTGCTTTCAGTGCTCCAGGGTGTCGGCAGCTGGATCTTTGGTGATACCCTGTCTCGCCATTGGACAGCTAAGTAGAACCCATGTAAGATTAAGAAGACTGGCCCTGTTTGTCTCGAGATGAACCAGCCATGGTCAGAAGAGGGAGGCTGTGATCTCAGCCCCTGGGCACCCGTGCCTTTTCCCTGTTGTAGAAGCCCCCCTCCTATAAGTCACCCAGCCCTAAGCCTGACGTGGTGATAGACGCTTGAATGCCTCTCTTCCCTGTTGCTTTGTGCCCCAGCCCCCTGTGTCATCAAGATGTGGTCAGCGTGGGACGACTTCAGATTCGAGCCCTGGCCACCCCTGGCCACACTCAAGGCCATCTGGTCTACCTGCTGGATGGGGAGCCCTACAAGGGTCCCTCCTGCCTCTTCTCAGGGGACCTGCTCTTCCTTTCTGGCTGTGGTGAGTTTCTGCAAAAGAGAGGAGATCAGGGACAGGAGGGAGAGACAAAAGCCAAACTAGCCACTGTTCCTTGTCACATTTGGAAATGTTTCCATCATTCAATGGCAGTCACCTCTACTCGTGTTGCCTGACTGTTCTCAAGTTTCTCAGAGCAGAAGAACCTAAGGAGAGGGCACTTTAGGCAAAGACCCTGTGGGGCACTAATTTCCACTGGGTGGGACCTGTTTTCCCTAAGACAGTGACTGGGAAGAAGAGAACCATGGGAAGTGGAGGATACTTGAGAAGGAAGTACCGTGGGTAGGGAGGACCACAAGTCCTAGACTGCCGAGTCCCAGAGAGCAGCCAAGGCTAAGGCTGTCTTGGAGAAAGGAGCATGTCTGCCCACAGGAGCAGTCTGGACCACAGGAGCGCAGCCTGGAGCCTCGGCAGCCTTGCCCTCCACATGGCTCTGTGTGTGTGGGGGGGGGTGGTCACACCAGCTCTGCCAGAGAGTAATTGGGCCGAGCTCCCATGAGGAGGGAGTAGAAAAGCTGCCCAATCTGGTTCTTAACCCCACCTTTGCGTACCTTGTACCATACTGTGGCCTCCTTGAACACGTGATCCCAATCAATGCAGGACGGACCTTCGAAGGCACAGCAGAGACCATGCTGAGCTCACTGGACACTGTGTTAGACCTGGGGGATGACACCCTGCTGTGGCCTGGTGAGGTGTCCCTCCCCCTCCCCCTAGCCCCATGCTTTGCCTGGCACCAGAACCCTCCCGGCCCCTCAAATCCTAGAGACTGGTAAACATAGTTCATGGCCCAAAGGTAACATAGCCAATCCATGGGGTGGTGTGCGGGGAGCAGACACTGACCTCCGTCCTGGAATGTTAGACTGGCTGGGTGATGTCCATGCCTCTCATACCACTGTCCTGTTCCCCCAGACAGACCTTGGCCGCCTGTGACCCCTGAGGACCCAAAGTCCTGGAGAGATATCTAATTGTTCAGATAACTATGGTCAACACCCCAAACAGAAAGTAGCGTTTGCTTCTCTGAGAAAACAATAAATCTGGTCCACATGTACTGATTGGCCTGAATTTGATACAGAATATGCACACATACATACAGACACACACACACAAACACAAAATCTCCCCAAATCCACCTCCCCTCCCCTAACCATCCAACTTCTTTTTTTCTTTCTTTTAATTTTTTTTTCTGACGTGTTACTGTCTTCTCCATTTGCTAAATGACAAATTGGCGGCTTAGGCAGGTGCTAGGTCATAAATGAGGTATGCTGGGCTGAGTTAAGGGGCTAACCATGGCCTCCCAGCTCTAAAGCTAGTGATTTCCCCATGAGCCCTATCCACTGCCCAAACTGCCTCCGCCTCCTCCCCCCCAACACTCCCCAGTAACACTGTCCATGGTTGGAAATCACCCTTGGTGTTGGAGTTTTCCAAGAGCCTTACCCCCGCCGCCCCGCCCCCCCATAGCTCTGGGCCTGGGCCTTGGAGTAGGAAGGGTATATGACCTCACCACCCATCTCTTTCCCATGGTTTTGACTAGGACATGAATACGCAGAAGAGAACCTGGGCTTTGCAGGCGTGGTGGAGCCCGAGAACTTGGCTCGAGAGAGGAAGATGCAGTGGGTACAGAGGCAAAGGATGGAACGCAAGAGCACAGTGAGGCCTGGGGGATGGGCGGGGTGTGGTGAGATTGGGGGGTGGGACGGGATTGGGCGGGGTGGGGTAGGCAGACATCCCTGCATTGGTGCCTTTCCAGCTTCTATCCACCCATCTCTGTGCCTCTTGCTCTGCAGTGCCCATCCACCCTGGGAGAGGAACGCGCCTACAACCCATTCCTGAGAACCCATTGCCTGGCGCTACAGGAGGCTCTGGGGCCAGGGCCAGGCCCCACCAGTGACGATGGCTGCTCCCGGGCCCAGCTCCTGGAGGAGCTGCGCCGCCTGAAAGACATGCACAAGAGCAAGTGAATAACCCTAGCCCACCCCAGTCTAGGCTCTCCCTGCAGAGGGGAGGCCGCCCACCACCCACACCTCGCCGTTCTCTTCATCACTAATACCACCACCACCATTGGTGCCCTAGGCAGCACTAATCCTCCAGCCTGGCCAGGGAGGGCAGAGCCCAGGCAGTGGGACCTAGAGGAGGAAGCAGCGAGAGGCTGAGACCCCACACAGTACGGATGGTGTTTAGGGAAAGAGAGAGGAAGCACCTGGACGTCTCCAGACTTTGATACCTTGGAGGGTCTGCCTCCCTTCCCCCACTCGTGGACCAATAACCAGATCATGAAGGCTGCTGTTGGCTCCTGCCCCAGAGGTCACCCTAGAACCCAGGAGAAGAGAGTCCTGACCAGGCTAGTCTGTCTTCCTTTCCCCATGCAGGGCTGTCGGAGAAGCTCCCCGCCCCCAAATGATCTAAAGTGTGGTGCCTGGGAAACTGGTCATCAACAGGGACAGCCAAACTCTGGGTGACCGAGACTCTAAGCCCCATCCTACCCACCTTGCTAA